>CAWUQJ010000029.1:0-600000 GCA_963924515.1 Vespertilio murinus | reverse complement strand
TGGAATTTGCAACTGTGGCAAGAAATGGGTTTTGGGCAGAGTCGTGGAGCTAGAGAGCTAGTTTCTAGTCTTTTCAGAATGTGAGCTACCTTCCCCTTTAAGTTGTGCAATTTAAAAAGGTGGGGAGGAAACTGCTGGGCCAACCCAGAGTGGGCGAGCTGCCGAGGGGTCCTGGGAGTCGGTCCCTGTCTTCATGAGCTTACTCACACCACCTGTCTGTATTTGAGGAACTGTCTTTTTAAGATTCTCATTACTGAATTTTGCGTGCCATTCTTGTTACTAAATTGGAGCCATTATTTTTGCAGAAAACATTGGTATCTGCAAGTCCAGTTTGTATTGACTTAGTATATCTAAATGTTGAGGGAGTCACAGCGTGGGCTGATGTGTTTATTTTCCTGGTTTCAGGAGGGTTTGCTTTCGTGTACGAGGCTCAGGATCTGGGAAGTGGCAGAGAGTATGCGCTGAAGGTAAGTGGAAGACACGTCCTGCTGGGTTTGGGTTACTTGGAAGGAATCTCAGCGTGGCCGCGTTGAGGGGTTCCCATCCGTCCGTGTTTCTCTGCGAGCTCTCGCTCCTGTTGGTTCCCTCTGGTGGCCAGGAGCCGGCAGCACTTTGAGTGGATGTTCAGGCTGCCCTGTCTCGCCTGGGGCGAGAGTGCACGTGACTCAGCGGAGAGGGGGTGGGCCGCGCTGGCACGTCCCGGGCAGCTCACGGTGGGACGGGGCGGGCTGTCTGGTTTCGGTGAGGTGCTGGTGTGCAGCCTGGGCTGCAGAGTGGCGAGGCTCCTGGGCGTGTGGCTGAGTGGTGCGGGCCCACGTGGCTTGGAGACAAGGGCGAGGACTGCTGCACCTCCTTTTCCATCGTGTTTTCCTGCAGCCTGTTTGCAGGAGCGGCTCCGCGGTGTGGTGGTCTGTGTCCGTGGCTGCCACGGCTGTTTCCAGGTCCTCTGTGCTGTCCGTGTCGGCAGTCGGTGTCGGTGCATCGGCTGGGCGGCCCTCACCTTGTCTGTGTTCCTCCACGCAGAGGCTGCTGTCCAACGAGGAGGAGCGGAGCCGCGCCATCGTCCAGGAGGTGTGCTTCTTGGTATCCTTTCTGGCGGCGGCCTGCGTGCGTGGTGATGTGCTGCCAGTGGCTCCGCTTTGCCTGGCCGATCCGTGGCCGTTTTAGGGCCGAGGAGCTGTTTCCTGCCACTCCCAGGGCAGCAGGAAGGGACCCCCAGGTTCTGGGAGTGAGACGTGGGTCCCGCCCCGAGGTCTGTGCCCGGGGTGGGCAGCCCTTGGACCTGCGGCCACGGCCCGGTCCCCCCGCACCCCGGGCAGAACATCCGCCGAGTGGTTGACGGCTGGTGTTTGCTCTTGGCCTCCCCGGCTGGCGCTGCCCCTTCGCTGCCAGAACGCTCTTCTCCCTCCTGACGCTCTTCCCGGAGCTCACTGGCCGCGGAGCCGAGGGTGATCGCCGCCCTGAGTTCCGGGGAGACACCTCACTGCTCACGGCCTCCCGCCAGCCTGCTGGCTGTGGTCAGGAGTGTGGTTCTGCACACTTCGAGGTCCCTCCCCACCTGCCCCTGCTGGCCTCACCTTCCCACTCTGATGGCTGAGGGCCCGGTCACGTCCTCCAGCATCGTGGTTTGTACAGGGAGGACAAACGTAGGCTGACAGCTGTTTGTGTGGGCACGAATACAACAGCGGGTGATAACACGGGAGCGAGTCCTCGTGCTCACAGCTGTACGCCCGCGTGTGTGAAGTGTGCAGACTTACGCGTTCTCCTTTAACAAGACGCTGCAGAAAAAGCTCTCTGGCCACCCCAACATTGTCCAGTTCTGCTCGGCAGCGTCCATAGGGAAGGAGGAGTCGGACACAGGGCAGGCCGAGTTCCTGCTGCTCACGGAGCTCTGCCGAGGTAACAGCTCCTGGCGCCCACAGGCCGCGGGGGGCCTTCCGGGAAGCACGGCTCACCGGCAGGACGGGCCGGAGCCTCAGGCCGGAGGGGTCCCGTGCACGGCCCAGGAGGAGGGGGCTCAGTCTGCCCGCGCTGCCCATGCAGGGCTGGGTCCGTCCTGGAGCCACGGGCTCGGTGGTGTTGGCGAACCTTAGGGGTAGAGGGCACAGGACGTGGAGGCCCAGTGGGCCCCGTCCCGTGGCGCGGTGCTGCCTCGGGCATGGGCAGCGTGTGAGGGAGGCGGCTGGGGAGCAGCAGCGGGGCCGGAGGCGGGTGTCTCCCTGGAGGGACACGTGCCGGGCCCACAGATGGCCCTCCCCGGTCCCCCCGCACGAGCAGGGCTGCCCGGAGGAGAGGCAGTGAGCGCAGGCACCTCTGGTGCAGGCGGCAGCAAGGAGCTGAACCCTGAGCAGCCAGCGCAGCCTAGAGTGTGTGTGGGGGTCGGGGGTCGGGGGTCGGGGAGGGGAGGGAGCAGGCTGGAACAGGTGCAGGCGGCTTCAGAGGCTGGGGAAGCCGGCCCCCCTGGGGAGGGGGCTGGGAGCCGACAGGGGGCGAGGGTGTGCTGTCCGTGTCTGGGCCCTGCTTCCCGTCGGCTCACGGGTGTCAGAGGTGCCGGCTCCCCACCCGGTCTTCCGGTCGCTGGTTTTAGCTGGGAGAGTGTGCTCCTTGGAAGAGCGCTGAGGTGTGCTCAGGTGGGGCTGCGTAGACACACTCTGCTGAAACGCGTGCTGTGCTGGCGCCACCTCGCGCCCACGTGTCCGCACGCCCGGACCTCAGGCCCTCAGCCCTCACCTCGTGCACGTGTGTTGGTGCACGGGTTGTTGCGTGTCTCTCCCGGGACCTGGCCTCCCCGGGGCTGGCATTCGTAGGGGACTTGTTGGTTTGGGGTGCCATTCGGCGGCCTGCTCGGGCACCTCAGGTGGCGTGGTGAGGCCACGCTGCTTTCCATGCGGGCAGCGCTCCTCTGCCGGGGCGTTTCCGGGGCGTGCGGTGGTGTCCCGCTCCTCGCATGGGTGGTCAGGCGGCCTCGGCGTTGCTACGCGCTGGGCCTATCCGGCTGTGGCCTCGCCCCTCGCCCCTCGGCAGGCGGTTCTCCACCGGGCGGCGTGGTGTAGGCACTGCTGTGTGCAGGCGCGGGTCAGTGACGCGCCCCGTGTCGGGGGAATGAGCTGAGCGGTGCCCGAGTTGTGGGCTGGCAGAGCCGGCTTCCTGGGGGCCGGGAGGGGGCGTCTGAGCGCAGGAGGCGGGACAGCGTGGCGGAGGCCACGTGGAGCTGGGGCCGTGGTAGCCACGGTGGCTGCGTCTGTCACGAGGTGGCCTCGGGCCTGGGTCAGGGACGGCTGGGCCCAGGGTGGCACGGGCACTGAGGCTGAACACGGTCCCCAGTGACAGGATTGGGCTCCCTGGCCGAGCCTCACCGTCAGCCTGTGCTGTCCCCACCCGGTCCCGTGGGCAGCCTCCCTCGGCGTGGAGAGCCAGTGGAGAGTCCGCGCCCGGGAGACGGCCGTGTCGCATAGGGAAGTGGAGCGAGCGTGACGGAGACGAGAAGATGGGGTGTTGTGGTTCCTGGTCCCCGCCTCTCCGACTCCGTGTGGGAGCCTGTGCGGCCACGCCGAGGCCACAGGTGTCCCACGTGTGCGGGCGGCGGCCCTGCCCCTGCCCCTGCCCCTGCCCCTGCCCCTGCCCGTGGGGATAAGTGTCTCCTGTCTCTTCCAGGGCAGCTGGTGGAGTTTCTGAAGAAAAGCGAGAGCAGAGGGCCGCTGTCGTGCGACGCTGTCCTGAAGATCTTCTACCAGACGTGCCGGGCCGTGCAGCACATGCACCGGCAGAAGCCACCCATCATCCACCGGGACCTCAAGGTGCTGCTCCCGCCGGGCTCTGCCGGTCTCAGGCCACGCAGGAGCTCTTCCCGGCGAGAGAGCCCTGCGGGGCCTGGGCTCCCCTGCGCCAGCTCTGGCTGCGGCCCCCGTCCTCCCGGGAGACGCGGAGTGCGCTCCCCTCCCCTGGGCGTGCGCTCGGGTCCAGGGCGGCCCGTCACGCGGGGCTGCCTCCCGCCTCCGCTGCCGGAGTGCCGAGCGGGTCCCCGGCAGGTGGGCTCCAGCGCCCCGGCCGGCCGGCCGTGCGGAGCTGACGCCTTGTTTTCCGGGCGGGCGGTGGGGGTCGCAGCGGTTCCGCCTTCCTGGTCATTAGTGAGGTACGTGCTTGTTGCTGCTCATGCTCTTTGTTAGCGTTTGTTTTCTGTCCTTTCCTGCCTTTTGGTGGGTCACGTTGATTGACTGGAGCTCCTCCTGTGTTCACACGGCAGTCTTTAGTTGGGTTATATGTGCTGCAGGTGTTTTCTGGCTTATGGTCTGGTGTGTTCTTTTCTAAATATATTTTTATTGATTTCAGAGAGGAAGGGAAAGAGAGAAAAATCCGTGATGAGAGAGAATCATGGATCGGCTGCCTCCTGCACGTCCCTCACTGGGGACAGAGCCCGCACCCCGGGCCTGTGCCCTGACCAGGAATCAAACCAAACATGACCTGGTTCACGCGGCGCAGACTATCCTGCAGCCCCGAGCCTCGCCGGCCGGCTGGTCTAGTTTCTACTCCCCCTGTCGTGTCTTTGAAAAGCCCAAGACTTTGTGGGAATTGCCCAGCTCCCAGAGCTGTGCCGGCTCTGGCCGCCCCCCACCCTGCTTCCGAAGAAAGTGGTTTTCCTAAAGCCGGCCCCGCCATCACTCCATTCCCGCCTGGACACCCCACAAAGCAGATGGCGCAGGACCGGGGCTTTCTCCGGGGCTGCACGCCCGCCTCGGCAGCACCCAGACACTCGCCAGCGCCGCGAGGATGGCTGTGCGGCCGGGCGCCTGGCCCCTGGCCCTCGGCCTCGAGGAGGAGGAGGGCGGAGGAGGAGGAGGAGAAGGACGGAGGAGTAGGAGGGAGGAGGAGCAGGAGGATGGAGTAGGAGGAGGGCAGAGGAGGAGGAGGAGGAGGGCGGAGGAGGAGGAGGGAGGAGGAGCAGGAGGATGGAGTAGGAGGAGGGCAGAGGAGGAGGAGGACGGAGGAGGAGGAGGAGGAGGGCGGAGGAGGAGGAGGAGGGAGGAGGAGCAGGAGGATGGAGGAGGAGGAGGG
Source organism: Vespertilio murinus (assembly GCA_963924515.1). Classification (NCBI taxonomy): domain Eukaryota; kingdom Metazoa; phylum Chordata; class Mammalia; order Chiroptera; family Vespertilionidae; genus Vespertilio; species Vespertilio murinus. Next base: position 594,948 of record CAWUQJ010000029.1, on the reverse strand, counting down.
CGGAGGAGGAGGGCGGAGGAGGGGGAGGAGGAGGAGGAGGGCGGCGGCCGCACGGCAGGTTCCGGTGTGAGCGTCAGGAGTGCGAGAAGGCAGTCGTTTTGTGGTCACGTTGCATCCCCCGTTTATATAAAAGTTCCGTAGTTTCGACATCTGTACACGGGTGCTTTATGTCTTTCTTATTTATTTACCACGAGTAGAGGTCAGGAGTTCTCTTTCACATTTTCTTTACTGTGTCACGTCGTCACTGCTGTGTCTGCTCCCCGTGAGTGATGTAGGTGCTTATGGAGGTGGGTTCCGACTTACCGTGAAAATCACGTCACGTCACCGTAGGAGCGGATGGATGTCCGAGGTAGCCAGAGGGCCTGCTGCGCGCTCTTTGGTGCGCCGCGGACTCTTCTGTGTCACAGAGGGGAGGGAAGTGGCTGCTCGTGTCCTGTCACCCAGTCGCAGCTGTTCCCGGCCCGCGTGCTCCCCGGACCCGTGCTGGTCCTGTGGCCCCAGTTGGGGTCGGCACTGGCACCCTGTCTGTGGTCCCTGTCTTCTCCTGGATTTGGCCTCAGGAGCCGGCCTTCTCTCCCCGAACCCGAGAGGTGGTTTAAGCTGTTGGCAGGCACCGCCCAAGGCGGGGAGGACGCGGGCGGCGTGGTTCCGGGGTTCCCGCGCCTTCGGGGCTGCTCTGCTCACCCGTTAGCCACGAGCTTGAGTGTGGAAGGAGGAAGGGCACTGAGAGCCTGTCTGTGGCATGCCTGGTGTACTCCCTCCCTCAGGGCCCGCGTCACCAGGCCTCCCGCGGCCTGTCCGTCTGGGCCCGCAGCTGGCGGAGGTGCGCGGTGGGGGCTGCTTCCCGGGCGGGTGACCTCTGTGCCCTGTGCTTGGGGCTCGGGTGTTGGCCGCAGGTCCTGTGACCTCCGTGGCGCTTTCCTTCTGTGGCAGAGTTGCCGTGGTTAGGTTGGTTGGCGTTTGGGTTCCCTCTCTGGGGACGTGCCTGTGGCGTGTTGGCCTGTGTTCCTGTCTCCTGCACAGAAGCGTGTGTGGGGAGCGTGCGGGTGCTGCGTGCTTGCTCTCAGCGGTGGGTCTGCTCAGGCGCTGCTGCTCTCAGGTGGCCGGTCAGCTGCCGGCCCGGCGTGCTCCCGAGGCCGTGGCTGCTCCTGCGGTCAGAGCGGGCTCTCCCCGCCGGTCCCGCTCTCCCGGCACGGATCCGGTCGGCCCCCCTCCGAGCGGCAGCCAGGCCACCTCTGCTCGGGATCCCTGGCTCTCGGTTCTGTGTCTCCTCACACACGTGTTAACCCGTGGTCGGGTTCCACCTGTGGGATGGCCTCAGCCGTCCCTGGGCCGGTCGACGGCTCCTCTGGGAAGGGCCAGCTGTAAACACGGCTGCCCCGAGGCACTCAGATTGTAAGCGTGGCCTTGCTGGACGTGCCCTCGAGGGGCTGGGACAGGGCCGTCTGCTCAGGAGCGTGGTTCCTGCTGATGTGCCCTCAGGCGGCAGCTTCTGGCGGGACCAGAGGCCGGGGCCGACCCTGGGCCTGGCCAGCGATTGGCGCGCAAGTGTCTGACGTGGAAGGGTAGGTCTTAGATGACCTCTGGACCCTGGGCAGCATCTGGGCCCCCAGGTCCCCCTGCACTCCCTCCATCTGAGTCATCAGGCCCTGCTCGCACCCACCTTGGCCTGGCCACACGCTCACCCGCTCCACTGCCCTGCATCACTGACACCTGCCATGTTCCGCCCCGCCCCCTTGTGGTCAGTACATGTCATAGTGAGCGGTCAAACTGCTGGTCAAACTCGGGACGATTTGCATATTAGGCTCTTACTATATAGGATATTAATTGTATAGGACTAGAGGCCCAGTGCACGGGTTCGTGCACCGGTGGGGCCATGGCCTCGGGGATCGGCTGCTGTAGGAGCACCACTCGTCCCGGTCTGCCAAGCAGCCGTGGACCTGTCCTCTGAGCGCTGCTCCCTGGCCCGGCATCTTCCGTGGAGCTGGAGCACTCGCCTCTCCGGAGGCCTGGCTGGGGCAGGCCCAGGGACAACAGCACTGCGAGGCGGTGGAGCAGCCTCAGTCCATGGTGGCCACGAACCCACCTCCCCGCCTCTGGGGTCAGCCGTGAGCCTGGCGGCAGTGGTGCTGAACGGCTTCGGGCGCTCGGAGGAGGCAGCAGGAGCGGGGAGGAGCCGGGGGTGAGGAGGCGATGATCACAGCCCGGGCTCCTCCCCGCCGGCTCGGGGTTCGCAGCGGGAGCAGCCGCTCATCCTGGTTGGCTGAGCAGCGCTAGCGCCCTGACCACCAGGGAGCAGCTCCTGTGTTGAGCATCTGCCCCTGGTGGTCAGTGGGCGTCATAGCACTGGGCGACTGGTGGTCTGGTCCTTCCGCCGTTCGGGCACTGGCTTTATTACAGAGGATGGCCTTCGAGCAGCACGCTAACCTGGCCTTTTCTAAAGGCCGGCACCGCGTGTCCGCGGTGGTAGTGATGGCGTTCGTCAGCTGACTCTTTCTGAGCTACCTGCTTCTCAAGGCACACACGCTGGTTTTGACCCACAGGAAGTGGGGGTGCCACATGTCCCCCTCAGAGCCAGCTGGCTGTCTGCACCCCGATCTACAAGGACTGTCTCCTGGAATTTTCAGGTTGAAAACCTGCTGCTGAGTAACCAGGGGACCATTAAGCTGTGTGACTTTGGCAGCGCCACAACCATCTCGCACGTCCCCGACCACAGCTGGAGCGCGCAGCGGCGGGCCCTGGTGGAGGAGGAGGTGAGCTGCGGCAGGCGCTCAGCACTGCGCGCGGCGGGTTGTGCCCCCTCCCGTGCTGGGCTGGGGGTCAGTGCCTCACACGGCTGCCTAGCACGCCAGCTCAGTGCAGGGAACACACGTGCACACACGTGTGACTTCCTGTGTGGAGGCTCTGCGGCCACGAACGGGTCGCAGTGCCCTCTGCCCGCCTCCCTCCTGGGCTCAGTGTCCTGATGCACCTGGACGGGCACTGTGTTGGCCCTGGTGTCCCGGCCCTTGTCCCGCCCGGCCCTCCTCCTCCTAAAGCAGACCTCCCCGCGAGAACCGTGGGCTAGCCTCCGTGTCTCGCCCAGGCCCCAGCATGTGCCAGCGGCATCTCTGGCCCGGGTTGGTGTGCGTGTGTGCGTGTGTGCGTGCGCTCATGCCATGCGTGGGCCACGCTGGCCTCCCCGGGCTGGGTCCCCCGTCAGCCACAGGGCTGCCTGCCTTCCGGAGTCGGGGTTCTCACAGAAGAGCCTGACTGCCCGTGAATTCAGTTCAGCTCTCCGGGGACGAGGGTCTCTGTCCACGAGGACTCGTGGGAGGCGGCTCTAGAGCAGCCCTCCTCTCGGCCGCAGGTGACCGACCTCCCGGAGCCGGCGTGGGCCGCCCATCCGCTCCTGCTGAGACGTGTCTCCTGGACACACAGCTGACATCCCTCGTGGTCTGGGTGTGGCCACTCCGGCAGAGGGGGGCTGGGAGGCGGCCGAGGGTGAGGAGGGGGAGCACCGGCAAGAGGTGCTGGGCCCTGGCTGGACGTGCGCGTCCCGCAGGCAGGCCGCGGGCGCCGGCCGAGCCAGCCCCTTCCCTGTGAACAGTGCGTCTGTTCTCCAGGTCACGAGGAACACGACGCCCATGTACCGCACGCCCGAGATCGTGGACCTGTACTCCAACTTCCCCATCAGCGAGAAGCAGGACATCTGGGTGCGGCTGCAGTGCCTGGGCGCTGCTCCCCGTGTGCTCTGTGCTCCCGTGGGCTCTGTGCTCCCCGTGTGCTCTGTGCTCCCCGTGTGCTCTGTGCTCCCTTTGTGCTCTGTGCTCCCCGTGTGCTCTCTGCTCCCTTTGTGCTCTGTGCTCCCCGTGTGCTCGGTGCTCCCTGTGTGCTCTCTGCTCCCCGTGTGCTCAGTGCTCCCCGTGTGCTCAGTGCTCCCCGTGTGCTCTGTGCTCCCCGTGTGCTCTGTGCTCCCCGTGTGCTCGGTGCTCCCCGTGTGCTCTGTGCTCTGTGCTCCCCGTGTGCTCTGTGCTCCCCGTGGGCTCTGTGCTCTGTGCTCCCCGTGTGCTCTGTGCTCCCCGTGTGCTCTGTGCTCCCCGTGTGCTCTGTGCTCCCCGTGTGCTCTGTGCTCCCCGTGTGCTCTGTGTGCTCTGTGCTCCCCGTGTGCTCTGTGCTCCCTGTGTGCTCTGTGCTCCCCGTGTGCTCTGTGCTCCCTGTGTGCTCTGTGCTCCCCGTGTGCTCTGTGTGCTCTGTGCTCCCCGTGTGCTCTGCTCCCCGTGTGCTCTGTGCTCCCCGTGTGCTCTGTGCTCCCCATGTGCTCTGTGCTCCCCGTGTGCTCTGTGCTCCCCGTGGGCTCTGTGCTCCCCGTGGGCTCTGTGCTCCCCGTGTGCTCTGTGTGCTCTGTGCTCCCTGTGTGCTCTGTGCTCCCCGTGGGCTCTGTGCTCCCCGTGTGCTCTGTGTGCTCTGTGCTCCCTGTGTGCTCTGTGCTCCCCGTGGGCTCTGTGCTCCCCGTGGGCTCTGTGCTCCCCGTGTGCTCTGTGCTCCCTTTGTGCTCTGTGCTCCCCGTGTGCTCTGTGCTCCCCGTGTGCTCTGTGTGCTCTGTGCTCCCCGTGGGCTCAGTGCTCCCCGTGGGCTCTGTGCTCCCCGTGGGCTCTGTGCTCCCCGTGGGCTCTGCTCCCCGTGTGCTCAGTGCTCCCCGTGTGCTCTGTGCTCCCCGTGTGCTCTGTGCTCCCCGTGGGCTCTGTGCTCCCCGTGTGCTCTGTGCTCTGTGCTCCCTGTGGGCTCTGTGCTCCCCGTGTGCTCTGTGCTCCCCGTGTGCTCTGTGCTCCCCGTGTGCTCAGTGCTCCCCGTGTGCTCTGTGCTCCCCGTGTGCTCTGTGCTCCCCGTGTGCTCTGTGCTCCCCGTGTGCTCCGTGCTCCCCGTGTGCTCCGTGCTCCCCGTGTGCTCTGTGCTCCCCGTGGGCTCTGTGCTCCCCGTGTGCTCTGTGCTCCCCGTGTGCTCAGTGCTCCCCGTGTGCTCTGTGCTCCCCGTGTGCTCTGTGCTCCCCGTGTGCTCGGTGCTCCCCGTGTGCTCTGTGCTCTGTGCTCCCCGTGTGCTCTGTGCTCCCTGTGTGCTCTGTGCTCCCCGTGTGCTCTGTGCTCCCCGTGTGCTCAGTGCTCCCCGTGTGCTCTGTGCTCCCCGTGGGCTCTGTGCTCCCCGTGTGCTCTGTGCTCCCCGTGGGCTCTGTGCTCCCCGTGTGCTCTGTGCTCCCCGTGTGCTCTGTGCTCTGTGCTCCCTGTGGGCTCTGTGCTCCCCGTGTGCTCTGTGCTCCCGTGGGCTCTGTGCTCTGTGCTCCCCGTGTGCTCTGTGCTCCCCGTGTGCTCTGTGCTCCCCGTGTGCTCTGTGCTCTGTGCTCCCTGTGGGCTCTGTGCTCCCCGTGTGCTCTGTGCTCCCGTGGGCTCTGTGCTCCCCGTGTGCTCTGTGCTCCCTGTGGGCTCTGTGCTCCCCGTGTGCTCTGTGCTCTGTGCTCCCTGTGGGCTCTGTGCTCCCCGTGTGCTCTGTGCTCCCCGTGTGCTCTGTGCTCTGTGCTCCCTGTGGGCTCTGTGCTCCCCGTGTGCTCTGTGCTCCCGTGGGCTCTGTGCTCTGTGCTCCCTGTGGGCTCTGTGCTCCCCGTGTGCTCTGTGCTCCCCGTGTGCTCTGTGCTCTGTGCTCCCTGTGGGCTCTGTGCTCCCCGTGTGCTCTGTGCTCCCGTGGGCTCTGTGCTCTGTGCTCCCTGTGGGCTCTGTGCTCCCGTGTGCTCTGTGCTCTGTGCTCCCCGTGTGCTCTGTGCTCCCTGTGGGCTCTGTGCTCCCCGTGTGCTCTGTGCTCTGTGCTCCCTGTGGGCTCTGTGCTCCCCGTGTGCTCTGTGCTCCCCGTGGGCTCTGTGCTCCCCGTGTGCTCTGTGCTCCCCGTGTGCTCTGTGCTCCCTGTGGGCTCTGTGCTCCCCGTGTGCTCTGTGCTCCCGTGGGCTCTGTGCTCTGTGCTCCCCGTGTGCTCTGTGCTCCCCGTGGGCTCTGTGCTCCCCGTGGGCTCTGTGCTCCCCGTGTGCTCTGTGCTCCCCGTGTGCTCTGTGCTCCCCGTGTGCTCTGTGTGCTCTGTGCTCCCCGTGTGCTCTGTGCTCCCTGTGTGCTCTGTGCTCCCCGTGTGCTCTGTGCTCTGTGCTCCCCGTGGGCTCTGTGCTCCCCGTGTGCTCGGTGTGCTCTGTGCTCCCCGTGTGCTCTGTGCTCCCCGTGTGCTCTGTGCTCTGTGCTCCCCGTGGGCTCTGTGCTCCCCGTGTGCTCTGTGTGCTCTGTGCTCCCCGTGTGCTCTGTGCTCCCCGTGTGCTCTGTGCTCCCTGTGGGCTCTGTGCTCCCCGTGTGCTCTGTGCTCCCCGTGGGCTCTGTGCTCCCCGTGGGCTCTGTGCTCCCCGTGGGCTCTGTGCTCCCCGTGGGCTCTGTGCTCCCCGTGGGCTCTGTGCTCCCCGTGTGCTCTGTGCTCCCCGTGTGCTCTGTGCTCCCTGTGTGCTCTGTGCTCCCCGTGTGCTCTGTGCTCCCCGTGGGCTCTGCTCCCCGTGTGCTCTGTGCTCCCCGTGTGCTCAGTGCTCTGTGTGCTCTGTGCTCCCCGTGTGCTCTGTGCTCTGTGCTCCCCGTGTGCTCTGTGCTCCCCGTGTGCTCAGTGCTCTGTGTGCTCTGTGCTCCCCGTGTGCTCTGTGCTCCCCGTGGGCTCTGTGCTCCCGTGGGCTCTGTGCTCCCCGTGTGCTCTGTGCTCCCTGTGTGCTCTGCTCCCTGTGGGCTCGGTGCTCCCCGTGTGCTCTGTGCTCCCCGTGTGCTCTGTGCTCCCCGTGGGCTCTGTGCTCCCGTGGGCTCGGTGCTCCCTTTGTGCTCGGTGCTCCCTTTGTGCTCTGTGCTCCCCGTGTGCTCGGTGCTCCAAAGGCTCTGGACGCCACAGTTCTTTGGCCTCTCTTCTTCTTCTTTCCCGTCATGGCTGCCGTGGAGGTGGGCTGAGGAGAGGGCTGTGGGTCGGGGTGGGTGGAATCAGCCTGTTTCTCCTTCCCCGTCACCCTGCTGTCCCCGCCCACTGACCCAGGGCTCGGACGGGGAGCTTTTCATTTTGAAAGGGCCTTTCCCCAGGAATGAGGGATTAGAGCTTGCTTACTGCTCTGCCCCCCACGTGCTGGTCCCCGAGGAGCACAGAAGGGGGCGCTGTGCGGGAGCTGTGTGTTCGGGCGGCTGGGACCAGCTGAGCCTGACTCCCCTGTGGGATCAGGAGGGCCGCCCTCACCCTCGCCCTCGGCCGCAGGCGCTGGGCTGCATCTTGTACCTGCTGTGCTTCGGGCAGCACCCTTTCGAGGACGGCGCCAAGCTTCGCATCGTCAACGGGAAGTACTGCATCCCCGCCGACGACACGCGGTACTCCGTGTTCCACGGGCTCATCCGTAAGTCCGTGTGCGGGACTCGCTGGACACGCCTCCTGTGCGTGGCGTGGCCCTTGGCAGCCTGTGGGCTGTTCCCGTCGTCAGCGTGTGAGTGTGTGCTCCTAGCGGCAGCTCGTGTTGCTCTGCGGCTGTGGCCTCGCTTGCGGTTAAAGCCGTCAGCGAGGCCCTCCGTGGGCCCGTCGCCTCCTCGAGGGCAGGGGTGGGCCCTGGGGTCCTGGGACCCTGAGCCACCGTTTCCTCCTGCAGGCGCCACGCTGAAGGTCAACCCGGAGGAGCGGCTGTCCATCACTGAGCTGGTGAACCAGCTGCAGGAGATCGCGGCTGCCCGGGGTGTGAACCCCAAGTCGCCCATCACTGAGGTAGGGCCTCCTCCGGGTGCTGCTCAGAGCGGGGTCTCCGAGGACCCACAGCTTTAAGGGGTGACCGTCGTGCCGGCCGTCCCCATGCCCCAGGCACTCCGGGCGTGGTCCCTGGCCGTCGGCTCTGAGTGTGGCAGGGCCGGAAGGAAGACGTGCCCTGTCAGGCAGCGGCCAGCGGGCGTGGGGGGTGAGGCTCGGAGGCGTCTGCCCTGGGGCAGCCACGTGCCGTGCCACCAGGAGTCCTCCGGGGCGCGGGGTCGAGGGGCTGCTGACGGACAGGCAGGCCGGGGCAGTGGGCTCCAGGGCGCCTTGTGAGCTCGGGTCCCGGTGCAGACACTGCCCCGCGGGCTCCTCTGCGGGCAGGGAGGACCCGGCCCTCGGGCGGGCGAAGACCGGGTGTCTGCGTGCCCTCGGCAGCAGGCCTCCGCGGAGTGGCCTGGTGTGGGCGGTCCCGCGGACGGGGTGCCGGCCCGGCAGCCGGAAGCCTGTCGGTGAGCCGGCGAGGAGAAAGCCCAGCCGCCCTGCTCGGCCGGAGAACGGTGTCGCCTTCGTTTCCCCGTGAGCTTCACGTGGCGAACCTTCCTAAGGAGAGTGTTCTCAAACGGCCGAGCACCTCAGGCGGGGAGCAGGCTCTGCGGCCCTCCCAGCCGGCCCGAGCACCTCTCTGAAGGCTGGGTCCAGACTGGCTCAGCTCGGGGCAGGCACGCTGCAAGCGCCGGGTGGGACGCACTCGGTGGGCACGCGGGAGCGGGCAGCTGGCTGTGACCGGGACGTCCGCTCGCCGTGCCGTGGACGCCCTCTGGAGGAGACAGGCCGCCGGCGGGAGGGAGCCGTTCTCCCTGCGCGGAGCCGGCGGGCTGGGGCCCTGGCCCGTACAGCTGAGGCCTTGCTGTCCACACCCTAGCTCCTGGAGCAGAATGGGGGCTACGGGAACACTGCCCCGTCCCGAGGGCCGCCCCCCACGGGGCCCGTGAGCAGCGGCCAAGGCGGAGGTGAGTGCACGCAGTTGCTTGTTGGGATCCCCAACTGCCTAGAGCTCCCAGTCTGGGCCACGTTTAGGACAGAACTTGGGCAGCGGTGTGCGTGCCGCAGGGGCTCTGAACACCTTTGGGGTGGGCTGCGGGGGGTGGGGGTGCAGGTCCGGCCCTGGGGAGAGGCGGGCTCCTCGGGCAGGAGAGGGTGTGGCTGGGCAGAGGGACTCGGTGGGTTTCCTCACACTCGGTCGCATTCGGTGAGAGCTGCACCCTCATCCTGTGAGGTGGTGGTCTGGCGCCCAGCTGGCACGAGGAACTGGCCCCGAGGAGCCCTGCCAGGCAGTGCTCTGCCCCGCACCCCATCCCATTGGCCCCCGGGCTGTGTGTGGTTTCCTGGGGAGGGGCCGTCCCAGCAGGGCTCTGGCCCCACTTCCCAGGCTCATCTCCACACAGCATGGGGCCGCCTGGACTGCCCTGGGCACACCACGCATGTGCGCACACGTGCTCGTACATGCTTACACCACACATGCCCATGTGTGCTCATCACACACGTGTGCTGGTCACTTCCTGGGGAATGGCCAGCAAGAACGTTCTACAAGTAGGACGTTTTTGTGGCTGCCTGACAGCCGGAGCGCGGGGCCCGGCCCGGCTGTGCCCCAGCCACCTGTGCCAGCGCTGCTGGCTGGCCTAAGGCTGCACACAGACCACAGGTCCCCTCGGGCACAGATGCAGCGTGCTGGCCCCGACTTCCTCTTGTTACCTCAACTCTCCCCCCACCCCCCCACCCCGCCGCCTTTGGGGACCACGTCCTCCAGGGTTGCCATCTCTGTTCACACCTGGACCCTGCGCTGCAGGCAGATAGCACACTCGCTGTCCAGCCCCACGGCCTCTGCTCGGCCGGGGCATATGCACGACCCCACTTCTGCCCTCCGTGTCCACCTGTGTCCTCCGCCTCAGTGGAGGCTTGCCTTGCCTGGGCCCTCGGCACGTGTGTGCAGGGGGCCAGGGTCCAGGTTTGCAAGTGTGAACGGTGCACACCCTAGAGACGGGGTGGGGACCATCGGCACCCGGAGGCTCCGCTCCCCCGGCGGGTCCAGGCTCGGCCCTCGTGAGCAGCTGGGGGGCTGTGGCGGGGCTTGTTAGATGCCAGCTGCTGGTTTAGCTGCTGCCCACGTGGGGTCCAGCAGAAGGCGGGGTGACAGGGAGTGTGGTCCTCCCAGGTTCTGGGGTGCTGATGCTCCCTGTCCTGAGCCCGCGGACCCCACCAGCCAGCCTGAGCTCGTCTCTGCTTGCAGGCCTGGCGGTGGCCGAGTACGAGCAGCCCTACGGCGGGCTCCTGGACATCCTGCGGGGGGGCCCCGGGCGCCTGCTCACCAACCTCAAGGACACCTCCTCCAAGGTCATCCAGTCTGTCGCCAAGTGAGTCGAGGGTGCGTGGGGGCAGGGCCTGGGCGCGTTCGGGCTCCTCCGTGGCGGGAGGCTTCTGGCCTTTGGTGCTGACGCCTCCCAGCCCACCCCGTTTCCATCCCCTTGAGGGACTTGGGGGGCAAAGTGTGCCCCCTGCCGGCCGCGGGGCCTGGAGCGGAGGCACCACCTCGCGGGCCTCTGGTGCCTCTGCCGGGCTGTGGGCGTGTGCGGTGGGCACAGCGCCAGCTCGTATCGGTGTGCGCGCCCGGACCCGGCCGAGAGCTTAGGTTTCTGTTTCATTTTGCGGAAAAGACAAAAACAGCTGTTTTTCCTTGTCAGTTCCTTGTCTTTTTCTGTTGGGTTTTATTTAAAGCACAATTCTCCCCCTACTTCCCTTTATGTCTTCTGTGTGTTTCCCTGCGTAGGAAGGTTAGATGTGTTTCAGAGACATGTTTCAGGATGTTTAAACTAAATGTGTTTTTAATGGTTTTCTTGCACATCCGAGTCTTTAATCTACGAGGACCTTATTGGGATTTTTCACTGGTTCTTATCTGCTGATGCGAGCAGGGCACTGTCCCGTCTGTGACCCAGGTCCCCCACCTGCCCCCCGAGCTTCCCCTCCCGTGCTCGCCGGACTCTGCAGCCCTCGGCGCTGCTGCTGCTGCTGTCTGTGTGTGTGCCTCGTCCGTCCATCCTTCCCCGAGAGGCACACGTGTTCCTCTCGGCTGTGTCTGCACAGGGATTCTAAAGCTCACCTGCCAGGCCGCTGACATGCTTCCCAGGTCCGTGTGTTACCAGCTTACGGCCAGACCAGGGCATGGCCTCCGTGTGCTGGCACTGGCTCCGGCAGGGACCCTCTCTGGGCCTGCGGGCGCCCTTCCTCCCTCCAGTGCCGTGAAGCCAGCGGGACCCCCTGCCCAGCCTGCCTGCCGGGCTGAGTCCAGTGGGAGCCACGGCATTAGACCTGAGCCAGTGGAGAGACTGACATGGGGAGAATTTTAAAGGTGGTTTTGCTTTTCAATTAAGCCATAAATTCATTGTCATAATTTTTTTTATTAAGGTATTATATGTGTACATAGCTTACCATTGCCCCCCTCATGATTGTTTTCATAGATTTTTTTTTTACAAATATGCTTTTATTGATTTCAGAGAGGAAGGGAGAGAGAGAAACACCAGTGATGAGAGAATCGTGGATCGGCTGCTCTCTGCCTGCCCCTCAATGGGGTTCGAGCCCTCACCCAAGCATGTCCCGACTGGAATCAAATCCTGACTTTTTGGTTCAACCACTGAGCCATGCTGCCAGGCTGTTTTCATAGATTTTGAACTTAAAATCCACGATACCTATTGTTGCCAGGAGTATTTTAAAAAGTGAGATATAGAGGAGGACCCTGCAGACCCGTGAGCCTTCCCGGGCATCCGTGTGGTGGGTGAGTGCGAGCGAGGCTGACAGGCACCGGGGCTGGGAACCCCAGAAGCACTGTCTGACGGGAAGCCCGGCCTCGCGGTCCGTGCGGGCACCACGGCCGCCTGCGGGGAAGGCGGGTCCCTGCCCAGCAGCCTGTACGTTATTCCAGCCATTCAACAGTTAATCCTAAGAAGTGTGTGTTCTTAAGGAAAAATTAATAAACTATAGAGGGGTATTTTTATAACACTGGGAGATTCCTTAAATGAGACAAAAAACTTACAAGCCATGGAAGAAAGGTTAATGAAGGTCACTAACTTAAAAACTATTTCTCCAATTACCACATTTCCTTAAAATGATAAAGAGACAGCACTGATTGGGAGTGAATACATCCAAACTATATAGCGAGCAAAGAAGTTACCGATAGGCTGAGTGAGCCTCGAGGAGGTGTCCTTCATCGCTGTGCAGGCGGCCCCCCAGCTCGGAGTCTGCCGGTCACTGGGTGGGGAGGCTGCCAGCTGGGAGATGGTTGGTGCGGGGAGATGGTTGGCGATGGGAGATGGTTGGCGATGGGAGATGGTTGGTTCGGGGAGATGGTTGGTGATGGGAGATGGTTGGTTCGGGGAGATGGTTGGCGATGGGAGATGGTTGGTTCGGGGAGATGGTTGGTTCTGGGAGATGGTTGGTGATGGGAGATGGTTGGTGATGGGAGATGGTTGGTTCGGGGAGATGGTTGGTGGGGGGAGATGGTTGGTGCGGGGAGATGGTTGGTGGGGGGAGATGGTTGGCGATGGGAGATGGTTGGCGATGGGAGATGGTTGGTTCGGGGAGATGGTTGGTGATGGGAGATGGTTGGTTCGGGGAGATGGTTGGCGATGGGAGATGGTTAGTTCGGGGAGATGGTTGGTTCAGGGAGATGGTTGGTTCGGGGAGATGGTTGGCGATGGGAGATGGTTGGTTCGGGGAGATGGTTGGTTCTGGGAGATGGTTGGTGATGGGAGATGGTTGGTGATGGGAGATGGTTGGTTCGGGGAGATGGTTGGTGGGGGGAGATGGTTGGTGCGGGGAGATGGTTGGTGATTGGAGATGGTTGGCGATGGGAGATGGTTGGCGATGGGAGATGGTTGGTTCGGGGAGATGGTTGGTGATGGGAGATGGTTGGTGATGGGAGATGGTTGGTGCGGGGAGATGGTTGGTGCGGGGAGATGGTTGGTGATTGGAGATGGTTGGTGGGGGAGATGGTTGGTGCGGGGAGATGGTTGGTGCAGGGTCTCTGCCTGTCACTGGGCGTGGAGGCCGCCAGCTGGGAGATGGTTGGAGTGGTGGGTCAGCATCTGCCCATCTGTTGCCACGTTCTCCTCACTGCTGTTATTTGTCCCTGTTTTCTTCTCCTCCTGCCACTTGTGGTTTGAATTGGGTGTTTTATTTGGTGCCATGATCGCCGTTCTTACTATGGCTTGTGCTAGTTACCTTCCCAGCGGTTGCTCTGTGGGGGCGGCGTGCACTCACAGCCAGTGTGGTCCACAGCACTGCAGCCGTGGGGTTCGATGCCAGTGACCCTCTCCCCACCAACCATCTCCCAGTGACCCACTCCCCCGTCCTCACGGCATTTGTCACTGACGAGGAAGTACAAGGTCCAGGCACACGCAGGCATCCACGCACACACACACAGCTCACGCTGAGCACACAGACACTGTTGCCACCGTTATCTTGAACAGGCCCACTTGTTGGATAATGAAGACACAACAACAGAAGTGTTCGTCCTCCCTTCTTTGATGCTCTGCCTTCTTCACACAGGTCTGGGCTTCTGGCTGGTACGACTTCCTTTCCTCTCTAGGTGGCTTTTAACAACATTTCTTGCAAAACAGGACTGCTGGCACCAGGTCCTTCAGTTTCTGTTTGAGGAACAAGTTGTAATGTTTGGAGGACAGTTTCTCGGCCGAGCTGTGCTGGCGTGCTTCCCTTAGCTCTGGGCCTTCCTCCCGCCGCGTGTGCCGGCGGTTTCTGCGGAGAAAGAGGACCTTGTCCCTGTAGGCCGGGGTGCCCCACCCGCTCTCAGGACTTGTGTGCCCAGCACAGAGTTTATCCTGGGCGGGAGAGGGGCCGGGAGAGGGGGCGCACGCGGGAGAGGGGAGTCTCCGAGTTTCCTGGACTCGTGGTTTGGTGTCTGACGTGAATGTGGGGAAGTCCTCGGTCGTTACTCTCAGATACTCTGTTCCTTCTCTGCGCCCCATGACGTGAGCGTCAGGCCTCTGTGCCTGTCCCCCGCCCGTGCCCGCCTGGCGTTGGTAGTCTGTTCCCGTGGCCTTTCTGTGGAGGCTCCCGATGTGCCCGTGGCTCGGAGGCGCTTCCTCTCGCCCACGTGGTCTGTTCGTGTGCGCTGTCTGCTCTGTCCACTGCTCGGTCGCCGTTGCTTTGCGCTCTGCTGGTCGTCTCAGCGTCCCGTGTGTCTGCTGATGCGCTGTGTCCCCTCAGCGGGCGCTGGCTTTGGGGCGCCCTGTGGTTGCCAGGCACGGCGGTGCGAGTCAAAGGGTCGGCCGTGCGTGTGTGCTGCTGCCGGTCACGTCCCAATCACACCTCCCGGGAGCAGGCCCTGAGCCACGGCCTGTGTGGGTCCCTGCCTCTCCCCGTCTCTCAGGGACGCCAGCTTCACACACGCGTGCGCTCACATGCAGTGACCCACATACACCTCATGAGTGCACACCCCCCCACACACACACACATACACACCACACAAACATACACGACACACACACATACACCACATACACACACCACATGCACAGCACACACACACATACCACACGCACAGCACATACACCACACACCATGCACACCGCACACACCACACACACACACCATACACCATATCTCGTACACCACACACCCCCCCCACATGCACATACACACACACCATACAACACACACATGCACACACACCATACACCATACACTCGCACACCACATGCACCACACACACACCACACACCACTCGCACACACACCATACACCATACATACACACCACACACCCCCACACCATACACCACGCACGCACACACACCATACAACATGCACACGCACACACACACTATATACCACACACCCCCAGACACACGCACACCATACAACACGCACGCACGCACCCCATACACCACACACATCATACACCACGCACACACACATACCATACACCACACACACACCCCATACACCACACACACACCCCATACACCACGCACACACACATACCATACACCACACACACACCCCATACACCACACACACACCCCATACACCACGCGCACACGCACACGCAGGCGCACTCGGGCCCCTCCAGGACCCGCTCTCCACCTGTCCTCTCTGGGCAGTTCCGTCTGACCAGCTCTTCTTCTGGTTCCAGTTATGCGAAGGGAGACCTGGACATTTCCTACATCACCTCCCGGATCGCAGGTGCGTGGCTCCTCTGGCCCGGCCGGGGCGGGTTTGGCGGCTCCTCGGCAGGCATCGCGCGCAGCGGAGGGAGGCGGGCGCGCGGAGGGGCCACACGGCTGACGGCCGTCTCCGCCCAGTGATGTCCTTCCCCGCGGAGGGCGTGGAGTCCGCCATCAAGAACAACATCGAGGACGTGCGCCTGTTTCTGGACGCCAAGCACCCGGGACACTACGCCGTGTACAACCTGTCCTCGCGGACGTACCGGCCGGCCAAGTTCCACAACCGCGTGAGTGCCCCGCCCCGCCGGGCCCTCGGGCCTCCCCGGGCCTGAGGCAGCACAGGCCGCATGTGCGGGGCCTCGCGGACACGCGTTGGGTGGAGGTGCAGAGACCCCGAGCCCCGGCCCTCCCTGCTGCTCACCCGTGGAATCTGAGGCCACGTGGTTTTCACAGTCGCTGGGTTTTGGGTCACGGAAGCTGTTTCCGGCTGACCCTGGCGTGGCAGGCGCTGGCTCCGGTTCCCGCTGCCAGGCCGTCGCGGAGGAGTGAGCCGGCAGGGCGGGCGGGCGGGCGGGCGGGCGGGCTCTCGCGGTGGGCGCTCTGCCCACGGTGAGGGTCAGGCTGAGCGGGGCCGCCCCGCAGGTGTCCGAGTGCGCGTGGGCTGCCCGGCGGGCCCCGAGCCTGCGCAGCCTCTACAGCCTCTGCAGGGACATGCACTGGTGGCTGCGGCAGGACCACAAGAACGTGTGTGTGCTGCACTGCACGGTGAGTGTGCGGCGCCCTAGGGCAGGGGAAGTCGTGAACCGGGTCAGACGGGGCGGTGGCCGAGTGGGGAGTCCCGAGCGCTGGGTTGGTGCCCAGCAGTGAAGCGCCTTCTCCACGTGGGCGTGCCCGGCCCCTGGGCGTCAGCCGTGGTGGGAAGCCGCCCCCACGGGTGGCCGCCCCCGGGAGCAGCGTGCGGGGCCAGGTGCGTTCTCCCGTCTCCCTCAAGGAGCACCCACGGGTCTCGCCCGCCCTGCCCGGAGCCGCTGCCCCGTCCCTCCTCTGTCCCTCCTGCCGCTGCGCTGAGGCTGGGGGGGGCACCAGCACAGCTGTCCTGGTGGTGGCCCCGGTGACTCAGGGTCGGAGACTCAGGTGGGCTCGGGAGGGGTGCACGGGGGCAGTGAGGCCAGCGGGTGTCCGTCTGTGGGCATGTCTGCGGGTTCGTTCAGAACCTGCTCTGCCGGGGCGGCCGTGTCAGCCCCGGAGGCGGTGCTGAGCCCGGAGCCGCCTGTGCCCTCCTAGGACGGGAGAGCGGCGTCGGCCGTGGCCGTCTGCTCCTTCCTGTGCTTCTGCCGGCTCTTCAGCACCGCCGAGGCCGCCGTGTACATGTTCAGCATGAAGCGCTGCCCGCCGGGCATCTGGCCGTCCCACAAGAGGTACCGTCCGTGGCCGGGCGCTGGGGGCGGTGGCCTGGGTGTTGGCAGTGTTTCGGAAGGGGGTGTGGTGTGGGTGGGACTCGAGGTGGCGAGCCAGCCCTGCCGAGCCGCCAGGCCAGGCCCTGCCGAGCCGCCAGGAGCCGGGCCAGAGGGTCGGACGGTCGGGGTCAGCCTCCCGGCCCCGGGCGGCGGGCAGCGCCTCTGCCCAGTCCCCGGGCTCTGGCCCTTGTAGCACGTGTGCCTGAGGCCGTGTCTGAGGCGAGGGGCAGCACTCTGGCTGCCCGCTCAGCACCAGGGCTGTGTGGGCGGCGATGCCGGAAGGAAGGGCTTCAGACCGCTCCTTCTGCCCTGGGCGGGCGCAGCCTGTGGCCAGTGGGTGGGCGGCCAAGGCCGCTTGCTGTGGGCCACCTCGATGCCAGGGCTGGGCCTGGTGCCAGGAGCCAGCCACCAGCTGGTCCTGTGTCGCTGCAAAGAGGTGAGGCCACCGAGCAACAGGACTGCTGACCCTTCCCACACGTGGGCCTGAAAGTCTTTTTAAAAAACAGGTTTGTAGTGACTTTCTTAGAGATGGGGCGGGAGAGAGAAACATGCGTGAGAGAGCACCCATCAGCTCCTGCAGGCCCCCCACTGGGCACGTGCTGGGAACCGAGCTGTGACTGTCTGGTTCATGGGTTAGCGCTCAGCCGCTGAGCCACATGGGCCTGAGGCTATTTTTGCTCCTGAATTCCAGCTGTGCCGAGGGTTCAGAGCCGCCGTGAGATCCCGCCGAGCCCGCTCCCATCGGGCAGAGCGAGAGGAGGGCTGTTGTGGGTGTGGCTGACAGTGGGACCCCGACCCAGCAGGGGACGTGCAGGTGCACAGGGCTCCCGAAAAGGCGGTGGGACCGGCTCCAGACCCAGGAATAGCGGTTGGTCCTCCGAGCACGGCCAGAGGAGGCCAGCGGGGGCCGCATGCGCAGAAGTAGGCGAGGCCTGGGATTGGGAGCTCCTCCTCCAGCCCCGAGGGCACTCCGTGTGGTCCAGTGTGGCTGGGCACCGGCGGAGGAGCCCAGAGGCGCCTGGCGGAGAGTGGCGGGCACTGAAGAGCAGGCGCCTGCGGCAGGGGCGGGCCTGCGGCAGGGGCGGGCCTACAGCAGGGGCGGGCCTACGGCAGGGGGCGGGCCTGCGGCAGGGGGCGAAAAAACGCTGCGTACGTCAGAGCTGGCCCGCCGCCTCCTGTCACCACGAAATAGCACAGCATTCTGAACGGAGCAGAAAGTAGTTTAGGAGATGGAACTGGAACCTGTGATGTGTGTGACGTGTGCAGGTGTGCACAGAGTATGCATGTGATGTATACACCCATGCAGAGAATGTGTGTGTGACTTGCCATGCAGAGCACGTGTGTGATGTGTGTATTTGTGTAGAGCATGTGTGTGGCTTGGCATGTGGCCGTGCACAGAGCATGTGTGTGGCCATGCAGAGCATGTGCTGTGACTGTGCACAGCCCATGTGTGACATGCTGTCTCTGGCAGGTACATCGAGTACATGTGTGACGTGGTGTGTGACGTGGTGTGGCGTGCTGTCTCCGCAGGTACATCGAGTACATGTGTGACATGGTGTGTGATGTGGTGTGTGACGTGGTATGGCGTGCTGTCTCTGCAGGTACATCGAGTACATGTGTGACGTGGTGTGTGACATGGTGTGTGACGTGGTGTGTGATGTGGTGTGTGACGTGGTGTGGCGTGCTGTCTCTGCAGGTACATCGAGTACATGTGTGACGTGGTGTGTGACGTTGTGTGGCGTGCTGTCTCCGCAGGTACATCGAGTACATGTGTGATGTGGTGTGTGACGTGGTGTGGCGTGCTGTCTCTGCAGGTACATCGAGTACATGTGTGACGTGGTGTGTGATGTGGTGTGGCGTGCTGTCTCCGCAGGTACATTGAGTACATGTGTGACGTGGTGTGTGACGTGGTGTGGCGTGCTGTCTCCGCAGGTACATTGAGTACATGTGTGACGTGGTGTGTGACGTGGTGTGGCGTGCTGTCTCCGCAGGTACATCGAGTACATGTGTGACGTGGTGTGTGACGTGGTGTGACGTGCTGTCTCTGCAGGTACATTGAGTACATGTGTGACGTGGTGTGTGATATGGTGTGGCGTGCTGTCTCCGCAGGTACATTGAGTACATGTGTGACATGGTGTGTGATGTGGTGTGTGACGTGGTGTGTGACGTGGTGTGACGTGCTGTCTCTGCAGGTACATTGAGTACATGTGTGACATGGTGTGTGATGTGGTGTGTGACGTGGTGTGTGACCTGGTGTGACGTGCTGTCTCTGCAGGTACATTGAGTACATGTGTGACATGGTGTGTGACGTGGTGTGTGACGTGTGTGACATGGTGTGGCGTGCTGCCTCTGCAGGTACATCGAGTACATGTGTGACGTGGTGTGTGACGTGGTATGGCGTGCTGTCTCTGCAGGTACATCGAGTACATGTGTGACGTGGTGTGTGACATGGTGTGTGACGTGGTGTGTGACGTGTGTGACGTGGTGTGGCGTGCTGTCTCTGCAGGTACATCTAGTACATGTGTGACGTGGTGTGTGACGTGTGTGACGTGGTGTGTGACGTGTGTGACGTGGTGTGACGTGCTGTCTCTGCAGGTACATTGAGTACATGTGTGACGTGGTGTGTGACATGACGTGGTGTGGCGTGCTGTCTCCGCAGGTACATTGGGTACATGTGTGACATGGTGTGTGACGTGGTGTGTGACGTGGTGTGGCGTGCTGTCTCCGCAGGTACATTGGGTACATGTGTGACATGGTGTGTGACGTGGTGTGTGACGTGACGTGGTGTGGCGTGCTGCCTCTGCAGGTACATCGAGTACATGTGTGACATGGTGGCGGAGGAGCCCATCACGCCCCACAGCAAGCCCATCCTGGTGCGGGCCGTCGTCATGACGCCCGTGCCGCTGTTCAACAAGCAGAGGAGCGGGTGCCGGCCCTTCTGCGAGGTGTACGTGGGGGACGAGCGCGTGGCCACCACGTCCCAGGAGTACGACCGGATGCGGTGAGCGGGGCGCCCGGGGGGATGGGGTCCCCGAGGCGCAGGGGTAGAGGCGGGGTAGTGCCTGGAGCGCCCTCCCGCCCACGGGCAGCTTGCAGTGAAGCGGGCGCAGAGCCGGCGTGGTGGTCCCAGCCTCGGCCGCCACGCGCTGCTGGCTGTCTCAAGGGGACCGCGCCCTCCGCAGGGACTTCAGGACCGAGGACGGCAAGGCGGTCATCCCCCTGGGCACGGCCGTCCACGGGGACGTGCTCATCGTCATCTACCACGCGCGCTCCACCCTGGGAGGCCGGCTGCAGGCCAAGGTGAGCACCGCGGCCCCGGGCCCGCCGACCCCGCCGACCTCGCCCTCCTGCACGGCCGTCTGCACCGAGCTGAGGGCGCGGCCCGGGGCGCGTCTGACGGGTGCCCTCCCCGCAGATGGCGTCCATGAAGATGTTCCAGGTCCAGTTCCACACGGGATTCGTGCCTCGGAACGCCACCACCGTGAAGTTCGCCAAGTGCGTGGGCGTCCCGCGCGGAGGGTAGCAGGGTGCGCGCCGCGGGGTCGCCGGGGGCGAGTGGGAAGAAGCTCGGGACGCATCCAGGTGGCGGCAGCGCCTTGCAGCCTGTGGGCGCGGGGAGGGGCGCAGCCCCTGGGCTGAGTCTGCGGGTGCCTGGGACCCCCTGCGGCTGCTCCCTGGCCGCGCGCCTCGTGGGAGGGCACCCCTGGGTGAGGAGGGAGCCGCGGGCGGGGCGCTGGCGGGGCCGTGCTGGTGGGAGCTGAGGGCGTCTCGGACCGTGTGGGCTCTCCCCGTGGGGCCGGTGGGGTTTGGGGCCTCGCGCTGGGCAGGCTGCCCTCTGGGCTCTGCTGGCACGGGGAGGTGGCAGTCCCAGCGGGTGTGTCCGGAGCAGAGGCCGAGCCCGTCCCTCTGCTGTCCAGGCGGCCGCTCCCCCTCACAGGCCCTCATTGTGCCCTCACTGGCTCTGGGTCAGCGGGGGCCCGGCCTGGCCAGTCTCCGGGCAGTGGGCGGGGGAGGCCGGATGGGCAGCCCCCGGGTGGTGCCTGGGGCTGACCTGCCGAGGCCATGTGCCCCGCTGCGGGGCCCCGGCTGGCTCCCGCCTCCCGGCCTCGCGGCCGCGGGGCTCCTGCTGACCCGGTTCCCCTGGGCATCCCCGGCGCCGCGCCAGCCAGGGCGGCCGCCCGTGTCGTCCCCTCGCTGCAGGTGCCCATCCGGAGGGCGGTGGGCGGGGGCGCCGCGGTCAAGGAGGGCACGTGCATGGCTGGGGAGAGGGGGCGGGAGGCAGGAAGCCATGAGTGCCACCCAGGGTGTGTCGCTCGCTCGTTCTGCGGAGGAGCTGCTGTGGCCCACGCCCTCGCTGAGCCCCGTGCGCGTCTCCGTGGCCCCTCCTGTTGGGGTTGGTTTGGGTGGGTGCCCCCCACACGGCCACACGGTGGGGACGGCAGAGCCCCCCCCACACCTCGGCCTCAGGGACCTGCTGCTGTCCGGTGTTTCCACGTCTTGTCATTTTGCTGCTCTGACGCGTGAGATGAGAGGCCTGGCCCGAGCCTGTGCTGAGGCCGGTGTCTCAGGGTCGTGGGTCACAGGGTGACCTCGGTGTCTGACCTTCCTGGCTTCCCTGGAGGGTGGAGCCTATCGGCCACGTGGTCCCCGGTCACCGCTGCCGCTCGCCCTGGACACGTCTGTGCGCCCGCTCCCCGGCCCCTGGCCGCCGCCCTGGTGGCGTGGAGACCAGGGCCGTGGCGCCTTGCCTGTCCCTTTCGCTCCCAGCGGGGCTGGGTGCCGCCTCCCTGCAGGCGATTGCGGGGCCTCTGTCTCGGGCACCTGTTAGCCGTCAGGGTGATGGCATCGTTTCCACGGAAACACATGTAGTATCTCAGACGGCCTGACCTGGACCCAGGACCAGGGGCGAGGCAGGCCAGTGCCCCTGACAGTGGTGCTGCTCTGAGGGTGCTGCTCTGAGGGTGCTGCTCTGAGGGTGCTCACGCCCGGCAGACGCCCTCGGCCAGACGGGGCGTAGCCTGTCCTGTGCTCGTGTTCGGGGCGTGGGGTGAGCCTGCTCCCTGACGGTGCGGCCCCGCAGGTATGACCTGGACGCCTGTGACATCCAGGAGAAGTACCCAGATCTGTTCCAAGTGAGCCTCGAGGTGGAGGTGGAGCCCCGAGACCGGCCCAGCCGGGAGGCTCCGCCCTGGGAGAGCACCAGCATGCGGGGGCTGAACCCCAAGATCCTCTTTTCCAGCCGAGAGGAGCAGCAGGACGTCCTGTCTAAATTTGGTGAGTCCTGGGGGTGAGCGGCGGCCCGGACTGGAGGCCCGGCCCCGGAGCCGGCCCGAGCCTCCTGGACCGGCTTGGCAGCCAGGCCTCGGCACCCCGGAGCTGTGCCTGCGGCCCCCGCGGGCAGGGTGCAGGCAGTGCGCCCGCCGGGGCTGTACTCCCCGGGCCCGCGTGTGCGCTTCCTCACGTGGAGGCAGCCCATGCCAGAGGTGTGTGTGCACATGCACCTGTGTACACGTGGGACCCGGGCAGTCTGAGCCGGCGCTGGGCTCCGTGTGCAGGCCGACTCGTGGCCGGGGCACAGGCTCCCGCGGTCTGGAGCAGGGCTGCGGCGGCTGCAGGGCGGCGCTGGGCTCTGGCTGACCCGTCCTCTCCGCAGGGAAGCCCGAGCTCCCCAGGCAGCCCGGCTCCAGCGCCCAGTACGACGCCGAGGCGGGGTCTCCCGACACGGAGCCCACGGAGTCCGAGTCCCCGCCGAGCAGCGGCACGGACACCAACCACTTCCTGCACACGCTGGACTGGCAGGGTACGCCGCCTGGGCTGCTCCCGGACCCTCCCGCTCCCGCTCCCGCGCCCGCACCGGCGCCCTCGGCGTGCTCACCGCCGGTGCGCGTCTCTTTCAGAGGAGCGAGCCGGGGAGCCGGGCCCGGAGAGCAGCTCTGCCCAGGAGACACCGCCCGTCCCGGCTGCGGACGCAGCGGAGAGCGAGCCGTCAGACGAGGACGCGGCCGCGCTCTCCGCCGAGAGCAGGGACACGGCGGACGAGGACGCGCCCGGCCCGGCGGCGAAGGCCCCGGAGCGAGAGTTGATCTCCGGTGCCAACAGGCCGGCCGCGCCGCAGGAGCCCGGGCCGCCAGAGGACGGCGTCGACCTGCTGGGGCTGCACTCCGAGCCGGGGCCGGCGCCCCCCCCGGCCCTCGGGGGGCCCCCCAGCAACGCAGACCTGCTCAGCTGCCTCCTCAGAGCCCCGGAGGCTGCCCCCGAGGGTGCCCCCGGCGACCTCCTCGGAGGGGAGGCCCCGCTGCTGTTCCCAGGTCCCGCCCCCACCACAGGCGGGGGCCCCGCAGCTGGTACGGGAGCTGAGGGTCCCGGGGGCCTGGCCTCCAGGTCTAGGCGCTGCCCGGGCCGGGGAGGGGCTGAGGACGGTGGGCGGGGCTGCAGCCGGACCGGAAAAGGTCCCTCCCCTCCCTCCCCTGCCCACCCTCCCCTCCTCACCCTCCCCTGTCCACCCTCCCCTGTCCACCCTCCCCTGTCCACCCTCCCCTGTCCACCCTCCTCTGTCCACCCTCCCCTGTCCACCCTCCCCTGTCCACCCTCCTCTGTCCACCCTCCCCTCCTCACCCTCCCCTGTCCACCCTCCCCTGTCCACCCTCCCCTGTCCACCCTCCCCTGTCCACCCTCCCCTGCCCACCCTCCCCTGTGCGGCCGGAGCTCCCGTCCCTCTCGGCGGCTGGTCTGAGGCGAGGGCACGCCCAGCTCTCCGTCCCTCCGAGCCCCCCGGGTCCGAGGGTTGTCTGTCCAGGTCGTGCAGCCGGGTGGGTGCTCTTGGGGTGCCCGCTCCGCCTCATCTGCTGGCTCCTGGTGTCTCTGCAGCCGACCCCTTCGACCCTCTGCTGCTGACATCCGACCCAGACGCCCAGCCCTGCTCCAAGCCCAGCCTCTTGGGTGAATTTCTTACCTCAGACTCTCTGGCTGCTGCGCCTGCGTCCTTCCCGTCCACCCACAGCGCCCCGCCTCCGGCCTGCAGCACCGACTTCCTGCGGCTGGGTGAGTGGCTGCGGGCGTCCCCCTCGTGCTCTGCTAGGTTCTGGGCAGGTGGGCAGAGTTCCTGGGCGCCGCGTGGCCGACAACATGTGTGTGCACATGTGCGTGAGTGAGCGTGTGAGCCTCTGCGGGAGGGGACATGTGTTGTCCTGGGAGCTTCCCACCCACTCACGTCCACTCGGTCCCTTCGGTGGCTGAGGCCGCCACAGCCTGTGAGGGGGAGGCTGGACACGCCGGCTGAGAGTGCCCAGCCGGCCCACTGTCCCTGTCCTCTGTCCCTCCGGCTCCCACGTGGCGGGTGTCTGTGTGTGTGTGGGGGGGGGGGGCAGGAGCCATTTGAAGGCCAAACCCACCCCCACGGGGGCCACACATGGTGCTGCTCTCTCCCAGGGGACACGCCAGCCGAGCCCAGCAGGATGGCCGCCTCGGCCAGCCACCCGGACCTGCTGGGAGGATGGGACTCCTGGGCCGAGGCGCCGGGCCCCGCTCCTGCCTCAGACGGTAGGCCCTGCCCCTGCCCCGCGTGGCCACGGTGCAGCCTGCCCTCCAGGTCGGGGGTCCCGGGGGCTCGGGCTGGGCCCTGGTTGACATGTCCCGGCTGTCTCGGCGTCCTGCCGGCAGGCGTGCACAGGCGCCTGCGCCCTCCCCCTGCTCCCTGCTCGGCTCCTGTGGGCGCGTAGGACACGGCCTCTGATGGTTTCTGTGCCTCGGGAGGGCCGGCCCGGGCTGCACGTCCCTCCGTCCTTCCCCCGTCGGGTCTGTCCTGGTGGGACGGGCCTGCACGGGGCTGTCGGGGCGACTGACGGGGCCCGTGGCACGCGTCCCCTCAGGACCTGCAGCCGGCTGGCCCAGGAGCCCGGCCTCGGCCCCGGTCTCAGCAGAGCTGGACGGCGACCGAGACTCGGTCCCACCGGATAGACACGTGTCCCCGTGCGCCCCTCTGCAGCCGGCTCACTCACCACGGCCTGGGCGAGAACTGACTGCTTCCTGTTCCTTTTCGTGGGGACGCTCCTTCCTCCTCCTAGCCTGGAGCCGCGCCCTGGGAGGAGCCGGCTCCCAGTGAGGACTCCTGCCTCCTGGGCTGTAGGGCAGTTTGCTCAGACGTCCCAGTTTCCGATGCGTAGAGTGTCCTCAGACTGACGCTGCTATAGAATGCCCTACGTCAAAGCGAAAGGAGCCCCTGAATGAGAGGCTGTATTATCAGTGATGCATTTGATAAGGGTTAATTTAAAAAATGTATGAGGAGCTCAGACAACACCGAGAAGGAAGACAATCCAATTAAAATGGGCAAAGGACCTGAACGAACACCTCTCCAAAGAGGACACACAGAGGCCAAGAGGCAGACGGAAACATGCTCAGAGTCACTGACCATCCGAGAGATGCAAATTAAAACGACAATGCGGTGCCGTCTCACACCGGTCAGAACGGCTATCGTCAACACATCAACACATGACAATGCTGGCGAGGATGCGAGAAAAGGAACCCTCCTGCACTGCTGGTGGGAATGCAGACTGGTGCAGCCGCTGTGGAGAACAGTGTGGAGTTCCCTTAAAAAGTTAAAAATGGAACTCCCATTTGACCCAGTCATCCCACTCCTAGGACTAGATCCCAAGAAACTAGAGACACCCCTCGGAAAGGATGTGTGCACCCCAATGTCCACAGCAGCACAATTTACAACAGCTAACACCTGGAAACAGCCCAAGTGCCCATCAGCAGGTCAATAATGATAGAAGTGTACCATGCTGATTGGACCGGACGTCCTTCCAGACATCCTCCGGACGGAGCGGCTGAGAGGGAGGCCTGGGCCCGGGGCCGGCGGGGAGCCGGTGGGGAGCCGGTGCTGGCAGTCGGGGACGGAGGGCCTCCTCTCGCACGAATCCTGTGCCAGCCTCGAGCGCGTGGATTGGGAAAGCGGTGGGCGGCTGCACACGGAATGCCCTGCAGCACGAAAGGGGACTTCTTTGAGACGGCACGGAGCTGAGTGAAATGAGCCGTCGGAGGAAGACACGTCCCCACGAGCTCGCTCGCTCACTCGTGTGGAGTCTGGTGAACACAATAAACAATAGGCCAGAGGCACGGAAGCGTGGAGCAGACGGACAGAGGTCGGGGCGTGGGGCCTGATGGAAGAGGAGGAGGGGATTGACTGGGGGAGAGGG
Organism: Vespertilio murinus; assembly: GCA_963924515.1. Lineage (NCBI taxonomy): Eukaryota > Metazoa > Chordata > Mammalia > Chiroptera > Vespertilionidae > Vespertilio > Vespertilio murinus. Next base: position 569,308 of record CAWUQJ010000029.1, on the reverse strand, counting down.
GCGGCCGTCATCGTATCACAGCATGTTCAAGCGGGAGGGTTCCAGGATGCAGCATCGCAAGTCGGGACGGGCGTCTTCGTGGGGCAGCTCTGGTCTCGTGCGTGCGTGCGTGCGTGCGTGTGTGTGTGTGTGTGTGTGTGTGCATGCGCGCGTCCTCGTGAGGCCGGCGGAGCCTCGGCAGAGAGCTGAGCTGCGTCTCCTTCGGTGGCGCTCGCTTTAACGCCCTCTGTCCTCCTGCAGGCCCCTTCCTCCCTCCTGGTGGCCAGCCAGCCCCTCCGGGCCCCCCGGCCAGCCGGGCCAAGTCTCAGACCCTGGACCCGTTTGCAGACCTCGGGGACCTCAGCTCCAGCCTCCAAGGTGATGTGCAGGGCGGATGGGGGGGGGTGAGGGGCGGATTGGGGGTGTGCGGGCGGGGTGGGGGCACAGTGCTAGGCCTGTACTTGGAGGTGCACTTGTCTGTCCTCCCCCCACTCCCTCTGCCAGGCTCGGGGCCTAGACACGTCTTCCCCTCCGTCCCCAAGGCCTGGGCACAGTGACCCTCGGAGCAGCCGCCTGCGCCGTGGCAGGGCGTGGGCATCTGGCTGCCACGCAGGTGCTGGGTGTGCAAGGAGGTGGGTCTCCACGTGGGGCCCAGTGTCATGCCTGCCTGTGGCCTCGAACCTCCAGGGCTGACCCGGCGCCCTGGGACCCATGTCCCTGGTCCCTTGGTGCCTCTAGACCAGCCGTGGGCAAACTACGGCCCGAGGGCCGGATCCAGCCCGTTTGGCTGTTCTCTCCGGCCCTCGGAGCCGAAAGAGCGGAGGGTTCTCTTGCTCTCCCCTCTGCTCCTTCACACAATGATGAGAGTGCCAGCATGGTCAGGTTGCTTTTGTTCCGGCCCTCCGGTCCAGTTTAAGACCCATTGTGGCCCTCGAGTCAAAAAGTTTGACCATCCCTGCTCTTGACAGACGCGTGTGGGTATCTGAGTCTCCTTCCTCGGCGGGCTGGCGGGCTGGCGGAGCTCCAGGTTGGAGGCAGTGTCTCCTGGGGAGGCCTGCTCGGCCGACCCCGCGACTCCCCTGCTGAGTGAGGGCCTCCTTGGTGCTCCCGAACCTTCGTGGGAAGCCGAGGTCCCTCAGCACACGGCTCCCTCATGTCTGCTGCCCCCACCCCGCTCCCCTGCCCGCCTCTCGCTCCTGCTGTGGCATCTGCAGGCCGACATCCATCCCTCGTCATGTGCTACTCTCTTTAGGTAAAGGATGTAAGATTTCTTTTAAAAAATACTGTTATTGACTTTTAGAGGGAGAAGGAGCGAGGAGAGAGAGAAACATCAGTGTGAGGGATCCTCCGTGGGCTGCCTCCCGCCCGCCTCCCACGGGGTTCTGGGCGCGACCACCACAGCCTGGCCGGCAGCTGCCAGCCTGCTGAGCCAGGAGTTCCGTTCTGGGGGCAGTTTGTTCTCTGGTTTCCTGGAGTTGAGGTGGCAGTGTCTCTGGGGTCTCTGGGGGTTTGCGTGGCCCTGGCGTCAGCTGCCGAGCGTGAGGGGCCTCCCAGCCTCCTGGCACCCGGGCCGTGGGCCGCAGACCCCGTGGGAGGACTTACCCGGTCCGAGTCGTCTGCCCTCAGGCTGGAATCGGCCCTCAGCTCTGCCTGCGCCCACACCCTGTCCCCTCCGCCCAGCGGCGGGACTGCAGCGAGTGGCACAGGAGAAGTAAACCCTCCGCCACACCTGGGCACTGCTCGCGGCCACGGCCACGGCCTGCGCCTGCACCGCGGGGGCAGCCGGACACCAGCCACAGCGTGAGAGCCTGTACAGCAGCTGCTCCGGCGAGGGGCTGGTGGAGTCCAGGCCTGGGGTGCATGCAGAGCTGCTGGGAGAAGAGAGCTCGTCACCACAGCTTCCTCTCGGGTCCCGAAGTCCGTGGCAGGAGCCACTGGGGCTGAGGGACAAGCTGCTCCGAACGCCTGTGGGGAGGAGGCCCCGGCTCAGCACGCGGTGGAATGGCCTTGAAAACAGCCGGGGGGGGGGGGCTGGGGGGTAAGCAGGGGTGACGTTCCTGCCCCGGCACCTCCTCGGCGTGAGAACCGCCTACGTCCACGGCACGCACATGTGGCTGCACATAGCAGCTGGCAGGCACCGGAGCTATGCGGAGGTCGGTTGCCTGTCGGCTGTATGTGTGCCGGCTCGCTCTGGCTCTGGGTTCCTGAGTCAGTTTCCAGATAAAGTCCCACAGACTCGAGCACATGGGAGGCAGAACCACGCTCACCCCGACCACCTGTGGCCCCGTGGTGTCCCCGCCAACGCCACAGGGAGCTGCTCCGACAGCACTGTCCTCGTCCCGGCTCCCGCTGGACGCTGGTTTTGCCGTGTGTGTGTGTGTGTGTGTGTGTGTGTGTGTGTGTGTGTCTGAGACTCCCTCACAGACCAGGTGTGTGTGTGTGTGTGTGTGTGTGTGTGTGTGTGTGTCTGAGACTCCCTCACACACCAGGTGTGTGTGTGTGTCTGAGACTCCCTCACAGACCAGGTGTGTGTGTGTGTGTGTGTGTGTGTGTGTGTGTGTCTGAGACTCCCTCACAGACCAGGTGTGTGTGTGTGTGTGTGTGTCTGAGACTCCCTCACAGACCAGGTGTGTGTGTGTGTGTGTGTGTGTGTGTGTGTCTGAGACTCCCTCACAGACCAGGTGTGTGTGTGTGTGTGTGTGTGTGTGTGTGTGTGTCTGAGACTCCCTCACAGACCAGGTGTGTGTGTGTGTCTGAGACTCCCTCACAGACCAGGTGTGTGTGTGTGTGTGTGTGTGTGTGTGTGTCTGAGACTCCCTCACAGACCAGGTGTGTGTGTGTGTGTGTGTGTGTGTGTGTGTCTGAGACTCCCTCACAGACCAGGTGTGTGTGTGTGTGTGTGTGTGTGTCTGAGACTCCCTCACAGACCAGGTGTGTGTGTGTGTGTGTGTGTGTGTGTGTGTCTGAGATTCCCTCACAGACCAGGTGTGTGTGTGTGTGTGTGTGTGTGTGTCTGAGACTCCCTCACAGACCAGGTGTGTGTGTGTGTGTGTGTGTCTGAGACTCCCTCACAGACCAGGTGTGTGTGTGTGTGTGTGTGTGTGTGTGTGTCTGAGACTCCCTCACAGACCAGGTGTGTGTGTGTGTGTGTGTGTGTGTGTGTGTCTGAGACTCCCTCACAGACCAGGTGTGTGTGTGTGTGTGTGTGTGTGTGTGTGTCTGAGACTCCCTCACAGACCAGGTGTGTGTGTGTGTCTGAGACTCCCTCACAGACCAGGTGTGTGTGTGTGTGTGTGTGTGTGTGTGTGTCTGAGACTCCCTCACAGACCAGGTGTGTGTGTGTGTGTGTGTGTGTGTGTGTGTCTGAGACTCCCTCACAGACCAGGTGTGTGTGTGTGTGTGTGTGTGTGTGTGTGTGTCTGAGACTCCCTCACAGACCAGGTGTGTGTGTGTGTGTGTGTGTGTGTGTGTGTCTGAGACTCCCTCACAGACCAGGTGTGTGTGTGTGTGTGTGTGTGTGTGTCTGAGACTCCCTCACAGACCAGGTGCTGCCCGTGTTCACGCCCCCACCCCCCACTCTCTCTCCAGGCTCACCCAGTGGATTCGCTCCTGGGGGCTTCGGTCCCAAAGCAGCCCCCGCTCCCAAGGGTGGCAGCTCCTGGCAGACAAGTCGGCCCCCAGCCCAAGGCACCCCATGGGTCCCCCAGACCAAGCCGCCCCCCAAAACCTGTGCACAGCCAAGGGCTAACTACACCACGAGCTTCAGCGTGATCGGCGGCCGAGAGGAGCGGGGCGTCCGCGTCCCCAGCTTTGGTGCGTCTCCTCCTCCCTCCGCCCCGTTCTCCCGGGAACGCGCGGCCCAGAGCCCGTGCCGAGGGGGCGGTTCCGAGGGTGCCCGGCGGCCAGGCCCGTGCTGCCAGGAACTGGCCTGTCGGCGGTGTCAGCCCCAGGCAGCGACCTTTGCCCCTGGGGAGCCCTGGGGCCGAGGGGTCGGCAGCGCGTCCAACCCCCTCCCCCTGCAGCCCAGAAGCCGCGGGTGTCCGAGAACCACTTTGAGGACCTGCTGTCGAACCAGGGCTTCTCCTCCAAAGCCGACAAGAAGGGGCCCAGGACCATCGCCGAGATGAGGAGGCAGGACCAGGCGAGGGACGTGGACCCCCTCAAGCTGAAGGTGCGTGGCGGGTGGGGCGGGGGGCGTCCAGCCAGGTGGCTGTCCTGGTGTCCAGGCTCGGCCACAGCAGCTGCCGGCGGCTCGCACTGGGTGAGGGGGAGTGGGACTCTGTCCGGCTGGGCCCTGGAGCGTCTGCGTGGACGCAGAGCAGGGGCTCGGCACCCAGGCCTCTGCCAGGCGCCCCCAGCCAGGCGCCTCCCTGCGGACGGAAGAGATGGGGGGGGGCAGCTGCAGTGGGCCCCCGAGTCCAGCCCATCCTCCCTGCTGGGCCTGGAGCTCCAGGACAGGCCGTGTGGCCGCCGTGGGGACCGGCCGAGAGGTCGGCGCCGTCGTGTCCTGTGTGGGGGCCCCGGCCTGGGAGCGCCGACAGGGCGGCAGGCCGGCACGGGGACAGGCCTCCCTGCGGCGTCGGAGGCTTGCGGGTGGACGCGGGCCCACGCAGCCCATCTCCCCAGCTCCTGGACTGGACCGAGGGCAAGGAGCGGAACATCCGCGCCCTCCTCTCCACGCTGCACACGGTGCTGTGGGACGGCGAGAGCCGCTGGACGCCCGTGGGCATGGCGGACCTGGTGACGCCCGAGCAGGTGAAGAAGCAGTACCGCCGGGCCGTGCTGGTGGTGCACCCCGACAAGGTGAGCCCCCGGGCGGGCGCGGGGCGCTGAGGGCGGGTGCGGGCGGGTGCCGGAGCTTCGTGGGACCGACTCCCTCCGCCCCGCAGGCCACGGGGCGGCCCTACGAGCAGCAGGCCAGGCTGATCTTCATGGAGCTGAGCGACGCCTGGTCCGAGTTCGAGAGCCAGGGCGCCCGGCCCCTCTTCTGAGCCCTCCGGTCGGAGCCGCACGTGGACCAGGAGCCGCCGACGGCCGCCGGGCCCGCCAGGCTGAGGCGAGGGGCGGCTGCACCGGCGCCCGCCCTCGGAGGACTGGAGCCGCCGCGGGCGCAAGAGCATTCCGAACCCCCGTGTCCTTTCTTTTCCAAAGGAAAGTGTTGATTCACGTTCCTCCCCGTCGTCACGTCTGTGGTTTGTTGGTTCAGGGCTGTCCCGAGAGCGTCCTGGGGCAGCTGCCGTCCCCTGCCGGGACGCGTGCCCGGGCGTGCCGGCCCGTGGCCGCTGTACATATTAAACTATTTTCTGATGACGCTCGTCTCGGGCTGGTCTTGGCTCCGACCCGAGGACGCAGCGCAGGGCGGGGCTGACGGACGCCGTGGCCCGGGGCTGTGGTCGCTGCCCCTCCAGACACGGCGCCCGAGCCCCCTACGAGCGTCCGTCCAGGGACGGGCCGGCTGGGGAGATGGCCGCAGAGGCTTCAGGCCGGGGCTCGGAGGGGCAGTGGGGTGCCCCGCGGGGACCGGCTCTGGGTGTCGGCGCTCTGAGTACGGGCCCGAGCTCGGGCCGCCTCCCGTGCTGGAGGCAGCGGGTCGGACACAGGCACCGGCGGGGCCAGCACCCCGTCCAGGAGGCGAAGGTGATGGGGAAGGAGAGGCCTGGACGCTCGGACCCAGGGCAGAGCCTGCGCTGGCCGTGGCAGCCGTGCGGCCGGCAGAGGAGGGACCACATTGGTTACGCGCCACCACCATCCTGAGCTTTTACTGTAAAAACGACGGACCGCCTGAGGACCCCGCTTCCCGAAGGTCGCCCCATCGGCTCCGAGGCCCTCCCCCTCCTGCCTGTGCCGGCGGCTCCCCTCCAGGGACCGGCTGGCCTGCACACAGGGCCTTGGTCCCACCCGCTCCCGGGGGCATTGTGCCCGCACCGCGGACCCCGGGTGGCCCTCGCCCCGGAGGCAGGAGGTTCTGCCGGGACGTGGGCTCGGTGGGCCCGCTAGCACTCCAGACCCCAGGCCTGGGCTGGCTGGTCGACCTGCAGGGGCTGGTCTGGGAGTCCCCCCACCCCCCCGGGCCACAGGGCTGGGCCTCCCTCTGTGATATCCTTAGGGCCAGCCTGGGTGCCCGGCGCCTGGGGGCGGAGCTGAGGGGCCTTGCTCTGAGCCCCGGTGCCTGGGCCACGGCCAGGAGCTGCCCTGCGGCCAGCCTGGGCCGCCCGCTGGCCGCGCTCCCTGCACAGGAGCCTCCCGTGCCGGGGCTGTGGGGTGGGTGGCATCGGGCCACGGGAGGGTAGTCCCGGGGCGGTGGCTCTGCCCCCACCAGGCCCGGGTCCAGCGTCACCCGTGGGCCTCTCGCTCCGGCCAGGAGCCCCGGCGGAAGGACGCGCCCCGCTCCCCGGGGAGGGGACTCGAGCGGCTCCTGCAGCTGCCCCGAGCCAGCCTCCGGGAGGCGTGGGGGCCGCCCCTCCCGGCCGTGCGGTCACCTGGGCCTCCTGCCTGCGGCGGTGTGATGGTCCCCGCTCCCTTCCCCAGGCCGGCCCAGCCACTGCCTTCCAGGTGGACTTGTCCTGGGTGCCGAGCGACTCGGCCTGGGCCCCCGATGCCCCCTCCCACCAGACCCCATGCCTACTCCCACCCGCCACGCCCCCGATGCCCCCACCGCCAGACCTCATGCCTACTCCCACCCGCCACGCCCCCGATGCCCCCACCGCCAGACCTCATGCCTACTCCCACCCGCCACGCCCCCGATGCCCCCACCGCCAGACCCCATGCCTACTCCCACCCGCCACGCCCCCGATGCCCCCACCGCCAGACCTCATGCCTACTCCCACCCGCCACGCCCCCGATGCCCCCACCGCCAGACCTCATGCCTACTCCCACCCGCCACGCCCCGATGCCCCCACCACCAGACCCTGATGTCCCCACCCAATGCCCCACCATCGAGGCCACGGTGTCCCACAACCAGACCCAGTCTGTCACTCACTTGGAAGTGACCCTCTTTGGCCCTCAGCACCGTCAGCTTTCTGTGTCACCTAGATTACTGTGGTCGGCAAATTGCGGCTCTTTGGCCCCTTGAGTGTGGCTCTTCTACAGCCTGGGAGAGTCTTTTTGGAAGAAGTGGCGTTGGAAGAAGTTTTAAAATTTTGGCTCTCAAATGTCAATCGTCCTGTTGATACTTGGCTCAGTTGACTAATGAGTTTGCTGACCACGGGCCTAGAAGGTACACTTTAGGAGGACAAAGCTGTCCTGCCATCACCAGAACCACTCCTGAACCCCCAGGATAAACCTGGGAACCCTAATCCTAATGCTACCCTAGTCCTAAGATTAACCCTACTCTAATCCTCACCCTGACCTAACCCTAACCCTAACCCTAGTCCTGACCCTACCCTAAAGCTAACACTACCCCTAACAATAACACTACCCTGACCCTAACCCTAAACCTAATCCTACCCTAACCCTAATGTTGCCTTAGCCCTAAGCTTAACCCTACCCCAATCCTCACCCTGACCATACCCTAACCCAACCCTATCCTAATCCTGACCCTACCCTAATGCTAATACTACCTACACTCTAACCTAAACCTAACACTAACCCTGACCCTACCTTAAAGCAAACACTAACCCTAACAATAACCCTACCCTAACACTAACTCTAACCCTAACACTAAAGCTAACCCTAACCTAACTTAAACCTGACCCTGACCCTAGCCCTAACATTACACTAAAACTAAACCTAACACTGCCCTAACTCTGATCCTAACCCTAAACCTAATCCTATCCTAACCCTAACACTACCCTGACACTAACCCAAACCTTAAATCTAACCCTAATCCTACCCTGACACTAACCCTTCCCTGATCCTGACACCCTAACCCTAACCCTAGTCCTGACCCTACCCTAAAGCTAACACTACCCCTAACAATAACACTACCCTGACCCTAACCCTAAACCTAATCCTACCCTAACCCTAATGTTGCCTTAGCCCTAAGCTTAACCCTACCCCAATCCTCACCCTGACCATACCCTAACCCAACCCTATCCTAATCCTGACCCTACCCTAATGCTAATACTACCTACACTCTAACCTAAACCTAACACTAACCCTGACCCTACCTTAAAGCAAACACTAACCCTAACAATAACCCTACCCTAACACTAACTCTAACCCTAACACTAAAGCTAACCCTAACCTAACTTAAACCTGACCCTGACCCTAGCCCTAACATTACACTAAAACTAAACCTAACACTGCCCTAACTCTGATCCTAACCCTAAACCTAATCCTATCCTAACCCTAACACTACCCTGACACTAACCCAAACCTTAAATCTAACCCTAATCCTACCCTGACACTAACCCTTCCCTGATCCTGACACCCTAACCTTAACCCTACCCTCACCCTAACCCTAAACCATAACCAAACCCTAAATCTAACCCTAAACCTACCCTGACACTAACCCTACCCTTACGCTGACCCTGACACCCTAACCTTAACCCTACCTTCACCCTCACCCTAATCCTAACCCTACCCTCACCCTAACTCTAACCCTAAACCATAACCCTAACTCAGTGGTCGCCAAACTCAGTCAACAGAGCTGCAGTTTGCCAACTACTCCCCTAACCGTAACCCTGACCCTGACCCTGACCCTGACCCTGACCCTAAACTTGGCTGGGCCTTTGTGCTGAGTGGCCGGGCGGTGTGGGGTGAGGAGGCCAGGTGTGGGGTGAGTGTGGGAGGGAGCAGGAAGCCGGGCCCCTGTGCCCAGCAGCCTGGGGCAGTGAGGACACCCCGCTGGGCCCGTACAGCACCCCAGGGCGACCCCGCTGGGGCATCAGGTGGCAGCTCGGAGTCCTGGGGTGCCAGGAGCCCCTCCCAGGCCCCTCACGTCTGCACCTCCCGCCTGCCTCCAGCAGCAGGGTGCCCGGGCCGGGAGCGAGGGGAGCAGGCAGACAGCGCCCCATCAGCCTCTGTGCAGGGAGCAGGCAGACAGCGCCCATCAGCCCCCTGGAGGCAGCAGAGGGTGCCCAGCAGGCGCTGCCCGAGCGGCAGGTGGGGCTGCCAGGGAGGGCAGCGGCCGCCTCTGCCATGGGGAGTGACCGTGGGCGGCGGGTCCCACAGGCGGCACCAGGTCTCCCTCCGTCCTGCTCTGGGGGCCGGTGGCTGGTTTCTGGGGGGCAGCGTTCTGAAGAGCTATCGAGGCGCTGAGCTGACCTCCTGGTGGGACACCACCCTCACCCAGCTGCCTGCCATGCCCCCCTCCACCCCCGCCGTCCACTCCCACCCCTCTGTCCACCACCTCCAGCCCAATGCCACCAGAGCAGAGGCCACTCCCAGGGCCTGAGAGGCCCCTGGGCTTCAGCCCCTCAGCCCAGCCTTCCTCGGGCGCAAGTTCCCATAAGCCCCACGGTCTGACTCAGCTGGTGTGGTCCGGGTCTGTCCCCGGGCAGGTCCTCCTCCCCGCCCTCCTCCCCGCCCTCCTCCCGGTCCTCCTCCTCCTCCTCCCAATCCTCCTCCCGATCCTCCTCCCCGTCCTCCTCCCCGTCCTCCTCCTCCCCATCCTCCCCGTCCTCCTCCCGTCCTCCTCCCCGTCCTCCTCCTCCCATCCTCCTCCCCCTCTTCCTCCCGGTCCTCCTCCCCATCCTCCTCCTCCTCCCGTCCTCCTCCTCCTCCTCTCCGTCCTCCTCCTCCTCCCCGTCCTCCTCCTCCCGTCCTCCCCGTCCTCCTCCCAGCCCTCCTCCCGCCGCTCGTGGCCTGGAAGCTTGGCCAGGCGGCTCCATCGCCCGGACCCCAGTGTCGCATTCTCCCTCCTGCCAAGAGGCGCTGTGCCCTCCCGTCTCCGCCCTCCCGTCTCTGCCCCCGCTGCCCGCGCCCGCCCCCCTCCTCCCAAGCGCCCATCACGCTGACCCACCTGCCAGCGGCCCGCCTGTCTCTGTGGGAGGCTGGCCCCCGGCTCGGGGCCGGGCACATGCGGACTGAGGGCCGTGTGTTGAGGGTGAGACGGTGACAACAGAGACAGAGACCCGCAGGGAGAGAGTGCGAGGGAGGGAGATGGTGACCTCTGGGTGGTGACCCCGGGAGAGGGAGGGGTGGGGGCAGATGTGGACTCAGCGGTGTCCGGGCCAGCAGAGCCTCTGGCCGGAGCCTGTGCCGGCCAGTGAGCCCCGGCTCAGGGGTGGGTGCACCGGGGCTGCAGACGCCAGCACGGGCGGGCCCGCCTGCACCTCCCCGGCCTGCAGGCCGCACCGCCCACCTGTGCCGGGCAGGGGTGCTCTGCAGGTGGCGTGGGGGTCCGCTGGGGGGTGCCCGCAGGAGTCAGCTGTGGGTCATCCCATCCGTGGGGCGAGGACCCTGAGCGGGCGCGGGGGGGGGGGTCCTCAGGCCCTGGAAGCCGGTGACCCTCCACAGATCTGCTCAAGGCCTGGCCTTTGGCCATGTCAGGAAGAGATGAAACAGGCCGGCCAGCGTTGACCTAGGAACCAGGAGGTCAGGGTTCGGTTCCTGGTCAGGACACATGCTGGGGTTGGGGGCTCCCTCCCCAGGGAGGGGCGTGGTTCTCATCGTGGATACTTCTCTTTCCCTCCCCCTCTTCCCTCTCTAAAGTCGATTAAAAGAAGTCTATTTAAAGAGAAACGCCCAAGGCAGAAACCGCTCTCCCCTTGGCGGGTCTGCAGCCCAGGCGGGGGGGGGCCCTGGCCGCCTCCCCTCCCTCCGGGCGGCCCGTCCCGCCGCGCCCGAGGGCAGAGGCCGCAGCGGGCAGAGGCCGCGGCCGGCCAGGCCGGCCCCCTGAGCTCAGGCTGGGGTCCGGTGCCGGGGGCAGGGGCAGCCCAGGCCCACCCCTCCATCTCCACCCGGTCCCGTGGCCGGCCACCCGGCAGCGGCCTCGCCGGCCGGGAGGCGGCCGTGACCTTGCAGTGCCCGCGCCGCCCGCAGTGCAGCTCCGCAGAGGCCGCTGCGGGCGGGGCGGGGAGGAGCCGCCTCCCGCCTCCCGGGCGGAGCGATTGGGGGGGCGGCCCCCCTCCAGCCCCGGGAGGGACTTTCCCTCTAGCTTCTCGGGGTGTCGGTCCGCACCCGCTCAGAAGGACCCGGCGAGGGGAGGGCGGCCGCACCGGGTCCACACGCCGGGCGCAGGGGGCGCGGGTCTGGGGCTCAGGCGGCGGGCGGGCCGGGGTCCCCCGGGGTCCCCGCGCCCCAATCCGGCGGGGAAGGGCTCCGGAGGAAGAGGGGGCGCGGCTCCGCAGTCCCCGCCGGCGCCCGCCCTCCCCGTCACGCTCGGGGCGGAGCTCCGTGTGACGCGCCTCCTGGTGCCCTTCAGCCGCCGCCGCAGTTCCCGGGGCCACATGGACCCGCGCGGCCCGAGCGCGCCCCGCCGCTGACCCCGCCACCGCCGCCGCCGCCGCCGCCGCCGCCGCCGCACCCGGTCCGGAGAGGTAACGGCCCGGCCCGGCCCCATCCCCGGCCCCGGCCCCGGTCCCATCCCTGGCCCCATCCCCATCCCCGTCCCCGTCCCCATCCCTGTCCCTGTCCCCATCCCCGGCCCCGTCCCCATCGCCATCCCCATCCCCGGCCCCGGCCCCGTCCCCCATCCCCGTCCCCATCCCCGTCCCTGTCCCCCCGTCCCTGTCCCTGTCCCCATCCCCATCCCCATCCCCGTCCCCATCCCCATCCCCATCCCCGTCCCCAACCCCATCCCCATCCCCATCCCCATCCCCATCCCCATCCCCATCCACGTCCCCAACCCCATCCTCTGCCCCAACCCCGGCCCCGTCCCCATCATCCCCGTTCCCATCCCGTCCCCTTCCCGTCCCCGTCCCGGCCGGGCCGCAGGGCACGCGCTCCCGCCGCCGGGCGCTGTCCACCCGCGCGGTGCTGAAGCGGCCCTGTCCGCGCGCCCTCCCTCTGGCTCCGGCCCAGGTCCTGGCCCCGAACCCCGAACCCCTGCCCCGGCGCCCCGCTCCTCCTCCCCTGCCCCCCGTCCTCTGGCTCCTTCCCCCCCCCCCGGCCACTCTGCAGAGCCGGGCAGCTCGCCCGCCACAAAGCCCAGAGGGCCGGCGGCGCCCTGGGGAGCCCAGCAGCACCCCGACCTCTGCGGGGGGCCCCGCGGTCCCCTCTCCGCCCAGGAGCCAGGGGAGAAGTTTGGAAGAGAATCTGCTCTGCGGCAGAGGCGCCCCGCCGCCAGCGCTTCTAGGGGGGCCCTCCCCACCCAGCGCCCAGCGGTCTCCTGGGGGAGGGGGCACAGGAAGCAGCGGTTCTGAGGGGGACCCCCTCCCGCCGCCCGGGCAGCACTCCCCACCAGAGGGCACCTGGCTGGACCGGGGCGCCCCATTCAGAGGCGGGTGGAGGGTGGTCTGCCCCCCGGCTCTCCCGCCCCCTCTGTGGAGGGCCAGTGGCAGTGGGCACCGAGTCTCCCCTGGATGGAGCCGGCCTCCCAACACCTGCACCCCAGCCACAGGGCCCTCCCTGAGGGGAGCACCCACTCGGGCCCCACCCCCCTAAACCTGGTTCCTGGATGGACCTGGCCCCCTCCCCCAGCCCGGCCCACCAGTCACCTTCAAATGCCCCTGTACCCGCCCCTGCTTCCCAAGACTGAGCACCCCATCCCTGCCCAGGACCTCGGGGGCTGAGGCCACGCAGACCCAGCGGGGTCCCGGGACCGGCGCCCTGGCCAGGGTGTCGGCGGGGGAGCCCTCCACAGGGACCCCCCGTGTCCCCCCTGGCGGGTCCAGGCCTGGTGCTCCCCCAGACCCCAGCGCCCCGGGGGGTGGGGGAGGGAACAGGGGGAGGCGGGGAGGACGAGGAGGAGGCCTGCCGGGCTGGCGGCCTGTGACCCCCCCTCTCTCCCAGGCCCAGCACTCGCGGCCGCACTCGATTGTGAGCTGGGACCCCGCGGAGCCGCGGCTGAGGAAGCTACGCTGGTGCCATGGAGTTCGTGATGAAACAAGCCCTGGGAGGTAGGGGGTGCACCCAGCAGGCACAGGCCGGGTGCCGCGGGCTCGGGCTCGGGGCTGAGCCAGCAGCAGCGCCTCCTTGGGCTTGGGCGGGGGAGCGCCCCGGAGGGTTTCAGGGGTACGGGGGGCAGGGCCCCTGGGGAGCAGAGCCACAGCTGCTGGGCCTGGGGGGGGGCAGCGGGGACACAGGGGCGGGGCTGGCTGGGCACCAGACAAGGGACGTGCCCAGGGCAACTGACCTCCTGTGTTTGGGGGAGGGGACCCCTCAACCTCCTGACCCCCATTTGAAGGGCATCCTGTGCCTACTTGGCTCCGGCCCCGGATGTGGGTCCTCACGGCCCGGAGCGGGGCGCTCTGGTCAGCCAGACGGGGGCCATCCCGCCCTCCTGCCCCGGCTCCCTCGGCCCCACCCTGGCTCTGCCGTCCACCGCGTGGCATTCGGTGCTGCCGCCCTGTCAGGGCTCGGGAGCGAGGCCGGAGCTGGGCGCTGCTGTCGGGGGTCGGGGGTCGGGGGTCGGCACAGAGGGGCTCCCTGGGGCGTGTGTCCCGGGGAAGAGACCGGAGCAGACAGGGGCCTGGCCGGCTGTCCGCCCGGGACTCAGGGAGGAGGATAGACAGGCCTCGGGCTGCGTCTGATTGTGATGATGACGTCACCGGGACGGGGTTCAGGACGGCATCCTGGCCCCGGGCCGCCGGCAGCGCCGGCTGCTGCAGATAATTAATTATGCAGATAATTAATTAGGCGGCTAATTCGGGCCCAGAGGTGGGCTCGTCGGAAAACCCGTCTCGCTGTGGCTGTCGGTGCGGCTGCAGCGAGCTGGGTGCCTGCCAGCCGCACACCCTCTGCGTGTCGCCCAGAGTTGCCCCTGCGGCGGCGGCCGCGGGTGCCCGGGGTGTGGGAGCTGCGAGGGGCGGCCGTGCCTGGCCTGGCGCGGGGGGCGGGGGCGGGGGCTGCGCTGCCTCCTGGTGGGACTGCACTTCTGTTGTTTGCCGTCCCTGTGCGTGCGGCCAGCGGGGACAGCGGGGCGGGCAGAGGCCAGGGAGAAGGCGCCCAGGCTCAGGGACCTGCAGGTCTGACCGAAACGGCCATCGGAGGGGACCAGAGAAGCAGGGACAGGGGTGGAGCTTGAGAGAGGAGATACGGAGCAGAAACGGAGAGAGAGAGCGAGAGCGAGAGCGAGAGCGAGAGCGAGAGAGAGAGAGAGAGAGAGAGAGAGAGGAAGTGCCCCAGGACGTGCGAGACAAGATGGAGGCAGACAGATGGGGACCGACCGCAGCGAGGCTTCTGGGAGCCAGGCAGGGCCAGCTGGGAGCGTCTCGGCTGGGGACCCACGGGAGCCGGGCCGGGGTGCGAGCGGAGAGGGCTGAGCGGGGACAGGGAAGGACAGACAGACGCAGACACAGGTGCGTCCCACGGGGGGCAGATCCGGACAGCCTGCCGCAGCCCCGCGGAGGGAGGGAGGGCCAGCGCGCCCTGCGGCCGAGGCGGTGCTGCCCCTGAGGCGGTGCCCAGCTCTCAGGCGCGGTGCACGGCCTCCGCCAGGACACACTACGCGCCTCCTCTGCTGCCCTGCCCGTGTCTCAGGCAAAGCCGCTGCCGGTGACCGCCGGGGGGGCCTCGGGAGGCGGCAGGGGTGGCTGCAGCCCCCCCCCCCCCCCGTGCTCAGCTGGCTCTCGGCCCAGAGCCCCCTGGGCTGTGGCGGAGCCGGTCCGGGCGAGCTGGCGTCCTGTCCGTGGTGCTCACCCCTCCGGCGCCCCGGCACGGCCCTGGGCGGCGCGCAGAGGGACGCAGGTGCCAGCACACGGACGGTCGGGTCCCGCAGGGCCAGCACACGGACCTGGGTCTCGGCTGGCCGCCTGGTGCACACTGTCTGGAAGGGCAGGGGCGGCTGTGGCCAGGGCAGAGACAGGGCGCCCAGGGCTGCTCCCCCCCCCCCCCCCCCCCCCCAGGCAGCAGGGTCGGCCCAGACTCAGGCCCCGAGTGGATGAGGGCCGCACACACGGTGTCTCTGATGCCGACGCAGCTGGAGGTGACAGGCAGGGCCTGTGGGGGCCTCTGCTCTCGGGGTCTGACCAGGGTCCCGGGTCCCTCCACCCAGGAGACGTGACGCTGGGCCTGCCCGAGGCCAGGGCGCTGGGGGAGGCGGTGAGAACGCTGCTCCGGGGCCAGTCATTCCGGAAGGCTCCGCGCCAGGCCAGCTTCCCGACCCCCCAGCGCCTTAGACACACGCAGATCCACGCCCTCAGCCTCCGTCCTGGGAGGGCGGGAGCTGCTGGGCCGGCCTCGGCTCTGCTCACCGCGCCTCCAGCCGGGCGGCCGCCTCCCTCCAACGAACCGTTTCCCCCAGCCCCCAGTGCGCCCAACCAGGCAACGTGGCTGTTTTGGCCCCAAAGCCCCAGTCCAGGCGTCTGTGCCGCCACCCACCGCGGGGCCCACGGTCTGTGTCCAGAACACACCCAGGCCGTGGCCTGTGGGGGCGGGAGCAGGGTGGGCTTCCTGGAGGGCTCAGGGCCCCAGGCCGAGCGACGGCAGCCGGACAACTCCGCCGGACCTGCCCTCGGGGCTCCGGGGTCGGGGCCGTCCTGCGGACGGGCCCTCAGGAGGGAGGGGCCCCGGAGCAGCTGGCTGTTCTGTGTGGGAGGAGGAGGCACAGGGCTGGGGCTGGAGGGGTGGCGGCTGGGGGGCGGGCGAGGGGCTGGGCACAGAGCCGGGGAGGGCCTGGGGCACTGCGCCAGGGGCCTGGAGCCCCGTTCCCGTGGCAGCCGAGAGAGGGAGGGTGTGCCCGCCTGGGGGCGCCCACAGGTCGGAGTGGGGGTGGGGAGGGTGGTCGGAGGGGCTGCTGTTTGGGCCACTGCTTGCTGGGCCGGCTGTCCTGGGGGCAGGAGGTGCAGGAGGGCGTCAGGGGGTCGGTGCCCTCCGGGCCCTGCCCCCCCCCGTCTGCCCCTCGGTGCCGGCTGGCGGTGCGGGGTGTGAGTGCGTGGCAGAGAGGCTGAATGGAGGGATTACTCTGTCCCTGAGCCCGCCGCGCCATCTGGCCAGCCTGTCCGTGTGGCTCGCTAATTGGCGTCTTCATCTGGCCTCGTCTGTGTGTCCTCGCCCAAAGCCAAGGCCAGACGCTCTGGGCGGGGCCGCCACAGGCCCGGGGCTCTGAGGTCAGGGAGACGGGGGCGGGGACCCCCGCGGGAACCCCAGCAGCTGGCAGAGGTTTGCGGGGTGGGGGGGGTGCTTGTCTGCACTGGGGAGTGGGGAGAATTTAAAAGCGGGGAACGAGGGAGCGGCGGCGACTCTCGACCTCCCCTCAGGTCACCTGGGCCCCACACCCAGGACGGTGGGTCGCCCGAGCCGCTGCTTCCTTCTAACCAGGTCGTCCTTGGGCTGGTCTGACCTTGGCCGGCGGGGTGTGTGTGTGTGTGTGTGTGGACGAATGAGTCGGAAACTCTGCTCGAACCCGGTTAGTTCCCCGACCCTGGACGGCCCCTCCCCGGGGGTGTGTCTGGTGAAAGGGACTTTGCCTCAGCAAGAGGATTCCTGTTCTCGGGGTCACCCCTGACCCTCCCGCTGCGCCCCTAAGACGCGTCCTCGGCGTCACTGAGGCCCTGTGACCGGTGGCTCCGGCTCTAGCTGCCAGAGTCGAGGCCGCAGCCAGTTGGGGGGCCTCGCCTCCCCGGGGCTCTGCCCGCACGCCCCCCCCCCCTTCTGTTTGTGGCTCAGATCCCGAGGACTGTGATCCTCACACAGAAAACGCTTCCATCCTCGCCCCCGTTTTATCAGAGCCGGTGAGGGGTCCGGGCCCGGCACAGGCTGCTGTCCACGGAGCGGAGGGCCACTCGGCTCCTCGCGGGGGGCAGCCCCGGGCCAGAAGGCCAGCGGTGCCACCTCCTCCTTTTCGGGGCCGGACACCGTCCACCGTGGACGGCGGGCCCTGCTCACCGCTGTCTGCCGGGCTCAGGCTGCGCCAGGGCTGCTGTGAGCACGGCTGAGCCTCGTCTGTGTCCACCGTAGCCCTCCGCCACCGAGGCAGCTCGCCGGCCACGCCTGCTCCCACGTGTCATTCTTCTGAAAATGTGTTTGAAACCGGTGTGGCTCAGTGGATAGAGCGTCGGCCTGCGGACTGAATGGTCCCGGGTTCGATTCCGGTCAAGGGCACGTGCCTTGGTTGCGGGCGCGTCCCCGGTGGGGGCTGTGCAGGAGGCAGCTGATCGATGATTCTCTCTCATCGATGTTTCTAGCTCTCTGTCCCTCTCTCTTCCTCTCTGTAAAAAATCAATAAAATATATTTTAAAAAAAGAAAAAGAAAATGTGTTTTTATTGGTGTCAGAGAGAGAAGGGAGAGAGAGAAACATCGAGAGGAGAGAGAATCAGTGACGGCGGCCTCCCGCACACCCGCACTGGGGTGGAGCCCGCAGCCCCCGAGGCGCCCGGACCGGAACCCACAGTGACCTCCTGGGTCCGAGGCCGAACGTCCGAGTTCGAGCTCCCTCCCCGGGGCGCCCGGCAGGGCCTCCCGGCGCGTGCCGTGGCGGTGTGTGTGCTGTGGTGTCTGACAGCCGCTCCCCGGCGGGCGCATGGCTGCTGCTGGGGCGGCCTGGCTCCGGGGCCTCCCAGGAGCCCCCACGAGGAGTGCCGGGCGGCGTGGGCCCGCTGTGGCCGCGGTGTCTGTTCCGTCCACACGTGGGCTTCCTCCTCCTCGTGTCCACGGCCGCCAGGGCGTCCCTGCCGAGGCGACAGGTGCTCCCCTGGCCACGTGCCCGAGGGGCCACCTCACCTCCAGGCATGGCCGGGGCTGCCACCGAAACACGCAGCGGGTGGCAACGCCTGCCACGTGTGCCGCAGAGGAACGCGTGCTCTCCTGGCTCGGCCGGGGCAGAGTGTGGGCGGTGGGCGCTGCGGGACGCTCGGACCTCCGGCCCAGCAGCACCGGCCTGCCCCGGCCCCGCGGGGAGGGCTGGGCTGTGCACGGGGTGAGGCGGCGGGAACGGGCTGTTACCTAACCCTCGGGGCCGCGGCGGGAAGACTAGACCTTTCCCTCGAGTTACCTCCTCGGCTTTTTAAAAAGTCTGTAGGCCTGGCAGGTGTGGCTCAGTGGATAGCGCGTCAGCTTGTGGACCAAAGGGTCCCGGGTTCGATTCGGTCCAGGGCACGTGTCTGGGCTGCAGGCTCCTCCCGGCCCAGTCGGGGGCGAGCAGGAGGCGGCCGCGGACGAGTTCCTCGCCGTCGGGGTTTGCCCTGTGGCGTCAGAGCGGGAGGGAACGGCGTTCGGTCTCAGGGTCCCGCGGTTTGCTTGTTCACACACCTCGCCTCGCCAGGGCTTCCGTCCCCGCTCCTTCGGGCTCCGGCCGGTGAGCATGTCCTTTGTCGACAGCCGTCTGCTTTTCTTTTCTTTTCTTTTTTAATATAATATTTGGTTCAATAGTTCAGAAAGAAGCATGAATTAAACCTTTTTTTATCTTTGAAATTTCGTTTCTATTTTTTATTTTTTAAATATATTTTATTGATTTTTACAGAGAGGAAGAGAGAGGGATAGAGAGTTAGAAACATCGATGAGAGAGAAACACCGATCAGCTGCCTCTTGCACGCCCCCCACTGGGGATGTGCCCGCAACCAAGGCACATGCCCTTGACCGGAATTGAACCCGGGACCCTTCAGTCCGCAGGCCGACGCTCTATCCACTGAGCCACACCGGTTTCGGCAACCGTCTGCTTTTCATCCGTTAAAAAATGTTTTTTTTATGGATCTCAGAGAGGAAGGGATAGAGAGAGAGAAACATCAGTGAGAGAGAATCATGGATGGGCTGCCTCCTGCACACCCCCCAGTGGGGATCCAGCCTGCACCCCGGGCCTGTGCCCGGAGCGGGCGTCGAACCCTGACCTCCTGGCTCCTGGGTTGATGCTCACCCACAGAGCCCTGCCGGCGGGCTGCTTCCGTCTTATTGACCTTCAGCCTTCTCTCACCTTGCTGCGGTGCAGGCCGGGTCCTCCAGGGAGGGGGTGCCAGGGGCACCCCTTCTGGTGACTGCGCCTGGCTGTGGACTGTCTGCCAGCTGTGGGCGTGTGAGGTCCCCTGTGGCCGACAGACAGTGCGTCTCTCTGAAACGCTAACACTCTTTATCAGCCGGATGTTCGCTGAGCACCGTCGGGCTCGGGTCCGAGTCCCTGGGTTGTGTGTGGGGTTTGTGCCTGCCTCCCCCACACCCGCCAGAGAGCAGACGGCAGCTCTGGCCTCGTGAGGGGGACGTGGGGAGGATGTGCAGGCGACTCCGCGACCCAGTTTCCCTTGAGATCTGCTCTGCGAGGTTGTGCCGAGGTGCCGGCCCCGGCCCGGAGGCTCTCGGCCGGCCTGGGCCGTGCCCACGGGGACGGGGGACGGGGCACTGGACCTCCTCACGCCCCACGAGCCTCTGGCGTTTCTGGCGCCAGAGAGGCCCCCGGGGGATCGCACGGCCCGGAGCCCATCCAGAGTTTCCCGCCCACAGCCGGTGGCTCCCGTCGGCGCCCTCGGCCCACACGGGGCGGCTCCCGCCCAGCACCGTGGCCGACACCCAGGACAGATGGAGCCACGCAGTTGGGAGGGCGGGAGGGCGGGCAGGGCCTCGGTGCCAGGCTGGGACAGGCCTGCGGGAGCTCCCACCCCGCAGGCAGCTGGGGGCTCTGCGCCTCCCCCTCAGGGCTTCGTCCCCAGGCGCGAGCTGGCCAGCCTCATGGGCGAGGAGGGGTCAGAGGCGGCGGCGGGTCCGGGTGGAGGTGGCCGGCCCGGGGGCAGCGGGCCCTTTGGGAGCCGGAGACCTCCGGGAGCGAGGAGGGTGCCTGCCCGCGGCAGCTGCTCCAGGCTGTGGGGTGCCGGCCGCAGCGCCCCCCTCGCTGCCCGTGTGCCGCTGTGCCCCCCGAGCTCCCGGAGGCCAGGCCGCGCGGGGCCTGCGAGACCAGGGGGTGACCACAGGCTCCGTCCTGGGCCGAGCACAGGCCACCTGGGGGTCCGCGGCCGCTGTGACCGAGCTCCGGGGAGCGGTGGGGGGTGCGGGGAGGCTGGGCCCCGCGCTGACACGGCCTCAGGGCCCCCTGCTCCCCCCCCCGCCAGCCTCCCCCGGCCTCTCCTCCATCCTCCCCGGGCCTCCGGGGGCCGGGCCGTGGCCCCCAAGAAGACATGCAGCTGCCCACGGCGGGGCTCACGTGTACACCACACGCACACGCACACGCACCCTGCTTCCTCCACGTGCCGTGCACACACACTGCCCCCCACGCCCACTCTTCCCCGTGGACGGGACCCAGGCTGCCCGACTCCCGCTTCCTGTTTCAGGGGCCACCAAGGACATGGGCAAGATGCTGGGGGGCGACGAGGAGAAGGACCCGGACGCGGCCAAGAAGGAGGAGGAGCGGCAGGAGGCGCTGCGGCAGGAGGAGGAGGAGCGCAAAGCCAAGTACGCCAAGATGGAGGCCGAGCGCGAGGCCATGCGGCAGGGCATCCGGGACAAGGTGGGCCGGGGCCGGGGCCGGGGCCGGGCGGGGCGGGGGGCTGGGTCCCAGGACGGGGGAGCACCCCCCGGAGGCAGTCCCCCCTGAACTCTCCGGGGACCCAGCTTGGGGGCTGGGGCGGGCTGTGGGCTCTCTCTCCACCCCCCTCTTTTTAAGTTATAATTTTATGGACCTCAGAGAGGAAGGGAGAGAGAGAGAGAGAGAAATATCCACAATGAGAGAGAATCGTGGGTGGGCTGCCCCCCCACACGCCCCCCTGGGGATCGAGCCTGCAGCCCAGGCGTGTGCCCTGACTAGGACTCGAACCCTGGCCTCCTGGTCTGCAGGTCGGTGCTCAGCCCCGGAGCCAGGCCGGCCGGCCCCCTCCTGGTTAGGGTCCGTGGACGGAGCTGGGGCTGCTGGCGGGAGAATGGGCGCTGTTCCCGGGGGGCCTGCCCTCCGGCCCTCCGGCCCCTGACTCAGCCGCCCCGTCCTCGGGGGGGGTGGTGGCTGGGGGGGGGGGGCTGTGAGGCCTCCGGGGGATCCCCGTGGTGCCCGACCCCGGCCCGCGGAGCGAGACACCGGATTGCTCGGTGTTCCCGTGAGAGGCTGGCATGGAGCCGGCCTCGGGGTGGGCGGGGGGCAGGCAGCACAGCCTCAGCCCCTGGGCCCCCGTCAGCGAGATCGGGGCCCACACACCCAGCGGCCCGTCCTGGGACCCGCAGGCCCAGCTCACCGGCCGCCCCAGGACGGCGGCTGCAGCCGGAGCTGTGGGGGAAGAGCCGGGCCGGCCCGGACCCCCCACCAGACCCTGTCAGGCCGTGCCCAGGGACGGGACTGGTGGGGAGGCGGGACCACATGGGGTTGCCAGGGGACAGAGTCAGAGACAGAGACGGAGACAGAGACGGAGAGACAGCGCAAGGAGCCCACGCCGGGCCGGGGGCAGCGGAGGTCCGGCAGGCCGCGGTCACCCAGCTCTGCCCCCTCACCCCCAGCCTCCAGAGCCGGCCCTCAGGAGCACTCACCTCCCAGAGGGTCCAGGCCCTGGGGTGGGAGGCTGCCCTTGACCTGCGGGGGCAGGGCGCCCCCTGGTGGCCCGCGTGGGCGTAGAGCCTGGCACCTCCCGGGACCCCGCGCCAGGACAGCGGCTGCCGTGACGGCTGGCTGGACGTGGCTCTGGCTCTCACCGTCCAGCAGCCCCCGGCGGGGGTCGGGGCTCTGGCCGTCAGGGGTCAGCGAGGACGGCTGGGCGGTGAACGGCGGTGATGGTCACCTGGGCTCTGGGCCGGGAGCCACCGACGCGCTCCCAGCAGAGCTGTGGGGCCGGCTCAGGAGCCCCTCCCCTCAGCGTAACCTTGGCCCTCAGGTCAGGCCCAGGGTGAGGGGCCTCGGCCTCAGAAAGCCCTTGAGCCTCCGGGCTGGGGCCTGGGGCTTCTCCACGGGCACCACTTCCTCCAGTTACACGTGAGCTCCCGCCTCACCCTCGCTTACACGTGAGCTCCCGCCTCTCCACGCTCCCCTCGGCGTGTGGGCGCAGGCTCTGGGCCGCACGGCCCCGGGTGGCCCCGGCCCACGCGTGTCCCCGCCACGTGCCGGCGTCCTGGCGGGGAGGCTGGGGCTCCCGCCCCGGGCTGGAGGGAAGGCTCGGGGCTGACCTACTTTCCGGCGTCCCTCCCCCACGCTCCGCTCCACAGGCTCCCGGCCTCCCCGCGGCACCCGCGGCCTGCCCCCCGCGCCCACCCCTCTCCTGGGGAGGCCCCCGAGCAGACTAGGAGGGCTGGAGGGCTGTGCCGGCTGCACCCGTCCCCTGCCCCCTGCTGACCCCGCCGTCCGTACTCAGTGGGGGCCCTCTGGGCAACGTGCCTGCCGCTCCCGACAGTCTCGGGGTGCTCGCTGCCCCTGGAGAGAGATCCCCCAGAGGTCTAGCTCGGGTTCGGGGCTCAGAGCCGCCCAGGAACCCTCCACCTGCAGGCGCCCCGAACCCATAGCCGGAGCGCGGCTTCCCCTCCTGGCTCCTCTGCGGAGCGCGGCCCACGCAAGGCTGGGAGAGGGAGGGGGGGCCCCCTCGGGGTGGGAAGGCAGCCCCCGACGCAGAGGGGGCGGGAGAGCCGGGTTGTGGGGAGGAGTGATGAAGAGAGATCAGTGGGACGGGCTGGGGGGGGGGAGAGGGGGGCCCTCGGCAGGCCCTGAAGCCTGTCAGCACCTGTCAGCCACTGACCCCCACACCTCCCCCCATCACCCCTCTTTAGAGCTTGTGCCCCAGGGGCACCCCTCCCCCAGCGTGGCGGGCCCGAGGCCGGAGGCCCTGCGACCTCAGCTCCCCTGGCCAGTGCTCCTGGGGAAGGGGGCGCCGATGGGGCCGTGCTCAGTCCGGGACCTGCAGGCCAGCTGCGCGCCCTTGAACCTTCCTTGTAGGGGCGCCCGACCCCACCCTCGGCAGCCCTGGGGGTCCTTGGCTGGTGGCAGCACCACTCCTCCCGCTCTCCGTGTGCAGGGCTCTCTCCTCGGCTCCGTTCTTTACTTAAAAAATACATTTTATTGATTTTTTTACAGAGAGGAAGAGAGAGGGATAGAGAGTTAGAAACATTGATGAGAAAGAATCATTGATCAGCTGCCTCCTGCACACCCCCCACCGGGGATGTGCCCGCAACCAAGGCACGTGCCCTTGACCGGAATCGAACCCGGGACCCTTGAGTCCGCAGGCCGACGCCGTCCACTGGGCCACACCGGTTTCGGCGTCCTCGGCTCCGTTCTTGGCCTCACAAGGAAGCTGCCTGGACCAGGACCCAGGGTCTCGAGCTTGACCACCCGGCCGCGGCCTGAGGTCCCGGGACACGGCCGCCGCCCCGGAGACGCGGGCAGGGCGGAGGCCAGCGGGACCCCCGGGGAGCCCCCTGACCCCCCTGTCCCCACAGTACGGCATCAAGAAGAAGGAGGAGCGCGAGGCGGAGGCCCAGGCCGCCATGGAGGCCAGCGCCGAGGGCAGCCTGACGCGGCCCAAGAAGGCCATCCCGCCGGGCTGCGGGGACGAGCCCGAGGAGGAGGACGAGAGCATCCTGGACACGGTCATCAAGTACCTGCCCGGGCCGCTGCAGGACATGTTCAAGAAGTAACCCGCCCCGCCCCGCCCGCCCCGCGGCCCGCAGGGGTCGGGGGCAGAGCAGCCCCAGCGCCCACATAAGCCATAGCCCCAGGCTCCCGCCCCCTCGCCTCGGGAGCCCCCTCCCCGCCCGCCATCACCGCACACAGGGCCCGCGGCAGCGCCGGAGGCCGGCACAGACAGCTCCCCCGGCTCCTCTGGCCGCCGGGGGGTTGGACCCTCCCCAGACCTGGAGCCCCTACCGCTCCCGCCCTGCACCCCCACCCGCAGCGCCCGAGGCGCCCCCGAAAGGGCGGCCCCACCACCCTGGGCGCTGGTCCCGGTCCCTGTGTCGGTGCGAGCTCGTTGGGCCCAAACTCAGGAGCACAGCCATAGAGGGGTGGGGGGCGGCCTGCTGGGGGCGGGGTCAGCCGGGCCCCCGGGCCCTCCCCGGCGCGACACCTGCCCGCGGCTGCCCACGTCTCTCCGTCTGAACGCGTCCGGTGCGTGCTTTGTCCGTCCGTCCTTCCCTCTTCCTTGGCCTGCTGTCCCGCAAGGCTTAGCTGCCCCCGAACGCCACGGCCCAGACGAAGGGAAACAGCGACAGGATCAGAGGGGCCACCCGCCCCGAGTGTGCACAGAGCGCCCCTCCCTCCCCGACACTGTCTTCTCCGAGGCGGCGGGGGAGTACCCCCCTCACCTCTGACCCCGCCCCGCAGCCGCCGGAGGGGACCCCGAGTCTCCCGCCCGCCCTGCCCTCCTCCGTCCCCTCCAGGGCGGATTCAGACCCTCGGACCGCCTGGCCTGGCCGCCCCCTTGCACCCCTGCCCCTGCTTGTCGAATCTCAGGTAAAGAGGTCGAGTGTGTCCGGAGTGAGTGCGGACAGAAAGCCCGCCCCGCCCCTTGTGTCCACGTCCGCTCGTGTCCACGTGCCGCGGCCAGGGCGCGGCCTCCCGCTGCCAGAGAAGCCATACACGAGACTGCAATACCACCGCGCCCGCGCCCCGCCCGTCTCCACGCCGTGTCCACTCACAGCAGCTCTGAGCAGACCCGCCCGCCCCACGCCCGCCGGGGCCGGAGCAGCCGCTTAGCCAGACCTCCGTGTCCTGTCTGTCCGTCCTTGGCCGCGCCTCCTGCATGACGGGGCGCGGCGTGTCCTCCCGGATGGAGTCACAGCCAATAAACACGTGATCTCACGCCGCGTGGGCCTGCTCGCCGAGTCCTGACTCCTCGGAGGGGTGGCGGGACCCACACCCTCCCCGCCCGCTCCCGGGGCCACCCTGACCGCCTGCGCAGACGTGCCTCACGGTCCAGCACGCAGACCGGCCCCTGCGGCCACCCACTCGCTCACACCACCTGCAAGACCCCCGCGGGCTGCTGCTGGCCCTCAGCACCCAGGCCCATCGTGGGGACCGCGTCCAGGGCCCCCCGCCCCGTCCGTCCTGGGTCCTCGGAGGCCTCCGCGCCCGCAGCTCAGGGTCCCACCCAGGGGAGGCCTGCCCTCTGGGCAGAGGCCACCTGTGGTGCCGGGGACCTGCGTGACCCTGAGCACCCGACCCACCCTGAGGTCAGCCCGGCTGTCCTCGTGCCCCCCCCCCAGGCGCCCCGGAACGTGCGCAAGGCACTCGGGTCCCCAGAAGGGCCGGTCGACGTCCACTCCCGGGGCCCCCTCCAGGGAGCGGCGAGTGGAGGGCACCTGTGCCTCTCCTGCTGCTGCTGAGCACTTGGGGACCCGCAAACCGTCCAGTCTCGAGGGAGAGGGGCCACCTCCCCCTGCGGGAGCCGGGAGGAGCCCGCACAGGCCAGGGGGTGTCCCCCCCCCTTCTGCTGCCGGGGGCTCGGGGGGTTCAGGGGGCTCGGGGGGTTCGGGGGGCTCAGGGGCTCGGGGGGTTCGGGGGGCTCAGGGGGCTCGGGGGGCTCAGGGGGGCTCGGGGGGTTCAGGGGGCTCGGGGGGTTCGGGGGGCTCAGGGGGCTCGGGGGGCTCAGGGGGGTTCGGGGGGCTGGGGGGGCTCAGGGGGCTCGGGGGGTTCGGGGGGCTCAGGGGCTCGGGGGGTTCAGGGGGCTCAGGGGCTCAGGGGCTCAGGGGCTCGGGGGGCTCAGGGGGCTCGGGGGGCTCAGGGGGCTGGGGGGGCTCAGGGGGCTCGGGGGGGTTCGGGGGGCTGGGGGGGGCTCGGGGAGTTCGGGGGCTCGGGGCTCCGGTCCTGATGCCGCTGGGCCGGCCGGGCACTCCGCCGCGGAGGGAGCAGCTGCCCCCCCTCCTCTGGGCCCAGGGCCGTCTGGGCGGCCTCTCCGCGGGCGCCCCCTGCAGGCCGGCCTCGGGAGGGCAGCCCCGGGCCTCCCGTCCGCCCGCCCCCTCGCGCCTCACCCGGACCCGGACCCGGGGGCCCCGACCCCGAGCCTGGCGGCGCCCCCTCCACGGCCACCCGACCCCGAGCCTGGCGGACCCCCTCCACGGCCACCCGACCCCGAGCCGGCGGCCGGCCGCGCGGTGCTGGGTCCGAGGGCTCCGGGAGGGCCGTGTGCCGGGCAGCGCCGGCCCCCCCCGGCCCCGGCCTCCCGGAGGCGCCCGCGGAGACCGGCCGGGCGGGCGGGCGGCGCTCGGAGGGTCCCGCGGGCGGAGGAGGAGCGCCGGGCTCCGGACGTGGAGCTGCGGGCGAGGCCGGGCCGGGGGCTGCGCCGTCCGGGTCCCTCCCCCGGGCAGGAGGCCCCCCGGAGCCCGCCCCGGAGCCGCCTCGGGGGGCGGCCGAGGACGGAGAGCCGCGGGCACAGCGGGGCCGCCGCTCGGCCCGGAGCCCACCGGGGCGGACAGGTCCGGGCGCGGGGTCCGCGGGCCGCTCGGCTCCGGGCTCGGCGGCCTCGGCGGCCTCGGCGGCCAGGGCCCCGGACGCGGGGGGCGGCGGGAGGGGCGGGGCCTCCGAGGGCGGGGCCTCTGAGGGCGGGGCCTCCGGCCTCCGCCCCGCCCCGCCCGCCCACCGGCCAATCAGCGCCCGCGACAGGCCGCCGCGGGCGGCTCTGAGGCCACGTGGCCAGGCCTGGCCAATCGGAGCCGGAGCCGCGGCGGTGGGGGGAGGCGGCGGAGGCGGGAGGAGGAGGCGGCGGACTCGGCCGGAGGGAGGGCCGCCCGCCGGAGCCCGAGGCCGCCCGGGGACAGCCCGGGGCGGGGCCCGGAGCCCGGCTTCCTGGAGGGCGTCCCGCCGAGGCCGGGGCACCGGGCCACCTGTTCCCGCCGAGGAGAGGCCGGCCGAGGGCTGTTCGCAGAGTAAACCGACCGGGGCGGGCGGAGCCCCGTCCGGAGGCCCCGGTGTGGGGTCGGGAGGCCCCGGTGTGGGGTCAGGAGGCCCCGGTGTGGGGTCTGGAGGCCCCGGTGTGGGGTCAGGAGGCCCCGGTGTGGGGTCCGGAGGCCCCGGTGTGGGGTCAGGAGGGCCCCGGGCTGTGGGGTCCGGAGGCCCCGGTGTGGGGTCAGGAGGCCCCGGTGTGGGGTCCGGAGGCCCCGGTGTGGGGTCAGGAGGGCCCCGGGCTGTGGGGTCGGGAGGCCCCGGCTGTGGGGTCGGGAGGCCCCCGGGCTGTGGGGTCAGGAGGCCCCCGGGCTGTGGGGTCAGGAGGCCCCGGGGCTGTGGGGTCAGGAGGCCCCGGTGTGGGGTCAGGAGGCCCCGGTGTGGGGTCAGGAGGCCCCGGGCTGTGGGGTCAGGAGGCCCCGGGCTGTGGGGTCTGGAGGCCCCCGGGCTGTGGGGTCAGGAGGCCCCCGGGCTGTGGGGTCAGGAGGCCCCCGGGCTGTGGGGTCAGGAGGCCCCCGGGCTGTGGGGTCAGGAGGCCCCGGTGTGGGGTCAGGAGGCCCCGGGGCTGTGGGGTCAGGAGGCCCCGGCTGTGGGGCCAGGAGGGCCCCGGGCTGTGGGGTCAGGAGGCCGGGGCTGTGGGGTCAGGAGGCCCCGGTGTGGGGTCAGGAGGCCCCGGTGTGGGGTCGGGAGGCCCCGGGCTGTGGGGTCAGGAGGCCCCCGGGCTGTGTGGTCAGGAGGCCCCGGTGTGGGGTCAGGAGGCCCGGTGTGGGGTCAGGAGGCCCCGGTGTGGGGTCTGGAGGCCCCGGTGTGGGGTCAGGAGGCCCCGGTGTGGGGTCGGGAGGCCCCGGTGTGGGGTCCGGAGGCCCCGGGCTGTGGGGTCAGGAGGGCCCCGGGCTGTGGGGTCAGGAGGCCCCCGGGCTGTGGGGTCCGGAGGCCCCCGGGCTGTGGGGTCCGGAGGCCCCGGGCTGTGGGGTCAGGAGGCCCGGTGTGGGGTCAGGAGGCCCGGTGTGGGGGCCGCCCCGGCTGTGGGGTCAGGAGGCCCCGGCTGTGGGGTCCGGAGGCCCCGGTGTGGGGTCGGGAGGCCCCGGGATGTGGGGTCAGGAGGCCCCGGGCTGTGGGGTCAGGAGGCCCCAGGGCTGTGGGGTCAGGAGGCCCCAGGGCTGTGGGGTCAGGAGGCCCCCGGGCTGTGGGGTCAGGAGGCCCCCGGGCTGTGGGGTCAGGAGGCCCCGGCTGTGGGGTCGGGAGGCCCCGGTGTGGGGTCCGGAGGCCCCGGGCTGTGGGGTCCGGAGGCCCCGGTGTGGGGTCAGGAGGCCCCGGTGTGGGGTCAGGAGGGCCCCGGGCTGTGGGGTCGGGAGGCCCCGGCTGTGGGGTCGGGAGGCCCCCGGGCTGTGGGGTCAGGAGGCCCCCGGGCTGTGGGGTCAGGAGGCCCCGGGGCTGTGGGGTCAGGAGGCCCCGGTGTGGGGTCAGGAGGCCCCGGTGTGGGGTCAGGAGGCCCCGGGCTGTGGGGTCCGGAGGCCCCGGTGTGGGGTCAGGAGGCCCCGGTGTGGGGTCAGGAGGCCCCGGTGTGGGGTCCGGAGGCCCCGGTGTGGGGTCAGGAGGCCCCGGGCTGTGGGGTCAGGAGGCTGGGGCTGTGTGGTCAGGAGGCCCCGGGATGTGGGGTCAGGAGGCCCCGGGCTGTGGGGTCAGGAGGCCCCGGTGTGGGGTCAGGAGGCCCCGGTGTGGGGTCAGGAGGCCCCGGTGTGGGGTCAGGAGGCCAGGCCGGAGCTGGGGGTGGAGGGGGGTTGGAGGGGCTGCGCAGCTGCTGCCGCTCCATCCCCGCTGCTGGCGCTTTATTCCGTGGAAAGGCACCTGTGAAGTTCTTTGCCATGGGTTTTTAGGGCAGTGTACGAGAGAGGGAGACAAACATGGGTGGGCGAGAAACACATCCACTGGTTGCCTCCTGCTTGCCCCTGACCAGGGCCTGGGCCACGGAGGAGGCACGTGCCCTTGACCGGAATCCACCGGACCTTGGGTCCGCAGGTGGTGCGCCCGTGGGGTGACATCAGAGAAGGGAGAGGGAGAGATAGAAGCATCAATGATGGGAGAGAATCACTGATCCACTGCCTCCTACATGCCCCCACAATGGGGATCAAGCCCACAACCCAGGCACGAGCCTTTGACTGGGACTGAACCTGGGACCCTTCCGTCTGCAGGCCGACGCTCTGTCCACTGAGCCACCCCGGCTGGGCCAGGTCTGGAATCCCTTTGAGTTGGTTGTTGAGGAAGGTGTGAGGCCTGTTTGTTCTTTGCTGTTTGGAACTGCTGCTGCAGCACCATCCGTGGGGAAGACTGCCTTAGCGGGGTCTTTCCCCGGCCTCTCTCCTGTCCCTTTGGTCTCTGGTTCTCTTACCACACCGCCGGCTCCATCGCCGCACCTTCAGCCGGGGGCCGGGCAGTGCCCGTCTATCCCCCGACCCTGTCTTCCCCTTCGTGTTGTGTTGGTGCCAGCTGAGCACTGACTTTTTGGGGAAAAGCACTTTGTAAGTTATATAAACACCTAATCACTGAATTGTACACTGGAAACTAATATATTGTACATCAATGGTAACAGGAAAGTTATTTTAAAAACTAAGGGTGGTTTTTTTTGTGTTTGTTTTGTTTTGCCCTAGCTGGTTTGGGTCAGGGCACAGAGCGTCAGCTGCAGACGGAGCCCCCAGTTCCGCTCCAGTCAAGGGCATGCACCTCGGCTGCAGGCTGACTGCAGACTTGATCCCCTGACTTCAGTCGGGGTTGGGTGCACAGGGAGGCAGTCAGTCAGGAATTCTCTCTCTTACTGATGTTTTAGAAAAAGGAACTAAGGTTTCTGAGCCGAGGTCCTCTCCCCTCCCAGGGGTTGGATGGGAATTGCCTGTGGGCGTGGGGGCTGAGTCCTCCCCAACGTGTGGCACCGCTCCACCCCGCAGGCCCCAGCGAGCGAAGAGGCTGAGGGGAGAGGCGCGCCGGAGCGGGTTCTTGGCCCCTGGGTGCGCGGCCTGCGCCCTCCCAGGACGCTGGGCTTCCACATCCCGGGAGCAAACTCCTTGGAGAAATCCATGCCCACAGAGTGTCCCCGTGTCCGGCCTCCCGTGGGGTCTGGTCCTCACTGAGCTCACCTGACGAGCCGCCAGGGGAAGCTCACCCACCCGCAAGCACCCACCGCCTTCCGCGCCACAGGCACCCTCCGGCCCTTCGCCTAGGGTATAGTAGGACATCCCCTGAAGGCTCTGCGTCCCGGATGCCATGTGGAGCCATGAGGCAAAGGCCCGACCCCGGGATCCGGACAGGGCGCGACTGTGGGCTCTCACGGATGTGATGGAGGATGAGCCGCCAGCCTGGGAGACGGAGCTGTTTCTTTTGCTTTTATTACAAGCATATAATATTAATTGGCAAAACACTGAATACAAGCTTCACTGTCATAAAATCAAAACATTTAAGCAATATTCCAAAAAAGATTTTAGACAAAACTAGCCACCAATAGTACAAAAGTTACACACCAACACAAAGCATAAAAATGTAAACTTTCAAATTAAACAAAAATATGCATCCGCATTGCCATCCCATAACCCATGGCAGCGTGTGTGTCGCCCGGCGGCAGGCTCCGCCCACAGGCTCCGCCCACACCCGCGCTGGGAGATGTGGTTTCCTCACACCCACGCCTCGGGGACACACCTGCCCCTCCAGGACACCCTGATGGATGGGGGGCGTGGCCCTCCCTGCCCGGCGGGCGCCTCAGGCACCTCCTCTGTCTGCCCACACCCACACCATCCGGAGCAGGAGGCAGACACACCACGAGGGCGAAGGGCACAGGTGACGTGTGGGTGCACACGGGTTCCTGAGGAGAGAAGCTGACGGCTGCCTGCACTAGCGGGATTGCCCGTGAAGAGCACAGCCGACACGGACAAACGCCATGGGAATCAGCTGGTTTGCTCCAAGAACACGCAACCCGATGATGCTCCGATCAGCGGCACAGCCCGGTGCTGAGGCACCGGACGGTTGTCTGGACTCCTAACCAGGCTGCCCGAGGGCTCGGGGCCTGGGACTGCACCTCACATCCAGGCTGCTGGGTGTGCATGTGTGTGTGTGTGTGTGTGTGTGTGTGTGCGCGCGCGCGAGCGTGCCGGGGCCTGAGCACGCGGGGTCGGTGCGAGGCCCACACATGCGGGCGGTCCAGGTGGCACCAGGGCCCGCGGCCGCCTGCCTGCCTGCCTGCCAGGTCCATTTGTAAGGCTGCTGACAGGCAAAGGGCAGTCCCGAGAACAGCATTCTTATCGTGACAACGAAAAAAGAAACCCAGCAGCTCAGTGTGCAGGTCTGAGTCCCCCGCACACCCGTCCACGACGCCGGGCCTCAGGGAGCCTATTGCACAAAAGCACGAAAGCATAAACACGCTGCTCACCGCACAACAAAACGGCGACCCCAACGCAAAGGAAGAAGCTTGCCAACATCCTTCTCACCTTATATGCCTGTAAACAAAGCGGCACGGACCAGATGGCTGATGGGAAAATAGGATAGAACGCTTAAAATAGAATAAATAATTTTATAAAGTTAAGTTTTCTTTTCAACCCCCCAATCTTAAATTCCATATTATATATCTATCTGAATCTTGTTCTCGTGAAAACCCCACGGCGCGCCCACGGCTGCCGGGGGCGGCACCGCGCGGCGGGCGCCCCAGCCGCACGGGGAGGGGGCCGCCCGGGCTCCCCCGGCCTAGCCGAGGCGGGCCGCAGTCCGGCCAGCAGGTCCCGGTCTGCGTGGCCATCTCACGAGGAAACCGTAGAAAAATAGGCTCTGCCGCTGCGGCCGGCCGTCCGCCCGCGCCTCGGTCCGGCTTAGCACCATGGCAAATGCAAGTTCACGCGTCCGCACAGGGAGCCAGGGCAGGCGCGCGGGCCCCGTCTGAGCGGAGCCGTGTTCCGAAGGTGGACGCTCCGCTGCTCACCCCTCTTTACGCCACGGGAACCCCCACACTCAGAGACCGCACTGGGGTCCGGGTTCAACAGATGCGCCAGCGGCAATGTGCGTTTTGAGGTAGACAGGTCATGGTTGCTCACACACATCCCCTCGCCGGCCCGGAGAGCAACGGAGAACCGCGTGAACAGGACGGCCCGGCGGACTCGGCGCCTCGACCATCCCTGACCACGGTCTCGAGGGTTTAAAGGCCTTACGTTAAAATGCCTGGACTGGATTAATTTGGATATTTTTCTCTGCGCTTACGGCTCCTCAGCCACTGCGTACATGGAACAGGAAGCAGCCCGTGAGCCCACAGGTCTGGAGCCAATTTGAGAAAATTCTAAAGTGAGAACTTCATGGAAAAGCCAGCACAGAGCAGGTGGGCGTAGGGCCAGGACCACAGGCCTGAGGGGCAGGGACGGCGGGAGGGGATGGGGACCTCGGAGTGACCGGGAGCCCAGGACCACACCGACACGTGGCCACGGGAACGGGCCTCCCCCCCTCCCCCGGCCCCCAATCTCGCCTTCAGCATCCCAGGGGCTGTTTTAAAGGAATGCGTTCGTGTGGTGCCACGGAAACATGAGCGTGTGGGTGGAGAAAGGGGCGAGAGGGCGAGCGTCCTGGGGCTGGGTCGCTGAGTGCCGTCCCCGTGCCGGCTGGTGCCTGGGGAGAACCACCGGCCGGCAGGAGGGCGGACCGGGCAGCGGGACAAGGGGTCTGGGACTCCCTCTCTCTGTGCGCAGGCCAGGCCGGGTGCCGGCAGGTCACCATGGGGACACCAAGCCCTCGGAACCGCACTGAGTGGCAACCTCTTCTGTTTGCTCTGAAAAAAATCCTCAGATCCCCAGGGACCATGCAGGCACCACCCACCGTGAAGACACTGTGACTCCGAGAGGACCCAACCTCACACGCGTGCTGTTGGTCATGAACCCTAGCTCAGCGGAGACTGGGGACCTGGGAGGCGGTGGGTCGGTCGGCGAGGAGGGCGTGAGGCCGGGGCCGGGGGAGCTGAGTGCCGCCACCTGTCACCGTGCTGCTGGTAGTGTCTCGTCGAGCGAACTCTTGTACAAAAGTGATAAATACTCTGTTCAGAAGTCCGGTCCCGGGCCGCGTCCGCGCCGTGCTCCGTGCCCGGGCCGCCCGCGCGTCACAGCAGGTCCATCTTGGGTCTGTAGTGCAGCAGGAGGGGCGCCTTCTGCAAGACAGGCCGCGGGCCCCCGGCTCAGCTCAGCGGGACGAGCGGGAAGGGGGAGGCGGGGAGAGGAGGGTGCGAGCTCCTGCCCCGCTCTGACCTGAGGCCCCCCCGGAGGACAGGGCGCTGCCCACCTGCCCCACCGTCACCCAGAGCCCAGGGAAGGCCGGGCGCCACAGGAGGCGGGCGGCGGGAGGCTCCTGGGACTGCACCTCGCTTCTAAACGCAGGGAAGAGGAGCAGCCGCCAGGGCTCCCGGCCGCGTGCACACGGGAGGCAACGATGCGTTCCTCTCTCTAAAACACAGCGACCGTCTCCGGGGCGAGGAGGGAGGCGTGAGCGCCGTGGCAGACCCCAAAGCCACACACAGCCCGAGGCCTCACCTTGAACCTCCACCGTGTGACGACCACGAACTTGAGCGTGTGGTCCTTGCCCAGGATCTCCTCGTTGCACAGGATGTCCAGCTGGCGGGAGAGACACTGGTCAGTGGGGTCTCGTCCACCCCGCGGGCGCAGGGGGCGGGAGGAAGCTTGGCCACACCCCTGGGCACCCTGCTCGCCCGCCTTCTGGGAAAAGGGAATGGGCTCCCGGCCTTTACTTCCTTTTTAAAGAGAGATTTTTGGAGCCTTTAGGTTCTCCCACGTGCCCATCGCCCCCACCAGCACCCTGGGAGGGAGAGGCTGTCACCACAACCAGAGTCCACGAGGGCGCCCGGCTGACACCCTGTGGGTTTGCACAAAGTGACCAGCACAGTCTCACGGAGCCTGGAACCCTCATGCTCCATCGGCTCAGCACCCCCCCCACCCCCTGCCCAGTGACCAGGCTGCCTGCCACAGGGTGGGGCCCGGCGGGCAGCCCGCACACGGGCCTCTGTCGCTGGGCCAGTGTCCATGGTTCTCCCATGGCCTCCCCGGCTCCATCACTCACTTCCTGTCGGGCAGGAGGAGGCCTGGCTCCGGATGGATCGGGGTGGCTACCCCATCTGGTGAGGTCACGTGTCACATTAAAACTGCTCGGACTGGCCGAAACCGGTGTGGCTCAGTGGACAGAGCGTCGGTCTGGGGACTGAAGGGTCCCGGGTTGATTCCGGTCAAGGGCATGTACCTTGGTTGCGGGCACGTCCCCAGTGGGGGGTGTGCAGGAGGCAGCTGATGGATGTTTCTCCCTCATCGAAGTTTCTAGCTCTCTAACCATTTTGTTCTCTTATAACCCTTCTTATTTCTCTAGAATCGGTAGTGATGTCATTTTCATTTCCAATTTTAGTACTTTTTATTCTTCTTTTCTTAGTCCATCCCAGCTAGAACTTTCTCGGCTGTTTTTCTACAATCAACTTGCTTATCTGCCACAGTCTCTGATACTCCATTCCTCCGCTGCCTTTGGGTTGGGCTTGTTTGCGAGTTCCTGAAGCTGTGGATCTGGCTGCTGAGCTGAGCTCTCTCTTGCTTTAAATCTGGCTGTTTACCGCGTTCTGCTCCCCAGTACGGCTTTGCTGTCGCCCGTGCGTTTTAGAACGTTGTGTTCTCATTTTCAATCACCACAGTATTTTCTCATTTCTCTTTGATTTATTGGTAAATTGTGTGTTAATTTCCAGATTTCCTCGTGTTACCCATTCCCACCTCCGTTCCTGTGGCCAGAGCAGATGCAGTTTGGTCTGCCCTTCTCTGGCAAGACCTGTCCCTGGGTTTAGGGCACCCCCTGGCAGTTCAGGACGATCTCACCCTCCAATCTTTTCTTTTCCTTCACATCCACATTTAACACACACCCGAGATCATTCTACGTCATACTCACAGGTTCTGGGGGCTAGGAGATGGGCGTATCCCCCAAACCCACCCCCATCCACTCCATCTCAACACCCCCGAGAGATTCAAGTGATTCCAGTATCAACTCCAACATCACACCCAGATACCAGCAGCTGAACATCCCAGACCTGCCTCTGACTCACACTGACCAGGCGTGGTGAGCTCTGGGTGGGACCACCCTGGGCAGTGCCCTCTCCGCCTCAGACTGAACAGGCCCAGTGACACCGGCCTGGCCCACAGGGAGGCGGACAAGGAAGCAAAGGGTGACTGGTCTCAGCAAGCTCCACGCCCAGCAGGGGAAGCGCCAGAAGCTGCAGGAGGAGTCACCCCGGGGTCTGCCCGGAGCCCTTCTCCCCTTTCCCGAAGGGCAGCTCACGCTGGCACGGAGGAACTCCATCCGCTGAGACCCTGCACGAAGCGTGGAAGTGTTCCTCTCCTCACTTCCTGCCAGGCCGGCACAGCACTTTCATCGACCTGTGGGTCTCCTTGGCCGTCACGGACCAGTCTCCCGGGATGACTCCTCCCCTGCCCTCTCTCCTCGCCTGCAGCTCATCCCTCAGCGGAAGGCTGTGCAGCCACACTGCCCTCTCCGCGGAGCATGCCTGCCTAACGTGGCGTTCCATAGAACTGCCTTGTGCATCCGGACAGGCTGTGGACGCACAGGCTCATCGAGCGCTCGTTTGCTTTCACTCAGCCCTTCTTTCTGAGCGTCTCTCCTCGTGCACTTTGCTGGCAGGGAGCCAGCCCGTGCATTCAGTACTCTGCCTGGACTTCTCAGCCAGTTATCCGAGTCTGTCATTCCCGGTCTGCTTCCCACACGGCAGGACCCAGCCGGCCCGTTCTCCGTCCCACACCACACTCCTCGAGCGAGCCCCCACCGCAGCGTCTTCCGCGCCGCCTCTGGCCACGTGTACCTCCGAGAAGCCCTCGCTTCCCCTGGGCCGTCACCAGACACCGGGAGGGCTGCACCCACAAGTCTCTCCACTGTGACCTTCAAGGCACTGGAAGTTGTTTCTCAAAATTCTTCCTCTCTACCAATTCCAAAGCCACACCCACATTTTGGGGATTTGTTAAGTATCGCCCCACTTCTGGTACCAAAATCTAGTTTGGTTTCCTATGCAACTGGCGGCTTAGACAGCTGGAGTCCACACTCACAGACGTGCCGCAGGCAGAGCTCCACCCAGGTTGGGGGGTGGGGGCGCGACCTTCCTGCCGCTGCAGCTCCCGGGGCCCAGGTCCTGGGCCCGTGTCCTCCTCCTCCTCCTCCTCCTCCTCCTCCTTTGAGTCCTGGGCCCACCTCCTCCTCCTCTGTCCTCACACCACCCTGTGTCTCAGGTTTCCTCGGCTTCCCTTGGTGAGGACACTTGTGATTGGCGCGAGGTCCACCAGATGCCCATCTCACGGCCCTTCGTCAGCCCGAAGCCCCTTCCCCAGACGGTTCCAGTCACAGGTCCTGGGTTAGGCTGTGGCCACGCCACCCCACTGCTCTCCACAACGCACCTCAGGTCCACCGTGTCTCACCACCTGGCCCCTCCCCCTGGCAGTCCTGTCAGAGGCCCCGCGGGCTGCCCTGGCCCCCATTTCTGTACCCAGCTTGGGGGCTACTTTAACACCCCAGCCCAGAGCAGTGCCCCTGCTCTGAGGCCCCCAGAGCCCTCTCCGCGCCTCTTTGCGCACAGCGGGCTCCCCCTGGCACCACGGTGCTCCTAGCTGAGTGCCCTAGCCCACCACCACGGAGCCCGCAAGCCACCAGGCCGTGTTTTATTCTCGACATTTATCACAACCTACCTGCCTACCCACCCCGTCATCCCACCCACCGCCTCCGTCCGTCCGTCCGTCCGTCTGTTGGTGAGCGTAGCCCTGCGACACCTTTTAACGAGCTCTCTCCTCACCCCTCCCATTCCTCCTCGATCTCTGGGCCATCCGGCCGCACTGCTTCCTGTATGCCCTGGGCAAAACACACAGGTTTTCTTTTCTGATTTAAACTCTCCAAAGGAAGTTGTTAAAAACCCACCAAAACACAAAGCTCGCAGCACCCGTGAGATACGAGGGGCTGTCGGCGCCCCGGGGCGGTACCTCGTTGAAGGAGGAGAGGTTGAGCTTCTTGGCGATGAACTTCTTCAGGTGCAGCACGGTGGCCTGGGCGGAGCAGCGGATCCACTTGCGCTTCAGGCCGCGCAGCTTGCTGCTGTTGCACTCGAGGCAGATGCTCACCTTCGGGAGAGAGGGCAGCGCTGGGCGGCTCGCCGTGGGGTGTCGGCGCTCCGGGAACCCCTTACAGCCGAGAAGGCCGACTTCTCCAAACCAGAAACCAAACAGACCCCGTACCACAGGAAAGGAGTTTTAAAAACCATTTTCACGCGCGGACTGTTTGCCCATTGCGCCGGTCTGTCTGACTCGGAGACTCGGCTCCCTGCGGGCTCTGGTCTCCAGCCAGCCCCCAGGCGGAGCCGCCGAGGAGCGCCTGAGCGGACACACACCGCTGTGCCCAGCGGTCCGGTGGCCACTGCAGGGGCAGGAGCAGGGCAGCCTGTGGTCCACCAGGTCCCTCCCGGCCACCAGAGGGTCTGTGTACGTGTGGGTGAGAGGAACCAGGTGCCACCCTGAGGGGCAGGGCCTGGGGCCTGGGTACCAGCAGGTTCGAGGTGGACAGGACACGATCCTCAGGTTCTTCTGCAGAATCGGTGTTGTCCACTTTCCCCTTGTCAGTCTAACCCTGCCGTCAACGGCATGAGCAGATGCCTCAATGTCACACTTTAAATTACCTTATACACCCACGAGGCTTCTCGTTCTTGTGAATTATGTGCAGGGAAACGCCTGCACCAAATACGCAACGACACCCAGAGCCGGGCTGAGGCCGCCACGCGTGGGAGGGCGAACTTTACCCTTTTTATATCTAAATGTTTTATTTTATTATTTTATTTTTTAAAAATATATTTTATTGATTTTACACAGAGATGAATTGAGAGGGATAGAGAGTTAGAAACGTCGATGAGAGAAATACATCGACCAGCTGCCTCTTGCACACTCCCCACTGGGGATGTGCCCACAGCCAAGGTACGTGCCCTTGACCGGAATCGAACCCGGGACCTTTCAGTCCACAGGCTGATGCTCTGTCCACTGAGCACACCGATCTTGGCTATATCTAAACGTTTTCAGTGAGCCCGCATTACTCTGACAATTAAAAAGGAAATGAAAGTAAAGTGAGGAGTGGCAGGAAGAACTAAGAAAGGGAATGGACATTTTGTGTTTCTACTTTCTTTCCCTCGTGGCCTTTCTCTTTTAAATGAGAGCAAGGCCCACGGGATTGTGGGTTGTGCTCTGTGGCCTTAGGGAGCGGGCCTTAAGGGGGGGTGCTCAGGGAGGGGGGCTCAGGGCGGGGGCTCAGGGAGTGGGGGCTCAGGGAGGGGTGTCAGGGAGGGAGACCTAAGGGAGTGGGGGCTCAGGGAGGGGCATTATGGGGGGGTGCTCCGAGAGGGGGGCTCAGGGCGGGGGGCCTCAGGGAGGGAGACCTCAGGGAGTGGGGGCTCAGGGAGGGGCTCAGGGAGGGGCATTGGGGAGCGGGGCCTCAGGGAGGGGGGCCCAGGGGCGCCAGGCACCGACCTGCTCGTCGCTGCGGTGATAGTCGCTGTCCTCCTCCTGCTTCTCCTCCGCAGCCTCCGTGTGGGAGCTCTCGTCCGCTTTGGCTTCACCTTTTAGCAGAAAGAGAAGTCCTGTTCGTTAAACCACACGCTCGCACACTGAAATGCCAGGAGAGCCGGTGGGGGGCTGACATCGGCCTGTGGACCAGGCCACAGCTCCGCTCCGGCAGCACCCGGGCTGGGGCGGAAGCCAATCAGTCAGTCTCTCCCATCACTGATGTTTCTGTCTCTCCTCCCTCTCCCTTCCTCTCTGAAATCAATAAAAACATATTTACAAACATCTTAATCACATTAACGTTTAAAGAACAGTGTAGTAAGAATGCGCACACAAAGCCCACGCCGGAGGCGGCAGGCCCGCGGCGGCCCCGGTGGGTCTCGGCGGCCCCACCACTCTCCGCACGGGACACCACCACCTCGTCCGCTCGGGGCCGCGGCACGGCTCAAAGCTACTATGTAACCGGTAACTGCCATGCGCCCACACGGTATTCTGGATTTAATTGCATCTATCGATGCTTATGGAGCACAAAGCGTTAAAAATAGATTTTTATTGATTTCAGCGAGAGGAAGGGAGAGGGAAACGTCAGTGATGACAGAGAATCACGGATCAGCACGCCCCACACTGGGGTTGAGCCTGCAACCCTGGCAGTGCCCTGGCCAGAGCTGAGGGTGACCTGGTTCACAGGTCACACCACCACCACCACGGGGCGACCCTGCCGGCCTCACCACCACTTTGGAACGAAGGCGCCGTGGTGGACACTCGGGGACGGACTCCGGGGCCCCGGACGGCTCCCGGGCACAGGAGGCTCGGCTCCCGGGGGGTGCGGCCCACGGGGAAGCCCCCGCATCGGAGGCCGCTTACCTGTCACCGGTGCACAGACCTCAGATGCAGTGACTTTCCCGGAAGCCACACTCCACTGGGCCTCCCACAGCTCAGCTCCCAACCCGGGAAGCTTCCGGAGCCGCGGCCATGCCCCAGGCGCCCTCTGCCCCAGCCCCAAGGGACGACCGAGTCACCGGCTTTCCCAGAGATTATCACAAACTGCCCGGGGCGGGGAGGCAGGCGGGGACGGGGAGGGGACGGGGACAGGGACGGGGACGGGGAGACGGGGACGGGACGGGGACGGGGACGGGGAGGGGACGGGGAGGGGGACAGGATGGGGACGGGGACGGGGACGGGACGGGGATGGGACGGGGACGGGGACGGGGAGGGGACGGGGACGGGGACGGGGAGGGGACGGGGACGGGGAGGCAGGCGGGGACGGGGAGGGGGGAGGAGGACGGGGGACGGGGACGGGGACGGGGACGGGACGGGGACGGGGACGGGACGGGGACGGGGGACGGGATGGGGGGACGGTGATGGGGGACGGGGACGGGGACGGGGAGGGGACGGGGACGGGGACGGGGAGGGGACGGGGACGGGGAGGCAGGCGGGGACGGGGAGGGGGGAGGAGGACGGGGGACGGGGACGGGGACGGGGGACAGGGATGGGGGGACGGTGATGGGGGACGGGGA
Organism: Vespertilio murinus; assembly: GCA_963924515.1. NCBI lineage: Eukaryota > Metazoa > Chordata > Mammalia > Chiroptera > Vespertilionidae > Vespertilio > Vespertilio murinus. The sequence continues at coordinate 529,474 of CAWUQJ010000029.1, read as the reverse complement.
CGGGACGGGGAGGGGACGGGGAGGGGGACAGGGAGGGGGACGGGGACGGGGACGGGACGGGGACGGGGGACGGGGATGGCGGGACGGTGATGGGGGACGGGGAGACGGGGACGGGACGGGGACGGGGAGGGGGGAGGGGAAGGGGAGGGGACGGGGACAGGGACGGGGACAGGGAGGGGGACGGGGAGGGGACAGGGAGGGGGACGGGGACGGGACGGGGACGGGACGGGGACAGGGAGGGGGACGGGGAGGGGACAGGGAGGGGGACGGTGATGGGGGACGGGGACGGGGACGGGGACGGGGAGGGGACGGGACGGGGACGGGGAGGGGACGGGGACGGGGACGGGACGGGGGACGGGGACGGGGAGGGGGACGGGGACGTGGAGGGGGACGGGGACGGGACGGGGACGGGGAGGGGGACGGGGACGGGACGGGGAGGGGAGGGGGACGGGGAGGGGACGGGGACGGGGAGGGGAACGGGGATGGGGGACGGGGACAGGGATGGGGACGGGGACGGGGACAGGAGCTCTCGGGAGCAGCCCGGTAGCGATCGGCCACTCACTGTTGCGGTGGGGGTCCGCGTGCTGCCTCGCAGAGCCAGCCTCGCCCTTGACGTCGCCCGGCACCTCCAGGCCCAGCTTGTGGTAGAACTCCCGCTGCTTCCTCATCTCCGCTGCGGAGACCAGGGGGCGTCAGCCTCGGGCAGGCGTGCGTCCCGGGAGCCCGGTCACAGGGTCACACGAGAACGGACGGCTAAGAGCTGGGAGCCGCGTGGCAGGGAGGAGCCCTGACCGGGTTCGAGGCCCGAGCGGCCCGCGGCGGCCGGCTGAGCTTCTCTGCAGCCTCGCCGGTTCCGGACTGACGCCGCTCCCGCCCACATGCGCCACGGCGTGGCAGGCCCACACGCTGCACGTGGCCCAGGGAGGACTTACATCTAGGTTACATACGACAGCCAGGCATGCTCCCCGTGGGCCTGAGGCAGCAGCTGGGTCCTCACTGCACCCTCTCCGGACACCTGGCACCCAGCTCAGACCCCCACGCCCCGGCCAGGGTGAGGACGGTCTCAGCCTGGAGCGCTGCGCCCAACTCTCTTTTAAATATCTATTTGTTTATTGATTTCAGAGAGGAAAGGAGAGGGAGAGATAGAAACATCAACGATGAGAGAGAATTGTGGGTCGACTGCCTCCTGCACACACCCCACCGGGGACAGAGCCCACAACCCAGGCATGTGCCCGACTGGATTCGAACCCGGGACCCTTCAGTCTGCAGGCCGAGGCTCTATCCACTGAGCCAAGCCGGCTAGGGCTATGCAAAGCTTTTCAAAGAATGGCCACTCCCACTTCCAGGACGGGTGTGGCGTGGAGCATTTCTTTGTAATTCTCCAGGAGCTATGACTGCAGGTTACACTGACGGCACCCCTGTGCCCGGAGCCCCACGGCCGAGGGCGGAGGGCGCAGCGGGAAGAGCCAGGGGGCTCAGAGCAGGGACGGAGAGTGGTGCTGCCCGAAGCGGGCTCGTGGCCAGCCCACGCCCACCGGGAGAGGCGCCGACACCCACCTTCCTGCAGGCCCGGCACCAGCTTGTACACGATGTCCTGCATGGTCCTGTCATGCCTGCAGGAAGAGCAGCCCGGTTAGCCGGCCGGGTCCTCACCCCTCCCGCTCCTGCGAGGCCCGTGGCCCCGGCCCCCCGCAGGCGAGGCCCCGTGGCCCCGTGGCCCCGTGGCCCGAGTGAACGCGGCTGGAGGCGGAGCCCGCGCCCGCCCACGCTCACCCGATGTACTGCAGCGGGTGGCTCTGGTGGATGACGATCCTGCAGGTGGGGCAGGTGTTGTTCTCCTCCAGGTACTTGACCAGGCAGCTCCGGCAGACTGCGGGCAGAGGCGGCGTCACCGGCCGCCCCCTCCCCCCGAGGACTGTCCCCTCCCCCCGAGGACTGTCCCCTCCCCCCGAGGACTGTCCCCTCCCCGTGCGGACTGTCCCCTCCCCCCGAGGACTGTCCCCTCCCCACGCGGACTGTCCCCTCCCCCCGAGGACTGTCGTCCCCCCCCGAGGACTGTCCCCTCCCCGTGCGGACTGTCCCCTCCCCGCGCGGACTGTCCCCTCCCCCCGAGGACTGTCCCCTCCCCGCTCGGACTGTCCCCTCCCCCCGAGGACTGTCCCCTCCCCGCGCGGACTGTCCCCTCCCCCCGAGGACTGTCCCCTCCCCCCGAGGACTGTCGTCCCCCCCCCGAGGACTGTCCCCTCCCCGTGCGGACTGTCCCCCCCCCGAGGACTGTCCCCTCCCCCCGAGGACTGTCCCCTCCCCGCTCGGACTGTCCCCTCCCCCCGAGGACTGTCCCCTCCCCCCGAGGACTGTCGTCCCCCCCCCCCCCGAGGACTGTCCCCTCCCCGCGCGGACTGTCCCCCCCCCGCGCGGACTGTCCCCCCCCCGCGCGGACTGTCCCCTCCCCCCGAGGACTGTCCCCTCCCCATGAGGACTGTCCCCTCCCCGCGCGGACTGTCCCCTCCCCCCGAGGACTGTCCCCTCCCCGCGGCCTTGCGAGGAGCCCGGGCAGGGGCCGGCGTCTCCCTGGGGCTGGAGCCGGGACTTTGTGCTTCAGAAACTCAGTGGAAACGGTACAAATCATACCCCATTATCTAAAAATGCAACTCACTTTAAATAAAAACCACTGAGGCTGGAAAGCATTTTACTTCCTAAAGTGAAAAGCCACAGGCCCGCCGGCGGCTCGGCTGGCCTGTCGTCCGCGCACCAGAGCCCGCGGGTCCGACTCCCGGCCCAGGGCACGTCCTGGTCGGGAGCACACGGGAGGCAACCGATCGATGTTTCTCTCTTCCCCTTCCTCACTCTGAGATCAACGTAAAGCCGAAACCCGTGTGGCTCAGTGGGCAGAGCGTCGGCCTGCGGTCCCGGGTTCGATTCCGGTCCAGGGCATGTACTTGGTTGCGGGCACATCCTCAGTGGGGGGTGTGCAGGAGGCAGCTGATCGATGATTCTCTCTCATCGATGTTTCTAACTCTCTCCCCCTCTCCCTTTCTCTCTGTAAAAAATCAATAAAATATATTTATATTTTAAATCAACAAAATATACTAAAAAAATAAAATAAATCAAAGTAAGAAGCTAGAAGGAAGGTGCAGGCACGACAGGACTTACAGTGAAAGGCCCTGCCCGCCTCGCCCTCCACACGGCGTCGCCAAAGCGGCGGGCCACGTCCGCACAAGCCACGCGCCTGCCCTGTCCGACCACAGACGGCGGGCCCCCGCCCCCACGAGAGACGTGGAAAAGGGCGAGCCTTCCTGCCCGCCAGGAGTGAGCTCCATGTCACCGTGTCTGTTCTGCGCAAACCACCCCCCTTCCCGGACGGAGCTTCCTGAGTGGCATCTCTGCTGAAGCACCCACAGTATTTTTAACTTGAAATCTTCTGACGATCCTCAAGATCGTTTTTATTCCTGCGCCTGTGTCCTGCCTCTTACTTGAGCTAAAACTTTTGGTTTAAAAAAAAATAGCCCAAGTATCAAAGAACAGATGACTAGAAACGTCAGAGGCCACGTTCTAGACATTTCACACACACGTGCCCTCGTCAGACAGTGCACAGGCACACGGCTGTCAGAGGCCACGCTCCAGAACATTCTCACATACACGTGTGCAGACACTCGGTCACGGTGGTGGCGTCGATGAGGTACCCGCTGCACAGACGGCAGGTGATGTGGGCGTTTATGTCCCAGAGTTTAATCTTTCTGGTCAACATCTTTGGCTTCTGCAGGAGAAGAATGCACATTAATTAAAACCTGAAACATTCCGGTGCATTTCGTCCCTGCACTTCCCCTGGCCTTCCAGGGCGGAGGCAGAAAGCCTGGGGGAGCAACCCTGTCCCAGAGCGCCCCTGACGTCACCCCGTGAGCACCCCCTGACGTCCCCTGGTGAGCGCCGCCCCTGACATCACCCCCGTGAGCACCCCCGTGAGCACCGCCCCTGACGTCACCCGGTGAGCACCCCCTGACATCACCCCGTGAGCACCCCCTGACGTCACCCCGTGAGCACCGCCCCTGACGTCACCCCGTGAGCACCCCCTGACGTCACCCCGTGAGCACCCCCTGACGTCACCCCGTGAGCACCGCCCCTGACGTCCCCCGGTGAGCACTGCCCCTGACGTCACCCGGTGAGCACCCCCTGACGTCCCCCGATGAGCACCCCCTGACGTCCCCCGGTGAGCACCCCCTGACGTCCCCCGGTGAGCACCGCCCCTGACGTCACCCCGTGAGCACCCCCTGACGTCACCCCGTGAGCACCCCCTGACGTCACCCCGTGAGCACCCCCTGACGTCACCCCGTGAGCACCCCCTGACGTCACCCCGTGAGCACCCCCTGACGTCCCCCGGTGAGCACCGCCCCTGACGTCACCCCGTGAGCACCGCCCCTGACGTCACCCGGTGAGCACCCCCCGACGTCACCCCGTGAGCACCCCCTGACGTCACCCCGTGAGCACCCCCTGACGTCCCCCGTGAGCACCGCCCCTGACGTCCCCCGTGAGCACCCCCTGACGTCACCCCGTGAGCACCCCCTGACGTCACCCCGTGAGCACCCCCTGATGTCACCCGGTGAGCACCCCCTGACGTCACCCGGTGAGCACCCCCTGACGTCACCCGGTGAGCACCCCCTGACGTCACCCGGTGAGCACCGCCCCTGACGTCACCCGGTGAGCACCCCCTGACGTCACCCCGGTGAGCACCTCCTGACGTCCCCCGGTGAGCACCCCCATGGCCGCCCGGTTACCTCCTGTCCGGGCTCCGCTCCTCCGCATGGGCTCAGGCCTCGGTGCCGCGGAGGCGCCCGGGCTGCCGCGCTGCGTCTTCTCCCCCGCGCCTGCCCGCCGCTCCCATCGTCTGTCTGCCCAGAGACAGCGGTCAGCCTCCGGCCAGCCCTCCGGGGTCTCCCCTCCCGGGTCCAGCCCTCCGGGGTCTCCCCTCAGGGGTCCAGCCCTCCGGGGTCTCCCCTCCCGGGGTCTCCCCTCCCGGGTCCATCCCCTCCCGGGGTCTCCCCTCCCGGGTCCAGCCCTCCCGGGGTCCATCCCCTCCCGGGGTCTCCCCTCCCGGGGTCTCCCCTCCCGGGGTCTCCCCTCCCGGGGTCTCCCCTCCCGGGGTCTCCCCTCCCGGGGTCTCCCCTCCCGGGGTCTCCCCTCCCGGGGTCTCCCCTCCCGGGGTCTCCCCTCACGGGGTCCAGCCCTCCGGGGTCTCCCCTCCCGGGGTCCATCCCCTCCCGGGGTCCATCCCCTCCCGGGGTCCATCCCCTCCCGGGGTCTCCCCTCACGGGGTCTCCCCTCCCGGGGTCTCCCCTCCCGGGGTCTCCCCTCACGGGGTCCAGCCCTCCGGGGTCTCCCCTCCCGGGGTCCATCCCCTCCCGGGGTCCATCCCCTCCCCGGGGTCTCCCCTCCCGGGGTCTCCCCTCCCGGGGTCTCCCCTCCCGGGGTCTCCCCTCACGGGGTCTCCCCTCCCGGGGTCCATCCCCTCCCGGGTCCATCCCCTCCCGGGTCCATCCCCTCCCGGGGTCCATCCCCTCCCGGGGTCCATCCCTCCCGGGGTCCAGCCCTCCCGGGGTCCATCCCCTCCCGGGGTCCATCCCCTCCCGGGGTCTCCCCTCCCGGGGTCTCCCCTCCCGGGGTCTCCCTCCCGGGGTCTCCCCTCACGGGGTCTCCCCTCCCGGGGTCCATCCCCTCCCGGGGTCCATCCCCTCCCGGGGTCCATCCCCTCCCGGGGTCTCCCCTCACGGGGTCTCCCCTCCGGGGTCTCCCCTCCCGGGGTCTCCCCTCCCGGGGTCTCCCTCACGGGGTCCAGCCCTCCGGGGTCTCCCCTCCCGGGGTCCAGCCCCTCCCGGGGTCCAGCCCCTCACGGGGTCTCCCCTCACGGGGTCCAGCCCCTCACGGGGTCTCCCCTCCCGGGTCCAGCCCTCCCGGGGTCCAGCCCTCACGGGGTCCGGCCCACAGAAGGAGCCGGAGACAGACGCAGTTCCTGCACCTGCCCCCACCCTGAGGGAGGAGGGCCACCCAGCCCCGGCGCAGAGGGAACCCAGCGCTGCTCTCACCTGGACGGGTGGCCGGGACCCTCTGCTACATGCTGGGCCTGCGGAGACAGAGCAGGTGTCACCAGTGCTGCCGAAGGGACCCCACGCTGACCCCCATTGAGACCTTCACACTGTGACCCCCCACTGTGACCCCCACACCGTGACCCCACACCGTGACCCCCACACGGTGACCCCCACTGCGGCACGGCCCGGTCAGTGGGCACGTCGGTCCCTTCCTTGCGCAGAACCAAAGGAAAGCGAGAACTGACGACGGTGAGGGGCCAGGTGGACAGAGGGACACAGGCGGTCTGTGGGCCGTGGCGCCCTGAGGCCCGGTGAGTGTGGGGAGCACCTTGGGGCAGTGGGGGGTCCGGGGCAGCGGGCAGCGTCCCAGGAGGCAGGACGAGGGCCTGTGGAGCTCGGAGGAGGGGAGCAGGGGGCACCCGGCCCGGGGTCGGAGGAGGAGGAGGAGGAGGAGGGGGGCACCCGGCCCGGGGTCGGAGGAGGAGGAGGGGAGCAGGGGGCACCCGGCCGGGGGGTCGGAGGAGGAGGAGGAGGAGGAGGAGGGGGCACCCGCCCGGGGGTCGGAGGAGGAGGAGGGGAGCACGGGGCACCCGGCCCGGGGTCGGAGGAGGAGGAGGAGGGGAGCAGGGGCACCCGGCCCGGGGTCGGAGGAGGAGGAGGGGAGCAGGGGCACCCGGCCTGGGGTCGGAGGAGGAGGAGGAGGGGAGCACGGGACACCCGGCCCGGGGTCGGAGGAGGAGGAGGAGGGGAGCACCCGGCCCGGGGTCGGAGGAGGAGGAGGGGAGCACGGCCCGGGGTCGGAGGAGGAGGAGGAGGAGGGGGGCACCCGGCCCGGGGTCGGAGGAGGAGGAGGAGGGGGGCACCCGGCCCGGGGTCGGAGGAGGAGGAGGGAGCAGGGGGGCACCCGGCCGGGGTCGGAGGAGGAGGAGGAGGGGAGCAGGGGGGCACCCGGCCGGGGGTCGGAGGAGGAGGAGGGGAGCAGGGGGGCACCCGGCCGGGGGTCGGAGGAGGAGGAGGAGGAGGAGGGGGCACCCGGCCCGGGGTCGGAGGAGGAGGAGGGGAGCAGGGGGCACCCGGCCTGGGGTCGGAGGAGGAGGAGGAGGGAGCACGGGGACACCCGGCCCGGGGTCGGAGGAGGAGGAGGGAGCAGGGGCACCCGGCCCGGGGTCGGAGGAGGAGGAGGAGGGGGAGCACGGGACACCCGGCCCGGGGTCGGAGGAGGAGGAGGAGGAGGGGGCACCCGGCCGGGGGTCGGAGGAGGAGGAGGAGGAGGAGGGGGCACCCGGCCCGGGGGTCGGAGGAGGAGGAGGGGAGCAGGGGGCACCCGGCCCGGGGTCGGAGGAGGAGGAGGGGGAGCAGGGGGCACCCGGCCGGGGGTCGGAGGAGGAGGAGGGGAGCAGGGGCACCCGGCCGGGGGTCGGAGGAGGAGGAGGGGAGCAGGGGGCAACCCGGCCGGGGGTCGGAGGAGGAGGAGGAGGAGGAGGGGGGCACCCGGCCGGGGGTCGGAGGAGGAGGAGGGGAGCAGGGGGCACCCGGCCTGGGGTCGGAGGAGGAGGAGGAGGGGAGCACGGGACACCCGGCCCGGGGTCGGAGGAGGAGGAGGAGGAGGAGGGGGGCACCCGGCCCGGGGTCGGAGGAGGAGGAGGAGGGGAGCACGGGACACCCGGCCCGGGGTCGGAGGAGGAGGAGGAGGAGGAGGGGGGCACCCGGCCCGGGGTCGGAGGAGGAGGGGAGCACGGGACACCCGGCCCGGGGGTCGGAGGAGGAGGAGGGGAGCAGGGGGGCACCCGGCCCGGGGTCGGAGGAGGAGGAGGAGGGGAGCACGGGACACCCGGCCCGGGGTCGGAGGAGGAGGAGGAGGAGGAGGGGGGGGCACCCGGCCGGGGGTCGGAGGAGGAGGAGGAGGAGGGAGCACGGGGGCACCCGGCCGGGGGTCGGAGGAGGAGGAGGGGAGCACGGGGGCACCCGGCCCGGGGTCGGAGGAGGAGGGGAGCACGGGGGCACCCGGCCCGGGGTCGGAGGAGGAGGGGAGCACGGGGCACCCGGCCCGGGGTCGGAGGAGGAGGGGAGCACGGGGGCACCCGGCCCGGGGTCGGAGGAGGAGGGGAGCACGGGGCACCCGGCCCGGGGTCGGGAGGAGGAGGGGAGCACGGGGGCACCCGGCCGAGGGTCGGAGGAGGAGGAGGGGAGCAGGGGGCACCCGGCCGGGGGTCGGAGGAGGAGGAGGAGGAGGAGGGGGCACCCGGCCCGGGGGTCGGAGGAGGAGGGAGGGGAGCAGGGGGCACCCGGCCGGGGGTCGGAGGAGGAGGAGGAGGAGGAGGGGGCACCCGGCCCGGGGGTCGGAGGAGGAAGGAGGGAGCAGGGGGCACCCGGCCCGGGGGTCGGAGGAGGAGGAGGGGAGCAGGGGGCACCCGGCCTGGGGGTCGGAGGAGGAGGAGGAGGGGAGCACGGGACACCCGGCCCGGGGTCGGAGGAGGAGGAGGAGGGGAGCACGGGACACCCGGCCCGGGGTCGGAGGAGGAGGAGGAGGGGAGCACCCGGCCCGGGGTCGGAGGAGGAGGAGGAGGGGGGCACCCGGCCCGGGGTCGGAGGAGGAGGAGGGGAGCAGGGGGCACCCGGCCCGGGGTCGGAGGAGGAGGAGGGGAGCAGGGGGCACCCGGCCCGGGGTCGGAGGAGGAGGAGGAGGGGAGCACGGGACACCCGGCCCGGGGTCGGAGGAGGAGGAGGAGGGGAGCACGGGACACCCGGCCCGGGGTCGGAGGAGGAGGAGGAGGAGGAGGGGGGCACCCGGCCCGGGGTCGGAGGAGGAGGAGGGGAGCAGGGGCACCCGGCCCGGGGTCGGAGGAGGAGGAGGGGAGCAGGGGGCACCCGGCCCGGGGTCGGAGGAGGAGGAGGGGAGCACGGGACACCCGGCCCGGGGTCGGAGGAGGAGGAGGAGGAGGAGGGGGGCACCCGGCCGGGGGTCGGAGGAGGAGGGGAGCACGGGGGCACCCGGCCGGGGGTCGGAGGAGGAGGAGGGGAGCACGGGGGCACCCGGCCCGGGGACGGAGGAGGAGGGGAGCACGGGGCACCCGGCCCGGGTCGGAGGAGGAGGGGAGCACGGGGGCACCCGGCCCGGGGTCGGAGGAGGGAGGGGAGCACGGGGCACCCGGCCCGGGGTCGGAGGAGGAGGGGAGCACGGGGGCACCCGGCCCGGGGTCGGAGGAGGAGGGAGCACGGGGCACCCGGCCCGGGGTCGGAGGAGGAGGAGGAGGGGAGCACGGGGGCACCCAGGGGCACCCGGCCCGGGTCGGAGGAGGAGGGGAGCACGGGGGCACCGGGGCTGGCTGCAGCTGGCTGTTCTGAACTTCCGTGTGAGCAGGGGACTCTCGGGGCCACGGCCCAGGGACGGCCCCAGGCTCCAGTCTGGCTCTGGGCGGGACGGGGGCTCCGTGGGGGGTGGGCCAGGCGCCCCCAGCACACTGTGCTCGGGGCCAGGGAGCGCCCCGTGAGGCTGGCCGGACAGGAGCGGGCCGCGGCGGCGGTGGCGGCGGCGGGCGAGGCCCGCGCTCTGGGAGGCCCGCGCCCGTACAGAAGGGAGAGCCCTCAGTAAGGAGACCAGGCCGTCCGCTTTGGGCGGGACAGTCGCGATTTTCAACAATTTCCCCCCGTATCCCGCGGCGTTTTTAAAAAGTCCCGATTTGGGGGTGGGGATTGGTAAGGTATGTACACATATAATACCTTAATAAAGAAAAATGAGGGGGGGAAAGTCCCGATTTTGGAACGATTGGAAAGAATCTTCCCAAAAATTGAGACTTTTTTAAGGCGCCTCGGGATGCGGGGAAAGTTGTTGACCATCGGGACTGTCTCGCCACAAGCGGGGCCATCTGGTCACCTCACCCTGATGCCATGCGGATGCTGGGGGTTTAACACCGGAACACAGCTGTGGAGCCGTGCCAGACGCAGCCGCGCTCACGCCACACGGTTCACATCACCTGGCTCCCAGCTTTCCCACAACTGCTAAAAGGCGAGGGAGGGAGGCAGGAGGGAGGCGCGGGCCTGGGGCCCTCCCCCGAGGCTGCGCCAGACACACCCCGCCGGCACGTGTGGCGTGGCTGTGGCTCCGCACCCGTCCCCGTGCCGGCCTCTGCGCCTTCGGGGAGGAGGCAGCGAGGCGTCGCAGCAGGCACGGAGGCCAGAGTGGGCGGGGCCTCACGGGACACGGGACACGTGGCACGCGAGCGGCAGTCGGGCAGCGTGGCCGGGTCTGGGCCAGCGACGCTGCACTCTGTGTGAAAGGACACATCCCGGCGGAGCCGTCAACAGAGAGCCCACACGTCCCCTAACTGCTTGGAAGCCGATGCCGTGTCTCCAGGGCGGCTCTCGGACCCCCAACTCAGACAGCTCCCGGGGAGGCGGTCGGCAGGGTTCCCGTCTCGCCTGAGGAAGCCGCCGCAGCTGCACCCGGCCAGGCGGGCGGGAGCCGCAGACCGAGCCACGCGGACGAGCCGAGGCGCCCCCGTGTCCTGCCGGGAGCCGGTGGCCAGGCGCCTGGCCAGGCGGCCGTAGCACAGCAGCGAGTGTAGGGAACACGTGTGACGTGACCGAACGGGGAAATGGTAAGATCTCCCGAGGCACCCCAAAAATCACTCCGAAACTCATCGCCACTCCCAGGTCCTGCTGCTGTCAATCCTCCCCAGAGGGCCTCTCCCCTGTGTTCAGAGAGGGAACACCGCTGTGAGGGAGCAACACCGACGGGCTGCCAGATGCGCGCCCTTGAGGGGAACCGGGGGCGCTGGCCGGCGCTCACCACGGACCACCCGCCAGGGCGCCGTCCCTGCATTTGTAAAAAACACAGAGAATTAAGAAGAGCCCTGGCCGGCGTGCTCAGTGGTTAGAGCACTTGCCCATGGACGGAAGGGTCACGGCCCAATCCAGTTGAGGACACGCACTTTGGCCACAGGCTTGATTCCGGGCTGGGGTTGGGGCAGGGTGTCTCTCTCACGTGAATGTTTCTCTCCCTCTGCCTCTCCCCCTCCCTCTATCCTCTCTAAAAATCAATGGGAAAATAGCCTCAGGTGAGGATTAACAGAAACAAAATAAACAGTGGCTTGGCTGGTGTGCTCAGTGGTTGGGCACTGACCTATGAACCAGGAGGTCACAGTTTGAATCAGGGCGCGTGCCTGGGTTGTGTGCTCGAGCCCCAGTAGGGGGCGTGCAGGAGGCAACTGATGAATGGTTTTCTCTCATCATTGATGTTTCTCTCTCTCCCTCTTCCTTCCTCTCGGAAATCAATAGAAATACATTTTTAAAAAAGCACAAAAAAACCAAAAACACACAGCAGCCGAGTCTGGTGGCCTGGGAGCAGAGCTCTCTGGCTGGTGAGGGGCCGGCCAGGGGATGAGCCCCGGCTGGCCCCGGGAGCTGAGGGAGAGGGGCAGGGCCCCGCCCTGAGCCGCACGGGCTGACACGCTACCCCGGCCTCTGTGCCCGAGCCCGCCCCGCCGTGCTGCCCAGAGCCGTGGCGAGTGAGCAGGGCCCGCTAGGCCACCAGGACACCGTGTGGCCGTCCGTTCCGCAGCCACAGGACACGGGGCAGCGGGATGCAGAGCCGGCCGCTCCTCGCAAAGGGCGTTCCCCAGCTCTGCCAACCCCCGCCCGGGGTGACCTCCGGTGGCCTAGAGACAGGACGGCTCACTAGCCCGCACGCACGCACACGCCGCGCCCCTCGCGGGGGCCTGGGCAGAAGGCTCGGCTTCACGGCCGTCCCGTGTCGGGATCAGTGAGCACAGCCGGAGGGTCCTCCCCCGACAAACCGCGCACCGGGGTCTCGGACCGCAGACCTGCCTGGGGCAGCCGGGCCGGCGGAGACGCCCCTCCGATGGCTGGGGTCTGCAGGCCTTTCCCGGCCCACCTCTGGGGAGGAACGCAGTCACTGTTTGATGCGAAAGTCCTGTTCCCGCGAACGACTTCCAACCCCTTCGACCGGCTCGGCGGCACGGCGGCCTCAGGGTGCCCCGGAAGAGGGGCGTGGCCCGTGGACACGGCCCGGCTCCGGCTCCTGGGCTGTCCCCACCGCCTCTGCTCCCGCCCGAGGCCCTGGACATCGGGCCTGACAGGTGTGGCCAGCAGCACACCCACGTGATGCCCACAGACGGCGTGGAGCACGTGCCTCCTGCACTCCCGGAGCAGAGCGGGCACCGCACCCAGTGCGGCCAGAAGTCCCGGCAGGCGGTCTGCAGCGACGCCGTGGGGGCGGCGGGGCCTGCCGTGGGAGATGGGGGGAGGGAACATGCCCCGAAGACGCCTCTTAAGACCAGGGGAGGTTTGGAGGCCAGCAGGGTGTCAGCTAACCCGAGAAAGTGCCCCCAGTGCCCTGTGAGGACGGGCCGCAGATCTGAGGAGACCCTTCCCGGGCATGGTCAGCTCAGCCATGCTCACGGCCGACCACAAGCACGCACTAGAACAGCCGTGGGCAAACTACGGCCCGCAGGCCGGATCCGGCCCGTCCGGCTGTTCTATCCGGCCCGCGGAGCCGAAAGAGCGGAGGGCTCTCTTCACCAGCAGCCCAAGAGGAGAGTGCCAGCATGGTCAGGTTGCTTTTGTTCCGGCCCTCCGGTCCAGTTTAAGATCCCATTGTGGCCCTCGAGTCAAAAAGTTTGCCCACCCTTGCCGAAACCGGTTTGGCTCAGTGGTAGAGCGTCGGTCCCCGGTAGGGGGTGTGCAAGAGGCAACTGGTTGATGTTTCTCTCTCATCGACGTTTCTAGCTCTCTATCTCTCTCCCTTCCTCTCTGTAAAATATCAATAAAATATAAAAAAAAAAAAAAAGTTTGCCCACCTCTGCACTAGAAAGACACAAAGCAAACCTCGCAAGACAGACGATGACGGGCCGGGGAGGGGCGTGGGGGGGGGGGGTAGCAGGCGCTCCCTGTGTAATCCTTTCCGTTTTCCCCACAGCCTTGTCCCCCAGAGAAAACACGGGTAGGAGAGTGGGATGGACCAGCTGGCGTGGCTCAGTGGTTGAGCCAGAGGCCGTGGTTCGAATACCGGCCAGGGCACATGCCGGGCTGCAGGCCGTCCCCGTGGGTGTGCAGGAGGCAGCCGATTGGTTATTCTCTCTCATGGTTGATGTTTCTCTCCCTCTCTCCCTCTCTGAAATCAATAAAAAAATTTTAAAACAAAGAAAAGGTGGCATGACTTGAAATCCAAGAAGAGGACAGGCTAAGCCAGTGGTGGGCAAACTCATGAGTCCACAGAGCCAGACATCAACAGTACAACCACTGACGTTTCTTTTGAGAGCCAAATTTTTTAAAAGTAAACTCTATAGGTGGGTACACTGTTATTAACCTAATGAGGGTGCTCCTAAGCTGGCCTCTGCTAAACACTCAAGGGACCAAAGAGCCGCATGCGGCTCTCGAGCCGCAGTGTGTCAACCACCAGGCTAAGCCTTCTTTGCCCCTCACGGGACACCTGTGACTGCCTGCTCCCCCAGGGCGGACAGGAGCGGAGGGGGGGCGGGGGAGCAGAGCCATCCTGCGGCTCAGAACCAGGAGCCGTCGGACCACGGCCCGGAAGGGCGCCCCGAGGAGCCGTGCTCGGTGGGGCCCCGGACGGCACCCTCGGAGCCGTGCTCGGTGGGGCCTCGGACGGCACCCGAGGAGCCGTGCTCGGTGGGGCTGAGGATGGCACCCGAGGAGCCGTGCTCGGTGGGGCCCCGGACGGCACCCGAGGAGCCGTGCTCGGTGGGGCTGAGGATGGCACCCGAGGAGCCGTGCTCGGTGGGGCCCCGGACGGCACCCGAGGAGCCGTGCTCGGTGGGGCCCCGGACGGCACCCGAGGAGCCGTGCTCGGTGGGGCCCGGACGGCAGGCCTGCTGAGAATTCGAGGAGCCACGGACAGGACCAGCGCGGGCCTCCGGCGGTCTCGGCAGCTGCCTGCGGCTCACCGGAATCCTGTGCGTGTGGCTGCGTCCAGCAAACACGGACGTGTTCGCAAAGAGCTCCTGAACCTCCCCTCCCTGACTTCACCTCGTACCTCAGACGCCCTCCTCCTGAGTCCAGCCGGCCTCCCCTCGGCTCCTAAGAGCCGTTTGCCGGAGAGTTGGTTCTCTCCACTTCCCTCGGCGAACGGCCCGGGCAGGCGTCTGACGCGGGGCCTCGCCACCCGCCGTGGGGAGCACGCACGCCCCCGGAGGGTCCCCCGTGCACCCTCCATGGCGAGCCCTCAGCTGTGGGCCGCGGAGGCCTGCACCTCGCAGCACAGCGCCGGAGCATCTCCGAGACCGACGGCAGAGGCAGGCCGGCGACCAGAAGCTGTTCCAGACCTCCGCGTGTCTCAGCCGCAAAAGAAAACCACGTTTTCAACTTCAGATTCGATTCTGACCGTTAACCACACAAGCTCCAAGTGGAACAGCCAATCCAGCCATTTAGCAGCTTAAAGAATAAAAGTGCAGACTGAAAACAAACTGCTCCAGGACCTAAGCCACACCGCCCAAACGCCGGCTCCCCTGGCGAGGCCCCGGGCCAGGCAGGCCTCTGGGAGCCTCAACGGAGCGTGGGCCGGAGCTCTGGCCGCACAGGCCCCGGGAGCGCTGCCTCCACGGGGCCAGCCACCACGGCGCCCTGGGACCTCGCCTCTCGCAGAAACTCCTCACGGAGGGAAAGCCGAGCACGGCTGTTGGAACGAGGAGGAGCTGTGGGGAGCCCGGCCCCTCGCCCAGGTTTACCCTGCGGGCCTGTGCTCTGCTCCGGGAGGGAAGTCCCTGAAGAGCGAGGGATCCTCACCCGGCCGCTCAGTCCTCGCTGCCGTCCACGCCCCACGGCCTCCCCCCAGGAGCTGCCCTTCCCGGGCAGTCTCAGGGGCAGGCCCCAGCCGACACCTGGCAGGTGCAGGCCCCACCTCCTCCCCACGACACCCCCACTCCCTCCCCATGACCCCCATCCTAGTCCCTCCCTGTGACCCCCCTTCTAACCCTCCATGACCCCCCCCTCCTGGTCCCCCACCCCTCCTGGTCCCCCATGACCCCCCCTCCTGGTCCCCCCATGACCCCACCCCTCCTGGTCCCCCCATGACCCCCCCCTCCTGGTCCCCCCAGGACCTCCCCCTCCCTCCTGGTCCCCACACCCTGGGCAGTTCCTCCCCTCAAGTGTGAGCTGGGCCCCGGGCCTCTAGCAGACAGAACATGGCAAAAGGGATGGTGTCACTGCCAAGATGAGGTCATGAGACTGGCCTCCTCCTAGCTCCCTCTCGCTCTGTGGCTGGGGGGGGGGGGGGGGGAGCCCCGCGTGGAGGGAGCCTGTGGGAGGGAGACCCCGCGGCAGGGAGCTGCCGTCCGGGGTGAGCCTGGAAGCAGACCCTCCCCCACCGCGGAGCTCCCGCCAGCACCCTGGCCGCAGCCTGGGGCAACGGGGGACCCCGGGCACAGACACTGAGAGGATAAGGCCCTGTGTTTGGGGTAATAAATAAAGAATACAACCCCCGGCGTGACCACACCTTTAAAAATCCAAAAGTGCGTGTGTGCGAGGGGAGAGGTGTGGGGGGGAGACATACGTAATACTTTAAACACTAAAGGATGTAAATTAAAAAAGTCCAAAAGTGGGGAAATAGAGCCTAACCCAACAAAACACCGCAAGCCTTTTCCAAGCACCGCAGAGCGATGAAGTCGGGCGTGTTTACAAGGAGCCGGAAGTCGGCACGGAGGAAGACGGGGCTCCATCCGGCAGGTGAGCTCACTCCACGGGGACGGCGACAGTGGACAGCGACAGTGGACAGCGGTCCCGGTACAGCGGCGTGAGCGTCCGTACGCTCCACCCCACGGGGACGGGACAGCGGTCCAGGTACAGCGGCGTGAGTGTCCGTACGCTCACTCCACGGGACGGGACAGCGTCCCGGTACAGCGGCGTGAGCGTCCGTACGCTCCACCCCACGGGACGGGACAGCGGTCCCGGTACAGCGGCGTGAGCGTCCGTACGCTCACTCCACGGGGACGGCGCTCACTCCACGGGGACGGGACAGCGGTCCCGGTACAGCGGCGTGAGCGTCCGTACGCTCCACCCCACGGGGACGGGACAGCGGTCCCGGTACAGCGGCGTGAGCGTCCGTACGCTCACTCCACGGGGACGGCGCTCACTCCACGGGGACGGGACAGCGGTCCCGGTACAGCGGCGTGAGCGTCCGTACGCTCCACCCCACGGGGATGGGACAGCGGTCCCCGTACAGCGGCTTGAGCGTCCGTACGCTCACTCCACGGGACGGGACAGCGGTCCCGGTACAGCGGCGTGAGCGTCCGTACGCTCACTCCACGGGGACGGGACAGCGGTCCCAGTACAGCGGCTTGAGCGTCCGTACGCTCCACCCCACGGGGATGGGACAGCGGTCCCCGTACAGCGGCTTGAGCGTCCGTACGCTCACTCCACGGGGATGGGACAGCGGTCCCCGTACAGCGGCTTGAGCGTCCGTACGCTCACTCCACGGGACGGGACAGCGGTCCCGGTACAGCGGCGTGAGCGTCCGTACACTCACTCCACGGGGACGGCGTTCACTCCACGGGGACGGCGGCAGTGGACAGTGGTCCCCGTACAGCGGCGTGAGCGTCCGTACGCTCACTCCACGGGGACGGGACAGCGGTCCCGGTACAGCGGCGTGAGCGTCCGTACGCTCACTCCACGGGGACGGGACAGCGGTCCCGGTACAGCGGCGTGAGCGTCCGCGTGCTTCCTCCCGATAACCGGGTGACACGGGCCCCGAACGCAGCACCGCACCGGCGAGTGCAGGCACCTCTCCAGGGCCTCGAAGCCACCGTCCGGTTTCGCAGGCTGGCTGAGCCTGCAAGCCCGAGGCCCCGACTTCCCCCACACGCTCCTGCCCGCCAGTCCCAGCGCTGCCCGCAGACCCTGCACGGGGCTGGGAGAGGCCCTGCCCGGCGCCTCCCCTTCTCTCAAGCCCCCTCCCCCGTCTTACGAGACAGCTGCACCCTGCAGCCCCCGGGCGGGCAGCATGCAGCGCACCCCACTTTTTCACCACCACCTCCGACTCCGAGGAGCGCAGAGGCAGGTGCTGATGGCACCCTGAGTTACACGCTTCAGGGGAGCAGAGGCGCACCCCGCTCCTCTGGCACGTCCCTTCCGAAGCGGAGAAGGTGCCCCGTCACCCGATTTACACCCTGGCGTGCTCCAGCTTCCTCCCACTGCCCCCCGCCCCCTCCCCCAGTAGGAAGCCCAAACTCCTGGCTCAGGCACCCCCCCCCCTCCTAGACACAGAAACCACCTCCAGACTCAGCATGGGGGTGGGGGATGCACCCCCGGACCTGGAGAACGGGGTGAGCTGGTGGCACCACCACAGGGAGGGGAGGGGAGGGGAGGGCATGTCCGTGAAAGTGCCACACACTGACCACGGCTGAAGCGGCCCCGGAGCCCGGGAGCAGGGGCTGGGAGGACGGGGGCAGCTTTCTGGGCTGGGGAGCGGGCAGAGGGATGGCCCGGGGGCCAGCGCGGACCAGGAGCCCGGCCTGAACCCCCAGTGCGGGGCGGGGCCCCCCACCCTGCCTCACATCTGCCCCGAGGCCCCCGGGCGGCACCTGCTGAAGGTCAGGTCTGCGCCGGCCGGTGCTGGGGCCCCACGGAGGGGGTGCACCTGGGGCCCAGCTGACCAGGGTCCCTGATGCTCCGGAGCCTTCCCAGCCCGCGGGTCCAGGTGGGTGGGTTGGGGAGTTTCGGGGCGCCCCTGGGTCTTGTCTCGCAGCCCAAGCCCTGGGGCCTGGCTTGGGCCCCCACACTCTGGTCGGTCCGCTGGCGGGGCCGGCACTTCGCACCCCTGCCCGGAGTCCTGGCCGGCCCAGCTGTGACCGGCTCCGGCCCTCCCGAGGGCCTTGCCCTCCTGGTCCTGCCCCAGCACCCACCTCCTCAGGGGCCTCTGGGGGGCCGCTCACCCCCGGCTGCCACATGGCTCCGGCCCTGCCCGGTCCGGCCGGGATCCGGCCTCGAGGGGCGGCCGCAGGTCCCGGACTCCCAGGACGGCCCGGGGTCAGGCCTTCCGGGATCCGGGGTCCCAGTCCCCCGAGGGGTGTATCCCCAAGTCCTGACCTTCCAGGCCGGTCCCGGTGCAAACCTCCCGGAGACCCTCCAGGGTCCCGCCCGCGGTTCCTGCCCGGCCCGGGGTCTGTCTGTCCGCCGGCCCGGGGTCTGTCCGCCCGGCCCGGGGTCTGTCTGTCCGCCCGCCCGGCCCGGGGTCTATCCGCCCGCCCCGCCCGGGGTCTGTCCGCCCGGCCCGGGGTCTGTCCGTCCGCCCGGCCCGGGGTCTGTCCGCCCGGCCCGGGGTCTGTCTGTCCGCCCGCCCGGCCCGGGGTCTGTCCGCCCGCCCGGGGTCTGTCTGTCCGCCCGGCCCGGGGTCTGTCCGCCCGCCCGGCCCGGGGTCTGCCCGCCGGCCCGGGGTCTGTCCGCCCGGCCCGGGGTCTGTCTGTCCGCCCGGCCCGGGGTCTGTCTGTCCGCCGGCCCGGGGTCTGTCCGCCCGGCCCGGGGTCTGTCTGTCCGCCGGCCCGGGGTCTGTCCGCCCGGCCCGGGGTCTGTCTGTCCGCCCGCCCGGCCCGGGGTCTGTCCGCCCGCCCGGGGTCTGTCTGTCCGCCCGGCCCGGGGTCTGTCCGCCCGCCCGGCCCGGGGTCTGCCCGCCGGCCCGGGGTCTGTCCGCCCGGCCCGGGGTCTGTCTGTCCGCCCGGCCCGGGGTCTGTCCGCCCGGCCCGGGGTCTGTCTGTCCGCCCGGCCCGGGGTCTGTCCGCCCGGCCCGGGGTCTGTCCGCCCGGCCCCCCGGGGTCTGTCCGCCCGGCCCGGGGTCTGTCCGCCCGGCCCGGGGTCTGCCCGCCGGCCCGGGGTCTGTCCGCCCGGCCCGGGGTCTGCCCGCCGGCCCGGGGTCTGTCCGCCCGGCCCGGGGTCTGTCTGTCCGCCCGCCCGGCCCGGGGTCTGTCCGCCCGGCCCCCCGGGGTCTGCCCGCCCGCCCGGCCCGGGGTCTGTCCGCCCGGCCCGGGGTCTGTCCGCCCGGCCCGGGGTCTGTCCGCCCGACCCCCGGGGGTCTGTCCGCCCAGCCCGGGGTCTGTCCGCCCGCCCGGCCCGGGGTCTGTCCGCCCGGCCCGGGGTCTGTCCGCCCGCCCGGCCCGGGGTCTGTCCGCCCGCCCCGGGGTCTGTCCGCCGGCCCCGGGGTCTGTCCGTCCGCCCGGCCCGGGGTCTGTCCGCCCGGCCCGGGGTCTGTCTGCCCGCCCGGCCCGGGGTCTGTCCGCCCGCCCCGGGGTCTGTCCGCCCGGCCCCCCGGGGTCTGTCCGCCCGGCCCGGGGTCTGTCCGCCCGGCCCGGGGTCTGTCCGCCCGCCCGGCCCGGGGTCTGTCCGCCCGGCCCGGGGTCTGTCCGCCCGGCCCCCCGGGGTCTGTCCGCCCGGCCCGGGGTCTGTCCGCCCGGCCCGGGGTCTGCCCGCCGGCCCGGGGTCTGTCCGCCCGGCCCGGGGTCTGCCCGCCGGCCCCGGGGTCTGTCCGTCCGCCCGGCCCGGGGTCTGTCCGCCCGGCCCGGGGTCTGCCCGCCCGCCCGGCCCGGGGTCTGTCCGCCCGGCCCGGGGTCTGTCCGCCCGGCCCGGGGTCTGTCCGCCGCCCCGGGGTCTGTCCGCCCGGCCCCCCGGGGTCTGTCCGCCGGCCCGGGGTCTGTCCGCCCGCCCGGCCCGGGGTCTGTCCGCCCGGCCCGGGGTCTGTCCGCCCGGCCCGGGGTCTGTCTGTCCGCCCGGCCCGGGGTCTGTCCGCCCGCCCGGCCCGGGGTCTGTCTGTCCGCCCGCCCCGGGGTCTGTCCGCCCGCCCGGCCCGGGGTCCGTCCGCCGGCCCGGGGCCCGCACTCCCCACCCGCGCGGGCCGCGGACCCTCCCGGGCGCCCGGCCCCGGGGACGCTCGGTCCCGGGCGCAGCGTTCGCGGGCCCCGCGGTCGGCCCGCGGGCGGCGGGTCCCGGGTTCGGCCCCGGGGCCTGGGCCGGGCCGGGGTTCGGAGCCTCCCGGGCCGGACTCGGCGGAGGCCGCGGCCTGGGCGGCGGGCGGCGGGCGGCGGGCGGGCGCGGACGCACTGACCTGCCGTCTGGCCGCGGACGAGCGGGGCGCGCGGGCCGCGCCGGGGGGCGCCGCTCCCTCCGGGTCGCCCCGGAGCCGGAGGAGACCCGTCCGGAGTTTAAAACAAAGAGGCGGAAATGCCCGAGCGCAGCCGAGCGCCGGTCCGGGGCGCGCTGGGAGCATGCGCGGTGCGCGGCCCGCCCCCACCCGGCAGCCGAGGGGCGGGGCCGAGCGGCCGGGGGCGGGGCCAAGCGGCGCAGGCGCGTTCTGCCGGGGCTCCCCGGCACCGGGGGAGGCGGGGCGGGGCCGCGGTCGGCGTGTGGGCGGGGCCGGAGGGGCGTGTCCGGAGGGAGCGCGGGGCGGGGCTCTGCGGAGGACTCCCGGGCACGTGTGACCCGCGAGGGGTCCGGGAGGTGAGGCCGGGGGCGGGGCCTGGAAGGGGCGGGGCTTCGTGGATGCGGGGCGGGGTTCTGGCGGAGGCGGGACTTTGGAATGCGGCGGCGAGGCGGGGCCTGGCGGGGGCGGGGCCTGGCGGGGGCGGGGCCACGCGAGCGGGGCGGGGCTTGTGGAGTGGGGCCTGGCGGGGCTGCGGGGCGCGGGGCGCGGGGCCCGGGACCCTGCCCGCCGCTCCCGCCGGTTCCGCTGCTCCCGGACCAGGGTTTCCCCCGGCGGAGGCGGCGTCGCTCTTACATTCCTGCCGGGGCAGCTGGCTCGGAGCGCCCCGCCCTCTGTGCACCGCCACGGGCCCTGTGGGCAGACGGGGGCCCCGCCTTTGGCTCCCGGACGGCGGGTAGCGGGGCCGACCCCACAACTCGTCCGCGGGCCCGCCTGTGTCCGCCTCCGCCAGGCCCCCCCGGGGCTTCAGACCGGGGTGGCTTCTCCCTCCGGGGGGGACGGTGCCGGCGGGAAGCAGCGGATGCGGAGGAGGCCGAGGAGGATGGGAGCGAGGGACGCGGAGCCAGCCCCGCGCACCATGCAGCGAGCGGAAGAGGGCAGAACTGCGGCTCTGAAAGCGACCAGGCCTGGCCGAGTGGAGCCGGAGGTCTGGATAACCAGAAAGGGGTCTGCCGCCCTGCTGGTAGCCAACAGCGTGAAGATATTCATTCCCCCCAATGTGATCCACAGATTCGACACAGCCCGTTTTCACGTGCTCGGCGGCCATTTGTATGATTTCTGTAGAGAGATATCCATTCAGATGATTTGTTCATGTCTACACTGTTTGTCTTTTGGTTGTTGAGTAACAGCTTATACATTATTTAGTTTCTTACCTATGCCTAAGGCCTTATCAGATATATGATTTGCGAAAACCGTTGGTTTCTCGGCAGAAATTGCCATGCTGAGCCTAAATTCCTATGCAAATTCAAGGGGCCCAGAACAGCCAAGATAATCTTTTTTTTTAAAGACATTTAAAAAAACTCATTTAAAGACAGTGCTATTGCTAAACATGAGAGATTTGGTCCACTGATTCTGAAAGAAACAGAGTCACAAGAAATTCACCAGGAAATTTAGGAATTGAATTGTTATGATGGTATTCCAGAAGATGATGACATGATTGTCATTGAATAAATGAGTAAATTCTTGATACTGTAGGATTCACAGTTTGTCTGGTTTGTGTTGACAACTACCGTACTACCGTACCGTATACAGGTAATAAATTTCCTTTATTTTCACTTAACAATAAATGTGTACCGTATTCTTCTTTATGGAAAAATAAGACATCCCCTGAAAATAAGACCTAGCGCATCTTTGGGAGCAAAAATTAATTTAAGACACTGTCTTATTTTCGGGAAAACAGGGTAGAAACACCGACCAGCTGCCTCTTGCACATCCCCCACCTGGGATGTGCCGGCAGCCAAGGTCCATGTCCTTGACGGGAATCAAACCTGGGACCTTTCAGTCCGCAGGCCGACGCTCTATCCACTCAGCCAAACCAGTTTCAGCAACCAAGACAATCTTGACAAAGAAGAACAAAGTTTGCAGGACTCCCATTTCATGACTTCAGAAATTACCACGATTTCCTGACTTTAGAAATTACCACGAAGCTACCGTAATCAATACAGTGTGGTGCTGGCCTCAGAAGAGACAAGTGGGTGAATGGATTCGAATTGAGAGCCCAGATATAAATCCTGACGTTTAGATCGATTGGTTTTCAAGAAGGGCACTAAGACAATTCCCTGGGGAAAGAAGTCTTCTCAACAAGAGTTGCTGGGAGAAAATGAATGTTCCCATGTGGAAGAATGAAACTGGACTCTTAGGATATCCCATATGCAAAATTAACTCCAGTAAATCACAAAGGCCTGAATGGAACCGTGCAAGCTATTAAACTCTTGGAAGAAAACATAAGCATAAATCTATTTGACCTTGGATTAGTCGATGGTTTCTAAGATATGACATCAAAGGTACAAGCAACATAAGAAAAACCGGGTAAAAGAATATCATCAAAATAGCCCAGCAGGTGTGGCTCAGTGGTTGAGCATCGATCTACTAGTATAACCAGGAGGTCACGGTTCAATTCCTGGCCAGGGCACATGCCGGGTTGCAGACTTAGTCCCCAGTTGGGGGCATGCAGGAGGCAGTCGATCAATGACGCTCTCTCATCGTTGATGTTTCTATCTCTTTCTCCTTCTCTCTTCCTCTCTGAAATCAATAAAAATACATTTTAAGAAAGAATATCATCGCCGAAACCAGTTTGGCTCAGTGGTAGAGCGTCGGTCTGCGGACTGAAAGGTCCCGGGTTCGATTCCGGTCAAGGGCATGTACATTGGTTGCGGGCACATCCCCGGTAGGGGGTGTGCAAGAGGCAGCTGATCGATGTTTCTCTCTCGTCGACGTTTCTAGCTCTCTATCTCTCTCCCTTCCTCTCTGTAAAATATCAATAAAATATATTTTTTTAAAAAAGAAAGAAAGAATATCATCAAAACAAAAAAAATTCCATTTCAGAGGACACCATCAAGAAAGCTAAAAGAGCCGAAACCGGTTTGGCTCTGGATAGAACCTCGGCCTGCGGACTGAAAGGTCCCGGGTTCGATTCCGGTCAAGGGCATGTACCTTGGTTGCGGGCATATCCCCAGTAGGGGGTGTGAAGGAGGCAGCTGATCGATGTTTTTCTCTCATCGATGTTTCTAACTCTCTATCTCTCTCCCTTCCTCTCTGTAAAAAATCAATAAAATATATTTTTTTTTTAAAAAGAGAGAGAGAAAAGCTAAAAGAGCCTGGCTGTTGTTGCTCAGTGGTTGAGCATTGACCTATGAACCAGGAGGTCGCGGTTCAATTCCCGGTCCAGGAAACATGCCCGGGTTGTGGGCTCAGTCCCCAGAAGCGGGTGTGCTGGAGGCAGCTGTTCAATGATCCTCTCTCATCGATGTTTCCATCTATCTCTATATATTTTAAAGAAAACAAGTCCACCCCCAAACCAAGACACAGTGCCCACGGTAGCAAAACCCATAGTACTCCGGCTGGAAACAACCCAAATGCCAATCAAGTGGTGAATAGATAAATAAAACGTGGTATGTCCATATAATGAAATATTACTTGGAAAAAGGAAGTACTAATACATGCTACAACATGGATGGACCTTGAAAACATTACACTCAGGGGGGAAAACCACGCACAAAAGACCACATTCTATGATTCTATTTATATAAAACCAGAGGCCTGCTCTCCGGAGAAGGAGGGGGTCAGGTGTTTGCTTCAGGAGCCTGAGAATGCGGACCCGCCCTGCCCACTCAGCTCCCCGCACGGGTGGCGTGCGTGTGGCTTCGGGCATCGCCCGGAGGCAGGTGGCTCGAGCAGGCGCGCGTGAAGGCCTGCCCTCCGGGAGGGCGGGGTGCCTCTGGAATCAGTGCCGGGAGGTTAGGCAAGGGATGTGGGTGGAGAGTGGGGGGGTCGCCCGGGAAGAACCGGCCAGGCAGGCCATGGTGGGCGAAGGGGGCGGGAGGGGTGCACGCAGAGAGGTCACCCGCCCCAACACGCTATTCTCGGCCCCAGCCACGGCGCTCCAGGGCCGGGTGTGGACACCCGGGCCTGCGCCCACGGCGCCGACATTCCCCGACAGGAGCGGACCATCAGCAGCACCCAGGGCGGGGCGGGCCAGCGGGCCCACGTCTTTCCCGCGTCACCCTCAGCAGAGGAGGCACCAGGCTCGGCGGCGCGAGGCTCTCCGTCGCTCACTCTCAAGCACGTGCCGTTTAGGGAAGAAGACACCTTCGCCCGAGAAAGCCTCGCCTGGTGCGTGTTTCCGTGCCGAGAGGAGCCTACCTTTGGTGAAGTCCGTGGTCGGCAAACCACGGCTCTCGAGCCACGTGTGGCTCTTTGGCCCCCTTGAGTGTGGCTCTTCCACAAAATACCACAGCCCGGGCGAGTCTCTTTTGAAGAAGTGGTGTTAGAAGAAGTTTAAGTTTAAGAAAATTTGGCTCTCATGTAACCCACCTATGTCCCTCCTTTGATGGCAATGTATACATACAAATGTAACCTGCCATTTTCTCCAGAGCATTATCTCAGTTCGTGAGGTTGAGGTTCCGCTTCCTGGCATATGTCGACAGTTTGGCTCCAATAAACTCTCTCTCTCTCTCTCTCTCTCTCTCTCTCTCACACACACACACACACACACACACACACACCGGCTCTCCAAAGAAATTTTAATCGTTGTGCTGTTGATATTTGGCTCTGCTGGCTCATGAGTTTGCCGACCACTGGATTACACAAAAAGGAGGTGAAGAAATGGAAACTGACTTAGTCATAATGTGCGTGCTGAAAGTATTTGAAACAAGCCATTACCTATAAACTGAATAGCACGATGCAGGTGTTTTTCACGTGGAAACCACGGAGAGACGCCACGATGTGCTGGACTCGAAGGTGTGCCCGTGGACCTGGGCCCGTGAGGCTTCTGTGAACGGCGTGCGGACAGGATAGAAATGTGAACCACGAGGGTGCTTATGGTGAAGACACTGGCCCAGAACTTAAATAAATAAACCAGTTTCGCTGAACAGACAAGGCTGTTGCCTCCCAACGAATGTCCTCTCCACTGTGAGTTTGACAAGTTGTACGTTTTACAATCCTTTAAAATCTATTTTCAGCCCTAACCAGTGTGGCTCAGTGGATAGAGCGTCGGCCTGCGGGCTGAAGGGTCCCGGGTTCGATCCTGGTCAAGGGCATGGACCTTGGTTGCGAGCACATCCCTAGTAGAGGATGTGCAGGAGGCAGCTGGTCGATGATTCTCTCTCATCGATGTTTCTAACTCTCTATCTCTGTCCCTTCCTCTCTGTAAAAGATCAATAAAATATATATTTTTTAAAAAAATATATTTTTATTGATTTTATTTTTATTGATTTTTTTACAGAGAGGAAGGGAGGATAGAGAGTCAGAAACACAGATGGAGAGAGAAACATTGATCAGCTGCCTCCTGCACACCCCCTACTGGGGAGGTGCCCACAATCAAGGTACATGCCCTTGACCGGAATCAAACCCGGGACCCCCCCAGTCCGCAGGCCGACGCTCTATCCACTGAGCCAAACCAGTCAGGCAATAAAAAATATTTTTAAAGATCTATTTTCATTGATTGCAGAGAGGAAGGGAGAGGGAGATACAGAAACACCCACCTTGGGAGGAAATCCCCCCCACACAGCGGATCGAGCCCACAGCCTGGGCATGAGCCCTGACGGGAATCGAACCCTGAACTCCGGGTTCATAGGTCAATGCTCAGCCACAGAGCATACCAGGCGGGCTGGGCACATTTTACAATCCTTACCAGCAACGCATGAGTGACCCAGTCACCCTTGACCTTGCCACTGGAAGTCCCTGTTTTTAGCTGAGCCATTCTGCAGGGTGTGTGGTATCTTATCGTGGGCTTAATTTGCATTTTCCTGAAGGCTCTGGAAGTCAGCCACGCCTCCCTGGTGACCTTCCGTGACTCATCTCTTCCTCCTTCAGTCTCTGCCCACTGTCTCGCTGGACTTGTTTGTTTGTAGTCATTGTTTTTACTGCTGAGTTGTTGTGTTTTTAAAAATATATATATTTCATTGATTTTTTTACAGAGAGGAAGGGACGGGGATAAAAAGCTAGAAACATCGATGAGAGAGAAACATCGACCAGCTGCCTCCTGCACAGCCCCCACTGGGGATGTGCCCACAACCAAGGTACATGCTCTTGACCGGAATCGAACCCGTGAACTTCCAGTCCGCAGGCCAACGCTCTATCCACTGAGCCACACCAGTTCCAGCAAGTTGTTGTTTTTTCAAATAGATTTTATTTTTTTATTTTTAAAAATATATTTCTTTATTGATTTCAGAGAGGAAGGAAGAGGGAGAGAGAGAGAGCGCAAAACATCCATGATGAGAGAGAATCATTGATCGGCTGCCTGTAGCACATCCCCCCACTGGGGATCGAGCCCACAACCCAGGCATGTGCCCTTGGCCAGAATCGAACCTGGCACCCCTCAGTCCGCAGGCCAACGCTCTATCCACTGAGGCAAACCAGCTAGGGCTCAAATAGATTTTTAAAAAATATATATATATTGACTTCAGAGAAGAAGGGAGAGGGAGAGAGCAATAGAAACACCCATGGTGAAAGAGGACCAGTGACGTGCTGCCTGCTGCACACCCGCCAATGGGGTCAAGCCCGCACCCTGGGCAGGTGCCCTGACCGGAAGGAATCGAACCCTCTGCCCTTCCTCTGCAGGCCGCCTCCATACACGGAGCCACACCAGCCAGGTTTTCCTGAGGCGTGTCCAGGCCTCTCGGTCTCCTCGAGGCGGCGGTGCTTTGCTGGAGGTGTGGTTTGCCTGTGTTTCCTCCCGGTCTGTGCCTGCAAACACCCCTCTTAGGAATGGAGCTGGACCGCCAGGTCAGCCTGGGAGAACTGGTGTTGACGCTCCCGATCCATGAGCATGGTATAGCTCCAAGATTTTTGTTGTGTAATGTTTAGCATTCGAGTCCTACGCGCATTTTGCTAACTCCACACACAGGGACCATTTCCTATGAAGTAACTGGCTGTGCGTGGCAGGTGTCTGACTTTGGCTTCCGTGTCCGGCCACGCGTGGCTCCCACCTCTGTCCTGGACCGTGCAGAGCCGCGAGCCCCACACGAGGGCCCAGGCCTGGGGGGAGGCCGGGAATCTGAGCCAGAGGGCCCCGGGGGTGAGCCCCAGGGGTGACCCCCACAGGGTGGGCCCCGGGGGTGAGCCCCAGGGGTGACCTCCACAGGGAGGGCCCCGGGGGTGAGCCCCAGGGGTGACCCCCACAGGGTGGGCCCCGGGGGTGAGCCCCAGGGGTGACCTCCACAGGGAGGGCCCCGGGGGTGAGCCCCAGGGGTGACCCCCACAGGGTGGGCCCCGGGGGTGAGCCCCAGGGGTGACCTCCACAGGGAGGGCCCCAGGGGAGAACTCAGCGCACACCGAGCTCACGCATGGCTGCCCCAGGGCCTCAGGTGACCTGGGAGCTCACCGGGGCGGTGGGGAGGGGAGGGGTCCCCATGGACTGCGGGGTGTGTGTGTGTGTGTGTGTGTGTGTGTGTGTGTGACCCGCTCCTCTGCCTCCAGCCCACAGGCCTCTCTCAGGCTCAGAAAGCCGTCCTCCTCCAGGTGTTTTCTCAGCTGAGCTGCAGGCCGGCCCGCGGGGAGCTGCCCGCCCACTGCCCTCGGCGCTCAGCCCGCCCTTCCTGGGCGGCCCCCTGGCCCGGCCCGGTTCCGCCTCCCGCCCTCGGGCCGGTTCCGCCTCCCCGCAGGCCGGGCGGGCGGGTGCCGGCGGGCCAGGCTGCTCCGGGCCAGTTGGGGCTCCGGGTCGAGGGGTGACCGAGGACCTCCCCAGGCCTTCCAGAAACGGCGCCCCCTCCCGCCTTCCAGGAGGGCGGCCCCGCAGACCCCCGCCCGGTCCTCGGCCCCACGGCCGGCCCCGGGATGGCGGGGCCGGCGGGGGACGCGCCGGGGCCCCCCGCGTCCCCGGCCCCGGGCCAGCTGCCGGGCTACCGCGCCTACGCGCGCCGCTGGGTGTTCCTGCTGGTGGTCGGTCTGCTCAGCTGCTCCAACGCCACGGTAGGCGCCGGGGCGGAGGGCGTTTGGGGGCGCCGGGGGGCCCCCCGTCTCGTCTCCTGGCTGTGCGGCGTGGGGTTCTGTGCTCGGGGTCGTCTGTGAGGTTCCCGAGGCGGGCGGGCGGGCAGGAGCTGGACGGAGAGGTGGCTTCTCCCCCCCAAACCCCACTCGTGGGCGGGCCTTACACCGGCCCCCTCTCTCCACCCCCCCCCTCTGCCGCCGGTGCCCGCCGCCCCCGGTGTCTGGTCCGGTTCGCGGGCCCTCGGGGCCTCCCTTCCCGCCCGCCCCGACCTCCTCAGCCCCGCCGGGCTCCCGGGGCCTGTCGCCCGCCTTGGACTTGGTCCCAGGCCGGGGCCAGCCAGCTCCCGGGGCCCGGCCCCCCGCCTGCGCCGCCCCCAGACTCACCGGAGCCCCCGCTGCTCCCCCCCCCCCCCGGAGCCTGGGCCCCTCCCCCCAGCCGGCCGGCCGGCAGCTCTGCCCGGTCCTGACCTGGTGGGCCCGGGGAAGAACGGACCCTGGGCTCTCTCTCTCGGGCTGGCCCGGTCACCAGGCCAAGACGACCCGGCGCCGTGAACCTCACGCAGGAGGGCCGGAGACACAGACCAGTGAGGTCCGGAGGGCTTTCCGGCCCAGGAGGGCCGGCGCCCGGCGCCCGGGCTGGGGAGGGGTCGCTGCAGGGGGCGGTTGTCGGGGCACCGGCTTCCATAAAGCGGACAGCCCCCCGGGACACGGCGGACGCGACGCCAAGTTCCTGTCGGAGGCGGCCGGCCGGCCTTCCCCTCCTGCCGAGGGGGCGTCCTGGGGAGGCCTGTCCCGAGCCCACCCCTGACCCTGCTAGGCCACCTGCCCACAGTGCTGCCCGCCCCCACACAGCTCCCCTGGGTGCCACGCTCGCCCCCACAGACCTGCAGGACCGGTCGGTTGGCAGCCTGGGGCCTCCCTCCCTGTCACCCGAAGCGACCAGCCCACCAGCCGCCTGCTCTGGGAGGAGGGAGGTGAGGGTGCGGCCAGCGAGGGGTGGGCTCCTGGCCGGACGGGTCTGGAGAGAGGCCGGCAGGAGGCAGTCAGGCCCCCGGGACTCTGACCCTAGAGACCCGTCCCCTGCTCTGTCCTTCAAACGGGGAAGAAAAGGCCCGGCTGGTGTGGCTCAGCGGTTGAGTGCTGACCTCTTAACCAGGAGGTCATGATCAGGGCACAGACAGGGGGCTGCAGGCTTGACCCCCAGTGTGGGGTGTGCAGGAGGCAGCCGGTCAATGGTTCTCTCTTTTCACTGGTGTTTCTACCTCTCTCTCTTCCTGCCTCTCTGAAATCAGTAAAAAATACTCTTGAAAAGAGGAAGAAGAGGTGGCTATTGCAGAACCTCAGGCATGTGAGGGTCTGTGGTCAGAAATCTGTCAGGAAGCTGGGTCCCTGCCCGTGGCTGCGCCCCTGGGGCCGGCTCCGGGTCCTCTCCGAAGGAGGGCTGGGAGCTGGGGGCTGTGACCCCCCCTCCTCCCCCCTGCAGGGCCTCCCCGCTCCGGGGCCAGGTGGCGGGCCGCCTCCTCCAGGAAGCCCCCCCTCCTGGCCGCACTCACTGTTTGCCGCGGTCCGCCCAGTGGGGTCCCCGTGGGAGTTAGTGCCTCCACGGAGCGCCTCCTGCATGGAGGCTCCCCCTCCCAGACCCCCGGTCTCCTGCGGGGGAGCGGGGGGGGGGCTGGCCTTGGGGGGGCCCCACATCCAGATGTTCCCTGGGTCGCAGCGTGGCTTCTGGGCTGTCTTCTGTCCCCAGCCCAGCACCCACCACCGTCTCCTCCCCTGGACTGGCCCCAGCTCTTCCCCCTGCCTCCTTCCCGTCCCCCTGGACACCAAGGGTCGCCCCAAACGTGGTGCCCCCCTTCCGGCCTGTCCATGCACCGGGGTCAGGGCCGCGGGCTCCGCCATCCCGCCTGCTTCCGTGGTCCCTCCACGCCCGGCGCCCACCTGCCATGCAGCGCACCTCCCCCGGCAGCACCGGGCCCCCCTGGCAGCACCGGGCCCCTCCTGGCAGCACCTCCCCCGGCAGCACCGGGCCCCTCCCGGCAGCACCGGGCCCCTCCAGGCAGCACCGGGCCCCCCCTGGCAGCGCCGGGCCCCTCCCGGCAGCACCGGGCCCCTCCAGGCAGCACCGGGCCCCCCCTGGCAGCCCAGGTGCTGCCTGACCTCCACCTGGCGGCCCCCCTCGGGGACCAGGAGGAGACCCTGGCCACCGTGGACGGCTGGCAGGCCGGCCCAGGAAGGCTGCGTGGTGCCTGCGGCGCCGCCCGCCCCGCCCCGCCCCGGGCTGACACCGGCCTGTGCCCCGCAGCTGTGGCTCAGCTTCGCACCCGTGGCCGACACCATCGCCCGGCACTTCCTGCTGTCCACCGAGCAGGTCAACTGGCTCTCCCTGGTCTACCTGGTGGTGGCCATCCCGGCGGGCCTGGCTGCCATCTGGATGCTGGACTCGGTGGGGCTGCGCTGGGCGGTGAGTCAGGCCCCACGCGAGGCGGCTGTGGGAGGGGGGGCCCGGGCGGGGCGGGGCGGCCCCTCCCCTCCCCGGCCAGCGTGCCCGGCCAGAGCCCCTGACCGCCCCCTGCAGACCGTCCTGTGTGCGTGGCTGAACTTCGCCGGGAGCGTGCTCCGGAGCCTGCCCTCCATGGTGCCGGGGACCCCCGCCCCCTTTGCCTTCCTCATGGCCGGCCAGAGCCTGTGCGCCCTGGCCCAGACCCTGGTCATCTTCTCTCCGGCCAAGCTGGCGGCCTTGTGGTTCCCTGAGCACCAGCGGGCCACGGCCAACATGGTCGGCACCATGGGTGAGTCAAGGGGCGAGGCCGCGTCGCTTCTGGCTCCGTGACCGGGTCCGGCCCCCTGCGCCCCCGGGCCTTGGAGACAGAGGACGCCCCCGGGTGCTGGGGACGCGGGCCTGACGCCGGTCTCTGCCCGTCCACCTAGCAAACCCCCTGGGCATCCTCCTGGCCAACGTGCTGTCTCCTGCTCTGGTGAAGGAGGAGGATGACATCCCCATAATGGTGAGGGGCTCCGGGGCACCCCCAGACATTGTGTGTGTGTGTGCACGCATGTGTGTGGTGTGCACACGTGTGTGCATGCGTGGCGTGCATGCGCACGCACGCATGTTTGTGTGGTGTGTATGTGTTTGTGTGGTGCTCACTCATGTGTTGGGTGGTACACGCACATCGATGTGGTGCGCACACATATTTGGGTGGCCTGTGCACGCACGTGTATGTTTGTGTGGTGCACACATGCACATTGCGCGTGTGACGTGTGTTTATGCGTGGTGTGTGTGTGTGTGTGTGTGCATGGGTGTTTGGCTCTCGTGTGCACACGTCTGTGAGAGTGTGCACCTGCCCCCCCTGGTGGCCACACGGGGCAGGACACTCGGAGCCCTCGGGCCCACCAGTCCCGGCTCCGCGCCACCCCGGAGGTGGGTGAGGCGGCGTGGAGCCCGGGCGGGCGGCACGCCCCAGGGGCCCGCGCAGTGCGTGTGTCTGCGGGGCCCGCGTGTACGTGCACACACGCGTGCCTGCACACACGTGTGCCGCGTGCACTCCCTCCCCAGCTGGGCGTCTACATCATCCCCGCCGGCCTCGCCTGCCTGCTGGCCACGGCCTGCCTCTGGGAGAGCGCGCCCCCCACCCCGCCCTCCGCCGGGGCCGCCCACGCCAACGCGGAGGGGTTCCTGGCCGGCCTGAAGCTGGTTGGTTTGTGGGCTCCGGGGCGGGAAGGGGGGGGCGCCCTGCGGGCCCCGCTGAGCCGCCCGCCCTCAGCTCGCCAGGAACAAGGCCTACGTGGTCCTGGCCGTGTGCTTCGGGGGCGGCGTCGGCGTCTTCTCCAGCTTCTCCGTCCTCCTGGAGCAGGTGCTCTGCGCCAACGGCTACTCCAACGTGAGCGCCCGCCGCCCTGCGGCCCTGCGGCCCTGCTGGGGGGGGGGGGGGCACCCCAGGGCTGTCTGCCTCTGCGGCTCCCGCCTCTGTGGCCCTGGAACGGCCCCGGGCCTGGTGTCCACACCCGGCAGGGGCCTCGCGCCGTGGGCCCGCTGAGGCGCGGGGTGAGGGCGCGGTGCCGGGCGGCCGGGGCATGCACTCGGGGGCCGCGGGTGGGGCCCACGCCGTGGGCCCGCCGAGGCGCGGGGTGAGGGCGCGGTGCCGGGCGGCCGGGGCATGCACTCGGGGGGCCGCGGGTGGGCCTCGCGCCGTGGGCCCGCCGAGGCGCGGGGTGAGGGCCCGGTGCCGGGCGGCCGGGGCATGCACTCGGGGGGCCGCGGGTGGGCCTCCCGCCGTGGGCCCGCCGAGGCGCGGGGTGAGGGCGCGGTGCCGGGCGGCCGGGGCATGCACTCGGGGGCCGAGGGTGGGGCCCACGCCGTGGGCTCCGGCGCCTGACGCCGGCCCGGCCGCCCCCAGGAGTTCGCAGGCCTCTGCGGGGCCCTCTTCATCGTGTTTGGGATCCTGGGGGCGCTGGCCCTCGGCCTGTACGTGGACCGGACCAAGCGCTTCACGGAAGCCGTCAAGATCGGCTTCTGTCTGACCTCCTTGGTCTGTGTGGCCTTCGCCCTGGTGAGTGTCCCGCCGGCCGCCGGCCGGCCCGGGCGGATGGGAACTCCTGGCGCGGGCGGGCAGTCGGCGGGCGGCCCGGCCCCACGCGGCCGGCGGAGCTGAGCGGCCCGCGGCCCGGGGCTGACGGCGTCCCCACGTGCTCGCCGCCCAGGTGTCCCGGCTGCGGGGACAGACCGTCGCGCTGGCCGCCGTGTGCTCCCTGCTCGGGCTCTTCGGCTTCTCGGTGGCGCCCGTTGCCATGGAGCTGGCCGTGGAGTGCTCCTTCCCCGTGGGGGAGGGCGCGGCCGCGGGCCTGGTCTTCGTGGTGGGGTGAGTATGTGCCTGCCGGGCCGCCCCGCCCCGGGCCCCTGGCACCGAGGGGGGGGGGGCGCTCGGGGCGAGCCGGCGGGCTGAGGGCCTCGTGGCTGTGCAGGCAGGCCGAGGGCGTGCTCATCATGGTGCTGCTGACTGCCCTGACCGTGCGCCGCGCAGACCCGACCTTCTCCACCTGCCACAGCGGCCAGGACCCCCTGGACTGGGAGGGTGAGCGTCCCCGCCCGCGGCAACCCCGGGACCTCCCTCCAGGCCCTTCTGCTGTCCGTGGTGGGTGGGTGCTGGGTGCCCACGGGCAGGGGCAGGGTGGGGTCAGAGGGCAGCAGGCAGGACCCAGCTGGCAGGAGGGAGGCCCTCACAAAGCCCAGCCTCTGTACCCGGTGTGAGTCGTGTTAGCACAAGGTCAGGAAGCCCCGGGCGGTGCGGCTCAGTGGATAGGGCGCCAGCCTGTGGACCGAAGGGCCCCGGGTTCAATTCCGGTCAAGGGCACCACCTCCTTTCCCGTCAGGGCGCATGTAGGAAGCAACCCCCCGCGACGTGCTTCTTCTCACGTCGATGTCTCTGTCTCTCCCTCTCCCTTCCACTCTCTCTGAAGACCCATGGGAAAATGTCCTCGGGTGAGGACTGAAGTGAGATCAGGAAAAGGAGAGGAGAGACCCCGTGACAGACAGACAGACAGACAGACAGAGGGGAGGTGGGGTGTCGCACCGGGCCCCAAGACCGTGCCGGCGCCTGCGGCCTGCTCCTGGGCTCGGGGCCCGGGGCGGGATCTGGCCCTGGCCCCGCGGTCGCGGTCAGCGGGGCCGCTGGGCTCTGCGGGCTCAGCCTCAGGCCGCTGCTGTGTCCCCCAGTGTCCATGCTGACGATGGCCGGCCTGTGCACCCTCCTGAGCTGCTGCCTGGTTCTCTTCTTCCACACCCCCTACCGGCGCCTGCAGGCCGAGGCCCGCTCCGGCCCCGCCCCCCAGGACCCGGCTGCGGACGGCGCGCCCCCCCAGCAGGCCCTGCCCCCGGCCCCTGGCAAGGACACTGCAGGGGCGGCTCCTCCCTAGAGCCTGCCTGGACCCTGGGAGGGGAGAGGCCGGGAGAGCCGGCCCGAGGCCTGCGGCAGGCACAGGGCGGGTGCACGGGGCGGGCCTGGCTCGTGGGGAGTGGGCAGGCTGTGGGTCCAGAGGGCCCCCCGGAGTCGCTGTCTGGGGGACCATCCCCGAAGGAGCCCCCCCAGAGCCCCTTCAGCCTCCAGGACCGCATGGCCAGACGCCCGGCCTCCCGCTGACTGGGGTGGCCTGGGTGCTGACGGGCAGTCCAGGCTACTCTGGGGGGGAGCGGGCGGAGGGTCCCCCAGGCCGATGCCCCCCAAGTGGACGCGTCCCCTCTCCACAGAGACCCGCAGGCGGGTGGATGGGTTCAGGTTTATTGAACTGGCCATGGCGGCGGGGAGGGGGATGCGGGGGGGTGCGCCCCTCACTCCTCCTTCTCCTCCCCGTGGGTGAGCACGTAGCTCAGCGCCTTGTAGTCCAGGTTGCCTGCGGCGTCGATCTTTGCGAATTGCAACATCTGGTCGACCTGTAGGCAGGGTGGTGGGTGTCAGCCCTGCAGGAGGCAGAGCGAGTGGGTCCCCAGGGGTGCGGCCCGAGGGTGACAGGCCCCCACCTCCAACCTGCTCCGGGCTTGTTTCTGTGCTTGGGGTGAGGGGGCTGGGGCTCCGCCTGGGGTGTCCCACCCACACCAACCCTCCAGCCCCAGGGCCAGGCCCCCCAGCCAAGCCCGGGGCCCCGGGGTCCCCGGGGCCGTGGGGGGGGCAGACCTCCTCCGTTGTCATCTTGTCCGCCTGGGACATGAGCAGCCGCTTGATGCTGAGGACAGGAGGGAGGCGCCGGGTTAGGCTGCCGGAGAGAGGGCCAGCCCTGGCCGGCGTGGCTCCCGGACCGAGAGCCGGCCTGCGGGCCGAGGGCCCGGGCTCCGTCCCGGCCGAGGGCACACGCCGGGGCTGCGGGCTCCGTCCCCGTGCGGAGGCAGCCCTGCAGTGGTTCCCTCTCATCTCGGACGTTTCTATCTCGCCCTCCCTTTCCCGCCCTCTGAAATCAATAAAAACACGTTTTTTAAAAAGAAAGGGTCGGCCCCGGACAGCTGGGCCGCGAGGGGCTGTGACGGGGACAGAGGCAGGGCTGTGGGAGGCGCGTGCCAGGCGCTCCGACCAGCCTGTGCCCCGCGTGGCCCAGGGAGCCCGGAGCCGGTGCGGGGTGTGCGGGGGCCGGTCTGCCCGCTGTGGCCGGGAGGACTGTGGACCGCGGGGCGGCGGGCAGGGAGGCTGGGGTGGGCCCGGGGCAGGGAGAGTCGGGTGGGCCCGGGGCAGGGAGGGTGGAGTGGGCCCGGGGCAGGGAGGGTGGGGTGGGCCCGGGGCGGCGGGCAGGGAGGCTGGGGTGGGCCCGGGGCAGGGAGAGTGGGGTGGGCCCGGGGCAGGGAGGGTGGGGTGGGGTGGGCCCGGGGCGGCGGGCAGGGAGGGTGGGGTGGGCCCGGGGCAGGGAGAGTGGGGTGGGCCCGGGGCAGGGAGGGTGGGGTGGGCCCGGGGCGGCGGGCAGGGAGGGTGGGGTGGGCCCGGGGCAGGGAGGGTGGGGTGGGCCCGGGGCAGGGAGAGTGGGGTGGGCCCGGGGCAGGGAGGGTGGGGTGGGGTGGGCCCGGGGCGGCGGGCAGGGAGGCTGGGGTGGGCCCGGGGCAGGGAGAGTGGGGTGGGCCCGGGGCCCCCGGACCCCGCAGCCTCACTCACTAGTCCTTGTTGATGCTGCCTTTGCCCTCGGGGTCCAGCATCTTGAAGGCGTTCAGGATGGTCTCCTCGGCGTCCGTACCTGCCACGGAGGCTCCGGTCCGCTCTGCCCGGCCTCCCACACGGCCCTCAGCCCTCCCGACGGCCCCGCGCTGCCCCCAGCCCTCCCGACGGCCCCGCTCTGCCCTCAGCCCTCCCGACGGCCCCGCTCTGCCCTCAGCCCTCCCGACGGCCCCGCTCTGCCCTCAGCCCTCCCGACGGCCCCGCGCTGCCCTCAGCCCTCCCGACGGCCCCGCTCTGCCCTCAGCCCTCCCGACGGCCCCGCTCTGCCCTCAGCCCTCCCGACGGCCCCGCGCTGCCCCCAGCCCTCCCGACGGCCCCGCGCTGCCCCCAGCCCTCCCGACGGCCCCGCGCTGCCCTCAGCCCTCCCGACGGCCCCGCTCTGCCCTCAGCCCTCCCGACGGCCCCGCTCTGCCCTCAGCCCTCCCGACGGGCCCGCTCTGCCCCCAGCCCTCCCGACGGCCCCGCTCTGCCCTCAGCCCTCCCGACGGCCCCGCTCTGCCCCCAGCCCTCCCGACGGCCCCGGGGCTCTCACGGCCCTCACGGCCCACCGAGGCCCGGGGCCTGGGTGGCCCTCGGCGAGGGCACAGGGGCCGCCAGTGGCAGGCCAGCGGGTGTGCGGGATGAGGGCCTTGCGGGGTCTGTGCAGCCCCCATAGCTGGGGTTCCCCGGCACCGCTCCGGGCCCGGCCTCCGCTGCAGGCACACGGAGCAAAGGTGGGACCACGGGGCTGGGGCCGGGGTGGAGCCCCCAGCTGGGGGGGGGGATGAGGGGCCACACACGTGGGCCCAGGATGCCGGCTCCCGGCTGTTCCCCGGGATCTGATGGCCGCTCAGTGTCGGCTTCTGAGTGAGTGGCCGAGGCTCACCGGTCAGCTTCTCCCCGAACATGTTGAGGAAGGTGGTGAAGTTGATGGGCCCCGAGGCCTCCTGCAGCATGGCGTCCAGCTCCTCGTCCTTCACGTTGGTCTTGCCTGCGCGCGCACACGCACACGCACACACGCACACGCGCACACACACGCACACACACATGCACACACACACACACGCACACACACATGCACACACACACGCACACGCGCACACACACGCACACGCACACACACACACACACACGCACACAGGGTCAGGGGGCACCCCGTCCTTGCTGATGCAGGCATTGTCCCCCCCGGCCTCCCCCATCCTCCGGGTGACCCCGGGACTACGGGGGGGGGACGGGAGGCCAGCAGACGGGGGACTCCTGGCCCAGGCCAGTGGGTGCGGGAGCCCCCATTTGCATGTTAGAACTCCCAACTCTGAACCCAGGAAGGTGGGCTGCTGAGGAGGGGAGGACGTGACCTCCCCTGGGCCTGAGGGGCCGTGGGGAAGGCGGTGCGGGAACCCCCGGGCTGGGAGCAGAGCCCTCGGGCTGGGGAAGTGTCCCCCACGGGGAGGGGGATGGCCGGGGGCAGGACCTGCCTCCAGCTCTCACCCTCTGGGCAGTGGCGTCCGCCCTGGAGCTAGTCCCTGCCCCCTTCCCCTGGGCTGCCCGCCTCTGCCCTGTGACGCCCCGGCCAGCCTTGCAGTGCAGAGGGGAGGGCTGTGGGCGGGGGCAGCTCCCACGGCACCCACCCAGGGAGGCATAGGTGTCCTTCAGGTCCTCCTTGTCGATGAAGCCGTCCCGGTTCTGATCCATCAGCGTGAAGGCCTGGAGGGGGGCCGCCCGGTGAGGCCTGGCGCTCACGCCACCTGCCCTGGCGGCCCCGGGGTCTCCAGCCACCGTGGCCCTGGGAGGAGCCGGGGGGGGGGGGGGGGCGGCGGGGGCGCCTCACCTCCTTGAACTCCTGGATCTGCGTCTGCTCGAAGTTGGAGAAGACGTTGGAAGACGCCCTCTGCGCCCGGAGGGCCCCGCCCTCCTTCTTCTTGGTCTTCCTGCTGGCCTGGAGGGGAGCACGGTGCGGCGGTGGGCCTGGGCGCCACGCAGAGGAGCGGCGGGCCGGGCCGCAGGGGCCGGGCTGAGCCCTCGGGCTGGGCACCTCCAGGTGCCGGGGAGCACGGGCCCTGAGCAGGCGCACCTGGAACTCGGCCCCGGGCCCTCCGCAGTCCCGGGAGCTGGCTGGGGGTCCAAGGAGCCAGCGGACTGCGCAGGGGGCCGGCAGCAGATGGGTTTGTCCTGGGCACCCCGCTACGGCGACAGCCAAGACCGCCTTCCAGCCCAGACTGTCACCGGGCAGCCTCGGGCACAGGCACCTCATGCCCCGCCGCCAACGCCTGTGCGCACCCTCACCTCCTGTGCACCCCGTCACCTCCTGTGCACCCCCCACCTCCTGTGCACCCCCTCACCTCCTGTGCACCCCCTCACCTCCTGTGCACCCCCTCACCTCGTGCGCACCCCCTCACCTCCTGTGCACCCCCCCACCTCCTGTGCACCCCCTCACCTCCTGTGCACCCCCTCACCTCCTGTGCACCCCCTCGCCTCGTGCGCACCCCCTCACCTCCTGTGCACCCCCTCACCTCGTGTGCACCCCGTCACCTCCTGTGCACCCCCTCGCCTCGTGCGCACCCCCTCACCCGTCACACTCGAGAGTGCGCGAGAGCACCCCGCCCGGCTGCCTGCCCGCGCACTCACCATGCTGGGTCCGCGGGCGAAGGTCTGTGCCCTCCCTGCCTGTCGGCCGCCCTCTTAAGCTCCTGCCCACTCCCCCAGGACGGCCCGCACTCTGCCCGCCACTCCCTACAAGGACAGGCCCGGGCCCCCGGGGGCCGGACAACTGCCGAGTGAGCTTGGCCGTCAGCATGACTCGGATGCCCCCTCCCGCCCCGGCCCCCCGACAACTCCCCCGGGGGCCCCGCTATCCTGCGCCCCTCCTGGGCCCTGGACGTGGGCCCGGGGCCGGTCACCGAGCCTCTCCCACGCCTAGTTCACGTGGCCTCGCTTCCCGGCCTGAGGGCAGAGAGGTCGCAGGCCCGCCTCGGTCCGCAGAGGAGCCGGAGGGCTGGGGGCAGGCTGGGCCGGCACCCGCCGTGTCTTCCCGCAGGCCTGGCCGTGGGGCCGTCAGCATAAGGTCAGAGGGTGGCGCCCGGTCCCAGCGGGGCAGCTGCAGCCCTGGGCGGGCGGGGATGTGGATGCGGGGTCTGTGCAGCCCCCATAGCTGGCGGGTGTCCCCGGCACCGCCCCGAACCCTGCCTCCGCTGCGGCCGTGGCAGGCACACGGAGCGAAGGGGGGGCCACAGGCACCCCGAGGAGCCGGGGGGCTCGGTCCACCGCAGGGATGGGGGGGCCTCCAGGGGCTCTGCCCAGAGGACACCGGAGGACCGGGGAGACGTGGCCTGGGCTGCACCTCAAACAGGCCTCCGCTGTCCCCAGCTGGGCGGGGCGGGCCGGCCGGGCTGCAGGAGCGGGGAGGGCCGCACGGGGGGGGGGGGGGGCACTGGGGTTCTGAGCTCACGGCCCCCGGGGCCCCCGGGGCGCTCCGGGCCGGCCAGGCTCTGAGCACAGCCCTAAAGATAGCCGCGGCCTGGCTCCCCGGAGAGCCTCGGGGTCCGGCGCGGACAGCTGCCCGACAGGTGCGGGGCCGCAGCAGGGCACCCCGGGCCTTGGGCCGGTGGGACCCCCCCCCAGGAAGGCCCTGCCAGGGCGGGTGCGGGCTCGGGGGGGGGGGCTGTGTGCCTCTGGCCCCCCACTCACCCCAGGGGAGCCCCGGCATGTGGCCCCGCCTGCCCTCTGCCCCCCACCTCCCCCCTCACTTATTTTTGACTCTGGAAGCAGGAGCTGCTGAGGAGCCGGGTTTATTTTAAAACCGGGGAGGGGAAGGCGGTTGTCACCTGAGGTCACCGCCCGGCTGCTCGGGGCAAGGAGGCATGTGCTGAGTGTGGGCACCCTGTGGGCGCAGGGTGGGGGTTCATCCTGTCCTTGTGGGTCTGAGAACCTTCTCTCCCCCGGGAGCCCCGAGGGCGGAGGCCTGCACGGGGGGGGGGTGGGGGCCTGCACCCGGGGGGGCCTGCACCCAGGAGGGGCCTGCACCCGGGAGGAGCCTGCACCCAGGAGGAGCCTGCACCCGGGGGGAGGGGCCTGCACCCGGGAGGGGCCTGCACCCGGGGGGGCCTGCACCCGGGAGGGGCCTGCACCCGGGGGGGGCCTGCACCCGGGAGGGACCTGCACCCGGGGGGGGGGCCTGCACCGGGAGGGGGCCCACCGGCCTGCAGCCCCCCGCCCGGCTGCGGAGGCGGCGGCGGCTGGGGGCGGACCCCCTCCCCTCCCCTCGCGGGGCGCCGGTCAGATTCGCTCCCGTCCGAGCCTCCGGCGCCTCCCCCCTCGGGTGCAGCCCGGGCCTCGGGCTCGGTGAGGAGTGAGCACTGGCCCCCCATTCCCTCCCCGGCCTCCCCCCCGGCCTCCCGCCGCGGCCGGCGGCGCTGGCCCGGGAGCGTCTCCGGAGGCCGGGGGGCGGCAGAGGCCGGGCGGGGAGCCCGGGCGGCCCCGCGGGGCCCGGACCGCGCGCCGGCGGACGGGGTGTGTGGGGGGACCGGCCGCCCCGGACCGCGCGCCGGCGGACGGGGTGTGTGGGGGGACCGGCCGCCCCGGGCCGCGCGCCGGCGGACGGGGTGTGTGGGGGGACCGGCCGCCCCGGGCACACGCGCCGGCGGACGGGGTGTGTGGGGGGACCGGCCGCCCCGGGCACACGCGCCGGCGGACGGGGTGTGTGGGGGGACCGGCGCCCCGGGCACACGCGGCCCGCCGGCTCGGGCCCCGGGCGCCGCCCACAGCGGGGTCGCGGCTGCTCCCCGGGGCGGGGCGCGGGGCGGGGACCGGGCGGGGCCGTGGCTCCCCGGAGGCCCCTGAGGCCCCGGCGGGCGGACCCGGACTGCAGGGCCCGGGGCGGGCGGGGACCCGGGGCCCGGCGGGGCCTCCTCCGGAGCCTGGCCCGGGCGTGGGAGGCCCCGCGGCGTGGGCGCAGGAGGGGCCCCGAGGCCCCAGCGCGGGACCGGCCACCGGCCCGCCCGCCCGCCTCTCTGCACACGCCCGTCCCGGCGGCTGCGGGAGGAGGCGCCGGGCGGCCCGGGGGGCGGGGGGCCTGGGCCCGGATGTTCGGGGGGCGCGCGGGCCGCTCGCTCCCGGGCCCGCTCCCCCGCCGCCGCCGCCGCGCACGCGCAGCCCGGACTGCGTGCGCGCACGGCGGCGTCACGCGCACGGCGACGTCACGCGCACGGCGACGTCACGCGCACGGCGGCGTCACGCGCACAGCGACGTCACGCGCACGGCGGCGTCACGCGCACACGCTGCGGGCCCGCACCGCCCCCTCCGGCCGCCAGGGGCGCCGCGCTCGCTGGTGGCCGAAGGCGCGTGCGCGGGCTTCCTACGCTTTGGGGACTTCCGGGCTTTCCGGGGCCTTGTGACCTCTCCGTCCGCCCCGGATTGTGCTTCCGGTGCGAGGGTCACGGACGAGATGGTGCCGCCGGTGCAGGTTTCTCCGCTCATCAAGGTGAACTAGGGCTCGCAGCCGCCTCCCCGCCCCCCGCCCCCCGCCCCGTGGCGCGACCCGGTCGGTCCCCCACCGCACCCGCACCCCCACTCCGCACCCCGCACCCGCACCCCCACCCCGGCCGCCCCGCACCCGCACCCGCACCCCGCGCCTCTGACCGCCCTCCCCCCGCACCCCGTACTCCGCACCCCCACCCCCACCCCCACCCCGGCCGCCCCGCACCCCGCACCCCCACACCGCACCCCGCGCTTCTGACCGCCCTCCCCCCGCACCCCGTACTCCGCACCCCCACCCCGGCCGCCCCGCACCCCGCACCCCCACACCGCACCCCGCGCCTCTGACCGCCCTCACCCCGCACCCCGCACCCGCATCCCGCACCCCCACCCCGGCCGCCCCGCACCCCGCGCCTCTGACCGCCCTCCCCCCGCACCCCGCGCCTCTGACCGCCCTCCCCCCGCAGCTCTGCCGCTACTCCGCGCTGTTCCTCGGCGTGACCTACGGAGCCAAGCGCCACAGTGAGTGCGGGGCTGCCGCCAGCCCCCCACCGCCGCCCCGGGCCCGAGCCGGGGGTTTGGAAACCGGGGGGCGGGAGACTGGGAACCCCGGGCCTGGGACCTGTGGGCTTGGAAACGGGCGGGGCGGAGTCTGGGAACTCGGGGCTCCGTGGAACCTGGGGGGGGGGTGGGACCTGGGGGGGCCTAGGAACGGGGGGGTCGTCCCTGGGAACACGGGGGGCCTGGAAACCTGGGGGGGCCTAGGAACGGGGGGGTCGTCCCTGGAAGCTGGGGAACGGGGGGGGTAGTCTGGGACCACGGGGGGCTTGGAAACCTGGGGGGCCTGGAAACGGGGGGGGTCTGGGGAGCGGGGGCTGGAACCTTGGGGGCTGACGGCTGGTGGGCGAGAGCCGGTCGGGGCGGCGGGCTCCCGGCCGGGGTCCCCGCAGGCCTTCGGACGTGGAGGCGAAGGAGAGTGGAAGGCAAGCACCTGGGGCTCGTGGCCCCGAGGGGAGCCCCGGCTGGGACTGAGCCGCCGGAGGGGAGCCCCGGCTGGGACTGAGCTGCCGGAGGGGAGCCCCGGCTGGGACTGAGCCGCCGGAGGGGAGCCCCGGCTGGGACTGAGCCGCCGGAGGGGAGCCTGTCCTCAGGAGGCTCCCTAGCAGCGCCCCTCCCGCCGCCCACAGGCTACCTGAAGCCGCGGGCCGAGGAGGAGAGGAGAGTGGCCGCGGAGGAGAAGAAGAGGCAGGATGAGCTGAAACGGATTGAGAGGGAGCTGGCAGAAGGTACTGAGTCTGAATCTTGGAGATTTGCCCTCTGCCCAGATTTTCTGGAACAAACACCAGATTCTAGAGACCCCTGGGGGGGGGGGCGGAGAGGGGCCCGGGGTGGTCCAGGGGGTTGGCCACAGGACCCCGAGGCAGGTCCAGGGGGTTGGCCACAGGACCCCGAGGCTCCTTCCTCTGCGGGAGCTGAAGCCGAGCCTGGGCAGGCTCCGCGGGAGCCTGGTGCGGCCTGTTAGGTTGCTTGGACAGGCAGTTACGCCCTCTCCTTCCTCCCCCAGCCCGTGATGACAGCATCCTGAAGTGAGCGCCCCGGAGCAGTGCCATGAATAAAGCTCTCTGTGTTGTGTGAGGCTCTGACTCTGGCTCTCCTTGAGTCCTCAGGGCGAGTGGTGGGCGAGGGAGGGGTTCGGGAGACGTGTCCCCCACAGGGGCTGTGGCTGAGAGGCCACCCGCCTGGGACAGTGGCTGCCCTTACTGCGCTCTCTGCCTGAGCACCGGGGAGGGAGGGGCCTGGGGTCCCGGCAGCCTCAGGCTGGACCCACTTGATCTGGACGCCTGCGGCCAACTGCTGGAATGCCGGGAATGCCGCAGGCCCCGTGGGCTGGGCAGCCTGAGGACTTGTGGGAGTTAGAGTCAAGAGGGAGGATCAGGGGGGTGGACGTGGGTGGGGCCAAAGTCCGGGGAAGCAGGACGAAGACACCAGTTGGACACAAGGAAAGGAGCAGGGTGTGTGTGTGTGTGCGCGCGCGCGTGTGTGTGCTGGGAGCCTCTCAGCCAGCAGTGGAAGGTCACGGTGCTGCTTTGGAATTGGACGGTATTTTGTGTGAAGTCATTCAGGCTGCTGACTCATTCCTCCCGCCCCCCAACTCTGCCACCTCCGCCTGCCCATCCTGGCTTTGCCTCTGCCATAATGGCTTCGCTGGAGTCCCAGGACGTTCGGCCATTGCTCCCTCGTCCCTGGCATGGTGTGATCCCCTTGTCACCCGATTGGCTCTGGCTTCAGCCTCAGAGCTGCTGGAGAGTGATGGCAGGTACGCCCGGCTTCCAGGAAATGCCAGGGCAACAGTCCCGAGTGCCTGGACACACGTGTGGACTCTGTCCAGGGACAGCCAGTCCCAAGCAGCACTGTCCTCTGCCTCAGAAGGGACGGCACGGACTAGCTGGATGCCTGGGCAAGTTAGCTCTGGAGATTGGGTTTGGTTTCGGTAGCTCTTACAGTTTACCGTCTGTTGGCGCATGCTGGTCCGAAGCCTCGTTCTTCCACCTGCGGCTGGAGCGCTGCCATTCGGAACGCACA
The DNA here is from genome assembly GCA_963924515.1 of Vespertilio murinus. Lineage (NCBI taxonomy): Eukaryota > Metazoa > Chordata > Mammalia > Chiroptera > Vespertilionidae > Vespertilio > Vespertilio murinus. The sequence continues at coordinate 485,591 of CAWUQJ010000029.1, read as the reverse complement.
CCGCCCTGTGGCTGCCTGGCCAGGCGGGCTCCTCCTCGGCCCCGTAGCTCCCCTAACCGTCCTGCACGCTCCGTGCTCAGGCCTCCAGCCACACTGGCCCCGCCGGGGTTCTCTGAGCTTTGAAGTGGTGCATCTCTCTTGAGGGAAAATGATGCTTGGGGATCCCCAAAATGAAAGGAAGCCACCTTGGGGGCTCTCAAGGAGAAAGGAATCCTATATAATAAAGAGGTAATATGCAAATGGACCCTTGCACAAGATGGCTGCCCCCATGTGGTCAAAGATGGCTGGCAGGGGAGGGCAGTTGTGAGCTATCAGGCAAGTTGGGGGTGCAGTTGGGGAAGACGAGGCCTGCAGGGGAGGGCAGTTGGGGGTAATCCAGCTGGCAGGGGATCGGTTAGGCGTCGATCAGGCCAGCAAGGGAGTGATTAGGCAGGCAAGCAAGTAGTTGGGAGCCAGCAGTGCCGGATTGTGAGAGGTGTCCCAGGTTGGAGAGGGTGCAGGCGGGAATGAGGGACGTTCCCCCGCCCCAGTGCTCGAATTTCATGCACCAGGCCTCTAGTATGGGTATAAGCAAGGGGAAGTATTTCAGACCAAGAAGCGAAACAACTTGGAAATTAGATGGCAGAAAAGAATGATCACCCACCACAGGTGTGTGTGTGGGAGCCCAGGCCCTAAAGGTGCGGTTTGTAATGGAGACAGAGCTGGCCCAGGCCCTGGACACGGGGCGGGTTTGCAGTGCAAAGGTGGGGGCGGGGCTGATGCCCTCAGGTGAGACACGGGGGGGGGGGGGTGGCCCGAGGACAGGACGGGCTGGGGCCGCACGGGGGCAGAGCCAGACTCGGCTCTTTCCCGCCCATTTCATTGTAGAGCGAGTTTGAGTGCACGCGGAGGGGGGCAGCACACCACACCTCAAAGCCCTGGTTGTGGTTAAGGGAGGTCCCTGTGAGGTCAGCGACATGGTGCGAGTTCCTCTCGGACCTGGAGGAGCCCAGCCCCGGGCTCAGGGCTCAGGCACCGGTCAGCAGCCAGGTGCCTCTGGCCCCTGAGATGGAAGGGAAGTGCCCCTCCCTCCGAGGCCTGGCTGTGGGGGCTCCAGCCTGCCCACCCCCGTCCCCAGGGGAGCGCGGGGTGCCACTGGACTGGCCGTTCCCCAGGAAGGGAGTCCTGTCGCCCCGTGTCGGGAGCAGGTGCCAGGAGTTAAAAGTCCTAATTTCTGCCAGAGAAGTGGCACCCCCTCGCCTGTGTCCTTGCCTCCAGTTTGGGGTGACCGTCTTTCTTCCTGGTCAGATGAGCCATCGGAGACGTGTGGTGCTGCGATAGCCCCCCCCCCCCCCCAGCCGCAGGGGCCTGGGGTCCCGGCAGCCGGGCGTCTGGACCGCGTCCCTCAGCAGCAGCAGCACGCACGGCCTTTGTTCTGGTTCCTCCTCACCGCTCACCCAGCTCTGCACCGCCTCTGCTCACGGCCTCCCCTTTCCGCCGAATTATTCCAACCGGTCGTGTGCAAGGTGCCCTCGGCCACACTTCCCACCACAGAGCAAAAGGACAGCTTGTTTTCATTTATTCTACGCTCTGGCCACACATTGCTTCCCCCACCAGCTGGGAGCCGCACCCCTGTATCCACATGAGCACAGCAGGCTTCCCCCAGAGCCCCGACACTGGCCAGGCTCCCAGGGTCTCCCTCCGGTGTGACACCGTCAAAGGCGGTGAGTGTCCGTGTGGGGCAGGAGACGCTGTTACTTGCCGGTGACTTCAGTTGGTGAAACACAAACCTTAAAAGCAGCCAAAGCTTCCAGCATAGTCTCAGGCCCCCTAAGCTCTGTGCCGGGCGGCCAGAGGCGAGTCCGCGTGGGCACGCAGGCCGTGGAAGCCCTCTGCTGCCCGCGTGGCTCACAGGACGCAGCAGGTCGAGGACTTGGGCGCTGGGCCTCCGTTGCAAATTTCTGTGCCCCCTGCGAGAGCAGGCGAGCGGTGAGGGAGGGCCCCCGCCCGGCGGCCTGCACGCCCTCGACGGGCCGAGAGGGTTTGTGGTCCGCTAAGCCGATTACTGGGGCTCACCTTTCTTATCTCAGCCCCGGCCTCCCCCAGCCCGACACTCCGGGCTCCGGACCCACGGCGGGGAGTCCCAGGGAATAGCAACCAAAGCCCCGCAGCCGAGTGGCCGAGCACAGGTGGACATGTGGCCCCGGAGTCCAGCTGGACTGGCTGGGCCGCTCCAGGGCAGCCACCTCCCACCGCCCAGGGCGCACAGCCAACGACTGCTGGACACGGCTCCTAGCTCTTCCTTTCCTGTGCATGTGCACGTGAGCATGTGCAGGCGTGCGTGCGTGCGTGCGTGCATGGGAGTGGGTGTGCGTGGGGGGGAGGGGACAGACGTGCAGGTGGGTTTTCTGGGCTGGCGGAGGGAACTGTGCTTTGAAGGAAAGGTCTTTGAAGAGTTGGCAACATCTCAGCGGGCTGCCCCCTTCGTAAAGGAAGGAACACTCCCCGAGCGCTTCCTGGGAGGGGACGGGAGTCCCCACTTGGACCAGCAGCAGGGAGCCCTTTCGTCTGGCTGGTGGGCTCCCGAGCCAGCCGGCCCCCCCCTCCGTGGACGTGGTCGGGCCTCCTGGTGGCTGGCCCCCGTGGCTGCCTCCGCAGTGAGGCCCGGGGCGCGGCCTCTCCTCTGAGCCCCGCTGCCCGTCTCCTCCCTCGCGCTGATGGGTCGACCCGGCCGCCCTGCACCAGAGCCCCACCTTTCCTGGCCACGGTCCTCTCCTCCCGCTGCCGCTCCTCCTCCAGGGCCCGCACCCGCGCCTCGTGCTGGTCGGCCAGCGCCTTCCAGTGCTGCCGGTTGTCCTGCAGGCGCTCCAGCATGGGCAGGACCTCCTCGTGGAAGCGGGAGAACTCCTGGACGGGAAGCGGGCGTCGGGACCGCCGTGGGCGGAAGGGACGGGCCTTGGTCTGCTCTGAGGAGAGCCCTGCCTGGTGGAGGGGAGCGGCCACCGGGACGCCCCTTCCCAGCAGAGCCCCGAACAGGAGGCTGGCATCGGAGTTCCGGGGCTGTGGCGTGATGCTTACAACACGCCGTCACGGCGTGCAAGGACCCCAAGAATAGAAAGTCAACTGCAGAGCGGGTGGGGGCTCACAGAGGTGTGTGTCTTGTGCTCCTTCCCCCATGCCTCACACACACACACACACACACACACACACACACACATCACACCGTGCACACACCACACACATACACACACACACACACACACACATCACACCGTGCACACACCACACACAGTGCACACATCCACACACAATGCACACATCACACACCACACAGTGCACGCACCACACACAGTGCACACATACTACACATAGTGCGCACATACTACACACCACACACAGTGCACACATACTACACATAGTGCACACATACCACACACCACACACAGTGCACATACTACACACAGTGCACACATACTACACATAGTGCACACATACCACACACCACACACAGTGCACATACTACACACAGTGCACACATACTACACATAGTGCGCACATACTACACAGCACACACAGTGCACACATCCACACAGTGCACACATCCACACAATGCACACACCACACACAGTGCGCACACCACACACAGTGCACACATACTACACATAGTGCACACATACTACACACCACACACAGTGCACATACTACACACAGTGCACGCACCACGCACAGTGCAGACATCCCACACATACTACACACAGTGCACACATACTACACATAGTGCACACATACTACACACCACACACAGTGCACATACTACACACAGTGCACGCACCACGCACAGTGCAGACATCCCACACATACTACACACAGTGCACACATCACACACAATGCACACACCACACACAGTGCATACACCCCATACAATGCACACACCACACACAGTGCACACATTCCACACATACTACACATAGTGCACACACCATACACAATGCACACACACACCACACAATGCACACAGCACACATACTAGACACAGTGTGCACATCACACACAATACATACACATCACACACAATGCACACACCACACCCAATGCACACACCACATATGATGCACACACGTCACACACGATGCGAGCACCTCACACAGGCATGTGAACACGTTGTAGGCATGCGGGTGCTGTGGGGTGGGGGTGCGTGGTGAGCTGTGACCTGTGAGGTCAGGACTGCAGGGCACAGCTGGCCCCGCCGCCCCCAGCACGTCCGCTGTGGAGGCAGGAGAGGGGGCTGGAGCTGCAGTGGAGGGTGGTGTGATGCACTGGGGGCCGAGGTGGGGTGGGGTGGTCGTCAGGGCTCACTTCACTCAGGACCAGACATCCTCCTCCTCGGAGTGTGGGGCCGGCCCCGGGCCTCCCCCGATGCCCGAGTGGCCAGGTGCGGCCCGGCCATGGTGGGCATCACAGACGTCCCTCCGTCCCTGGCCAGCCCCCGGAGCTGTGGCCTGCTGTCATGTGTCAGACATGCAGCCCGTGTTTCTGGGCAGGGCACGCCCAGCTCTAGGGGGCCACCCTGTGCTCTGGGCTCAGATCCCGGCAGTTCCCCTGCCGCCAGCCTGTCCGCAACGCCGGCCTCGGGAGGGCCGGGGGCCGGGGAAGGGCATTGCAGGCGAGGCCCCGGTGACCGAGGGCATCGAGAGGGAGAGCGCCCCGTGGGAACAGGAGCTGGCGGGGCTAGGGAGAGGGAGGCACTCAACCTGGGTGACGCTTTGAAGACGCTGGATTTTAACTGCAGGTGTGAGGAGGGCGGGCCAGGGCCGTGCTGCTGCTTACCTTGTACACGAAGGTGCACACGAAGTCGATGAAGCCGACCTGCAGTTTGGGGAGCTCCGCCGCCTTGTTCCGGTCCATCATGGGCTTTGGGGGAACAGGGACACCATGAGGGGCAGGGGCAGGGGCAGTGAGGGGCAGGGGCAGTGAGGGGCAGGGGCAGGGACAGGGACAGGGGCAGTGAGGGGCAGGGGCAGGGCAGTGAGGGGCAGGGCAGTGAGGGGCAGGGGCAGGGCAGTGAGGGGCAGGGGCAGCGAGGGGCAGGGGCAGCGACAGGGGCAGGGGCAGGGGCAGTGAGGGGCAGGGGCAGGGGCAGGGGCAGGTGGGTCCGGCACATCCCCAAACACCAGGACGCACTTAGCCCCACCACTCGGATGAGCATGTCCATGGAAACACACGCGGGAGGGGGGCCCTGGCCCAGCCTCGCCTGCCTGACAGACGCTGGCTCTTGGCAGGGCAACCCCAGGACACCCCACACGCCTCGGAGCCATCGGGCCCTGGTTCCAGGGCATCCGTATCAACGTCACAATGCTGGCCTGCCCCAGGTCTTCTGGGTCCCCCAGACACTGCGCCCCCAGAGCGGCCCCCTCCAGAGTCCCCGCGCAGCTGCCGAGGGTGCTGAACCAGCCCCCCATGACCCCGAGAGAGGGCTCCCGGTTCACGGAGCTGTCCGGGGTGCTGAACCAGCCCCCCATGACCCTGAGAGAGGGCTCCCGGTTCATGGAACTGTCCGGGGTGCTGAACCAGCCCCCCATGACCCTGAGAGAGGGCTCCCGGTTCATGGAACTGTCCGGGGTGCTGAACCAGCCCCCCATGACCCCGAGAGAGGGCTCCCGGTTCATGGAGCTGCCCCCCATGACCCTGAGAGAGGGCTCCCGGTTCATGGAGCTGCCCAGGGTGCTGAACCAGCCCCCCATGACCCTGAGAGAGGGCTCCCGGTTCACGGAGCTGTCCGGGGTGCTGAACCAGCCCCCCACGACCCTGAGAGAGGGCTCCCGGTTCATGGAGCTGCCCCCCATGACCCTGAGAGAGGGCTCCCGGTTCATGGAGCTGCCCAGGGTGCTGAACCAGCCCCCCATGACCCCGAGAGAGGGCTCCCGGTTCATGGAGCTGCCCGGGGTGCTGAACCAGCCCCCCATGACCCTGAAAGAGGGCTCCCGGTTCATGGAGCTGTCCGGGGTGCTGAACCAGCCCCCCCCACGACCCCGAGAGAGGGCTCCCGGTTCACGGAGCTGTCCGGGGTGCTGAACCAGCCCCCCACGACCCCCGAGAGGGGGCCCCGGTTCATGGAGCTGTCCGGGGTGCTGAACCAGCCCCCCATGACTCTGAGAGAGGGCTCCGGTTCACGGAGCTGCCCCCCATGACCCTGAGAGAGGGCTCCGGTTCACGGAGCTGCCCGGGGTGCTGAACCAGCCCCCCACGACCCCAAGAGAGGGCTCCGGTTCACGGAGCTGCCCGGGGTGCTGAACCAGCCCCCCATGACCCTGAGAGAGGGCTCCCGGTTCACGGAGCTGTCCGGGGTGCTGAACCAGCCCCCCATGACCCCGAGAGAGGGCTCCTGGTTCATGGAGCTGCCCGGGGTGCTGAACCAGCCCCCCATGACCCCGAGAGAGGGCCCCCGGTTTCATGGAGCTGCCCGGGGTGCTGAACCAGCCCCCCATGACCCCGAGAGAGGGCTCCCGGCTCGTGGAGCTGTCCGGGGTGCTGAACCAGCCCCCCATGACCCCGAGAGAGGCCCCCCGGTTTCATGGAGCTGCCCGGGGTGCTGAACCAGCCCCCCATGACCCTGAGAGAGGGCTCCCGGCTCGTGGAGCTGTCCGGGGTGCCAGCCCCCCATGACCCTGAGAGAGGGCTCCGGTTCACGGAGCTGCCCCCCATGACCCTGAGAGAGGGCTCCCGGTTCATGGAGCTGCCCCCCATGACCCTGAGAGAGCGACCCCGGTTCACGGAGCTGCCCGGGGTGCTGAACCAGGCAGCAGATGCCTGAGGTCAATCCGGCTCCCCAGGAGCTGTCCACGGTGTAAGCTTAGACCGAGGACCTGGTTGTCTCACCCTCCAGACCCACCACGCTGCCTCCTGTGAGCCCCTGCCTCCCACGGTCTGGGTCAGCGCGGGGAGGACGGGCCCGGCGGGCCCCAGGCGCCTGGCTGGAACGGACAGACCGGCCAGTGTCCCCGAGACGCTGCTGGTCAGGGCGCCTCTCCCGCTGCCTGCCCCGCCCCGCCTCCCCAGGCCTGAGCTCAGACCACTCTTCACCAAGCAGGCTGGCTTGTGAGCAACCCCCTCCCCACCTCTCCACGTGTGGGACCTGCTACCATCTCCTTCCGCGTTGGCCCCGGTTTGCTTGCAGTTGCATCACAGTTTCACAGAACAGTCACGACCCACCCTGGGGACCCACAGACCCCACAGACCCAGGCACCCTGTGTGGGCCCCGGCTCAGCAGCTCCTCCCGGGCTCGGCACCCTCCCTGGGGCTTCCTGGGCCACGGAAGGCCCAGCGTGTTCACGGCGGAGCCTCTGGCCACGCTCCACAGCCCAGCCCCACCAGATCCGGCCTTACAGCCCCCCAGACCCTGCACCACCGGCACCCACACCCCAACTCCTCATGTGACCCAGAGTGAGAACCCAGGACGCTAGAACCGGACACCCTGTCTGCACCGAGCCAGGACCGTGCCCCGGGGGGGATTCTGGGACCGACACTCACAATGGGCTGTTGGTCCAGAACCGTCCGCTCCAGATCCCCTTGTTCCCAGAACTCCGCTGCCACCAGCAGTGCCACCTGGGGGCACAGGAAAGGCAGTCGTGCGTCCGGCGGGGCTCCGCGCTGGTCAGAGTGCGTCCCGCGGACCTGCCAGAGGCTGTGTGCCCGCAGCCTCCACCCGGACCCCTGGACACTCCACACCCGTGAGCACAGGGCACCTCCTGCCCCGCGGCCACGGGGCCCAGCCCCAGGGCAGGGCAGTGCCCACGCACCTCCTGAGGCCGAGGGTCTGCCCCGAGTCAGGCTCCCGCGGCCCCGCAGGAGGGAGGTGGCACCCCGGCGACGACTCACCTTGCTCTGGATCTCCCAGGGCTTGGTGATGGCCGACAGGTCGCAGGCCGTCATCATCATGGCCCTGCGGGCAGAGGGCGCTGGGCGGCGTCCGGGCTGGTCCCCTCGTCCCCTCGCCCCCGCTCCTCCTGCCCGCGCGGCCTGGGGACCCGGGGCGCGGGTCCCTCCGGGAGGGGCGGCCTGTGCTCCACACCGCACCCCTGCCCGGCCCTCCCCTGCCCGCACGCTGCAGCCAGCAGTGCGTGTCCCGAGCCTCCAAGTGCGTGGCGCGGCGCACGGGCGTGAGGATCGCCACCACGCCGGGCCCCGGGCCTGGTGCTGAGCCAGGCCCGCCACCGGCGGCCCCCGGTGCTGCCGGACCCCAGGCCCCCGAACACGAGGAGCAGGAGGGAGCCCTGCTTTCAGGCGCCAACGCCGCACGGGAGGAGCTGCTCCTGCCGCAGAGCGAGGGGCTCGGGCGGGGGGCCTGGGGGCCTGTGTGGGAGCCACGGCCCCCCCCACCGCCGCTCACATGACGATCTCCTTCCGTGTCGTCTCCAGCGACAGGAACTCGGTCCAGCTTCGCCGGTCCGCGTAGCCCTTGGACTCGTCCACGATCTTCTGGAACATCGTCCTCTTCCTGAACCCGGGACACGGACTGTGGGCCTCCGGTCCCCCCCCCCCGCCCTCCCCGCCCCCCGCAGGCCCCGGCCTCCGGGGGGGGGCTCCCCAGGGGTGCAGGCGCCTGGGGCTGGGGCTCTCCGCCTCGGGCCCCCACGGGGGACCCACTTGAAGTAGAGCGCCAGGTCCGTGGCGATGATGGCGATGTCCATGAGGTGGATCACGTGCTCGTGCTGCCGCCGGTTCAGGTTCTGGTAGATGTTCAGGCTCTGCCGGGGGAAGGGCGGGTGTCAGTCCGTCCCCCACCCCCGGGGCGGGCACCAGGCTCAGGCCGCCTCCCTGCCTTCCTGCTCCCCCTCCCGCTGGGGCGCATGGTCAGACTCCCATCCCCAGGATGGCCCAGGTGCAGGGGGCCCAGGTGCAGGGGGCCCAGGTGCAGGGGGCCCAGGTGCAGGGGGCCCAGGTGCAGGGGCCCAGGTGCAGGGGGCCCAGGTGCAGGGGCCCAGGTGCAGGGGCCCAGGTGCAGGGGGCCCAGGTGCAGGGGCCCAGGTGCAGGGGCCCAGGTGCAGGGAGCCAGGTGCAGGGAGCTCAGGTGCAGGGGGCTCAGGAGGCCCAGGTGCAGGGGCCCAGGTGCAGGGGGCTCAGGTGCAGGGGGCTCAGGAGGCCCAGGTGCAGGGGCCCAGGTGCAGGGGGCTCAGGTGCAGGGGGCCAGGTGCAGGGGGGCCCAGGTGCAGGGGGCCCAGGTGCAGGGGGCTCAGGTGCAGGGGGCCCAGGTGCAGGGGCCCAGGTGCAGGGGGCTCAGGTGCAGGGGCCCAGGTGCAGGGGCCCAGGTGCAGGGGGCCCAGGTGCAGGGGCCCAGGTGCAGGGGCCCAGGTGCAGGGGGCCCAGGTGCAGGGGGCCCAGGTGCAGGGGCCCAGGTGCAGGGGGCCCAGGTGCAGGGGCCCAGGTGCAGGGGGCTCAGGTGCAGGGGGCCAGGTGCAGGGGGGCCCAGGTGCAGGGGGCCCAGGTGCAGGGGCCCAGGTGCAGGGGGCTCAGGTGCAGGGGGCCCAGGTGCAGGGGCCCAGGTGCAGGGGGCTCAGGTGCAGGGAGCTCAGGTGCAGGGGGCTCAGGTGCAGGGGGCTCAGGTGCAGGGGCCCAGGTGCAGGGGGCCCAGGTGCAGGGGCCCAGGTGCAGGGGGCTCAGGTGCAGGGAGCTCAGGTGCAGGGGGCTCAGGGGGCCCAGGTGCAGGGGCCCAGGTGCAGGGGACCAGGTGCAGGGGGGCCCAGGTGTAGGGGACCAGGTGCAGGGGGGCCCAGGTGCTGGGGACCCAGGTGCAGGGGCCCAGGTGCAGGGGGCTCAGGGGGGCCCAGGTGCAGGGGCCCAGGGGACCCAGGTGCAGGGGGCTCAGGGGGCCCAGGTGCAGGGGCCCAGGTGTAGGGGACCAGGTGCAGGGGGGCCCAGGTGCTGGGGACCCAGGTGCAGGGGCCCAGGTGCAGGGGGCTCAGGGGGGCCCAGGTGCAGGGGCCCAGGGGACCCAGGTGCAGGGGGCTCAGGGGGCCCAGGTGCAGGGGGCCCAGGGGACCCAGGTGCAGGGGGCCAGGTGCAGGGGGCCCAGGTGCAGGGGGCCCAGGGGACCCAGGTGCAGGGGGCCCAGGTGCAGGGTACCCAGGTGCAGGGGACCCAGGTGCAGGGGACCCAGGTGCAGGGGGCCCAGGTGCAGGGGGCCAGGTGCAGGGGGCCCAGGTGCAGGGGGCCCAGGTGCAGGGGCCCAGGTGCAGGGGGCTCAGGGGGGCCCAGGTGCAGGGGCCCAGGTGCAGGGGGCTCAGGGGGGCCCAGGTGCAGAGGGCCCAGGTGCAGGGGGCCCAGGTGCAGGGGGCCCAGGTGCAGGGGGCTCAGGGGGGCCCAGGTGCAGGGGCCCAGGTGCAGGGGGCTCAGGGGGGCCCAGGTGCAGAGGGCCCAGGTGCAGGGGGCCCAGGTGCAGGGGGCCCAGGTGCAGGGGGCTCAGGGGGGCCCAGGTGCAGGGGCCCAGGTGCAGGGGGCTCAGGGGGGCCCAGGTGCAGGGGGCCCAGGTGCAGGGTACCCAGGTGCAGGGGACCCAGGTGCAGGGGACCCAGGTGCAGGGGGCCCAGGTGCAGGGGGCCAGGTGCAGGGGGCCCAGGTGCAGGGGGCCCAGGTGCAGGGGCCCAGGTGCAGGGGGCTCAGGGGGGCCCAGGTGCAGGGGCCCAGGTGCAGGGGGCTCAGGGGGGCCCAGGTGCAGAGGGCCCAGGTGCAGGGGGCCCAGGTGCAGGGGGCCCAGGTGCAGGGGGCTCAGGGGGCCCAGGTGCAGGGGGCCCAGGGGACCCAGGTGCAGGGGGCCCACAGGTCCTCAGTTGGGAGCTGCGCGCATACCTCCTCTGCCAGCAGGAACTTCCCAAACTCCAGGTGGTGCCGCTCCAGAATGGAGGAGCCGTGCAGCTTGGCCAGCGGGTTCTGGGACCTGCAAGGTTCGGGGAGAAGCCAGCAGTCCCGAGTGGCGGCAGGGCCCGCGGGCGCCGCGTCGCACGTGTTGCACGTCTCTGCTTCCCCGCCAGCTGCACAGGCCCCCCCCCCCCCCGCCCCCGGGTCCTCTGGGCGGGACCCCGGACACCCCTCGGGGCGCCTACTTCATCTGGTACAGGTTGTTGGTGCCGCGGTGGTCGATGTCGTGGCACAGGCCGGCGGTGACCATGGCGAAGGCCTCTAGGTCGGTGTAGTAGCTCTTCAGCTTCCCTGTCTGCGGGCGGACACAGGAGCCCAGTCCCGCGCCCGCACCCGCGCCCGCACCCGCGCCCGCTCTGCTGTGGGTGGCCTGGGGGTGGGGCCTGACCCGCCCTCCCCTCCGAGCCCTCCAGGGAGGCCTTCACAGCCCCGGACCGGTGTGTGTGTGTGGGGGGCTGTGTGTGGGGGGCTGTGTGTGGGGGGGCTGTGTGTGTGGGGGGCTGTGTGTGTGGGGCTGTGTGTGGGGGGCTGTGTGTGTGTGGGGGGCTGTGTGTGTGGGGGGCTGTGTGTGTGTGGGGGGCTGTGTGTGGGGGGGCTGTGTGTGTGTGGGGGGCTGTGTGTGGGGGGGCTGTGTGTGTGGGGGGGGCTGTGTGTGTGTGGGGCTGTGTGTGAGGGGGGCTGTGTGTGTGTGGGGGGCTGTGTGTGGGGGGGCTGTGTGTGGGGGGGGGGCTGTGTGTGTGTGGGGGGCTGTGTGTGGGGGGGCTGTGTGTGTGTGGGGGCTGTGTGTGGGGGGCTGTGTGTGAGGGGGGCTGTGTGTGTGAGGGGGGCTGTGTGTGTGGGGGGCTGTGTGTGAGGGGCTGTGTGTGTGTGGGGGCTGTGTGTGTGGGGGGGCTGTGTGTGAGGGGCTGTGTGTGTGTGGGGGGCTGTGTGTGGGGGCTGTGTGTGAGGGGGGCTGTGTGTGTGGGGGGCTGTGTGTGGGGGCTGTGTGTGTGGGGGGCTGTGTGTGGGGGCTGTGTGTGTGGGGGGCTGTGTGTGGGGGCTGTGTGTGTGTGGGGGGCTGTGTGTGGGGGCTGTGTGTGAGGGGGGCTGTGTGTGAGGGGCTGTGTGTGTGTGGGGGGCTGTGTGTGGGGGGGGGCTGTGTGTGGGGGCTGTGTGTGAGGGGGGCTGTGTGTGTGGGGGCTGTGTGTGTGAGGGGCTGTGTGTGTGTGGGGCTGTGTGTGGGGGGGCTGTGTGTGTGGGGGGCTGTGTGTGTGGGGGGCTGTGTGTGTGGGGGGGCTGTGTGTGGGGGGCTGTGTGTGTGGGCCTGTGTGTGGGGGGCTGTGTGTGGGGGGCTGTGTGTGTGGGGGGCTGTGTGTGTGTGGGGGGCTGTGTGTGGGGGGCTGTGTGTGGGGGGCTGTGTGTGGGGGGCTGTGTGTGTGGGGGGCTGTGTGTGTGTGGGCCTGTGTGTGGGGGGCTGTGTGTGGGGGGCTGTGTGTGGGTGGCTGTGTGTGGGGGGCTGTGTGTGTGGGGGGCTGTGTGTGTGGGGGGCTGTGTGTGGGGGGCTGTGTGTGGGGGGCTGTGTGTGTGGGGGGCTGTGTGTGTGTGGGCCTGTGTGTGGGGGGCTGTGTGTGGGGGGCTGTGTGTGTGGGGGGCTGTGTGTGGGGGGGCTGTGTGTGGGGGGCTGTGTGTGGGGGGCTGTGTGTGTGGGGGGCTGTGTGTGGGGGCTGTGTGTGAGGGGCTGTGTGTGTGGGGGGGGCTGTGTGTGGGGGCTGTGTGTGAGGGGCTGTGTGTGTGTGGGGGGCTGTGTGTGGGGGCTGTGTGTGAGGGGGGCTGTGTGTGTGGGGGGCTGTGTGTGGGGGCTGTGTGTGTGGGGGGCTGTGTGTGGGGGCTGTGTGTGAGGGGGGCTGTGTGTGAGGGGGGCTGTGTGTGAGGGGGGCTGTGTGTGAGGGGGCTGTGTGTGAGGGGGGCTGTGTGTGAGGGGGCCTGTGTGTGAGGGGCCTGTGTGTGAGGGGGGGCTGTGTGTGGGGGCTGTGTGTGAGGGGCTGTGTGTGAGGGGGGCTGTGTGTGAGGGGGCTGTGTGTGAGGGGGGCTGTGTGTGAGGGGGCCTGTGTGTGAGGGGCCTGTGTGTGAGGGGGGGCTGTGTGTGTGGGGCTGTGTGTGAGGGGGCTGTGTGTGAGGGGGCTGTGTGTGAGGGGGGCTGTGTGTGAGGGGGCCTGTGTGTGAGGGGTCTGTGTGTGAGGGGGGCTGTGTGTGTGGGGGCTGTGTGTGTGAGGGGCTGTGTGTGTGTGGGGCTGTGTGTGGGGGGGCTGTGTGTGTGGGGGGCTGTGTGTGGGGGGGGCTGTGTGTGGGGGCTGTGTGTGAGGGGCTGTGTGTGTGTGGGGGGCTGTGTGTGGGGGCTGTGTGTGAGGGGGGCTGTGTGTGTGGGGGGCTGTGTGTGTGAGGGGCTGTGTGTGTGTGGGGCTGTGTGTGGGGGGGCTGTGTGTGTGGGGGGCTGTGTGTGGGGGGGGGCTGTGTGTGGGGGGCTGTGTGTGTGTGGGGGGCTGTGTGTGGGGGCTGTGTGTGAGGGGCTGTGTGTGTGTGGGGGGCTGTGTGTGGGGGCTGTGTGTGAGGGGGGCTGTGTGTGTGGGGGGCTGTGTGTGGGGGCTGTGTGTGTGGGGGGCTGTGTGTGGGGGCTGTGTGTGTGTGGGGGGCTGTGTGTGGGGGCTGTGTGTGAGGGGGGCTGTGTGTGAGGGGCTGTGTGTGTGTGGGGGGCTGTGTGTGTGGGGGGGCTGTGTGTGGGGGCTGTGTGTGAGGGGGGCTGTGTGTGTGGGGGCTGTGTGTGTGAGGGGCTGTGTGTGTGTGGGGCTGTGTGTGGGGGGGCTGTGTGTGTGGGGGGGCTGTGTGTGGGGGCTGTGTGTGTGGGGGCTGTGTGTGTGAGGGGCTGTGTGTGTGTGGGGCTGTGTGTGGGGGGGCTGTGTGTGTGGGGGGCTGTGTGTGGGGGGGGCTGTGTGTGTGGGGGGGGCTGTGTGTGGGGGGCTGTGTGTGGGGGGCTGTGTGTGTGGGGGGCTGTGTGTGTGTGGGGGGGCTGTGTGTGGGGGGCTGTGTGTGTGGGGGGCTGTGTGTGGGGGGCTGTGTGTGGGGGGCTGTGTGTGTGGGGGGCTGTGTGTGTGGGGGGGGCTGTGTGTGGGGGGCTGTGTGTGGGGGGCTGTGTGTGGGGCCTGTGTGTGGGGCGCCTCCCCCCCACCCCCGGCTCTGGGTGCCCCGCCGCCTCCGGGCACCGTGAGCAGCGTGAACATGGTCTGGGCCACGTTGAAGCCGTGGCGCCAGTTGTGGTAGGTGACCCTCCGGTAGCCTTTGCTGACGGAGAACAGGAACCGCACCAGCACCTGTGGGAGCAGAGACGGGTCTGCGGCACCCGGGGGGGGGGCGCACCCGCTCCTCCCTGGCTGCCGGGTCTCCATCCCCTGGCCCAGCCCGAGTGTGAGCAGAGGACCCCAGCGGGGGGGAGGGCAGTTTGTTTTCTTTCTTTTTTTAAAAAAAAATATTTTATTGATTTTACACAGAGATGAATTGAGAGGGATAGAGAGCTAGAAACGTCGATGAGAGAGATACATCGACCAGCTGCCTCTTGCACACTCCCCAACGGGGCGGGGGGGGGGGGGATGTGCCTGCAACCAAGGTACGTGCCCTTGACTGGAATCGAACCCGGGACCTTTCAGTCCGCAGGCCGATGCTCTATCCACTGAGCCACACCGGTCCTGGCGCAGTTTGTTGTCTGTTAACCCTCACCAGGGGATATTTTTTCCATTGACTCGGGAGGGAGGGAGGGAGGGAGGGAGGGAGGGAGGAGTCGGTGTGGGAGAGACAGATCCGGCGGTGGCCTCAGAACCGCCTCAGCCTGGGCGGGGAGCAAACCTGCCCCCGGGGAAGGGGACCCGTGACGGATGTGACCAGACGTCCCGCTTTTGAACACGTTGTCCCGCGTCTCGCAGGACAGTCCTGATTTTTAAAACGCCGTGGGACGCGGAACAAATTGTTAAAAATTGGGACTGTTCCGCCCAAAGCGGGACGTCTGGTCACCTTACCCGGGACCCCCTGCGCGGCCGAGTGCTCACGGCCACACGGCAGGCCAGCGGGCCTCTCAGAAGAGAAGGCCCGTCTGGGCCTGAGGTGGCACCTGGCTGGTGGCGGGCCCGCGGCGGGGGGGGGCGAGGGCAGAGGCGGGGGGGGCGAGGGCAGAGGCGGGGGGGGCGAGGGCAGAGGCGGGGGGGGCGAGGGCAGAGGCGGGGGGGCGAGGGCAGAGGCGGGGGGGGCGGGCGAGGGCAGAGGCGGGGGGGCGAGGGCAGAGGCGGGGAGGGGGGGCGAGGGCAAGGCGGGGGGGCGAGGGCAAGGCGGGGGGGGCAAGGGCAGAGGCGGGGGGGCGAGGGCAGAGGCGGGGAGGGGGGGCGAGGGCAAGGCGGGGGGGGCGAGGGCAGAGGCGGGGGGGCGAGGGCAGAGGCGGGGAGGGGGGGCGAGGGCAAGGCGGGGGGGGCGAGGGCAGAGGCGGGGGGGGCGAGGGCAGAGGCGGGGGGGCGAGGGCAGAGGCGGGGGGGCGAGGGCAGAGGCGGGGGGGGGCGAGGGCAGAGGCGGGGAGGGGGGCGAGGGCAGCGCTCTCCGGACCACGGAGTCTGGCCGGCCTCTTGTTCTGTGTTCAGTCCTCGTCGCCCCGGATATTTCCCCATCGACTTTTAGAGGAAGTGGGCGAGAGGGAAAGACCCAGAGGAGCATCGATGGGAGAGACACATGGGTTGGTTGCCGCCTACAGGGCGCTGACCAGGGTCCAGGCCGGAGGTCGGTGCCCTTGGCCGGAATCAAGCCCGGACCTTCCGTCCCCGGGCTGACGCGCTGTCCGCTGAGCAGCACCAGCGAGGGCCGGGCCGGGACCTTCAGGGCCGGGAAGTTACTGGGAGTGTTTTTTTCTGTCCACGTGTTCTACGATTTTTTCCTCTTGCGTTTATTTCTTATCTAGCAGACCATCTCCGGGGCGTGCGGCCGGCGGCCCTGACCTCACGGAGGGAAGGCGTTTCACACCGGGGCGGTGGGAGCCAGCTCGGGTGTGAGGGACGTGGGCCGCGCAGAGTGGGGGGCCCCGCCCCGGCGGGCGGATGGTTGTCGGGACCTGTTCCAGCCGTGTGTGTGTGTGTGAGTGTGTGTGTGTGAGTGTGAGTGTGTGTGTGTGTGTGTGTGTGTGTGTGCGCTTTTGGCACAGGCGAGGCGCTGCTGTCTCCCCGCCAGCCAGAGCCCAGTCCCCAGAGGCACCCAAGGTCACAGTGCCTGGAGCGCCTGCCAGCCAGATGTCCACCCGTCCATCCGCCCTGAGGTCAGCCATCCACCCCACCTTCCACCTGTGTTTTACCGGCCTGCACTGCCCACTCTGTCATGAGCTGGCCTCCCCAAGTTCAGTGCAGGCCCTGGGACCCCAGCCACGCCCTCACCTACCCCCCCCCCGGGGCCCTGGGACCCCGGCCACCCCCTCACCCCCCCCCCGGGGCCCTGGGACCCCGGCCACCCCCTCACCCCCCCCCGGGGCCCTGGGACCCCGGCCACCCCCTCACCCCCCCCCCCGGGGCCCCTGGGACCCCGGCCACACCCTCACCTCCCGGGCCCTGGGACCCCGGCCACCCCCTCACCTCTGGGGGCACCTGGAACCCCGGCCACACCCTCACCCCCCCCCGGGGCCCTGGGACCCCGGCCACCCCCTCACCCCCCCCCCGGGGCCCCTGGGACCCCGGCCACACCCTCACCTCCCGGGCCCTGGGACCCCGGCCACCCCCTCACCTCCGGGGCACCTGGAACCCCGGCCACACCCTCACCCCCAGGGCCCTGGGACCCTGGCCGCCCCCTCACCTCTGGGGCCCTGGGACCCCGGCCACACCCTCACACCCCCCCGGGGCCCTGGGACCCCGGCCGCGCCCTCACCTCCTGGGGCACCTGGAACCCCGGCCACACCCTCACCCCCAGGGCCCTGGGACCCTGGCCACCCCCTCACCTCTGGGGCCCTGGGACCCCGGCCACACCCTCACCCCCAGGGCCCTGGGACCCCGGCCACACCCTCACACCCCCCTGGGGCCCTGGGACCCCGGCCACACCCTCACCCCCCCCCCCCCGGGGCCCTGGGACCCCGGCCGCGCCCTCACCTCCTGGGGCACCTGGAACTTGCGGACCACCCCCAGCTCATAGTACATCTGGATGCCGCACTGGACCAGCTCCAGCTCCGTGCACTCGAGGTCCGAGAAGTGGAACTCGTAGAGGCCGAACTTGCTGGGCGGGGGCAGCACTTCCTCCTGTGGGAGAGGCGTGGCTGGGGAGGCAGCCCCCTCCCGCCGACTCCTCGTCTCTCCTCCCGGCCCTCCCTCCGTCCACCGATGCCCCGGGGACGCCGCCCTGCCTGCTGGCCGCTCCGGCCTTGCCCGCACCCGGCCCTCCCTCCCCTCCCCTCGGACCCGCGCCCGACCGCGGAACTCGCCGAACCCGGCGGACGCAGTGCTGGCCCAGGAGGCAGACGCAGAGGCACGCACGCCCGTGGGGAGGTGCACGGGCAGGCGTCCGGCACGCGGCCAGCGGCCGCCGCCGCCGCGGGACACCCCGGAGCACCCTCGGCCTCCACCTCCGGGCGGGAGATTCTGACCAGGATTTCCCGAAGCTCCTCTTCCTCACAGTCGGCAGGCTCCTTCCCCAGGCGCTCCCGCGTCGGCTGAGAGGGGAGGAGGCGCCGGGTGTGAGTGTGGGGCGGGGGTCGGCGCCCCCTCACCCCCAGACTGGGACAGAGGATTGGGGTCGCTGCGGGAGCCCCGGGGAGGGGCGTCCCGCCTTGGAGACGAGAGGGTGTGGGGGGCTCCCGCCCGCACGTCCGGCGAGGAGGCCGGGAGGGACCCAGCCTCCCTGGGCTGGCAGGGCGCGGGCCGGCTCCTGGGTGCGCGTCCCCACGGGCGGGGGCGGGGGGGGGGGCGGTACCAGGACGCGCTGGATCTCGTCCTGGTCGCACCGCACGTGGTACAGCACCACGTCCTGGGCGATGTCCTTGCGGTTGGCCAGTCTGTTCATCCTGTCGTGGGTGTCGGCGTTGAGCACGGACCAGCCCAGGAACTGGGTGAGGGACTGCGGAGGGCACGGCGTCAGCCCGGGGGGCGGGCACGCCGTCCGCCGGGCCGGGCCTGGGCCGGCCAGGGGACCCCGCCCGGGCCTGTGCCCTCCGCAGCCCCGGCGGCGGGCTCACCTCCATGAGCACCTCGTCCTGCTCGTCGAAGGGCTTCCCGTCCTTCCTGTTGTAGAAGGTCGCGACCCCCACGACCTCCTCCTTCTTGTTGACGATGGGCATGGACAGGACGTTCCTGACGGCCCAGCCAGAGTCGTCCAGGGGGCCTCGCTGCGGGGAGGGGGGGGCGGGGGAGCTGATGGCCGAGCCTGCCCTCAGCTGCGGAGCGTGGGTCCCTCCCTCCTGCCCGCCTGGGGACGTCAGGCCCACGGCACGCTTCCGGGGCCCCCTACAGCACCCCCACCCCCTGACCCGGGCGGCTGGCCCTTCCTGGACGCCCTCACGTCTGGCCGGTCCCCGGAGCCCTCGGTGACCCTGCCTCCTCCAGAGGAGAGCCTGCCGTGTCCCCGGGGGAGGGCTGAGCAGCAGACCTGAGCCCTGAACCCCGCAAACCGCAGGCAGGTGAGCGTGAGGTACAGGCCCCCCCAGCCCGCCCACCTGTACACTTGGAGCAGTTGTAAAGTCAGAGTTTGTTAAATTAAGTGAGTTATCGGCTATTGAAGAGTGTGTGTGTGTGTGTGTGTGTGTGTGTGTGTGTGTGTTGGGGGCGGGGGGACACCCTATATGTGTTTGACACTGTGATTGTGGGGTTGGTTCTCAAGCAGTAAGAACCAGTTCTGGCCCGGCCAGTGTGGCCCTGTGGCTGAGCATGCACCTAGGACCCAGGAGGTCCCGGACCGGCTCCCAGTCAGGGCACCGGCCCGGGCGGAGGGCTGGTCTCCGATGTGGGGTGTGCAGGAGGCAGCCGGTCCATGATTCTCTCTCGCTGGGTTTCTCTCGCTCCCCCTTCCCCTTCCCCTAGGAGATAAAGTACAAACTCTGCTCGATCCCGACCCCTTCCCGCAGGCCCAGCTGGTGACAGCCACCTGGAAGGCGAACATCTCGTCCGCGGGGGCGTTCATGATGTTACAGATCTGCGGGGAGAGAGCGGTCTCAGCTGCGCAGCCGAGTGGACACACGGTTCCGAAGGCGACTGTCCGGCCGGAGCGCCTGCAGAGGCCGAGCCGGGGCGGGGCCGGCGGCGGCGGGGCCGGCGGGCGGCTGGGGCTGGGGACTCACGAAGCCGCTCTCTGCCACGTAGGTTGGAAGGCCGCTGGCCAGGGCCCAGTGGTCGGCGGGGGGTGTGCTGGGGAGAGAAGCAGAGAGTCAGATGGGCCAGACCCAAGGTGTGGGGCGTGTGTGGTTGTGGCAGTGTGCGTGTGCGTGTGCGCGTGTGTGCGTGTGTCCCCGTGTGTCCTGTTCTCTGAGCTCTGTGTGGGGCAGGGATTGGGGGAGGGAAGCTGGGGAGGCTGCGGGCAGGGGAGGGCATGGTTGGCGGTGTTTGTGCTGCCTCATCCGCCTTCTCTGCCCACAACAAGGCCACTGTCCCGGCGGGAGCCCCTTCCCCTCCTGCAGCCTCTGGCATTGAGCGCTGGTCCTGCCCTGTGGCTGGGCGGGGATCTGAGGGGCCCAGTCTTTGTGGGGGCCTGTGGGTGGGGCCCCGGCCTTGTGCCTGCGGGGTTGGGACGCCCCCCCGTCCGTCCCGCTGGGTGTGCGGTGAGGAGACCTCCGGGGCCTGGCGCTCCGGCGCCATGCAGGGCCCCCGGGCGGCCGCTGCGAGGTCCCCCCTCGTTTCCTCCGGGGTCCGAGAGCCGGCGCCTCCCCCACGCGGTGCCCACGGCCCGGGACCCGCGGCACTCACGGGATGACTTTGATGTCTTCCTTGCCGTGGAGGATGTAGTCGATGACCTTGTAGAAGAGGATTTCCTGAGGACCAGACCACAGTGGGCAGTCATGAGGGCTCCGGGCCAGCCCCCGGGGGCCTCGGGCGAGGAGCGCTGGTCCCCGGCTCCTAGCCCCCTGGTCCTGGCCCCTCCTGGGCCGGCCGGCCGGGCTGGGCCGTGCTGCCCTGGAGCTGGGAGTGGGGGGCGCTGGCCCGCCCCCTCCCCTCCCCTCCCCTCCCCTCCCCTCCCCCACGACTCACACGGCCGTCGGGCGTCCGCGGGCCCGTGTACGGCGGGGCCTCGCCCATCAGGACGGGCCACACGTCGAAGAATTCCTGTGGGGAGGAGGCAGCGGTGAGCGGTGAGCGGCCGCACGGCCCGGCGGGGGCGGGGCGGGGGCGGGGGCGGGCCGGGGCCGCACCTTCTCCTTGCTCATGTCCAGGAGGCCCACGGAGTAGCGCTCACAGTTGAGGTAGGCCCGCACCGTGTAGAAGGCCTTGTGGAACTGCCGCTCGATGTCCGTCAGCTCCTCGAACACCTTGTTGGCCGACCACAGCAGCACCTGCAGGCGGCACCGGCCCGTGTCCGCCGCAGGCCTGTCTGGGCGGCGCCCCGGGGACGCCGGGCACGTCCCGACCACGTCCCCGAGGGCCCCCGAGCGGGCACCCCCCCCTCCTGTGGCCGGGGCCCGGGCCTGGGGGACGCTGAGCCGGGCACGTCCTGACCACGTCCCCGAGGGCCCCCGAGCGGGCACCCCCCCCTCCTGTGGCCGGGGCCCGGGCCTGGGGGACGCCGAGCCGGGCACGTCCCGACCACGTCCCCGAGGGCCCCCGAGCGGGCACCCCCCCTCCTGTGGCCGGGGCCCGGGCCTGGGAGCTCCTGGGGGACGGGCCTCCGTCCCCGGCCACGGCCCTGCCCCACGTGGCCCGGCGTGGCCCCACACCGGGTCCCTGAGTGCGGGAGGGAGTCGGCGGCCATGAGCTCGGAGGACACAGCCGGGAGCACCCGCCCTGGTCCGATGGCGGGGCGGGGCTCGAGGACACGCGCTCGTGTGTCCTGGGCCGGCGAGGGGAGGGGAGGCGAGGGGAGGGGAGGGGAGGGGAGGGGAGGGGAGGGGTGGCTTCCCGCCTCGTCCGGGAGGCCCAGGGTAACTCGCCCCCCGGCTCGGCGGGTGGCAGGGCTCCCCCTAACTCCGAGGGGAACGGCTCCCCAGTTTCCCCGTCTCCTCAGCCCCTGCCCAGAGGCCGGGCACCTCCTGGACCCGGCCGCCCCCCCTGCCCTCAGGCCGGGCACTGCCCGGGGATGAGCCCTCCTCCTGCGGGTCCCGCTGCCCGGCTCCCTCCGGGGCCTCCGGGGCCCCCACGACCGCCACCAGGCGGGACTGGCTCTCGTGGCCCCACCGGCGGTGTCCTCCCCCGGAGGCAGCCCGCTGCCCACTAGACCAGGAGCTGCTCTCGGCCCGCCGCTCCCTCCCCCGCCTGGCGGGCCGGGGCCTTCGCTGCCCGCGGGCGCGAGCCCGGCCCGACCCCAGCGCCGGCTCCTCCCAGGCCTCAGGAGCACAGCCTCGGGGCTGGTCGAGAGGCCACGGCGGTGAGGTCAGGAGGCCGCCGGCCCCGCCCCAGCCTCGTGCTCGCGGACGGCGCAGGCCATCTGAGCCGTGGCCCCGTGGCCAGCCGCCCCCGGAGGTCTGCACACGCGTCGCCCACGCGTGTGGCCCACACGAGTCAGCTGCACCTCAGTCCTGCTGCCAAAGGCCTGGGCGCACCCCCCACGCTCTATGTGAGGGCACCCACCCCAGGAGCACTGAGGTGGGATCCCCCACTCCCACCCGGCCCCCCATCCGTCACCCGGAGCCCTGGTCTGACCAGACGCCTCTCGCCGTGCGGCACCCTTGCCAGGAGCGGGTTCTGTAAGTGGGCGCCGGGCTGGGTGGCGTTGTGGCCCCGGCAGCCTGGCCCCGCCCGCGTCTCCCTCTGGGAGCGGGGCCGGCCCCGGACACGCCGGGCCGGTGTTAGGCAGCCGCAGCCTCGTGCCGCCACGAGGTCGGCGTGCAGAGCAGATAGCCCCGAAGGCCCTCTGTCCCAGTCACGACCCGCCCCGACGCCGCCCTGGCTCGGGATGTCCTGGACTTCAGCCCAAGGCCTTGCGCGGGGCGGGGCCTGTGCTCTGTCCCTCTGCCCGAACCCCCCCCCCCCCCCCCCGAGTGGGGGCCCTGGGCTGGCTCTGCTCAGTGGTTACGACTCCTGTCTGGTTTGGGCCTGACCTCTCTGGAAAAGCCTGAACCTCAAATTCTTTCACTTTTTTAATCTTCCACCCGGAGAGAGGATATATTTTTCATTGATCTCTAGAGACAGTGGGAGGGAGGGAGGGAGGGAGGGAGGGAGGAGGAGAAGGGAGGAACATCAGTGTGACTGAGGCACATGGATTGGTTGCCTCCTGCACACGCCCCAACTGACCGGGGCTTGGGATTGAACCTGCAACCGAGGTGCATGCCCTGGACCAGGCACAGAACCTGAGGCCCTTTGGTCCCTGGGCAGACTCTAAACTGAGCAAAACCGGCCAGGGCCCGGCACCAGCGTCACTAACGGCAAACACCGACGTTCCAACCGTCGGAAAGACCCGATTAACGCTATACTCACATATCCGTTCACATAGGTATTCATCTTCCCTTCCAATTATTCATCTTCCCTTAAAAAATATACTTTTATTGATGTCAGAGAGGAAGGGAGAGGGAGAGGGAGAGGCAGCAATAGAAGCATCAGTGACCGGCCGCCTCCTGCACGCCCACACTGGGGATCGAGCCCACACCAGGGCCTGTGCCCCGACCGGAATCGAACCCTGACCTCCTGGTTCACAGGTCGATGCTCAGCCCCCGAGCCACGCCGGCCGGCTCAACAACATCTAACAGCCAACACCAAAGCGGCAACTGTTCACAACCACAAATGTCAAACCGGGACCCTCACGGGGCGTCCATCACGCGTGCTGTCACTGGCCAAGCCGGCGAGGCCTCGCCAGGCTGAGGTCCCCGGGATAAAGAGGCGGAGACAGCGGCTGCTCAGAGGAGGAGCCGGAGCCCTCGGCGTCCTCCCCGGTCCTGTGGCACAGCCGGCACGGGCACGCCGCCGGGCGTGCGCTCCGCACCGATCGGAGCAAACACTGCACGGCGGCAGCTTTTACTCGTTCTATTCTCGTTGCAGTGACTCTCCCCGGATTCTCAGGGGCCTATGTGTGCACCCCAGGTCAGCCTGCACTTGGGGGGCAGCACCCACTGACCCCAGACCTCACAGCAGAGGCAGGCCGAGGGTCCGGAGGCAGGGACACGCGGGGGGCACGCAGGGGACACGCGGGGGACACGCAGGGGACACGCGGGGGGCACTCGGGGGACACTCGGGGGACACTCGGGGGACACGCGGGGGGCACGAGGGGGACACGAGGGGGACACGCGGGGGGCACGCAGGGGACACGTGGGGGGCACGCAGGGGACACACAGGGGACACGCAGGGGACACGCGGGGGACACGCGGGGGGCACGCGGGGGACGGGGCGGCGTGTGTCTGCCTGCGCTCCCCCACAGCATCCCCCCGCAGACCCCACGCCCTCCCTCGGGGAGGCCGAGGCTGCCCCGCGCCCGTGTGGCCAGGGCCGCACCCTGGGGTCTCGGCCTCATCGCGGCCCCCACAGCGCCGCCCCGGGGGCCCGCCCCGGTGGCCGGGAGGCGGCGGGCGGTACCTGTCCGCGGCGCGTCTCGCAGCTGTGCAGGTAACTCAGGTGGTAGATCTTCAGGTTCAGGGCCCCGAAGTTCAGGTACTTGAGGAAAACCTGGAGCGGGCAGCACAGGCGTCGGACCCGCCTCCCGGGCGGGCGGCGGGCGGCGGGCGCACACCTCCCGCCCCCGCGCCGCGGACGGGGGGCCGGCAGCCGCCCCGCCCTGGGAGGCCCGCACTCACCGCCTCGTCCTCGGGGGTGAAGCCCGGCCCGTCCAGCTTGTTCACGGCCATGACCACGGCCACCACGTCCTTGCCGTTCATGACGGGAGTGGCCAGGAGGCTCCTCGTCTCGTAGCCGGTCAGCTGGTCGGCGAAGGGGCTGAAGTGGGGGTTCTGAGCAGCGACAGGGAGGACGGGCTGAGCTCGTGGGGGGCCCGGGCCGGGGCGGCCGTGGAGGCTGGGCCAGCGCGACACCCCGGCCCCGTCCCGGCCGGCGGGGGGCGCCGGGGGGCGCGGGGGGGCCGGCAGCTCAGAGGACGCGCCTGGGCTTCCAGACCCCTCAGTCCTCAGCGAGCGCCCCGGGCCCCACCCGGCTGGGGCAGCGACGGGTGCCCCTCCCACTCCGGCTGCAGCTCCTCCCGTCTCTCCGTCTCTCCGCAGGGGCCAGACACGTGGCTCCTCCCCCAAACACGTGGGGAGCACGTCTGATGGGCTTGTTCGGGGACAGCCGTGGGGGGGGGCATCCGGGCTCCTCGGGGGCCCAGGATCTGTCCAAACCCCCTCAGCCTCCAGGCTTGTGTTCCAGCTCGGTCTGCCCCATCGCCGCTGCCCCAGGCAATAGTTGTGAGCACCCGCCCCAGGGGTCCCAGCACCCACCACCTGCCCCAGGGGTCCCAGCACCCGCCCCAGGGGTCCCAGCACCCACCACCTGCCCCAGGGGGTCCCAGCACCCACCACCCGCCCCAGGGTTCCCAGCACTCGCCCCAGGGGGTCCCACCACCTGCCCCATGGGTCCCAGCACCCACCACCTGCCCCAGGGGTCCCAGCACCCACCACCTGCCCCAGGGGTCCCTGGTGGGCTTGAGTTCTGTCTCCCAGGGGCGGGTGCTCAGCTCTGACTGGGCCACCCCTAGGGTCCCGGGGTGACTCGGACTCAGAAGGGCTGTGCCGGCCTCACCCCCCCTGAGTGCGCGGGGCTCTCCCACCAGGCCAGAGAGCCGGCGGAGGCCGCGGAGGGGAGGCCGCGGAGCGGAGGCCGCGGAGCGGAGGCTGGCGGGTCTGGGGCCTTCTAGCCTGGACACGGGGCCCTCCCTCGCTGGCCAGGACAGTCTGAGCCCCCCCTCAGCACGCTGCCCCCCTCAGCACCCTCAGCACCCTGCCCCCTCAGCACCCTGCCCCCTCAGCACCCTGCCCCCCTCAGCACCCTCAGCACCCTGCCCCCCTCCGCACCCTCAGCACCCTGCCCCCTCAGCACCCTGCCCCCTCAGCACCTGCCCCCTCAGCACCCTGCCCCCTCAGCACCTGCCCCCTCAGCACCCTGCCCCCCTCAGCACCCTCAGCACCCTGCCCCCTCAGCACCCTGCCCCCTCAGCACCCTGCCCCCTCAGCACCCTGCCCCCTCAGCACCTGCCCCCTCAGCACCCTGCCCCCTCAGCACCCTGCCCCCTCAGCACCTGCCCCCTCAGCACCCTGCCCCCCTCAGCACCCTCAGCACCCTGCCCCCTCAGCACCCTGCCCCCTCAGCACCTGCCCCCTCAGCACCCTGCCCCCCTCAGCACCCTCAGCACCCTGCCCCCTCAGCACCCTGCCCCCTCAGCACCCTGCCCCCCTCAGCACCCTCAGCACCCTGCCCCCCTCCGCACCCTCAGCACCCTGCCCCCTCAGCACCCTGCCCCCTCAGCACCTGCCCCCTCAGCACCCTGCCCCCTCAGCACCTGCCCCCTCAGCACCCTGCCCCCCTCAGCACCCTCAGCACCCTGCCCCCTCAGCACCCTGCCCCCTCAGCACCCTGCCCCCTCAGCACCCTGCCCCCTCAGCACCTGCCCCCTCAGCACCCTGCCCCCTCAGCACCCTGCCCCCTCAGCACCTGCCCCCTCAGCACCCTGCCCCCCTCAGCACCCTCAGCACCCTGCCCCCTCAGCACCCTGCCCCCTCAGCACCTGCCCCCTCAGCACCCTGCCCCCCTCAGCACCCTCAGCACCCTGCCCCCTCAGCACCCTGCCCCCTCAGCACCCTCAGCACCCTGCCCCCTCAGCACCCTGCCCCCTCAGCACCCTGCCCCCTCAGCACCTGCCCCCTCAGCACCCTGCCCCCTCAGCACCCTGCCCCCTCAGCACCCTGCCCCCTCAGCACCCTGCCCCCTCAGCACCCTCAGCACCCTGCCCCCTCAGCACCTGCCCCCTCAGCACCCTGCCCCCTCAGCACCTGCCCCCTCAGCACCCTGCACGGCTCCTCGGGCTCCTCACTGGCACTCACCCCCGGGCTCACTGCAGGCCGAGGGTGGCGGTCCCTTGGGGTCCCGGGGCCTCTCTGGGAGCCCGCGTGGGGCCGTGCCGGCTCACAGGGCTCGGCTCTGACCCGCGGGCGTGGGTGCGAGTCCGTGTCCGCCCCGGAGGGTCCGTGCCGGGCCCCCTGCCCGCCGGCTCGGGCCCCTCACGGCGACGCCTCCTTCCTGTCCTGTGCCAGCGGCGGCCGGACACGGGGCGCCTGCTCGGGGCCGCCGCCCGCGGAGCGCTGAGCGCGCGGACGAGCCCCGGAGCCCCTGCACGGCTCTGGCTCTCGGGATGGGCCGCAGAAGAGCCAGGCTGGTCTGTGCTCCCGGCCCTGGCACGGGCCCCCCGCTCCTGCCTCCCAGCTCCTCCCGCCCCTTCCCGCCGCTCCGGCTCCCCTGAGGGGCCGGCCCCACCGCCGGCCTGCCCGGGCCCGGTGCCGTCCCTCAGACCCCCAACGACCGCAGGCCTTGGGGCTTCTCTGAAGTGTCCCCAACGCTGCGGCCACCGCTCCCCCACCCCGTCCGGCCCCCACCCCGTCCCCCCACCCCGTCCCCCCCCACCCCGTCCCCCCACCCCATCCCCCGACCCCGTCCGGCCCCCACCCCGTCCCCCCACCCCATCCCCCCCACCCCATATCCCCCATCCCCATCCCCCACCCCATACCCCACACCCCGTCCCCCCACCCCATCCCCCGACCCCGTCCGGCCCCCACCCCGTCCCCCCACCCCATCCCCCCCACCCCATATCCCCCATCCCCATCCCCCACCCCATACCCCACACCCCGTCCCCCCACCCCATCCCCCGACCCCGTCCGGCCCCACCCGGTCCGGCCCGCACACCGGCTCCAGGAACAGCCCCAGGCCTGAGGAGAGGCCAGGGCTGTTCGCTGCCCACGGGGACGCCTCGCTGCCCGAAGGCGGACAGACTCTCGGAGCGGCTGTGGGTGCCCCCGGCACAGGAGTGGGGGGAGGCTGGAACCCCGACCCCGAGGGGACAGGCCCGGGAGGGGTCCCCACTAGGAGCCTCTGCTCCTGGGAGGCGGGGTGGGTGACCCACTTCTTCAAAAGGAAGTGGAGGGAGAGGCTGATCGGAGATTACGCAGCGGGAGGGCGCCGAGGCTAAGAGGATTGCCGCCGGCCGAGGCCGCCGTCTCTCTCCGGGCCGGGGCCGCGGGCCGGCCGGGGTGCGGCCCCTCCGGCTCCTTCCTGGGCGCGGAGGGGCGGACGGGCCCGGCTCCCGCTCCGGCTCCCGCTGGGACCCACCTCCGGCCCGCCCGCCCCACCTCCGGCCGGCCCGGGCCCTCGGCGGCGGCGGCGGCTGGGACCCACCTCCCGGCCCGCCCGCCCCACCTCCGGCCGGCCGGCCCGCCCCACCTCCCGGCCGGCCCGGGCCCGCGGCGGCGGCCGCTGGGACCCACCTCCCGCACGTCCGGCACAGTCAGCGTCCTCTTGGTCTGGGCCACGTGGCCCACGACGCCGACGTCCAGCGGGAAGACGATCTCGGCGTCGGGGGGCACCAGGCAGTCCCCCAGGGCGCAGCCGGGCCGCACGCCGAAGAGGCGCGTGGCGAGCTCCGCCTGGCCGTTGCGCTGCCGCAGCAGGAAGAGGCTGCAGCAGTCGGCGCCCAGCAGGGGGCCCAGGCGGCAGAGCAGCTTGAAGAGCACCAGCTCCATGTTCACGCCCTCCTGCACGTCCCGCACCAGCTCCAGCAGCGCGGCCGCCTCCCGCACCTGGCACAGCTCCCGGAAGCTGGCGCCGCCCGCGGGCGCCCCGGCCCCGGCCCCGTCCCCGCCGGCCCGGGCCGCCTGCGCCGGGCTCAGCCGCTTGGCGAAGTAGCGGTCCGCGAAGCCCGGGTTCTGGTCCAGGAACCGCCGCGCCTGCTCCTCGCCGAGGCCCATGGTGTCCGCTGCCCGCAAACGCTGTCGTCAGCAAAGCCTTGCTTAGCGCGATTAGAGGCGGCACCCGCTGACCCCGCGCCTGCCCCCCGCCTGCGGCCGGCTTCCTGCCCAGGGGCCTTCGGGACACCAGCGGCTGGGGCGGCTTCCCGGGGCGGGGGGGGGGCTCTCCCCCGTCCCACAGGCGGCCGGACCTGGGCTCCGTCCGTCCGGGCCGCACCGGCGGGCACCTGCCTCGGGGAGACTCCTGGAGCGGGGTCCCCCGAGGGGGCGGCTTGGTTGAACAGATCCTCCCTGCCCCCCGACACCGTTCTTGGCCCATAACCTCTGGCGGAGATCTGCGGGCGAGCTCGCTCCCGAGCCCGTGCCTCGCAGGGACTGGCGTGTCCGGGTGGCAGACGCTCCCTCGGGGGGCCTGTCCGCCGGCCCCGATACCACAGGCCCGGCCGCTGGGGTCCACGGGGTGGAACAGGGTGACCTCAGCGGGAGGACTGACCCTCTCGCTGTGGGAGTGCCCTTTGCTTCACAGAAGACAGACGTGTGAACACGCACGGGTCTGTGTGTGCACTCATGTGCATGCATGTACCTGTGTGTGTGCGTGTGCACCGGGGGCTGCTGGAGGCTGGGGTGGGGGTGCTGTCCGTGGGAACCAGCGTGCACAGCTCAGCCAGCCCAGCGGCACCTCCCCTGGCTCTGGGGTTTCCGGAGGCGGCGGTGAGGGAAGCGCCCGGCACGGAGGCGGTGGCAGACTGTCCCGGGGGAGGGGTTCTGGCCCCTCGGGTCGTGGGCTCCGTGTCGCTGGGTCTCCCCCCCCCCCCCCACGGAGCCGTGTCTGTCGCTGGCACACTGTCCACTGGATGCAGGGCTTGTGTGTGAGTCTGACTCTTACTGCACCCAGCAGGTGACGTGTGTGTGTGTGTGCGCGCGCGTGTGCCTGTACACACGTGTGGGAGTGTGTGCAGTGTGCACGCCGGCCAGGGCGTCCTCCACGTGAGCCCGTCCCCGGGACCTCGGGCTCTGGCTCTCAGCGGTGACCCCGTCGGCCAGCTGGCCGGGCGAGGGGGGACGTGAGGCTCGTGCCTCCACTGAGCCCGCAGCCTGTCTTCAGGGATCTGCCCCGGCCCGTGCCTCCTGAGCACTGGGCTCTGACAGGCCTGCAGCTGTGGGGCCGGGGCCAGGGCTGCCGTCCGTGCGGCCCTCCGCCCCGTGCCGCCCCTGGCCTTGCTGACACCGTCTGCCCCCATCCCTCCTCCGCTGACCCCCACCCGCCCCCCGCCCCCCGCCCCCGCCGGCTCAGCTCTTCCGGCTCAGAGGTCACCGGTCTGGCCTCACTCCGCCTGAGGGACCGGTGGCCGTGGCCGCCGGTGGCAGCCTGGGGTGGGCCGGCGGTGCCCGGGGCGGGGCTGCGGGAGGGCAGTGCCCGGCAGCTAGAAGGCTGTGGTGAGTCTGCCCTTGGTCTGGTGCGGCCCGGCTCTGTCATGTGGCCCGGTTGGAAGCTCGCCCTCCCAGACCCGGAGGGAGCCAGCCCGGAGCCGCCCCGCCCCCGAGACGCTGCACACGCTGGAGGTGAAGTCCCCCACTTGCTGCTTTGGTTTGGTTTCTCCTTTGTGTATCTGTGGATCCTCAGCCGCGGATATTTTTCCGTTGACTTTCAGGGAGGGAGGGGGAACGGCAGAGAGAAACATCCAGGTGAGAGAGATACATGGACTGGCTGCCTCCTGCTCGCACCCGGACCAGGGCCTGGGCTGTGGGGGCTGCAGCCGACGTACGTGTCCTTGACGGGAATCGAACCCGGACCCCTCAGGCCGCAGCTCTAACCGCTGAGCACACCAGCCAGGACTTAGGTCTGTCCCCGTGGGGCCGCCCGCGGACGCTGGCGTGCGTGACGGTGACGGGCCTGGTCTCGGCCGCCACGCCAGCCCCGCAGAAGGCGCGCACGCGGGGCACGGGGCCGGCGAGGGGCGTGCCGGGGTCGGCCGGGGAGGACGGGCGGCCGAGCAGAGGGTGTCGGGGGGCCGAGCCGGACGCCCCTCCTCCGCAGGGTCCCGAGCCTCTCGCCAGCCGCAAGCTGCGCGCAGCGGCGCCGTGGCTGCGGGAAACCCTCGCCGAGACGTACCCGTGCCGGCTCACACGCTGCGCTCCGCAGGCCTCTCCGGAGAAACAGGCCGTGAGCACAGAGCGAAGGAGGAAATGGCTAAAAACATTTATTTTTTGCTGATGTCAGAGAGGCCAGGAGGGGAGGAGGTAGAAAGAGAGCCGTCGCTCAGCTGCCCCCTGCACGCTCCCCGATGGGGATGGGCTCACAGCCCGGGCGTGTGCCCGGACTGGGGGTCGAACCGTGGCCTCCTGGCTCCTACGGGACCCTCAGCCACGGAGCTGTGCTGGCCGGGCGAGAGGAAGTCTGAAGTAACTGCAGAGGGCAGACAGGCACTAACCACTGAGCCCGCCGGCTGGGACTGATTCTCTCCACGGCGCGGCGCCCTCGGGTGCTGGAGCTGAGAGGTCTGCGGCCTGCCTCTGAGGGGGCGCGAGGGGGTGTGGGGCCGGGGAGTCAGCGGCACCCCAGCCCGGTGCTGGGAAGGGGCCCGCCCTCCCTTGCCCTACGCTGGCCGCCACGTGGGCACGGCCCTCTGGTTTACCGAGCCCACGGCCCGGTCTGACCTCCGAGCCGCCCTGCGCCGGCCATGCGGACACAGACGTCACCCCCCAGTTACTGAACGGTCATCTCTGAGGCCCCCCGAGGCCAGCTCCGATCACTGGCCCCGCGTCAGGCTCGGCCGTGGAAAGGGTGCCTGCCCCCCAACACGAAACACGGGGGGCGGGGGGCTGCGCCAGGCACGCCCCAGCCTCCGCACGGGCTGGCTGAGCTGGCTGTGTCTCAGCCCTGTGTTCTCGAACCTTCTGTGAACTGTCTGAGGGAGGCCCTGGTGGCATCTGCCGTGGAGCCCGGGACCAGGCCGGCACCGGGCACGTGGGCCGCGTGGCACAGGCAGCCTCGCCGGGGCGGCTGGGTGCCCGGGCGGTGGCCTGGTGTGGTTGCGGGAGCGAGCCTGGCACCCCGACCGGAGCAGCCAGGGTGTCGCAGGAATGAGCTGGATGTCTTAAACATGAGCCGGGGCACCGTCTCACCCCCCTCAGAGGTCGGGCGGCCAGCCGTGCCCAGCGGTCCCGTGGCTCTAGGGTCCTGGGAGTGGCAACCAGGGTCGCGAACCCTAGGTTCGGACTGGCTTAGCGGGTCCCCGGGCAGCCAGAGTCCAGAGGAGCCCGCCTGCTGGGGGCGGGGGGGGGGGCGGGGGTGGAGGAGACCCTCAGGCCTTGGCTGCGGGAGAAGCTGCTGCGGCCGCAGAGCCTGACACGCGCCCTTGGCCCTTCGGAAGGCTGTGCTGCCCCGGCCGAGGCCAGACGGGACCCGGAGGGCACGGTCGTCTGCGTCCCGCGGAGTCTGGGCACAGCTCTGTGCTGGGCTGCGGGTGCCACGGGGACGGGCTCCCTGGGTGTCCGGGTCCGGTGCTCAGCCAGGCGGGGAGACGGCAGGGAGCCTGGGACTCGCCGTGGGAGGAAGAGGACACGGGGACCAGGGTGACTTTGGGGTCACCGGGGTAGGAACTGCCGCAGGGGCCCAGGGGGACGCGGAAAAGCCCGGAGACCGGCACGTGCGGAAGGGTGTCTCGAGGAGCTGCAGCTGCAGGGGAAGGCAGTGGCTCTGTGGCCTGGGCTGGGACCGAGTGCTGCCAGTGGATGGCAGAGGCAGCCGGGCGGGCGCTGCGGGGAGGACCAAGCTCCGCCCTCAGCACCCCACAGCCGACCTCTGTGGCTCTGGCTCTCGGAGGAGTTCGGGAGGGAGAGGCCCTCCCTGGGGTGGGTCCACCCTTAGCCTTGACCCCTCCTCCTGAAAGCATCACTTCCCCCGGCCACCCCCTGGGGGCCTGTGTGCTCTGCTCTGGACGAACAGGATGGAGAGCACAGACCGCAGCTGCCGAGCTACCAGGGAATGGGAGCGAGGAGCTGCTTGGTGGGTGGTAGCCAGAGGCTGAGCTACTCCTGTTCTCCAGCTTGTGAGACATCACCACCCCGGGTCCATGTATGCTCCCTCTGGCATCTTACTTTATCTGTCCATCGTATTTAGCCATCTATCCACCACCATCCATCATCCACCCACCATCCATCCATCATCCACCCACCATCCATCCACCCACCATCCATCCATCCATCATCCACCCACCATCCACCCACCATCCATCCATCCATCATCCACCCACCATCCATCCATCATCCACCCACCATCCATCCATCCATCATCCATCCATCATCCATCCATCATCCATCCATCATCCATCCATCCATCATCCATCATCCATCCATCATCCACCCACCATCCATCCATCATCCACCCACCAACCATCCACCCACCATCCATCCACCCACCATCTATCCATCCATCATCCACCCACCATCCATCCATCATCCACCCACCATCCACCCACCATCCATCCATCCATCATCCACCCACCATCCATCCATCATCCACCCACCATCCATCCATCCATCATCCATCCATCATCCATCCATCATCCATCCATCATCCATCCATCCATCATCCATCATCCATCCATCATCCACCCACCATCCATCCATCATCCACCCACCAACCATCCACCCACCATCCATCCACCCACCATCTATCCATCCATCATCCACCCACCATCCATCCATCATCCACCCACCATCCACCCACCATCCATCCATCCATCATCCACCCACCATCCATCCATCATCCACCCACCATCCACCCACCATCCATCCATCCATCATCCACCCACCATCCATCCATCATCCACCCACCATCCATCCATCCATCATCCATCCATCATCCATCCATCATCCATCCATCCATCATCCATCATCCATCCATCATCCACCCACCATCCATCCATCATCCACCCACCATCCATCCATCATCCACCCACCATCCATCCACCCACCATCCATCCACCCACCATCCATCCATCCATCATCCACCCACCATCCATCATCCACCCACCATCCATCCATCATCCACCCACCATCCATCCATCATCCATCCATCCATCATCCACCCACCATCCATCCATCATCCACCCACCATCCATCCATCCATTCACCCAACCACCTATCCATCCATCCATCCATCCATCCATCCATCCATCCACCATCCATCCATTCACCAACCAACCACTACCTATCCATCCACCACCTACCCACCCACCTATCCATCCATTCATCTACCCACTCACCTGTCCACCATCCATCCATCACCCACCCACCCATCCACTCATCTATCTATCCACCATCCATTATTCATTCCCTACCCACCAATCCATCCTCTCATCCTCCTATCCATGCATCCATTCACCATCCCCACCCACCTACCCATCTACCCATCATCCATTCACCCACAATCCATCCATCTACACAACATCCAACCCCCATACACTCATCCATCCACCACCTGTCCCCCCAGATCCTGTCCTCAAGTTGGATCAGCCCTTCCAGTATCTGCCATCCCATTGCACCTTAAAAAAGTTGTGGTCCATATAACCCCGGGACCCTCTTCAGTTGTGGTCTTCCTGACGAGAGGAGGACGCCACGTGGCTCTGCTGTGTGAGCCTGGACCCACCTCGGCCACCTGCCTGTCTCCGTCTGTCGGGGTACATCGCCGGTGGCTTTGTTTGCCGGAGCCCAGGACCCACCAGGAATCGGTAAATAAACCCTGTGTGAATGCACGCTAACTCTGTGTGTCGTGTGTTCCAGTTCGGCTCAGCTGTCTAGACATTGGCAGTGTCTCCCAGACTTTTGACATATGTGTACCCCTTCTATAATTTTCGTGACGCTGATTACCCCTCGTCAAAAAAAAAAAAAAAAAGGATGCATTTTAATAACAATCAAAATATATTTATTTTTTATTTTTTTGGTACATACACAAAATAATAAGAAACGAAAAATAAAATCACTCATAATAAAATATAAATAAAAGTTATATTATAAATAACATTTATGTGGATCAATGAGAAGGATGAAATTGAGTTGACTCATGAGAATGTAGAATCAGGCACAGCTAAGCACGGTGCAGCGCATGTCCCCACCAAACTCCGGCACAACGTGTACCCCCGCCAAACTCTTCCCGTCCCCCGGGGGTACGGTGTGCGTGCCACACTTTGGGAAACACTGTGCCAGGGCATAGGCCATCATTGCTGACTGCTGGCCACCTGCGCTTGTCCCACGAGTCTAGGCAGACGAGCAATTAATTGGGGCTTAACTGGGACCATGCCCCGCTCACGGGAGCGGGGGTGGGCCTTGGGCAGAGCCTTGCTCACGAGGAGGCCGAGCGAGGCTCATCCCCGCGTGGGAGCGTCTCGCCCTCTTCCAGCTCAATGGGCGCCTTGTCCTGTGACAGCGAGTGTCCCCACGGTACCTGGCCGGCCCCGGTGTCCGTGCTGGGCAGGGGGTAGCCCGCTGCCCGGCACGGGGGGGTGCACGCTGCTAAAGGCCGCGAGGCCGCTGCTGGGGGCCTCCCGGCTTTGGGGGAGCAGGCCCGGGCGGGCGTCTGTCCCTCCTCGGCGGGGCTAGGCGGGGCCCTGCTCTGCGTTCCTGTGGAGAGGCGACAGGGCTGCCGGCCTGACGGGACCGGGACGGCGGACGTACCCCAGGGGGGCAGGTCGGCCTGCCCCGGAGGCTCCGGAGGGCGGCTGGCAGGAGAGGCTGAGAAGCGGGCCCAGCAGGTGCAGCAGGAACCGTCCTGGGGGGCGGCTCAGGGAGAGCTGGACCCAGAAGCCAGAGGCCACCAGTGGCCCCCGGAGGAGGAGTGCAGGAGGCAGCTGGCCAGCGGCCCTCTCTCCTCTCTCCGCGCCTCCCTTCTTCTCTGAAATCAATAAAAATATATTTTCAAACGAGTGCATTTAAAAAAACAAGAAAAGAAAGCCACGCAAAGCACCCATTGGTCAGGACTCAGGCCCTGACTGGAGTCGGTAGCTGGTCACTCGGGGGCTCAGGCGGAGGCCGCCCACGCGAGGGGTGTGCACGGGCGAGGCCGGGGCCGGGCGGCGGGGCCGGGTGTCCGGGGCGCGGGGCCGGGTGTCCGGGGCCGGGTGTCCGGGGCCGGGTGTCCGGGGCGCGGGGCCGGGTGTCCGGGGCGCGGGGCCGGGTGTCCGGGGCCGGGTGTCCGGGGCCGGGTGTCCGGGGCGCGGGGCCGGGTGTCCGGGGCGCGGGGCCGGGTGTCCG
Organism: Vespertilio murinus; assembly: GCA_963924515.1. Lineage (NCBI taxonomy): Eukaryota > Metazoa > Chordata > Mammalia > Chiroptera > Vespertilionidae > Vespertilio > Vespertilio murinus. Next base: position 450,397 of record CAWUQJ010000029.1, on the reverse strand, counting down.
GGGCCGGGTGTCCGGGGCGCGGGGCCGGGTGTCCGGGGCCGGGTGTCCGGGGCCGGGTGTCCGGGGCCGGGTGTCCGGGGCGCGGGGCCGGGTGTCCGGGGCGCGGGGCCGGGTGTCCGGGGCCGGGTGTCCGGGGCCCGGTGTCCGGGGCCGAGCGGGGTCCGGGGCGGCGGGTCCGGGTGTCCGGGGCCGGGTGTCCGGGGCGCGGGGCCGGGTGTCGGCGCGGGGCCGGGTGTCCGGGGCCCGGTGTCCGGGGCCGAGCGGGGTCCGGGGCGCGGGGCCGGGTGTCCGGGGCCGGGTGTCCGGGGCCGGGTGTCCGGGGCGCGGGGCCGGGTGTCCGGGGCGCGGGGCCGGGTGTCCGGGGCGCGGGGCCGGGTGTCCGGGGCCGGGTGTCCGGGGCCGGGTGTCCGGGGCGCAGGGCCGGGTGTCCGGGGCCGGGTGTCCGGGGCCGGGTGTCCGGGGCCGGGTGTCCGGGGCGCGGGGCCGGGTGTCCGGGGCGCGGGGCCGGGTGTCCGGGGCCGGGTGTCCGGGGCCGGGTGTCCGGGGCGCAGGGCCGGGTGTCCGGGGCGCGGGGCCGGGTGTCCGGGGCGCAGGGCCGGGTGTCCGGGGCCGGGTGTCCGGGGCGCGGGGCCGGGTGTCCGGGGCCGGGTGTCCGGGGCGCGGGGCCGGGTGTCCGGGGCCGGGTGTCCGGGGCGCGGGGCCGGGTGTCCGGGGCGCGGGGCCGGGTGTCCGGGGCCGGGTGTCCGGGGCCGGGTGTCCGGGGCGCAGGGCCGGGTGTCCGGGGCCGGGTGTCCGGGGCCGGGTGTCCGGGGCCGGGTGTCCGGGGCGCGGGGCCGGGTGTCCGGGGCGCGGGGCCGGGTGTCCGGGGCGCGGGGCCGGGTGTCCGGGGCCGGGTGTCCGGGGCCGGGTGTCCGGGGCGCAGGGCCGGGTGTCCGGGGCCGGGTGTCCGGGGCCGGGTGTCCGGGGCCGGGTGTCCGGGGCGCGGGGCCGGGTGTCCGGGGCGCGGGGCCGGGTGTCCGGGGCCGGGTGTCCGGGGCCGGGTGTCCGGGGCGCAGGGCCGGGTGTCCGGGGCGCGGGGCCGGGTGTCCGGGGCGCAGGGCCGGGTGTCCGGGGCCGGGTGTCCGGGGCGCGGGGCCGGGTGTCCGGGGCCGGGTGTCCGGGGCCGGGTGTCCGGGGCGCAGGGCCGGGTGTCCGGGGCCGGGTGTCCGGGGCGCGGGGCCGGGTGTCCGGGGCCGGGTGTCCGGGGCCGGGTGTCCGGGGCCGGGTGTCCGGGGCGCGGGGCCGGGTGTCCGGGGCGCGGGGCCGGGTGTCCGGGGCGCGGGGCCGGGTGTCCGGGGCCGGGTGTCCGGGGCCGGGTGTCCGGGGCGCAGGGCCGGGTGTCCGGGGCCGGGTGTCCGGGGCGCGGGGCCGGGTGTCCGGGGCCGGGTGTCCGGGGCCGGGTGTCCGGGGCCGGGTGTCCGGGGCGCGGGGCCGGGTGTCCGGGGCGCGGGGCCGGGTGTCCGGGGCCGGGTGTCCGGGGCGCGGGGCCGGGTGTCCGGGGCCGGGTGTCCGGGGCCGGGTGTCCGGGGCGCGGGGCCGGGTGTCCGGGGCCGGGTGTCCGGGGCCGGGTGTCCGGGGCCGGGTGTCCGGGGCGCGGGGCCGGGTGTCCGGGGCCGGGTGTCCGGGGCGCGGGGCCGGGTGTCCGGGGCCGGGTGTCCGGGGCCGGGTGTCCGGGGCCGGGTGTCCGGGGCGCGGGGCCGGGTGTCCGGGGCCGGGTGTCCGGGGCCGGGTGTCCGGGGCCGGGTGTCCGGGGCGCGGGGCCGGGTGTCCGGGGCCGGGTGTCCGGGGCGCGGGGCCGGGTGTCCGGGGCCGAGCGGGGTCCGGGGCGGCGGGTCCGGGGCGGCGGGTCCGGGCGGAGCGGGCCCCGCTCACCCGCGCGGAGCCGCGGAGGCGCCCGGTCGGTCCCGCCGCCGCCCGAGGCCCCGGAGCCGGCGAGGCCGCCCCGGACCGACTCCAGGAAGAGCCGGGCCCGCGGGCACCCGCCCCGGGGAGCGCGCTCGCCCGCAGCCTCCGGCCCGGGGCTCCCCGAGGTCCCGCCTGAGGCTCCGCTCGCACCCGGCACCCTCCCGCCCCGCCTCCAGACTCCGCTCTCCCCGGGCGCGCGCCCTCGGACCCGGACCCTCTCCCGCCCGCCCCGCCCCGGCCTCGCCCCCCCCCCCCGGCCCTCGGGCCCCCCGCGCCTCCTCGGGCCGCGGCGGCGGAGGGCGGGCCCGCCGGGGGCGGCGGAGGCGGAGGCGCGGGGGGCCGGGGCCTCCCTCCGGAGAGCCCGGGGCCGGGGGCGCCGCACCGGGGAGGCGGCGGGGCCGGCGCGGGGGGCGCAGCGCCCTGGGCGGGGCGCCGCGGGCCGCGGAGGGCGCGCTCCCGGCGGGTCTCCGCCCGCCCCGGCTCCGGCTGCGGCTCCGGCTCCGGCTGCGGCTCCGGCTGCGGCTCCGGCTGCGGCTCCGGCTGCGGCTCCGGCTCCGGCTGCGGCTCCGGCTCCGGCTGCGGCTCCGGCTCCGGCCCCCGGTCCCGGCTCCGGCCCCCGGTCCCGGCGCGGGCGGCGGCGGCGGCGCGGGCCCGGAGGACGCGGAGGATGAGGGCGAGGCCGGCGGCCCGGCCGCGCGGCGCCGGGCGGAGGCGCGGGCGGCGGGGGCGGCGGGCGGCGGGCGCGCGGGGCGCGGGCCGGGCCGCGCGCGGAGGATGAAGCGCCGCGTCCGCGGGGCCTGCGCCGCCGCCGCCGCCTGCCTGCTGCTCGCCTGCGCGCTCGGCGCCGCCGCCGCCGGCCTGCGGAGCGTCTCGCTGGGCGCGGCGCTGCGCGGGGAGCCGTTCCGCCTCGGCGCCGCCGCCGGCGCCTTCTACTCGGGGCCGCTGCTGGCCGCCGGCCTCGCGCTGCTGGGCGCCGCCCGGCTCTGCGGGCCCGCGGGCCCGGGGGGCGGCCGGCGCCTGCTCCTGCTCGGCGCCCTGGTCTTCCTGCTCGGCGTCCTGAGCGCCTTCGCGGGCGCCGTGATCGACGGCGACGCCGTGGCCCTCGCGGAGCGCAAGTACTCGCACTACTGCCGGCCGCCGCGCGCGCCCGCCCCGCCGGCCCCGGCCCCGGCCCCGGCCCCGGCCCCCGCCCCGGCCCCGGCCCCGCCGGCCCCCGCCCCGCCGGCCCCCGCCCCGCCGGCCCCGGCCCCCGCCCCGCCGGCCCCCGCCCCGCCGGCCCCGGCCCCCGCCCCGCCGGCCCCCGCCCCGCCGGCCCCGACCCCGGCCCCGGCCCCCGCCCGCGCCACGCCCGCCAAGTGCCGGCAGCTCCGCGACTACCAGCGCGGCCTGGTGCTCTCCGCCGTCTTCAACGCGCTCGAGTGCCTGCTGGGCCTGCTCAGCCTGCTGCTGGCCAGGGCCTGCCGGGCGGCGCGGGCCGCTCCCCGGGGCCGGCGGGGGCGGCGGGGCCGGCGGCGCCGCCCGAGCGAGGCCCCCGCGCCGGCCCCGGGGGAGCCGGGCGCCGCCGTCGCCTGCATCAGCCGGGCGGCCGCGGGCGCGGCGGGCGCGGCGGGCGCGGAGGTGTGCTGCGGCGGGCACCCGTCCGTGGAGCTGCCGGGGTACGCGCGCTCGGACCCGGACCTCGACGCCTCCTTCCCCTACTGCTGCCGGCCGCCCCGCGCCTGCTGAGCCCGGCCCGACGGGCGGGCGGGCGGGCGGACGGCCGGCCGCCTCCCCGGGGCCCCGCCGGAGACTGGCCTCGAGGGCCGCCGCCTGCGCTGTGTCCGGGAGGCCTCTCCGCTCTCCCGCGTCCTCTCCTGCCCGGATTCCGTCCAAAGTTTACATGTTTGGGGCCCGCTCGCCCTGCCGCGCTCCCCTGGGCGGGCGAGCCCCTTCCCTCCCCGGGCGCGGCCCCAGGCCCGGTGCGAGCTCCTTGGAGAGGACGCGAGGACCCTTCTGGAACGGGGGACGCACCGCCGGCAACACTTCGTACACGGATGTGCCTGCTTTTGTCAAAACTTTCTTACTGTAAAGCTCCAGAAATGGTGGCAATGTTTGGTACATTTATTGCAATTTAAAATGGGCGAGTTCCTTTATTAAATTAATTGCTATGTCGTTGGAATTAGAAGATGTCTACGCACAGATCAGTTTGGGGGCGCGCGAGCGGGGCGGGAGGGGGGAGATGGCTGAGTTTGTCAGACGCAAACTCTGAATTCCGCCGCTCGCCAGCCAGTGGACTCACCCAGCCTCCTCCCGAAGCGAGTGTTCCGTGTGCACCAGGCCCCAAACAGTTCTCTTTTTGGAAACTGGTGATGAGATTTCTGCTGCAAAGCCGAACTTATTTTTGGTTAATGCATATGAATTTCCAATCCTATTTAGGGAAAACCACAGGCCTAGCTTCTCTGGCAAAGGCTATTTTCCTGTGGATGAATTTGGCCATTTGAACATTACACCCTTCCATTTAAATGTGCCTCCGCGGTGATGTGAAGGTCACAGGGTTAAATCATTAGGAGTCTGCCGGCTCAGGGCTCAGGGAAAAGGTGAGCCGGGCCAGAGCTGAGGTGTCAGGCAGGTGTGCGCTGGTCCTGAAGGAGAGCTCCACTCTTACCGAAGGGTTTGACGTGCAGAATGAGGTGGGGGCACCCCAGGGTGAAGGTCACCTCTGCCAGAGAAAGGGGAAAGCAGTGTGTCCCGTGCTCAGGTCTGGGGTGACCTCATTGTGGAAAAGTGCCCAGCAGGCTATCGGGTGAGACCTCTCTCCTCAGCTCCCGGTGCCCCACCCTAAGCCCTAGACCTCCTGAACCCGACCACCCAGACCTCCACCCGGCCCCGGACGACCGGGCCGCCCAGCTGCAGCAGACGCTGGCAGGGAGGCCGGAGGCCCGTCACCACCCGCGGGATGGGCCCATCGGCCAGACCTCAGGGACTGAAACGCATCTGATCAGAGAGGCAACGAGCTGACGTCCCCTCGGAAAACCCGCGTCCGGGTCCTCGGCGCTCACCCACAGGCCTCTGCAGAGGGCGTGGGCCAAGCACGGCCGCCTGGGCCCTCTCCGTCCCCACACCAGCAGCCCCGGGCCATCAACCTGAGGCAGCAAAAGAGACTGAAACACACTTCCTGTCTGCCCAAGTCTGGCCAACCAGGCCCAGCCAGCAGTCCCCACTTCCGGAGCCGGGCTGTGCCTGCGCCCCCTCGAGCCCCCGAGTGCCCTGGCTCCGGGGACAGCTCAGAGCTGCCGAGCAGAGGTGGTCCGGCTGATGTGGCCGAGGACGGCAGACCTCAGGCCCTTGTTCCACACGATGGGTGCAGTTTACCTGTGGGGTGCCTAATACGGCAAAACCAGGGGCCTCCCTGGGGTTCCAGGCTTTTTGGAGAAGGCACAGAGGCAGCGCTGGCCCAGGCCCAGCGCGCCCTCCTGTGCGGGCGTCCGGCTGGGCAGCAGGGAGCATCCGGGTCACATAGAAGTGGACTTCAAGGCAACAAAAACCAGGTGACGTTTTTAAAGACGCAGATGTTCCTAACTTTCACGGATACTCTTAGCCCCAATCAAGACGATGATGTGCGGCACGGGCTTTATTTTGTAAAGCTTATCCAGGAAATGAAACCCCAAATACCCCTCAGCTGAAGGTCTGAGACCAACCTCAGGGAACCGGGTCCTGAGCTTCCTGTGCTCCGATCAGCTAGCTTCCTGGTGTGGGCTCGATGCCCGATGCCACGGTCCCCCACTCACACGGCTACGCCCAGAGCTGCGCCCCTCACCTCACACTGTCCACACTCCCTGCTTTCCGGAAGCGTCCACGGTGAGGAAGTGACTCTGGGAGACAGGGCGGTTCTGGGGCCGTCCTCAGAGCGGGTGTTCTCGTGGCCTGTGGAGGCCGCCCCAGGAATGTGGGTCACAGTGAAGCAAGATTAAACATATCTCAGGGTTTTTACGTGGCGTGATGCTGAGTAGAGGTGGCTTTATTTTTTGCTAGCTTTTGTTTTTTGTGAATACTCATCAAAGGATACTTTTCCATAGATTTTTAGAGAGTCGAAAAGAGGGGGGGAAGAAAGAGTAAGATGGATGTGAGAGGAACACATCGGTTGGCTGCCTCCTGCAGCTGCCCCAGCCAGGGCCTGCACAGGAGCAGCTTGCCACCAAGGCTGTGCATTTGACCGGAATCAGACCCAGAACCCTTTGGTCCTCAGGCTGATGCGTTATCCGCAGAGCCAAACCTGCCAGGCCTAAAAGTTGCTTTCTTAAGGATAAAGGCTGTTTACTTCTAAGAGGGCAGTTTAGTTAAGATCACACGCGATGCGGTCGCCGTGGCCACAGGCTCTCTGCAGACAGGTGGACGCTGCACCTGGGCCTCAGGCCTCGGGCTTCCACGCGTCCCTTCTCAGAGCAGCTCTGCCCGCGGCACGAATCCGAACCACATAACTGGCGTTCTGGCTGGGACACAAACAACCCGTTGCGTTAAAAACCAGTCAGATGATGTTTGTGGTGGAGATCGAGCTGCTGGTGATTAAATGTTTTATTTAGTGCCACAACCCAGCACACTCCAATATGCACACAGATATAGTACATACACCCAAGTGCACATGCATGCATATAGGAGCACATGCGGGTATACACATGAGCCCCCATGTGTGTATATGCACACAAGAGCACACATGCACATGGGAGTGCATGCAACTGTAAAATCAAGCAGTGCACACATGTGCATGTGTGCACAGCACACACGTTGCACACATGTGCACAGACATAGGCATACACACTGCACTGCCGCCTGGGCATGTCTAAAGCCAGGCCAGCAGCACTGCCTGGGGCACTCAGTGTCCCGGGGAATCTGAGGGGAATGGCCTGGCTGTGGACTGCATCCTGGGCACAAACACCAGAATGTGCGCGTAGGGAGCATGATGCTGAGGGCGGCTGGTGGGTGCTGAGCTGCAGTGGGCCCACCCTGGGTCACAGGAAGGTGGGGCAGGCTGGTGGGTGCCCACATATCCCAATGCCTGCACAGACTGGCCAGCTAACTGCACTGGAGCTGCACTAGGGTCTGGGCCAGCGGTGGGACCCTGGCTGAGTCCTGGGGCGCCTGGGTGGGTCTGTGCTGCATAGACAGTGTGCGTGGTGGGTGTCGCGCATTGGGGTCACCTTTGCCCCGTGCTCCCCATGGAACCAGACTGTGCCCCAGCAGTGATGACTGCCCCACAGTACTGTTTCTTCACTAAGCCTGGACAGAAACTACTCCCTGACAGAGACTGGAGGAAAGGGAGTGCTGGCGCGTTGGCGGAGTGTAAGCGTGGGGGCCTGTGGGCCATTTCCAGCGAGGCCACAGAGACCAAAGCTCATGTCCGCTGGTTCACCTTCCAGATGATCTGATGTCTTGGCTTAATTTGCTACTTTTCAGCACAGTGACCGACAGCAACAAAACACCCACAAAAGGGAAGGAAGTTGACAGTGTGCATGTCTCATGTCCCCAATCTGAATTCTCCTTGCTGCTCCCAGCTAGCCGAGGAAGCTGTGTTTACAACAGTTTTCTTAAAATCTCCGTGGTCAGTGGGGTCTGCTCACAGCATGAGTTTGCCACTCCAGGTGCCCTGATCCTCAACAGGATGTCTGTCTTTTATCCACCTGGGAATTTATCTTTGTTCATAATGTGATCTCACTTTCTATCTTTTGTTATATGCGCGTGTGTGTGTTCATCTGTCTGTATCTATCCATACACATCCATCATCTGTCCATCATCCATCATCTACCTTATACCTATCCATCTCCTTGGTAATTTTTCCTTCATTGTATGGAGAGCTAATTTCTCTAGCACCCCTTCTGTTTTATCATGGTAACCCCATTATTTCAGGGCTTTGGGACATCTATTAGCATTGAGCCGTTTTTTACGTATCTCACATAACGATATTCTATATTCACACAATTTTCCTTCTTTGTTCTGTTCTTCCTATGACCCACATGTCTTACTTCACCGAAGGGCTGTCTGGGGCACTTTCCATGTGCATTTCTGGTAAGACTGCCACAGCTGCGCAGAACTCACATACGCAGACCGGCCTGGCCGTGGCGTTCACTCCTTCATTCGGGTGGAAAGCCATCTTGACAAATGAGTCCTTCCATCTCTGGGTAGATCTCTCTCTTCACTTATTTAGGTGTTCTTTTATGTTTTTCAATAAAGTTATACTAATACACATTTTGATGTAAATCAAACCAATATTGCGTCTGATTTAAAAGTCAGTAATGTGTGTGTCCCAGGATGCCGTGTGCCCCGGGCGAGCCGCGTGTCCCAGGGGAAGCAGTGGGACCCGGGGGAAGGGGCAGTGAGAACCAGAGGAGGAGCAGACTCTATTCCGGTGGTCCTGAGATAGTCACCATAAAACAAGCAGACTACCAAATGACAGCGGGGAGGGGAAGGAGACCTGGGGGGAGATAAGAGAACAACCGAAGGACTGGTATGCATGCATATAAGTACAACCAACGAACACAGAACTCTGGGGAGGGAGGGCATGAATGGGAGGTGGGGGGGGAGGGGGCAATGGTGAGCTATGTACACATATAATACCTTAATAATAATAAAAAAAGACTCTCTTACAGATTCACAACCTGTCATGGCTTCCCTGTCTGCCACCCAGCGTCCCAGAAGGTCCGCAGTAGGGCAGGATCAGGACCTACTTGGACCAGTTGGCAGGATGGCTCAGTGAGTGCTGTCAACAACACTCACTGAGCCAACATGGTCCAAGGAGGAACCTGCTCTGACAACTGGCACTGTGAGTAGAATTTAGGAATAAATACTCCAAGAAGTAGATCTTGCTCTGATAGATGCAAACTTCAGGAAGTCCACATCCACGAATCCTGTGTGAAAAGATTCAAAACGGAGGAAAGAAAATAAAGAGTAAGCGGTGTGGGAAGGCCTGGGGGCGAGCTGTGAGCCCTTTATCACAGAATCAGCACTGGCCAGTGGTGTAGGTTACAGCACAGAATCGGCACCATAACTTGTGATGATAACCCTATGAAAGAAGTTGTAAGCGAGGGAAGGGAAACTGGGGGGAAGGGGTGTGATACTTCTGTCATGTTTTATAGCAAGGACTCCAGGGATATGGACTAAAGTAAGAAGGAGTAGTTTTTAAAATGAATATTTAAACATAGTTTTTTTTTTTTTTTTAAATTTCTTGATTATGACATATTTGTCCTCACCCCCCCCCCCACTCCCATCCCAAACCCCTCCCCACCCCCTTGTTGCCCGTGATCACTGGTCAGGCTTACATGCATACAAGTCCTTTGGTTGACCTCTCCCCCTTTCTCCCACCCTCCCCTACCTTCCCTCTGAGGTTTGACAGTCTGATCAGACTGTCAAAAATATTTTTTCTTGAATTTTTAGGAATATTTTATGAACTAATACTTCTTGTAAGAAGCAAGTTATCCAAAGTTCAACACTTTCTCTTTTTCTGTTAAACTCAGAAAAATTACATTAAATGCTCTGGATTAAAAACAGCAATAGAGTAAAGCCTGCTGGACAAATCGCCCCCGAGACAGTTTCCTGAGTGTCCGTGACCGCTGCTTCTAGGTAGTGATAGCTAAAAATACTTTCTTGCCCTAACCCATGTGGCTCAGTGGACAGAGCGTTGGCCTGAGGACTGAAGGGCCCGAGTTTGATTCCGGTCAAGGGCAAGTACCCTGGTTGCAGGCACATCCCCAGTAGGAGGAATGCAGGAGGCAGCTGATCAATGTTTCTCCCTCATCGATGTTTCTAACTATCACTCTCCCTTCCTCTCTTAAAAGAAGAAAAAAAATCAATAAATATATTTTAAAAAATACTTTCTTTAAAAAATATGTTTTTGCCCCAGCTGGTGTGGCTCAGTGAACAGAGTGTTAGCCTGTGGACTGAAGGGGCCCAATTTGATTCTGGTAAAGGCCACATGCCCGGGTTGCATGCTCAATCCCCAGGAGGGGGAGTGCAGGAGGCAGCCGCTCAACAATTCTCATCACTGTTTCTCTCCTCCCTTCCTCACTGAAATCAAGAAAAATGTATCTTTAAAAATGCAACATTTTTATTGAGCATTTACAATTAAAAAATTACAGGTGATATGAAGTCATTATTTCTTAAAAAGAGGGGGCAGGCCCTGGCCAGGGGGAGGCGGAGAGGGGAGAGACGAGGTGGTGGAGGCTGCGAGAACGTGCCCGTGCTTTCTAGATCACAGCGCTCTTCCGAGTCCGAGTGTCACGGGCCAGACGGGGTCTGTGGTGCCCGTGGAGGAGGAGGGCCCCCTCCAGGGTGCCGGGGGAGGACTGCGGAGAGGGACAGCACCCCCCGCATGGTGCCGGGACCTGGTGCACCAGACGCCTCTAGGAAAGCCCCGTTCTCACCTGAAAGAAGGACCACCTAGTGGTTTGGGTTTGGGGAGGTGGCAGTCATTTCCTTGAAAACCAAGCGGACTGTCGTTGCCAAGACAACTCGGGATGTGCTGATGAGCTGAATTTTCACACGAAGTGAGAGAGTTCCGGAACACGTGCACCTGCCCCCTTGCTCCCAGCACTGAGTTCTGATGCGGCTGTGGGCAGTGGAACTAGTGGTGCTTGGCTTTGCATCAGGAACCGTGTTGCCACGCTGTTTTCCAGATGAGAGTGTGGTGGAGCCACATCTGGGGAGGGTCCCCTCAGAGCTCACCGGCCAATGCAGTCGAGGGCAGCCCAGGCCGGTCACGGTGTGGTTTCAGACTGCAAAGCACACCTAAGCTTCCTTTTCAAAGTAACTTTATTTTGGAAAAGTTTAAATCTCACAAGAAGTTGCAGGCACAGTACAATGACCCTCGTCCCACACCAGCTTCCCCTGTGGCATTAAAAGCTACAGGGCTGCCGACCCCAGCGTGAAGCTCAGTGCACCTTCCAGCTTCGGCGCAGCACGGACACAGAACACCCACAGCCACCACGGACAGACCGCACCCTCCCGTCTGGCCTGGGCTGCCCGCACCGCATACAACACAGCAGGCTGAGCACAGAGCCCAGCCGTCCACACCTGAGCCAGACACTCAGAGGAGATTTGCAAAAATATAAGACAATGCCACTCTTCTTGCTAATTTTTGTGTGTGGAAAATAGTTACCGTATTTTTCGGACCATAGACGCACTTTTGCTTCACCAAATAGTGGGAGGAAAAGTGCCTGCGTCTTATGGTCCGAATAGAAGAAGTGCCTGCGTCTTGAGACTAGAGTACTCAAACCTTTGTCTTTATGTGTTAATGACAGTGATAATGGTTCTCAATGCCACTGTTGACTGCTGTTCAGTTTGTATGTTTCAAATATTATTCTGTTATACTTTATTAAATATTTTATTACACTATTTGGTTCAGAATATTTTTTTCCCTATTGTTCTCCTCTAAAAACCAGGTGCGTCTCATGGTCGGGTGCGTCTTATGGTGCGAAAAATACGGTATTTTCCTTAAAAATATATTAAAGTTTATATCTTTATTTTTAAATGAATAAATTGTTTTGAAATGTCTGTTTTAATTTTCAGTGCCATCAGTGCTGACAGCTGTGACCCCATGAAGCCGAGCTCCGGGGGCCCTGAAGTCAAAAGGGTCGAGCCTCTGAAGGTCGCACACACGACACCCGCTCTGGCAACCTTTTACGCATCACGTAAACACACAGGGCTGGTCATAGCCCAACTCATCCAGAGGCAATTAAAAGCCCAGCAGTTTCTGTAGTGATTGTCTGTCTACAGGGGAATATGGCTCATATTCAAACTAAGTATTTTAAAGTGACCTTTTATTAAGCCACTTACTACTGAATGCAACTTCACGTATAATCGTCCAAGCAATTGAAGCTATTCACCCGCACTGTAGAATTCACCTCTTCTTTTCAGAATAATCTTGCACGTACGCCTACTTTTACTAACAAATCCATGGAGTAAACAGGAGGCTTTAACAACGTGCTCTTCTCCCAGCGTCTGCCTTGGCGCCGGCCCGGTCCACGGCGGTGAAGCACAGGCAGAGGGTGGCTGTGACAAGCAGGTGCATGCCCTCGTAGAGGAGCTTCGGGGAGAACACGCTCCAGATGAACAGGTGGTAGCGCAGGGCGGTTACCATGACGATGTAGGCGGACACCGGGACGGTGCTGAGCAGCGCGTAGCAGAAGCAGGCGCGCCTCAGCGCCGAACCGCTGCGGGTGAAGGGAAACGGGTTAGTGCACGGTGCTCTGTCCCAGTGCTCTGTCACTGACACATGTATTTTGAAAACGAGGAGGTAAAGCTTGCTCCTGGGCCTGGTCAGTCTGGTGGGCAGCGGCGACTGAGGAGATGAGGCGGCAGACACCTCCTGTCACGCTACTTCACGCCCCATTTTTAAAAAAAAGTATATTTATTGATTTTTTACAGAGAGGAAGAGAGAGAGGGATAGCGAGTTAGAAACATCAATGAGAGAGAATCATCGATCAGCTGCCTCTTGCACACCCCCTACTGGGGATGTGCCCGCAACTAAGGTACATGCCCTTGACCGGAATCGAACCTGGGACCTTTCAGTCAGTCCGCAGGCCGACGCTCTATCCACTGAGCCAAACCGGTTTCGGCTTCACGCCCCAGTTTGCAAAAGTATCTATTTAAAAACGACAGGCACACACTGCTACACCCTCTCGTGTATGCTAACCTATAAACTACGAGAAGATAGCCGCACAAGACTAGGGTCAACTACATGCCAACTAACTGAACAATCTGTAAGAAACAGATAAACTCCTACAAACGCAGCATCTTCCGCCGAAACCGGTTTGGCTCAGTGGTAGAGCATCGGTCTGCGGACTGAAAGGTCCCGGGTTCGATTCCGGTCAAGGGCATGTACGTTGGTTGCGGGCACATCCCCGGTGGGGAGTGTGCAGGAGGCGGCTGGTCGATGTTTCTCTCTCATCGACGTTTCTAGCTCTCTATCTCTCTCCCTTCCTCTCTGTAAAATATCAATAAAATATATTAAAAACAAACAAACAAACAAACAAAAAAAACCGCACCATCTTCCAAGTCTGAGTGAAGAAGAAAGAATCTGAAAAGACTGATAACTACTCATGAAATCAAAGCAGGAATAAAAAAAACCTCCCCACAAACAAACATCCTGGACAGGATGACTTCACGGGTACATTTAGCCGAACACTTTATTAACATGCATTCCTCTTAAACTATTCCCAAAAATTTAAGAGGAGGGAAGGCTTCCAAGCTCATGTTCCGTGGCCAGCACCATCCTCATTACAAAACCAGACAGACTCTGAAAAAGAAAACTATAGGCCCAGGCCCATATCCCTGATGAACAGACGCAAAAATCCTCAACAAAATGCTACCAAATCGAGCCCAGCAAGATCACGCACCATGACAAAGGCTAAACAGAGCTCAGAAGGGAGGCAGGCCACATGGTCTAGGACAGAGGTGGTGACAAGAGAGCACAGCGGGTAGTCAGTCTCTCGATAAAGGGCCCTGGAACCTGGATAGACAGACGTGCAAAAACATGAAGCTAGGCCACCAACTTATACCACATAGAAGCAACTCAAAACGGGTCACAGCCCTAAACGCAAGATCCTGAGTGTCATCGCATGCTGCCTCCCTCTACGCTCAGACACCGAGGCCCCCACACGCTCCCCTGGCAGCCGTGATCCCAGCTGCCCACCCCACCCCACCCCACCCCACCCCACCCCCACCCCCACCCCCACCCCTCAACCCTAGCCTTGCTCCGTGAGGCCGCCTAACTCCGGTGCTCTGGCTCTGGGGTAACTAGTTCACTCTCATGGCAGCTCCAGACCTGAGCTCCTGCAGCAAGTCCTTGTGCACACACCTTGGGTCCCGCTGGGGATCCAACCATCAGGAAGGGGACCCCCAGGGAGGTCGTCACCTCCTGGAGCCACGGCACCAACAGGAAGGAGAACTGGGAGGAGCCTCGTCGATAGGTGGGCCTGGGCACCCCCTGCCCCTCGCCTGGGGAGTGGGTCCTTCTCAGCCACGGGAATAGGGGCTTCCACAGTCACACTCCAGGGTCACCCCTCCTGTCACCCTGTCAAAGGGTGCTGCGCACGTGAGGGGCGTGGCCAGACTGTGAGGGTCAGAGGAGGAGCTGCACCTGCTGGGCTCCCAGCTCAGGAAGTTCACCAAGTGGCTGGCCCACAGCACGGGCCCCGCATACGTTGCAGATGCCGTCAGGAACATGGCCGGGACCTCCACGTAGGTGTCCAGGCCCACGAAGCCCGCCGAGATGTCCACCGTGGCGATGTTGTTGGAGTTTCCCTGGAATGATATGGCCACGCTCACAACACGGCCACGTGACCATGAGAAGCCAGGAGCCATCTGTCTGTCCCGCTAACCCGTGTAGCACAGAGACACAGGCACACTTCCAGAGACGGCGAGGAGCAAGTGCCAGGTCTGAGTGTGGGGAGACTACGGACGCAAGTCTCTGGTGAGCTGCGGCAAGCTCCGTCTTTCCTCAGATCTCTCTCCCTCACAGACACACGACACACCCTCCCCCGGGACCCTGTCCGAGGGCAGCATGGGGCCATTGCTGGAGGCTGAGGGTGGATGCTGGGCCTGGGGGATCATGACTGAGGGGACAGGCTAGCAGGATGGCCACGAGAGCACAGTCACTGCTTCAGCAGATGCAGCTGTGCAGACGGTCCGGCAGCAGCCATGCCTCACGCAACTGCTGCGTCATGCCTACAGACATGCACACGTCAGGAGCAGCACCCCGCCCTCCCCCGCCCCCCCCGCCCCCCCCCCCCCACACACACACTGGACTGCTCTCTCACTGACTGACACTGAAACCTGCAAAGGACAACTACAAGGTACATGACGCACGTTACTGGTCTACCCACAGAGATAACGAAAACCTACCTGGAAATAGAAGAATGCCTGGCCAAACCAATAGTGCATGACGGTGACCTCAGTGGCCCCGTGCCTCAGGGGCCTCCAGATGAACCTGGTCATCATGGTCTGGATCAAGAGGCTGCACACCAGGACAGGAAGGTTATGTGGCCTGAGGAGCAAGGCTGCCAGGAGCACCAGTGCGCTGTGCACGTCCCACAGACCGGCGGTCTTGGCCGGGACGTCTGCAGTGAGGACTGGAGACTTAAGCACGTCTTTGATGCCCGTGAACAGAATGCCAAGGACAAACACATACACAAAGCGTGCTTCAATGATGCCCCTAAGGAAAAGCAAGACAAATTAGCACATATTTCCCCCAGGGGACCCCCAGGGAGCTCGTCACCTCCTGGAGCCACGGCACCAACAGGAAGGAGAACTGGGAGGAGCCTCGTCGATAGGTGGGCCTGGGCCCCCCTGCCCCTCGCCTGGGGAGTGGGTCCTTCTCAGCCACGGGAATAGGGGCTTCCACAGTCACACTGGTCACCCCTCTTGTCACCCTGGCATCCACTCAGCTAACAGGCCCCAGCGCCGCCTGCTGGGTGTCCAGTGGAAGTGCCAGGACCCCTCCTGTGTGCCCTCCTCCGATGGAGGTGGCGTACGGGAACCTTCCTCCTCTTGTCCAAGGAGGACCTGGTACAGCTGTGCCAGGAACAGCCACGAGCTCACAAGCACAGACACACACCTGCACGTGTCTGCACATACGATGATTTGGTCCACACCATCTGTAGTTGTGGGCAAGTGAATTAGGACTTCTGATGCTCAACCGTGATACTTGCAAATGAAGAGAGATGGCACCTGCACCCCACAGAGCCGTCCTGGGAACTGAGGGAGGGACTGCACGTCCAGTGTTTGCCAGGTGCCTGCTGTGAGCTGAGCATTTCCGCACGCCACCTGCGGCTGTCTGCAGAGGATGCTATCTGTGACAACATGCCAGAGAACTTCATGGTGTGGGACACAGACTCCTACAACACAGTTAAATGACTCCATACCTGGCCCTCTCCTCTGCAGCCCCACCTAAGCTGTTGCAGCAGCTCTTTCGTGTGAATAAGCCTGTCCCGGCTCAGGTTTCAGACTGAGAATAAACAAATAATCTTCCCTGTCACAGAAGCGAGTATAGGCAGCCGCCATTCTGGCCCGCCATTTAGAAATGGCAAAGATCAACCCTTCCTTTTCCCTTTAAGTTAGCCAATCGTACAAGACTGGGAGCCTAAGCTCTCCCATCGAGAGTGAGGGACAGATGAGGTATGTCAGCAATAAAAGCCAGAGTGGATGCCTGCTCCCAGCCCCCATGCACACGCCCCTCCTGCAGGAGGAAAGATACGGCCTTGCTGTCTGGCTCCCGAATGTCCTTGGTGTTCGGCCAGGACCCCGGTTTTAGGGGATCACCTTATTTCTAACAAGACTTTTAAAAATCTCTCAGACAAGCGGCAGCTGGTGTCAGCATACCATATAACTATCACTAAGAGGCCCAAGACCCGGCCTTAGCACCAGCCTACCTTGCTTCACAGCTTGCCCTCAGCTGGTATTTCCAAGCCCAATATAAGCAACAGCCATACGCAGATAGCTCTGTAGCTCCTGCAGGGTGGCTCCAGGCTGTGGCTGACTTTGTACCACCCGGGAGGCACCAGACCCAGTACACCTGGCGGACAACTTCAGACCATACCAGATTACAACTATACAGGCCCACAAGCAACACATTCAAGAGGCAGGCTCAGTGAGCACCAAAGCTCCACTGAAGCAAGTCCTGCTCCACTGGGGTGTCTCCTGCACAGCAGCTCTCACACGGTAGTCACAGCGGGTCCTCACAGCCAATTGGCCTGGAGGTAAACTCCTCCCAGTGATGCCAACAGCAGTCAAGGCTCAACTACAGCAATAGATATAGAGTCCAAATTAATGGCTACAAGGATGCTCAATGAGAGCTGCAAGGGACTTAGTGAAAATGTGAAAGACATGCAAAAGGACCAGTCAGAAATTAAGCACACACTAACTGAAATTCAGAATAGTTTACAGGGACTCAACAAGAGAGTAAAGGAGGGAGACCGAAACAAGGTGGCGGCCTGGGCAGCCTCCTAGGCTGCCACCTCCTCAACAATTTGGAAAAAAACAACAGCTAAAATCGAAAGGGATCGCACCAGACCCACAGGAAAGCTGGCGGAATGGGATGGCTACAACTAGACACAAAGCAAGGCGCCTCTGCTGCCACGTGGGGTTTAAAACTACGGTGGAACCGGACCCGCCAGGAATGAGGGAAGCCAGACCTCGCTCCGCCCCGGGGCCAAGGGAGTGGGCCATCCAGGCGGGCCCACCATGGGAGCTACGCCTTCGGCTCCTGCCCTGAACGAGACGCCTTTGAGCGTGCTCTCCCCGGCCGCAACCATCTCGGCCCGCCCACCATGCTGGTGAGGAGATGGCGCGGCATCTCCCCACCCGAAGCCATCTCAGCCCGGCCTCAACGCACGCCGTGCTGGGGAGGAGCTGGCGCAGAGCCTTCCGTTCGTGGCCCCGGCGAGTCCTTCCTACGCTGCCTCATGGCCGGGCCGAAGCTTCTGACAATGCCGTCATGTGGATTTTAAAACTACAGTGGAAATTGAGCTACAAAAGCCACCGCCTCCGCCGCACCCGCCGCCGCCACTGCTGTGAGTGAGGGAAGCCCACCGAGAACAGAGCTCACTCCACCTCGGGCCCAGGGAGTGTGTGGCTTCAGAGCTTGGCCTGCATGTCCGCAGCCGTTCCGCTGAGACTCCTTGGAGCGCGGTCTCCCCGCCCGCAGCCGTCCCAGCCCACCCGCCGTGGTAGCGAGGAGCTAGCGCGGCGCCTCCAGTTCGAAACCCCAGCGCCCCAGAGGGGCCGTGTGCTATGGGTGAGCCTTATGTCCCAGGGAGCCGTGTTCCCTGGGTGAGCCTTATGTCCCAGGGGGCCGTGTGCCTCGGGTGAGCCGTGTGTCCCAGGGGGCCGTGTGCCCCGGGAGAGCCATGTGCCCCGGGAGAGCCGTGTGCCCCGGGGAAGCAGTGGGACCTGGGGGGAGGGGCGGTGTGAACCAGAGGAGGAGCGGGTTCTATTCCGGTGGTCCTGAGATAGTCACCATAAAACAAGCAGATTGTCAAATGACAGCGGGGCGGGGAAGGAGACCTGGGGGGAGATAGGACTCTCATACCCAAGGACTGGTATGCATGCATATAAGTATAACCAACGAACACAGAACTCTGGGGAGGGAGGGCATGAATGGGAGGTGGGGGGTGGGGGGCCAATGGTAAGCTATGTACCCATATAATACCTTAATAAATTAAAAAAAATTTAAAAAAGAAAAAAGAAAAAAAATTGAGAGAGTAAAGGAACCTGACCATCAAATCAACAATTTGGAATACCAGGAAGCAAAAAACATCCAATTAGAAAAGCAAAAAGGCCCCCAAAATATGAAGATAGCCTAAGGAGCCTCTGGGACAACTTAAAATTTACCAGCACTTGTGTTTTGGGCGTGCCAGAAGGAGAGCAAGATATTGAAAATCTATTTGAAGAAATAGTGATGGAAAACTTCCCTTACCTGGTGAAAGCAACAGACTTACAAAAAGTGCAGAGTCCCAAACAAGAGGAACCCAAAGAGGACCACACCAAGACACATCACAATTAAAATGCCAACAGTTAAGGACAAAGGGAGAATCTTAAAAGCAACAAGAGAAAAGCAGTTAGTTACTGACAAGGGAGCACCCATACGGTTGTCAGCTGATTTCTCAACAGAAACTATGCAAACCAGAAGGGAGTGGCAAGAAATATTCAAAGTGATGAAAAGCCAGGGCTATAACCAAGATTATTCTTCCCAGCAAAGTAATCATTTAGAAATGAAGGTCAGATAAAGAGCTTCACAGACAAGAAAAAGCTAAAGGAATTCATCACCACCAAACTGGTGGAGGAGCAGGAGGAGAAAGAAAGTAAAAAAGAAGAAAAGAAAGATAGAGCCGAAACTGGTTTGGCTCAGTGGATAGAGCGTCGGCCTGCAGACTGAAAGGTCCCAAGTTCGATTCCGATCAGAGGCATGTACCTTGGTTGCGGGCATCCCCAGTAGGGGGTGTGCAGGAGGCAGCTGATCAATGATTCTCTCTCATTGATGTTTCTCTCTATCCCTCTCTCTTCCTCTCTGTAAAAAAAATCAATAAAATATATTTTAAAAATAGAAAACATAACAATAAAATGGCAATACATACATATTTATCAACAATTAAATCTTGAAAACAAACAAACAACAAATCTAAATCTAAACATAAAAGAACAAGAAATGTAATGAACAAAATAAACTGATGAATAAAATAGAATGTGTGGCATGGAAATAGACTGATGAATCTCGGGAGGAGAGGCAGGAAGAGATTAACTAAAAATATTCACACTAGAGGCCCAGTGCACTAAGTCCTGAGGGGGGTGAGGGGGACCAGGGATCCGTTCCGCTGATGTTCACGCCTTGGGAGCCACCTGGTGGCTGCTTTCACATCCTTTCTTCCTGGGGGAGCGTCTAAGGAGCAGAAGCAGCTGTGGTGCCTGAGGCCGACTTCCAGAAGGGTGGCGCTGGTCCGTTGGTGCCTGGCCCATTCTTTGGAGATTGGACCCGCAGGACTAATGAGGGAGTGAGTGGCTGCTGCTGGACTGGTGGGCCGCCAGGTCGGATCTGTCAGCTGAGCGGTGCTCACACGG
This sequence comes from Vespertilio murinus, assembly GCA_963924515.1. Taxonomy (NCBI): domain Eukaryota; kingdom Metazoa; phylum Chordata; class Mammalia; order Chiroptera; family Vespertilionidae; genus Vespertilio; species Vespertilio murinus. The sequence continues at coordinate 430,873 of CAWUQJ010000029.1, read as the reverse complement.
TGGGAGTGCCCTGACCACCAGGGCGCAGCTCCTGCATTGAATATCTGCCCTCTGCTGGCCAGTGTGTGTCATAGCAACAGTCTTAAAGGTCACTTGGGCTTTTACAGAGATCTGGTGCACAAAATCCGTGCGTGGGTAGGGTCCCTAGTCCTGGCTGGCAATCAGGGCCAATTGGGGCCTTTTGGCTGCCAGGCCAGGGCCTCCCTTCCCTGGCTGCCAGCTGGGGCTTTCCTTCATTCTGCGCCACCCCCTGGTGGTCAGCGCATGTCATAGCGAGCGATCGAACTCGCGGCCTCCGAGTCCAACTCCCGAGGGGACACTTTGCATCTTAATAGATACACATCACCTGTGGACACAGACAATAAGGCGATGAAAGTCTCAGGTGGGACGGGACCAAGTGGAAGGGGTTATGGGGGAGAGGGGGATACTTGTAATACTCTTAACCATAAAGGTTTAAAAAAAAATGTCATACACAACAACAAGAAAGCCCACTGTGTGGGAAAACTTATTCGCCAATGATATTTCAGATAAGGGTTTAATCTCCAAAATTTACAGAAAACTCATACAACTTAACAAAAGGAAGATAACGAGCCAATCAAAACACGGGCAAAGGACCTAAATAGACACATTTCGAAAGAGGACATACAGAAGGCCGAGAGACATGAAAACACTTTCAAAGTCACTAATTTGATTGACTGAGAGATGTAAATCAAAACGACAATGAGGTACCATCTCACGCCTGTCAGAATGGCTATCATTAACAAATCAAGAAATTACAAGTGCTGGGGAAGATGCGGAGAAAAAGGAACCCTCCTGCACTGCTGGTGGGAATGCAGACTGGTGCAGCCGCTGTGGACAACAGTGTGGAGTTTCCTTAAAAAGTTAAAAATGGAACTGCCATTTAGCCCAGTGATCCCACTCCTAGGAATATATCCCAAGAAACCAGAAACACCCATCAGAAAGAATTTATGCACCCCTATGTCCACAGCAGCACAATTCACCACAGCTAAGATTTGGAAACAACCTACCTGCCCATCAGCAGATGACTGGATTAAAAAACTGTGGTACAGCTACACAATGGAATACTATGCCGCTATAAAAAAGAAGGAACTTTTACCATTTGCAACAGCATGGATGGACCTGGAGAGCATTATTGCTAAGCGAAATAAGTCAGTCAGAGAAAGATAAATATCACATGATCTCACTCATGTGTAGGATATAATGATCAACATAATTTGATGAACAAGAATAATCCAGAGACACATGGTAGGGGCAGGGGGTTAGAGAGCAACCAAAGGACTTGTATGCACACATGTTAGCATAAACAATGGACAGACCCTGGGGCGGTGGGGGCTTGCCCAGGGTGGGAATGGCTGCAGGAGAGGAGGAGGGGGGTCAACTGGGGGAAAAGGAGACAGCTGTAAAACTTTAGACAATAAATAAATTTTAAGAAATCATAAAGTATTTTATACCAGAAAGGCTGGTCATTTAAAGCGAAGCCAGGTGCCCCACTGGGCTCTCCTGGAGCTTCCCCCGGCCCGAAGCCCTTCCTTGTTTTCCTGTCCCCAGCTTCCATAAACATCCTCTCAAAATAAAGAAGCACATACAGTAACGCTAAGTAATAATTTTATTTTAATTTAAAAAAATATATATTTTATTGATTTTTTTTTTTACAGAGAGGAAGAGAGAGGGATAGAGAAACACCGATGAGAGAAGTATCAATCAGCTGCCTCCTGCACACTCCCTACTGGGAAGTGCCCGCAACCAAGGTACATGCCCTTGACCGGAATCAAACCTGGAACCCTTCAGTCCACAGGCTGATGCTCCATCCACTGAGCCAAACCGGTTTTGGCTAAGTGAGAATTTTAAACTAAATAATCAAAATAATATATATTTCTTAGAAAGACTTATGCACTTTTAAAACATTATCTTTCAGTATGACGTGTTCAATTCAAACAGTGGAACGCTGTCCACTGAGGCCTGCCATGGGCCACACCCCGCAACGGAGATGCGGTCAGGCACAGCCTGCCCAGGCTGAGCAAACGATAGAGCTTCAGGATCAAAGAGAATGCAGCAGAGGCCTGAGTGGTCAGAGCTTAAGAGGGGAGGGCTGGGCTCTGTGCCTGCAATGCCGGGTGGGCTGAATGCCGGGCAGCCAGGAGGAAGAGCGCCACTGAGGCGAGGCCTGGCTTCCCATGCATGGGCTCACGTGTGAGGAGAGCCAGGAGTGAACGGTAGAGGCACGTTTCAGAAGATGGATGGGCAGCAGCACCTTGGGGCCCGAGAGGGGAGAAGCAGCTGTCAGGGGTTCTGGACTCAAGACTGCTCTGGGATGAGCGGCTCTGAAGCATGAGGGGACGAGCAATGGGACAGAGAGGCTGGGGCAGGAGGCGTGTGAACCCAGCAGCAGAGTCACCATAGGGGGCACCGGCCTACAGCCTCTGTGAGAGGAGGACCCTGCCCCAAGCTCTGAAGCGAGCGATGCTGAAGTTGGAGCGTCAACCAGAGAGGAAAGGAGGCGTTTGTGTGTCACAGACACCTGTATCAAACACCCGGAAAGGGGACTTCCACCTCCAGCATGTGCCCAGCCTCAGACTACACAGTGTACATCCTTTGAGATGCCTGCACACCACGCTGCCCCCAGCGGGCCTCCCTGTTGGGTGAAGTCCCCGCAGCCAGGCCCCTGGCATTCCTGACTGCCCACTGTAGTTGGCAGGCCATTTCCAGGGGTACCCTGTGCCCCTCAGCCACCTACCCAGCCTGGCAGGGCCCTCAGCTTTCAGCTGGACCTTTGTGAAGATGATCAGAAAAGCAACACAGCCCTAACCGGTGTGGCTCACTGGATAGAGCGTCGGCCTGCAGACTGAAAGGTCCCAGGTTCGATTCCGGTCAAGAGCGTATACCTTGGTTGCGGGCACATTCAAGTAGGGGGTGTGCAGGAGGCAGCTGGTCGATGTTTCTCTCTCATCGATGTTTCCAACTCTCCCTTTCCCTCTCCATTCCTCTCCGTAAAAAAATCAATAAAATGTAGTTTTCAAGAAGAAAAGCAATTCAGCACTAGTGAAATGGAGGCCAGTGACATCCATCGGTGAGTGTCACAGGAGCATGAGCAGCGATGCCCCTGCTTCACAAGCTCGGGCCACACAGGCACAGCCTGCTGCTCCGCGTCTTTGCGTGTCCTGTGAAAACACGCTGCAGCAGATGCCGGGGCTGTGAGCCCAGAACAAGCCTCCTCGCTCGCTCAGAGGCTCAGGCGCCCCCGTGCCTGGCCCTGCTGCCTCCCCAGGAGCAGTGCCAATGCCTTGGAGAGCAGAGCACCCTTGCCTCTGGTCTCCTCGCTGCTGAAGGGGATGCCTGGGTCGGAGGGCCCACCCACCTCCAGGAGACAGCAGCTGCCTGACCCGCCGCGGCGTGTCTCCAGGCTCAGTGGCACGAAGCTCCTCAGGGATCCCCAAAGACCTGGTGAGTTAGCTTTCTGCTGCGTTTCCCAGACGCAGGGCAACACCCACTCTCTCGTCTATCTCAGTGACCAAGCAACACCGAGTTTGAGACTCCTGGTTTTTTAAAAAGATGGCCCTCAAACATCTCACTGCCGAGTTACTGTGTCTCCCACCAGGACAAGGGAAGTGGTCAGTTCACTGAGCATGCGCAGTCAGGCCCCAGATCTGTCGGTGAAACCACTTCACCAACAACAAACTCCAGCGTCCTAAAGGCAGCAGGCAGGTGTCCCTTCACAACCAGAGACCTTAAACAAGCCCGGGGCCGCAGCACACTACCTGGAAAGGTCCTTGCTGCCTTGTTGCCATGGGGACAGCAGGTGGCCAGTGGCTGTTCTGTAGCAGTAGACTCCCAGCAGGCCAAGCGCCAGGGTCCCCTTGGACAGCGGGGAGCACCGGCTCTGAACCAGCGCGAAGATGGCGAGGAGGGAAAGGGTGGCAAGGATGGAGAGTTCGGCTTGGTGGTCAGGGCTGAATGGGAAGGAAAGACCAGGAATTACCCACAAGTGCAGCTCGCGAGGCTTGGGTCTCGGCTGAGTGGCTTCCTAAGACTGCTAAAAATGGCTGACTTTCCTGACAAGCACGGAAGACCATGGTTGGTGACTGAAATGCAGACTGAGGTGCTCACGATGTACACTGAAGGACTGCTGCCCTGACGCCCCGCTTCTTGTCCACAGCGGTCCACCCCGCGACGCCACGCGTGTCCCTCTGGGCCACCACACGTTCCCTGCACAGGTGAGGAGCTGCTGGGCAGGCCCTGTGCTTCCCACGGGGCATCCCGCTCCGGGAGCCACGCATCTCCCTCTAACTGTCATGAGGACACCTCTCCTGTCTGGTTTTCACCTGCTGCACGTCTCTCAAGTGTTGAAGCAGCACCCCCGCCCAGCCACTGGACGTCGAGGGCTTCTGACCATGATCCTCACAGCCTGTCCTGTCGTCCTGCCGGGAGCAGCTGGCCAGGGCAGAACCAGCTCCTCGCTCACAGGTTCTTAAATGCGGTTGGTGATTCGGCAATAAAACCAACCCCATTAGGCTAGCCTTATACAAGTTTGCTTTTCAACATCAACTCATGGGCTAGGGCAGCTGCGGGCAAACTATGGCCCGTTCGGCTGTTCTATCCGGCCCGCGGAGCCCAAAGAGCGGAGGGTTCTCTTGCTCTCCCCTCCGCTCCTTCACCAGCAGCCCAAGAGGAGAGTGCCAGCACGGTCAGGTTGCTTTTGTTCCGGCCCTCCGGTCCAGTTTAAGAACCCATTGTGGCCCTCGAGTCAAAAAGTTTGCCCACCCCTGGGTTAGGGTATATTTTTCTAATTCTTCACATCTCAAATACCACTACTATCCTGAACATGGAAAACGGGCCCCATGTGTAAAAAGTCGACTGCTGGCCAGCTAGCTGCAGCCACGGCGTTTGCTCTCACCTGGTGAGCCAGTGTCCCAGGTCAGGGCGGTGGGCCCACTGCACCCCCGTCTGGTTCAGAGCCCGCAGCAGCCGGCAGCAGCTGAGGACCAGCCACGGGCTGGCCAGCGTCATGTACTTCTCACGGCCGCCGAGTCCGTCCAGGGAAGAGGGGCTCTTGCGTGCTTGGTCGAGCTCTAACACGTCACAGCTGACGCTCCTGTCCCGCAGAGCCGATGCCGGGCCGGAGCAATGCCGAGACTCCCCGTCGTCCCCCAGAAAGCAGGCTCTGTAGCTCTCGTGACACAGAGCCAAGCACAGGGTGCTGACGAGGAAGTACCAGGTCTGGTGCTCCTCCTCGATGAAGCTGCTTGCCCCCAGGCTCAGGACGTGGCCCACAGTCCCCGCCAGGATGAGGAAGTCCAGCTCGGACCACCTCCTGGAGGAAGGAGCTGGGCTCTGCGAGGAAGGTGCACTTTGTGAGGGAAATCTGAAAACCGCACACGACTGGCCGCGTGCTGGGCCCGGAACAGAGCCCACGGAGACACTCAGCGGGTGCTCCCCCTGCTCTCCTCAGCCCGGTGACGAGAGTGGGTGCCCAGACCCACACCACCTGGGCAATGTGGGGGTTGAGAGACCTGGGCCCGGCCCCCTGGCCCCAGCCCTTCATACACATCTTTCGTCCTCTCGAGCCTGGGTCATCAGGCAGCCACAGCCAGTTCCCGCTACTAAAACCAAAGAACCTCAATGCTATTTCCCAAGAATGCAGCCATGAATTTTCCAGAAATCCAGGAAGTTTCCACTGAAACATTCGCTCATTCTACTGAAACGACCAACTTGGCATCACATACCATCCCTCCCATGTGCCAACTGGAAGCATTTAAAACTAAGGACAGTTGGCTCAGGGGTTGAGGTTGACTTATGAACCCGGAGGTCAGGGTTCGATTCCTGGTCAGGGCACATGCCCGGATTATAGGTTCGATCTCCAGCGTGGGGCGTGCAGGAGGCAGCTGATCAATGATTCTCTCGCATCACTGAGAGAATTTCTTCCATCTCTCTCCCTCTCCCGCCCTCTGTCACCGGGACCCTGTCTTCCCACCTGACAGGCAAGGTCTGGGACCTGTCAGCACGGAGCTGAGAGTGTGAGGTGGGCCCAGAGCCTGAGGACAGGCTGTCCTCCCCGGCTCGGCCACGCTGTGCCTGCCGCACACGGCGGGAGGGAGAGGTGCTAAGGTACAAAGGACGGCTCACACAGGGAGACACGTCCCACCTGAGAGCCAGCCTTACCCTCCTCAGGAGCTTCCCATTCACACACGTCCTGGTCAGAGTGGACAAGACCCCACAGAGCAGCGCGGAGACCAGCGCCAGCACGCCGCCCGCCACGGGCCACGCGAGGCTGCACAGGTAGCGGGAGCTCTCGGCTGAGGTGCACACGACCACGTGCACGGCCCAGAGAAGCAGGAACGCCAAGTAGAAAAGCAGAGAACACACGGGCGACAGAGGGACCTCCAGCTCGGCTGCGGCACCCAGGGCCTGCGGGACGCTGAGCAGGAGCAGGGCGAGGACCTGAGCGAGAAAGCACGGCTGGTCCACAATGGGCCGCAGGGAACGGCCCAAACCACGCCTCCAGCCGCCCGCCCGGACAGGACTGTGCACAAGGGCACACGTGAGCCAGAAGGAAAACTAGTCCCGATTTGGAAACACTGATGTTCTGCAGACGCTCCAGTGTAATGCTCGGGCTGGGGTATCGAGCCAGCTCCACAGGGAGCCTCGCTCCGCTCCGTGAGGGCTCCTACCTCCAGAACCACGATGGTGCCCACCACCATCGAGTAGATGTCGTACTGGGCCACCTGGCTGCTCACGGCCCGGCTCAGGGTCTTCAGGGTGCCCAGGTACTGCCTGCGGACCTTGGCTCCCAGGTTGAGAAGGACTTCCGAGTTATTGTCCTCTAAGTACAGTCTGACCCAGTTTCCGTGCAGCCTCTCCGACATTTTAAACTGTTCGAATCCAGGCTCTGGCAAGAAGAAGAACAGGTTGTGGACGCAGCAGCCGTGGCGCTGGTTCCCAGTGTGCTTCCGCGGCCAGTGGGAGAACCTGACAGCTGGCGCCCAAGAACCCTCCTGCGTGGGCCGGTCATGGGCCAGCACCCTCTACCTCCTTCCAGCCAGCCTCCCCCACCCTTCTGCCTCCGCCCCGGCCTTGCCTCTCTCCTCCCTTGCTCCCCCTCCCCCGCTCCTGTAATGGAAAACCACCCAGAAATACATCATGCTAACAGATGACAACTTCAAAAACACCTTCCCATGCTCGCGCTGCGTGAGGACTGGGCGGATGGGTGCCCGACGCTTCTCCACCACATCCACGACCCCCATTTTCCCGCCCCCACCTCGCATGGCTAACCGGCCTGCCTCTCAGCAATAGCTTGTGTCTTCTACCGGCTCTGAATCGCGAGTCCTCTGGGCAGGATGGCCTCTGCCTCCGCTGTGCAAAGCGGGGCTGTTGCAGAAAGCCCATTCCCAGTAGCTGCTGGCTCCCCAAGGCCAGCCAGCCTCCTCAGAGCAGGGCCAGAAGCAAGGACTTCCTTTCGGGGGCTCCCTGGTGCTCAGGGCCCTCTCCCGCCTCCAGCAGAGCCACCCCAGGAGTCTGGGCTCCCTGAGGCCTCCACCCCGCCGCCGCCCAGTGGTGTGCTGCCCAGCTCTCCGTCACAGCCAAGGTGAGCCCTCGCCACCCTCTGGCACTGCCTGCACCTAAGCCCCGAGGGCACTGCCTCTGCCAGGGTGCTAGTTCCTGCTTGAGGAAATTCTTTCATTGGCTACTTGGCTTCCTCGACACCTACCCCTCACCGACGAGCACCACCTGGTGAACCTGCTCCCCAGTAGCCACTCCCACCTCTGTACAGCCACCTCACACTTCCTTCACTGTTCACAGAAGCCTGCGTCAGACCTTAGCTTGGGCTTATTCGGGCCAATGTCCAGGGTACCAGCAAGCCCTCCCTGCATGCGGTCAGCATCCAGACCACCCCCTCCCGTCCTGGCTCCACCGCCACCGCCACCGCCACCACCTGGGCCCACTCTCCCCGTGCCCCAGCCTTCCCGGCCCAGAGCCTTTTCAGTGCCGGCTGCAGAGCTCAGGCTCTGCAACTCGGGACAAAAGCAAGAGTGCCTATCCCAGCCAGGGCCCCAGAGGCCCCACACCCGACCTCCCGTCCTGTGCCCTCCTCTGCTCCAGCCACTCAGCCCCTCCATTCCCCTAAAGTGAGGCATCCCCCCTCCCTGCCGACCCTGTGTCTGCCACATGCTCCCTCCCAGGCCCTGGCCACCTGCACCAATAGCCACCTCCTGCTCTCCCTCTCAAGCTGCGCTCCGAGAGGGCAGCCCGGCCCTGCTGTCCAAACAGAAGCTGAGCGGCAAGAATTAACACTTGTTGACTGAATACACTTATGGGAGCAGGTGACTGAGACAAGGGCCTCACGGTGAGGGCCGAGCTCTGGAAGCAGAGCAGTCACGTAGCCAGCAGCAGTGAGGACCAGGCACACGGGAGCCCCAGCCTGCCAGAGGGTGGCCACCACTCACCTCTCTCGTACACCGGGACGCTTGCTTGCAGCAGCCTGCTGAGCTGCACTGCATTCAAGTGTAGGAACCTCAGCTGTTCCCGCATGGCTCTGCCCTGCATGACGGGGAACAGGACGCGGCCCACGCTGTGCTGCGGGATGGGCAGGCCGAGCCCCACCGCCAGGGTGGCAGCCAGGTCGGTCTGCTGCACACGCTCTGGGGGCCTGACTTCACCTACGGAGAAAGCAGGGTGAGCGACGGACACACTGACCTTCGACAAGGCACCCAATCACCCTCTCCAAACTGTTCCCCGTGGATCTGCACGGAGCTTCCCCGGCAGTCACGGCGCCTGGGGGACTGCGGCACAGAGAGCAGGTGGCTCGGCAGAGGGGCCCTGGTGGCCCCGCCCTCTGGATGCAGAGTGGTGCTCACAGCCCCTCGGGGCGCCTCTAGGAAAGCAGCGGGAGGCTGCCCAGCGGCCTGGCCTGCGCACCTGCAGCTCTTTGTGCTAAGCAGGGGTTGGTGTCTGTCGGACCCTGCAAGGAGCCTGGGTGAATCAGGACCTGGGCTCAGGCCTGGCTCTGCCCCAGGCCCCGTGAGGCCCTGGACAGGAAGCTCAGCACAGGCGTCCTCTTCCCTGTGGAGAAAGCACCTCCCCCACTTCGCCCAGACACCTGATGCAGGTGGGCCAGCCTCTCCCTCTAGGGCGAGTTTGTAGAGATTTAGCTTTGATTATGGTAATTTTGTGTTGTATGAAAAAATTTTTAATTGGGTCAAATGTATTCTTCTTTTCTGACCAACTCTCTACTGATGCCTCCTGGGTTACTTACACTTAGAAGTTTTCCACTCCAACATTATCTATCTTTCTCCTCACAGTCTCTTCCATTGAGGGCTTGTTCCGAAACAAAACAAAGCCCTGGGCACTGACACTGGGGGCCCAGCTGCCGTGCTGAGACTGCGGGGCTGCATCTCACCCTGACTGCACAGCCAGTCGCTGCGCATAGAACTGGCTGTGCCCTCCAGAGTGCGCCCGACAGCAACAGCACCGAGGGAGGGCCAGAGCTGTCCTGGAAGAAAAGGACGCCACACAACCCAGCTGGTCAGGGCCCAAGCCCAGGCTGTGGATTCCATCCCAGTGAGGGGCGTGCAGGAGGCAGCCGGTCAGTGATGCTTTCTCGTCATTGATGTTTTCATCTCTCTCCTGTACCTTCCTTTCGGAAATCAATAAACATATATATATATAATAATAATAATTAAAAAAAAAGACACCACATGGAAATGTCTTCACAAACACTTGTTCACGAATGTGCCAGCCCCCACCCACTGACGAATGGACGCAGTGTGCTCACACAGCAGGCTTCACTCTGCAGCACTGCAGGGCCCTCTCTCCTGGGCACAGAACCACGTGCTCCAGGGCTCCTTGCATTCCAAACCTAATGAGGACAACTTGCTGGAGGGGGGTGGGAGTGGTGGGGACCACTCACAGAAAAGTTCTAAAACTGACACTGACTCAAAGAACAAAAGGAGTGCAGTCTGTAGAATAGAACGAGATTCTTAAGCAAATCAACAAGTTAAACACCACCACCCCAAGCCCTCCAGACCATCTGCCCGCACAGCCACAAGCCTCCCAGCCACAGCCACAGCCACAGCCACAGGAACAGGCCTCCCAACCAGCCCAGCTGTCCTCTTCCTCCGAGTCAGCCCTGCTGCCCGCCCACCCTCACTCTTCCTGCTGCCCTGCTTGGTGGTATCTGCCGTGTGGACGCACCATGCTCAGCAAACTCATCAGGGCTTGGGTTTCCACTTGGCTGCCATGGATTGTTGCTGTGAACATCCGTGAACAAGTGTTTGTGAAGACATTTTCACATGGTGCCATTTCCACCACAGGAGCTCAGGCCCCTGGGCAGGACGAGAAATGCAGGGAAGAAGTTGTTTCCGGTGCAGGGCTTTCACTCTGCTTGGCGATCACCCTGCTGAGGTCCGAGCGAGGGATGGTGGGGTACAGAGGCCGTGCTGAGGTCCGAGCGAGGGTGGCGGGGTAGAGGCTGGTGCCCTCGTGGGCACCCTCCAACAGTGCTGGGTGATGGCAAGGAACTGGGAGAGGAAGCCATGGCGTCCACAAGAACAGCAGCATGGAAGGACGGGCACAGGCAGGCCCACGTGGAAGGTATTGGAGACAGACTGGCCTGAGGCGGGGGGCGGGGTGGGGGTGGGGGTGGGGGCCAGCGGGGCGCGTGTGTTTGGGTGCAGAACTGGTGTGTCAGTGATGACAGATGAGTCCTCAGTTAACACTGCTCGGACTGGTCTGGTGACTCCTATGGACACGGCTATTCAACCTGGACTTCCTAACAGTGGGCACTTTTAAGGGGATGCAAGCACTTCTGTTTCTCAATTCATATATGTGCCTCCAAAGTCGCTAAGCTACGGGGCATCCGTATACCTGAATTCCCACAAAGGACATTTGTGTTGTAGTCATCGGGGCAAGAACCCTAAACCCCCAATCCTGACTGCCCTTCGCCCTGTTAATTTTCATTCTGCCATTGCTCAGGATATTTCAAACTTGGCTTCCAAGAATAGTTTTAAAACTAAAGCCAGGTGACAGAAAACAGCAGTGCAATGCAGTGTCAGCTCGTTAGCCATGCCTACGTCCTCACCGGGCTTCCTCGCGAACGCAGAGCTGGTGAGGAGCAGCACGGTGCTGACTTCCTCCAAGGAGGCGGCCCCGTGGCCCCCACTCTCGGACATGCCGTGGTCGCCACAGAGAACCAGCAGGCTGGGCGAGAGGGCCTCCCTCTCCTGCAAGGCAAAGGGGCCATTTCAACGGCATTGACACCGGGAACACGTATTTGCTGAGAAACCAACGTCAGATTTCAGCTGTGATAAGCAGTTGCTTCCTAACTTAGTGTTTTTTTGTCCTTTTACCTGTATGAGCTCACAGTCAGGTCAAGGTCAAGGTCAAGGTCAAATAATGTCATAGATGAGACAAACAGAATCACGTGGAGGTCACACAGCACAGCGGGCGTGGACACAGGGCCTCTCAGGGCAGAGGATTTGGGCCCAGACCTCTTTGCCACTTCCGAGCTGTGAGAGGGCTGGCACATTACTCGGCATGTGTCAAACGCAGCCACCTTCCTGCCCCAGGGGCTCCAGCCATGACCTCTGCTGCCCAGGACGTGCCTGGCAGCTCCACCTCACCCTTGCTCTTGGCCTGGCACATCGGCCCCTTCCTGCCCAGCCTCTGCTCACATCTCCCATGACTTCCCAGGCTGCAGAAAACCAAGACCCTCAGATGCAGTTCCCTCCTCCTGCCCCATTGCCCAGTGGCACATCACCTTCAAGAATACGCATGCAGCCTGGATGGCATGGCTCAGGGGTTGGGTGTTGCCCTATGAACCAGGAGGTCATGGTTCGATTCCCGATTAGGACACATGCCCAGGCTCAATGTAGGCTCAATCCCGGTGGGGGGTGGGGGTGGGGTGCAGGAGGCAGCTGATCCAGAATTCTCTCTCATCACGGATGTCTCTCTCCCCCTCCCTCCCCCCCCCCCGCCCCCGACATAAATAAAATGTATTTTAAAAAAGAGCCCTGATGCACTTGGTTACTGTGCTTCTTGTCTGCCCTCCAGGCTGGTGCCCACACCCTGCAGACACCCAGGCAGGCTCAGCGTCCCAAAGGCACTCAGGAAGCAGGGGCAGGAGGGATGGTGATGGCAGAGACAGAGCCACTGGAGGCGGGACCAGGCAGGTGAGCATCACAGTGACATGGTGCCAGCAGAGGCTGCCGAGGGACGGTGGGTGTGACATTCACTCAGGTCTCCTGAGCTCACGTGCCAGCTCAATTTTTCCTGGCGAGTGCGGGCACAAGCACCTCCTGGCACCAAGACCCTCTGAAGTGCAACTTACCTCTGACAGCAGTGCGGTGTGGATTCTCATCAGGATGCTGTCCATCTCGCTGAGCTTGCGCCCAATCAGGGGGCTGCTGGGCCCAGAAATGTGGCCGATGTGATCCAGCCCCAGGTAATGGAGGATTAACACATCCCAATCCCCTCTTTTCAATACTTTATCCAAGTGCCTCGTCACGTTATCGTCCACCTTTAGGGGAAAGTGCATGTCAAGAGCTCCCGTACAGCCTAGATCTTCACTCCCCAAGAAAGGGTGCGGTCACTATAAATCCCAGGTTTAGTTGAGGTGACAGGACGAGTGGGAGGTTGGAAAAGACCAAGAAAAAAACAAAACAAAAACTGCCATAAAGAATTAAACAAGCATCAGGTGAGACGGAACTTTCCCTGGCATCGTTTCAAACCTCTAGGCTGCAGAGTATGTTGTACAGATGGACCGAGCAGGGTCTGCTCCGAGAACATCTCTGTGGGCACCACAGGGGCTGCACTGAGCAAGGACCCAGGACCCAACTAGAGAGGGAGGGCAGTTAGTGAGCACGGGACAGTGCCCAGGGTTCAAGTGACCAGCAGGAGAGCTGTCCCGGGAGGGAGAAGACAGCATTCTGTGACCAGCAGCCCCCAACAGAGCTGTTTAGCCTGGTCAGCCCCAACCCTTCCCCTGGCCCACCTCCCTCCCACTGAGAAGCCTACAGCAGAGACGTGTTTCTGAGTGACTGTACACAGGACGGGGAGGGGCCCAGTTGCTGCTGGCCAGCATGGCTATGCTGCACAGGCCACTGCAGCAGAGGGCATCTGTGCCAGCCAACGGACAGGTGTGGGGGTGCTACGCTGACCACCCTAAAGCCAAGTCCAGACATGTGGTGCCACTGCCCTTAGGGTCTCCCTCTGCACCCAGGCTCAACTTTTCAACGAGGGCTCTCATCACTCCTCCCCTTGGTGAAGCAGCACTCCCAGCACAGGCTGACGCCTCTCAGGACCACCCACCCAGCTTGCCCTTGACCCTGTGCCTCCCACTCGACACTGACCCACTTGCAGAGGAACCAGCGGCCTCAGAGCCCCAGGCAGGGTGGCAGCCTCGGGCTCGGCCTCAGACAGAGGCTGCCACCACTCCATCCTACTGGGACGTCCCCACTCCGCTGCGCACCCAGCTCCCTGGCTCCCTGACACTTGCCAACTGGTGCTCAGTCTCCAGAGAGCCGTGCTCACACCTGCACCGGGCTCACGCCCCTGGCTGTCACGGTGCAAGTGAACCACACCTGTGCTGTCTCCACACCCTCCCGACAGAGTAACAAGCACCACACAGACAACGCTGCCTCTCTGTCTAGTAGGATCTATGTTTCTTATTTTAAACACTGACCTCTGTATAATCTGACACAAAAAATGAGGTCGTCCCATCATATTCCACAAAGTGCTTTGGGAATAACTTCACCCATGTTTCGTCTCCATAGAAGATGATCCTCTTCCCTGCGGCTTTTGCCTGTGTGACGACATTGTCTTCCAGCAGAGCGGGGGAGTTGAGGTTTCTGATGACATCCACGAAGCCAGGGAGGCTGCCGGTCATCAACGCCTGCAGGAGGGAACGCTCTCGGATTAGACTCTGGGGCCCAAAGTGCAGCAGGGGAAGGGGCGCTGGCCACGACACGGATGAAAGATGCAAGCTAAGAGTAGGGCATCTCCAGTACTGGGGTGTGGGTCTTACGACAAATGGGTTCAGCTACCCGCAGATTCTGGCAAAACCAGAACGCTTCACCGCAAATGCCGACCCATTTCAGACAAGGAGAGAGGAGGCACTGAGGGAGCCAGACGACGGCAGTGCCAGAGGAGAAGAGCCAAAGTGAGTGACCTGTGTGTTCACACCACAGCCAGCCTCTCACCTGAGCTTCACGTCTGCAAACTCCATGTCCCAATTCACAAACCAGAGACTCTATGTCCAATCCCAAGTGAAAGAGCAGCTCCCACACCCCTCTCCGAAGTTCCCCCGGGGAAGCTGGCCCAGGTGTGCTGAGGAGGACCCCTCCCTAACCCCACCATACGGCCCCATAATTTCTGGGAGAGGGGTGTGGGAGCTGCTGACATCTTCACCCCTTCCTGCGATTGGAGTAAGTCAACAGCCTCCCTCATTTTAGCCCAGAGTCCAAGAGGCCGCCGTCTCTGTGGTTGGTATCTCCCAACAACCCACACACAAGTGTCCGGGCCTGTGCAATGCAAACAAACAGGCATGTACCTGCCAAGACTTCTCCAAGAGCAAACACACGTGTTCACTGGGCGTCTAGAATGCACGTGAGCTCGCCCCATTTCCTCCCCCAAGGGCAAGATGACTCTGGATAAAACTGTCAAAACCACCATTTGGGGACTTTGAAAACTCACTAAGGATAGACAATCTGTTGAGAAGTTCTCACTCAAGACAAACTGCAAGGTCCCAGTAAGCACCGCGAGGCCCCACAGTGCTTTAAAGGGGCTGCGCCCTCTGCCCTGGCTCCGTGCTGCAGGAGCAGAGGACAGGAGGGATCTCGACTTGGAGCTGGCTCCAGGGACAGAGCCATGCCAGGGTGTGGCATCCATGGCAAGGCCATCTCAACAGCTGCCGAGGCGCCGTGCTGGCTGTGGTAAGAGACCAGCCCAGACTTCAGAAGGGGAGTGGAGAGATGAGATAGGTGTGGTGGAGCCCCAGCAGCTCCACCTATTCCTGGCACCTGCAAGGCTGCGTGTACACTCAGGAGCCTGGAGAGGGAGGCCTGCCTACTAGTTCCTGCTGGCTGGACAGGCCTACCCTCAGAGAAAGGGAGAGTCAGGACGGAAGCGAAAGTCCCAGGCCAGTGAGCATCTGGCTCGTCCCACGCATGACCCCACTAAGGGTGGTCTCACCGCATTAGGTCTTTATGCACAACTTCTCACCAATCACTAGCCTATGCTGACCCCGAGTGACCCTTGAAATACTAGATTAAAACTAAAAACAAGAATCAGAAAAACAACCTCAGAGACTACACTAAGGGGGAAACTCCCTAGCCTACCTAGTTTAGGCAAGTCATGTCACACAAACAAAATAACAGTGACAGCAGCCACCACCCCTGGGCGAGGTCAATCTCAAGTGAGGAGCAGAGCATGGATATTCACACGTTATGTCTCGTCCAACTATGCACATACAAATGCATGTGCTGGACTGCATCAGCCTGTCCTGAGAGGCATCAGCCTGTGCACAGGATTATAACTGGCCTAATGACCAGTACAGCATGTGCTGGATTCCTATCTCAACAAAGGAATTTTTTTTTTTTTAAATTTAAAATTGATTTCTAGAGAGATGAAGACAAGTGTAGTGGACTTCCATAACCTCGATGCAACAGAGGTAAAGGCGAAACATCCAGCCGGAGCCCACAACAGGACGTGAGTCCTGACCAGGAATTGAACCAGGAACCCTCCGATGCAGAGGAAGGACACCTAACTGAGACACCCAACCAAGCCACACTGGCCAGGGCTAAAGTTATTTCTTTTTCTTTTTAAAAATATATTTTTCTAATTCTTTTCTGAGAGGAAGGGAGAGGAGGAGGAGAGAGAAAGAAAAATCACTGATGAGAGAGAATGGTGGGGATCAGCTGCCTCCTGGACATCCCCCATTGGGGATTGAGCCTACGACCTGGGCATATGCCCTTGACTGGAATCGACCCTGGGACCTTTCAGTCTGCAGGCAGACGCTCTATCCACCGAGCCAAATCAGTAAGGGCTAAAGTTATTTTTTAAAACGTGAGCCTCTCTCTTACCCCAAATTCTACACCTAAAGAAACCGGTTATTTTGGGCAAGTACCCTTTAATACTTTTTTTCTGTATACAAACGAATTTACACAAAGATACATTTTCCACCAAAATGGTTAACAGACTATGTAAATAATTTTACAGCTTGGTTTTGTTTTCCAATTAATAACCACGAATTTCTTTCCCTAGAAAAAAACAGCTATAAAAACTACATATATATGTGTACACGTACACACACACACACTTGTTAACCCTTACGTGAGGATATTTTTTCCTTTTAAAAGACTGGAAAAGTTGGGTGGCGAGACACGGAGGGGACAGACAACATCAATCGGTTGCCTCTTGCACACGCCCCAACCGGGCTGGGGATGGAACCTGCAACCCAGTATGTGCCTTTGACCGGGAATCAAACCCACGGCCCTTCAGTGCAAGGGCTGGCACTATCTACTGAGCCATATCAGCCGGGGCTGTTTTTAGTGTGGGAATATACAACATATTTCCACCCAATATTTGAATGCACAATATATTTAACCAAGTCCATTTTAATGGGCATTTACTTCAAGAAGCTTCCAATGGAAGTACCATTTGAGTTGAGACCTGAGATTGAAGTGTTGTCTAGGTGAGGTGAGGTGAGGTGAGGTGAGGTGAGGTGAGGTGAGGTGGGGCCTTCCTAGGCAGACACAGTAAACTGCAAAGGCTCCAAGCCAGAGGGCAGTGTGCATGGGAGCTAGCTACATGTGATCATGAGAGGAAAAGCAGCTCAGACGAGGGGGAGGTAAACGGGCAGACAGCCACGAGGCCTGGGTGAGTAGGCACAGTGGAGGGCACTCAGTTGAGTAGCACGAGCTGGAGACCACATTGGCCTGGATGGGGCAGGTGGCTCAGTTCAGCTCTATTCTCAGAATGAAGACACGTGTTCACCTCATTTCTCATCAATCTTTAAATTTTTACAACTTGGCCTTGCAGATGGTTTTAATTTGAGTTGCTATGATTACTAGTAAAGTAAAAAGAATCTTTTCACATGTTTCATGGACATTTCAACTTCTTCCCCTGTGGAACTCCTTACCCTCTGGGCTGTCACCCCAGGGAGCATGCAGTTGGGGGCTGTAGGAAGTGTTAAGTGAGAACTCCAGCCTGTCATCTCCTTGGAGGTTCCCGTGGCTGCCATGGCTTTGGGAATTGGGGGCTCTTGCCTTCTGAGGGAAGGACCTGTCTCAGTCACCCTGCTCAGCAGTGCTGCCGTGTGCTGCCTCAGGACAGCCGGTCATTGGAGCCAGGCAGCCTTGTGCTCCAGCCCCCATTCCACCCGCATGACTTGGGTACTTCAAGCCTGTTCCCTCCTTTGGAAATGGTCCCTAACAAAGCTTTAGTCTTTTCTTTACCCATAGTTCCTGGGTGAAGCAGTAGGCCAGGGCTGGGCAAACTACGGCCCGAGGGCCGGATCCAGTGAATAAAACTATTGAATTAAAAAAAACACACACACACAAGACCGTACCCTTTTATGTAACGATGCTTACTTTGAGTTTATATTAGTCTACACAAACACTCCATCCATGCTTTTGTTCCGGCCCTCCGGTCCAGTTTAAGAACCCATTGTGGCCCTCGAGTCAAAAAGTTTGCCCACCCCTGCACTAGGCACTTGAAAGCCACACTCACTAGCTGAGCACCTGCAGGCAGTTTACACAGCGAGAACTGTGGAGGCCAGACCCTGCTGGGTCAGTCACTGTTTGCTTCACTGCTGGGCAAGTCTGAGTTTCCCTTCTAGAGGCTGGACTAGAGAACCCTAAAGGCTCTCCAGGATGATAACTGACCTCATGACCAGTACAGAAAACAACAGGGTAGCAAGGAGGATGGCGTCCCTGAGACTAGGCTGTCCTGGATTAGCTGTCTTTCAGTACTTCATGCCTCCCAGGAAGCATGGACTCCTCCTGCTCCTTGAAAAGGGGTACAAATCGTGGTCTCAGTTCTATCTTATGTCCGTCCACTGCCCCAGCCAGGCTGAGGGCACCAAATGCATTTCAAATGTGGACAAGTCACAGACTATAAGAGAGCCCTCTAAACCTCTTAGAGCCAAACCATCTTACCTAATAACAGACAAACATGTAAACTGACCGTACCTCCGCTGTGCCCACAACCAATCCGAGTGAGTATGCAAATTAGAAGGACAAAGATGGTGGCCACCCCGGGCAGGTCGCCTGCTATGAGAGGGAGGATGGGGGTGGGGGGTGGAGGTGGAGTGAAGGGATCTACAGGAGCAGAGAGCCACAATGAATACAAAGACCGCAGACTCTGGCCTGAGTCTGCAGCAAAGATGAAGGCAAACTCTGGCGACAGCAAAGGCCTGGGTCCCGGGTGCTGGAAGCCCAGGGAAGAGAGGCCTATTGAATGGATATCTTCATGCAACGGGCCTCTAGTCCACTCTAACAAAGAGAGAATGTGCTAGTGGACATCGCCCCGTCACAAAGATAGCTGCACCCACAGCTGAGTTCAAGTTCCCTTAAGGAGCCTTAATGAGCAATCACCCTCACCCGCTTGATAGGGGAACTCAGGCCTCCCCCCCCCCCCCCAGCAGGGCTTGAAATGGGGCCTCAGGCTGTGTCCCCCCCCAGCAGGGCTTGGAGGACCTCAAGACACACACCCCACCCTGGGCTGGGCTGGGGGGCTTCACGCCACGCCTCCCGTCCTGGCACCAGGCCAGGGGGCCTAAGGCTACACTCCCTGCCCCGCAGGGCTTGACAAGGGTGGGACTGGCCGGGTCTGAATCTAGCCCAATTGGGGGGGCGGGGGGCGGGGGACGGCCGGGTCTGGGTCTCACGAGGCTTTGAGGTGCATGTGAGTGGGCGGGAGACTTGACTCTGTCCCATGGTGTGCCCCAGACTCTGACAGGAGGAAGGTTTTCATACACATTTTACTAACTTTCTTTCATCTCTGACACTTTATTATAGAGAAAGGGCAAATAGCAATATTAAGCTATTTCCTCTAAGTAATCCCCTTTCAATGGGCACGAATTTCATGCACTGGGGCACTAGTCCTATACAATGAAGAGCTAATGTGCCAATTAGGACGAAGCCAGGGCTCAGCCCCTTTCATGAATTGCGTGCATCGGCTGGCGTTAGGGGTTTACCTTGATTCGAGGCATAGTAACGGTAGGTGGCTTGGCTTCAGCCACAAAACTGTGAGATGCTCCTTCTTCCACAAGGTAAGTCGTGTAGGGCATAAATTTCACACCTCTTGACCCAAACACAAAATCATCTCTCAAGCCATCAATCAGCATAACAACAACTTTCCTGAAGAGAGGTGGGGGGAGCTTGGTCCAATTGGAACTGGCTCCTAAAAGGAGGGTTTGAAAGGAAAAAGAAAGCTAAGTTTCCACCCCCTGCAGCCTGGTTTCTGCCGACAACTCTAGCACAGCTCCCGCCATGGCTGCATGGACCTCCCAGAGAGCAATGGCCTCCCCTACAGCGTGTGGGAGCGCCCGGGGCCCCAGGGCCGAGTGAGGAGCTGCCCTCCGCGCGGCGAGGAGCGAGTGCTGGGCCCCGACCGCCTGCCCAGGCGAGGGCCCTGGAGAGGCCCGTGCAGGCGCGGCGCCCGCCACGCGCGCGTCCCTGCGCCGAAGGGGAGCTCCTGCCGGCCGCGTCCACAGGGGCAGCGGCTCGTGGGGAGCGGGCCTGGGCAGACGAGCCTCTGCCCGGCACGGACTGCGGGAGGGGCCTGGCCAGAGCGAGGGCTCCGCAGGAGCCGCCGTCTGCTGGGGCTCCAGGAGCGGCACGGGTGCCGGGAACGCGGGGCTCGGAGCTGCTCGGGGCCCGGGCGCGGCCGAAGGGGGCGGCCCGGCGCGGAGAGCGGACTTTCCGGCGGCCGGACCGGAGGTGCAGACGGGCTGCCGGCCGGGGGCGGGCGTCAGGGGGCCGGCCGGACGCGGAGCTGGAGCGTCCGGAGAGGGGCCTGGGGCGGGGTCCGGGGAGAGGCCCGCGCGGAGGGGACGGCCCGGAGGCGGGGCCGCACCTGCCGAGGGCTCGGGCGCAGCCGGGGGCTCGGGCTGGGAGGAGGAGCGCACGGGAGGCGGGAAGAAGCCCCGCAGGAAGAGCGCGACGCCCAGCACCTCGAGCGCCACGCAGCCCGCGGCGAAGGCCCCACCGCCCAGCCGCATCGCGCCCTCCGCTGTGGCCCGGCCGCCTCCGGCTGCGGAGACGCGGGGAGCAGGGGCGCCGCGGCCTTCGGCTGGCCGGCGCGCCTCGGGGGCACGCACGCACGCACGCACGCACTCACGCACGCACGCACGCACGCACGCACGCACGGGGCGAGTGCTTCCGGTGCCCGGCCGCCCGGGGTTGGAGGCCTGGCGCACCACTTCCGGCGCGCCCGCCCAATCCCCGCCTTGTTCCCGCCCACCAGCCTGGCAGCCCGTGGCCATTGGCCGGGGGCACGCCCACCTCACGTCAGGTTGGGGTTGGGGGTGAGGGGCCTGGGATGCGGAGTGGGGGCCCAGGTTGAAGGGGAAGCCCCACAGCCAAGGGGGCGGGCGCTGGTGGCTACTGGAGCCAGTCCAGCAGAGACAGGCGACTCCCCTGAGCCCCCTGCCCTGTGGCAGACCAGCAGGTCATCCCCAAAGTCTGCTCTGCATCCCCCTAAGCCAGCGGCTTGTATGGTAAGGACAAAGATTACCTGGGGAAGTAGGCAAAAGAAATAAAAATGTGTGTAACAGTTACAGACAAGAAGTGTTAACGTAGAAAAACATTCAAGCCTGTAAAGAATTTCCGTGCCTTAATTTGGGCCCAACTGTCGACATTTGCCAGAAAGCAGAATCTCAATGTATTGGGGTAATCCCCAGATAGCCAGTCCCTTCACACCGCTTTTTGTGAGGTTGTTTGAGCCAAACTGTCCACATATGCCAGGAAGCAGAATCTCAACGGATTGAGATACTGCTCTGAAGAACTGGGTTACATTTCTGTATTTATACATTGCAATCAAAGGAAAGGGACGTAGGTGAGTTACATGAAACTCATTGGTGATGGATTAGGGAGGTGGGACAGAGCGAAGCAGGGAAACCTCTGGGATAGGGTAGAAGGTGAAATGATGGACATGAGCTTCTTTTTCAGAGATGGATACAGGATACTCTAACGAAATTAACAGTTGACACTTAACTTGATAACAATAACAACGAGGGAATGTCTTGAGGCCATTAGTTATGCCCTGAGGGGTCTGGGGTAAAAAGGAAGTTACAAGTTACCCAGACATCTCACAGATGGGTTATCTTAGAGGCAGGGGGGCAGATGGGCTCAGTAAAGAAGATCTAAGTTGATCTTTGTCAGGTGAACTATCTGGGACATGACTACCCACTATAACCTGTTTGTGGTTAGATATTTAATTTCCAAACCATCTTTTGTGGTTATTTTAGGTCTCTGAGTTTGCAAGACTGCCACGTAGACCTTCCCTGGGCTTGTCAGGTTAGCATGTGGCTCTTCTTTCACACCTTGTTACAGAAGACTGGAGAAAAACCAAGCAATGCTGAGAGAAATGCAGTTGCACAGCTTTATTACACCAGTGGACTCAGAGGAGGTTGCCTGTCAAATTCTGAGCAAACCCATATGGAAGCCCCTCTTTTACCCCCTTTTGGTGTCTTTGTCCCCCAAATATGGATTATACTTCCAGACCGTTCTCAGGCTTTGCAAAAATCCCCAGTGTTGGGGGGCTTGAGACCATACCTAAGGCCTGGCCTGGTGCCAGCGCTATAACCCCCCTCCAGGGGCAGTGTCATGGTTTATGGCCGCTGTAAGATTGGAGCATTTAGGTAACAAGTCTTGCAAGACCAGTTTATGGAGAAAGGGGCAGGGACTTAATTGTAGTCATCAAGAATGTACATTAGATTGCTGGCACACATTCAGATTGCTAGCCTCCCCCCCCCCTCCAATTCCCCCCCCCCCCCAATATCAGGGTTACTTTGGAATTAGCCTTTTAGCCTTCTCACCCTTGAGGGGTCCGGAAAAAGGGAAGCCACAAGTCACTCTCACATTTCACAGGTTTGCCCCCACCCCCCAGATGCCAAAAGACAATAGGCTCAGCCAAGATCAAAGTTGACTTTTGCCAAAGAACTAGCCTAGGACATGCTAGGACATGACCACCCACCATAAACTGCTCTCTAATGGTCTTCAATTTCAGACCATCCTCTGGTCCTCCCCTACCCCAAAAGACTCCCCCCTCCCAAGGCCACCAGCCAGCATGTAGCCTCCTTCCCAGTCCACACACAGGCAATGTGGGCTGGGGATTTGCAAAGCACAGGCACATCCGGGACTCCATTTTCTTCTTCCTGCAACAAGGTTGTTGATCTTTCCAGGGTACTACTTGATAGATTAATTAAAGAAGGTGGCTGAGACTGGTAGACCAGGACACAGGCTTTTATTGGAGATGGGTGGGACCCCCGCCGGCTGCTTCCAGAGGGAGAGAGTGGAACAGACTGGAAGAGGCCGTAAAACACCCGGGGGTCTGCTTTTAAGGGGAAGATAGGGGACGGGGCTTAGGGTACTTAGCAGGTGCTGATTGGAGGTTCAGAGTTCAGGTATGTCTGGCCACAGGTGGGGTTTGCATCTGTCAATCAACTGGGGGAAGGGAGGATCTATCATTCCAGGCTTCTGGTAATATTAAAAAAATAAATAAATAAAATTGAGAGTCCGGGTAAGGTCAGTGGGCGAAGGTCAGTCTTCAGTAATTGCTTCCAGCTGTGAGGGGACGGCGTTTCTTAGGGGCGTCTACCTGGGGTCTCAAAGATTCTGGCGTTGGGACAGGGAGAAAAAATGGCGGAAGAGCAGATGGGCGGTTTTTGAGTCGTGTCCCGAGGAAGAGAGAGAGAGTAGCTGAGGATCGCGCTGGGAGTGCTGGTCAACAAGCCAGGAGACTGGCAAACACCAGAGGAAATTTGGGGTCTGCTGATCAGGGAGCCCCCGACGGTTGACCACCCACGGCTGGGTCCCTTACCGGAGTTACTTGCAGGCGCGAACCGGGAAATCTCGCCATCTTGGAAGGGAGGAGGTTCGAGTCGGAGGCCTGATTATCCACAGCCCCAAGGAATACCAACTGATCATAGTCAGCACGAACCCTTGATCTCGGAGGAGCTCAGATTTCGCAGCGATCCGGTGGGTGAGTTCCCCGCAGCCCGGCCCGGTAGTCCTGACTGCGCGGCAGCCCCCTCGCAACAGTTCTCGCGCACCAGCTCGCGCGAGCGCCAGGCACACAGAGGCTGAGGGACTGGTCCTGGATTTGCAGGAAGCCCCAGGGTTTTCGGCTGGAGGCACGCCTGTCTGTGGGCTGGGCTCCTAAGAGGGGGGGATATCTAAGGAGCAGCACATCTGGATCTGAACTCAAGAAATATCCGCAGAATTTCAGGGGAGTGCAGCCAGCTCGGGTCCGCCCCACCCCCAGCCCTCCATACAGCAGGGACTCAGAGAGGGGGAAAAAGATAGAAAGGCTTTAGAGTCCTGGAAGTCATCCAGAAACACTGCCACCCAGAGGCTAAAGCACATAAGGTCTCTAGATCGGCTTAAAAATCAGGACTTGTAATCAACACGGAGGAACAGTGAAACACAGGGATCTGCAACTACTGCCCAGACGGGGAACAGGCGTGCCAGACAGAACAACACAGGAACTGAATGACCTTCATTACAGCAAATTTTGTTTAATTTTCAATTTTTACTTTTTAACTGTTTAATTTTTGTTTTTTACCTACTTTAATTGCAAAGTTTACTCAAGAAATTTTTTCATCTGCCCTCACTTGATTTTACCTTTTTAATTAATTCATTTTTTAAAGGTAATCAACATTATTACTACTACTATTTTACCTTTTTTAGCTTTTTAATCTTATTTTCTTTTGTTTATTTTTATGACTACTTTTTAAGTGACATATTATAATCCTTTTTTTTTCTTTTTTTTCCCTCTTTTTCTTCTTTTTCTTTCTTTTCTCTTTTTTTCCCCTTTGGGATTAGTATTCAACAGACTATTTATACCTTTCCTTCTCAAACGCTCTATTCTAACTCAACCCTACCTTTATGCCATCACTCTCTTCCTAAACCTTTCCCTTTGGTGCCCTGCTTATCTTAACTCTTTACTGCTCTAGATTTTCCCTATTTTTTCTATTTATCCCCTCCGAAAATTTCACCCTTCCAGTGTATATCTAACCCCCAACCCCCTACTCCAAGTCCATTCGCACCTACCTTGTCGCTGTCCTTAAAAAAAAAAAATCCTTCTCTCTACCCCCTTTGTAGTTGTATGCTAAATGCTAACTATATCAAAGTTTTATGCTTTTTTGTAAGATTGGTTTGCTTATTCTGTTTATTTGATTGTATGATTTTGTTAGCTGGGTTCTAGTCACCTTTATTGGAGGATATTAATATTGCAAACGCTTTTCTGTTCAGTGCCTTGTGTGTTGTACCTGGTTGTGTTGTATTTTGTACCTTTAAATCTAAGCAGGAGAGAGAGAACTACATAAACCGGCGTCCTAAAAAGATAGATCATGGGGAGGCTAAGAAACAACCCGCCTATGAAAGAAAATCAGCCATCACCAGAAAAGGAAGTAAACGATTTAGAGGCAAGCAACCTACCAGAGCAAGAATTCAGAGTAATGATCATGGGATGGCTAAAAAGAATGGAAGACAAATTTGACAATATGAGTAAGACCCAAGAGGAAATGAAGAAGAACCAAGAAGAAATGAAAAATGACATAGCTACTGTAAAGAACTCAATAGAAAGCATCAAAAGTAGGCTAGATGAAGCAGAGGACCGGATCAGTGAGCTAGAAGACAAGATGGAAAAAAATACCCAATTAGAGCAGCTTTTAGAAAAAAAAATTAAAAAGCAGGAAGAGAGCCTATGGGAACTTTGGGACATTACAAAACAAAACAATATTAGAATAATAGGGGTTCCAGAAGGAAAGGAAACAGAGGAAGGCATAGAAAAACTGTTTCAAGATATAATGACAGAAAACTTTCCTGAGATAGAGAAGATAAAAACCATACAAATACAAGAAGCTCGTAGAGTCCCAAGCAAAATGAATCCCCAAAGACCAACAGCTAGGCACATTATAATTAAAGTGCAAAACAACAACGACAAAGCAAGAAACTTAAAAGCAGCTAGAGAGAGACAGAAGGTTACATATAAAGGAACCCCCATCAGACTAGCAACTGATTTCTCCACAGAAACTCATCAGGCCAGAAGGGAATGGGATGAAATATACAAAGTCATGCAAAGGAAGGGTCTGAATCCAAGAATATTGTACCCAGCAAGGCTATCAATCAAGATTGAAAATGAAATCAAGAGCTTTACAGACAAAAAAAGATTAAAGGAATTTATCTCCACCAAACCAGCAATGCAAGAAATGCTAAAGGGTTTACTGTAAAAATAAAGAAATAGGAAGCAAAGAAGGAACACAGGGATATAGAATAAAAATGGCATAAAATACCTACTTATCAATAATAACTTTAAATGTAAATGGTTTAAATGCTCCAATCAAAAGACATAGTGTAACAGAATGGATAAGAAAGCAAGACCCATATATCTGCTGTCTACAAGAAACACACTTCAGAAAAAAAGATGCACACAGGCTGAGGGTGAAGGGATGGAAAAAGATTTTCCAGGCGAACGGAAATGAAAAAAAGGCTGGGATGGCAATACTTATATCTGACAAATTATATCTCAAAGTGAAGGACATAAAAAGAGATATTGAAGGCCACTTCATTATACTAAAGGGAGCAATCCAACAAGAAGAAATAACCCTGATAAACATATATGCACCCAATACGGGAGCACCCAAATACATAACGAAACTGCTGGAGGACATTAAGGGAGAGATTAATAGCAATGCAATCATAGTAGGTGATTTTAATACTCCACTGTCACCTCTGGACAAATCATCTAAACAAAAAATCAGTAAAGAAACGTCAATCCTAAATGACGTACTAGACCAGATGGAATTAATCGACATCTTCAGAACATTTCATCCCAAAGCCACAGAATATACATTCTTCTCAAGTGCACATGGGTCATTCTCAAAGATTGACCACATGTTGGGACATAGGCAAAGTCTCTTCAAATTCAAGAAGATAGAAATCTTATCAAGCATTTTCTCAGATCATAGTGCCATAAAATTGGAAATCAACTACAATAATAATAAGCCAAAGAAATTAAACACATGGAGACTAAATAGCATGCTATTGAACAAAGACTGGGTTACCAGAGAAATCAAGGAAGAAATCAAAAACATCATGGCAACTAATGACAATGAAAACACAACAATCCAAAATCTATGGGATACAGCAAAAGCTGTTTTGAGAGGGAAGTTCATATCCCTACAAGCCTATTGCAAAAAACAAGAAAGAATGGTAACAAATTATCTAACCCTACAACTCAAACAGTTAGAAAAAGAACAGCAAGAAAGGCCCAGTGTAAGCAGAAGGAAGGAAATAATAAAAATCAGAGCGGAGATTAACGACATAGAGACCAAAGACACAATACATAAGATCAACAAAACCAAGAGCTGGTTCTTTGACTGGATAAACAAGATTGATGAGCCTCTAGCCAGGCTAACCAAGAAACAAAGAGAGAGGACCCAAATAAACAAAATCAGAAATGAAAGAGGTGAAATAACAACAGACCCTGCCGAAATACAAATGATTGTTACAAAATACTATGAACAACTCTATTCCAACAAACTGGACAACCTGGAGGAAATGGACATATTCCTAGAAAAATACAACCTTCCAAAACTCAATCAGGAAGAATCTAAAAATCTCAATAGACCAGTAACTTGGGAAGAAATTGAAGCAGTCATCAAAAAGCTTCCAGCAAACAAAAGCCCAGGGCCAGATGGCTTCACAGGAGAGTTTTACCAAACATTCAAGGAAGAACTAAAACCTATCCTCCTCAGACTTTTCCAAAAAATTCAAGAGGAAGGAACACTGCCAAACTCCTTTTATGAAGCCAGCATCACCCTAATACCAAAACCAGATAAAGACAACTCAATGAAAGAGAATTACAGGCCAATATCCCTCATGAACATAGATGCCAAAATCCTCAACAAAATTCTAGCAAATCGGCTCCAGCAGTACATCAGGAAGATCATACACCATGACCAAGTAGGTTTTATTCCAGGAATGCAAGGATGGTACAATATTTGCAAATCAATAAACGTGATACATCACATAAACAAATTGAGAGATAAAAATCATATGGTCATATCTATCGATGCAGAAAAGGCATTTGATAAAATCCAACACCCTTTCCTGATAAAAACTCTCAACAAGGTGGGAGTACAAGGATCAAACCTCAACATAATAAAAGCTATATATGATAAACCCACAGCCAACATCATGCTCAATGGGCAAAAACTAAAACCATTCCCTCTAAGAACAGGAACAAGACAGGGATGCCCACTCTCACCACTCCTCTTCGACATAGTACTGGAAGTACTCGCCATTGCAATTAGGCAAGAAGAGGAAATAAAAGGCATCAAAATTGGAAAAGAAGAAGTAAAGCTGTCACTATTTGCAGATGACATGATATTGTACATAAAAAACCCAAAAGACTCCATCAAAAAGCTAATAGACTTAATAAACGAATTTGGCAATGTAGCAGGATACAAAATCAATGCCAAGAAATCAATGGCATTTCTCTACACCAATAGTGAACTTACAGAAACAGAGATTAAAAAAGCAATCCCGTTTACCATCGCACCAAAAAAATTAAGATACCTAGGAATAAACTTAACCAAGGAGGTAAAAGACCTATATGCAGCAAACTACACAACACTGAAAAAAGAAATAGAGAAAGATGTAAACAGATGGAAGAACATACCATGTTCATGGATTGGTAGAATCAACATCATCAAAATGTCCATACTTCCCAAAGCAATATACAAGTTCAATGCACTCCCCATGAAAATACCATGGACATACTTCACAGACCTAGAAAGAACTCTCCAAAAATTCATTTGGAACAATAAAAGACCCCGAATAGCCTCAGCAATCTTGAGAAATAAGAGTAAAGTAGGAGGAATCTCAATACCAGATTTCAAGCTGTATTACAAAGCAACTGTTCTCAAAACAGCCTGGTACTGGCACAAGAACAGACATATTGATCAATGGAATAGATTAGAGAATCCAGACATCAACCCAAATCAATATGCTCAATTAATATTTGACAAAGGAGGCATGAACATACAACGGAGCCAAGACAGTCTTTTCAATAAATGGTGTTGGGAAAATTGGACAGATACATGCAAAAGAATGAAACTAGATCACCAACTTACACCATACACAAAAATAAACTCAAAATGGATACAGGACTTAAACATAACACGGGAAACCATAAAAATACTTGAGGCACCCACAGGCAGCAAAATCTCAGACATATGCCTAAAGAACTTCTTCACTGATACTAACCCTAGGGCAATGGAAGCTAAAGAGAAAATAAACAAATGGGACTACATCAAAATAAGAAGCTTTTTTACATCAAAAGAAACCATCAACAAAACAACAAGAAGTCCCACAGTATGGGAGAACATATTTGCAAACGATATCACTGACAAAGGTTTAATCTCCAACATCTACAGACAGCTTATAGAACTCAATAAAAGGAAAATGAATGAGCCAACTAAAAAATGGGCAATGGACCTAAATAGAATCCTCTCAAAAGAAGACAGAAGGAAGGCCAAGAGGCACATGAAGACATGCTCCAAGTCACTAATTATCCGAGAGATGCAAACCAAAACAACAATGCGGTACCATCTCACACCTGTCAGAATGGCCAACATCAACAAAACAACAAACAACAAATGTTGGCGAGGTTTCGGAGAAAAAGGAACCCTCCTGCACTGCTGGTGGGATTGCAGGGTGGTGCAACCACTGTGGAGAACAGTATGGAGCTTCCTCAAAAAACTGAAAATGGAACTCCCATTTGACCCAGTAATCCCACTACTAGGAATATACCCCAAGAAACTAGAAAGATCAATCAGAAAGGATATATGTACCCCTATGTTCATAGCAGCACAATTTACAATAGCTAGGATTTGGAAACAGCCTAGGTGCCCGTCAGCAGATGAATGGATCAGAAAACTATGGTACATCTACACCATGGAATACTATGCTGCCATAAAAAGGAAGGAATTCTCATCATTTGCAGTAACCTGGATGGAATTGGAGAGCATCATGCTGAGTGAAATAAGCCAGTCAATGAAAGAGAAACACTACATGATCTCACTCATTTATGGATATTAAAGAACATTATAAACGAATGAACAGAAAGATAGATATAGTGACAGTAAAACAACAGGCAGACTGCCAAATGACAGCGAGGGGGAAGGGAGGGTAGGGAGATCTGGGGGAGATAAGAGATCAACCGAAGGACTGGTATGCTTGCATATAAGAACAACCAATGGACACAAAACTCTGGGGAGGGAGGGCATCTATGGGGGCGGGGCAATGATAAGCTATGTACACAGGTAATACCTTAATAAAAAAATATTTAAAAAATAAAAATAAAATAAAATAAAATAAAAATAAAAAATACCATAGAAGTGATGCTTCAGGTGAAAAAAAAAAAAAAAAAAGATTCTGGCGTTGGGTTTTGAATTCAGTGCCAGATAGATCTTTCCCGCCTTCCAATTGGTGAACGCCTGCATTCTGATCTGTAAAAGACCAGTGAAACAACGCATGAGACGTGGGACGAAGATTAAGATTAAGAGTATAGATACCAGTGGGCCTAATAGTGGGAGGAGCCATGGGGTATGTGAGCAAAAGCAGGTAGCATTTTTCCGTGCTGGATGAGGGGTGCAGCAGCATGATTTTCTCCAAGAGACTAGTTAGTGAAGAGAGCGATCCTGTTGAGTCACTTGGGAGGTAAAAGCTGGTACTGAGGCTGCCACGGCATCACTTGTCTGGTTTTGCTGCTTTTCTGGGCCTGGAGCTGAAAGACAACCTGGGGGTAAGATTCTTGGGGAGGTAAAAAGTGGGGCTCCTTGGTGTAGCTCGGGTTCCAGTCAGGACCATGGGCAGAAGGTCCGGCTAGGAGCTGCAAATTTCTAGAGAGAGAGAGTTTAGTTAGATGGTCTTTAAGGAAGCCGTTGCCCTTCTGGATTTTACCCGATGAATGTAGGTGGTAGGGTGCGGGGACCTGATATGGCCGGGGATCTCCCTTCTCCGTGGCCAGCACGGAAAGAGAGATGAAACTGGTTCTTCGTAGAGGCAGCCAGGGATTGAGAAATGAAGAAATGAAGAGAGACGACGAAGAGATGGGTTTCAGCTGGGCTCCAGGTGGGTTGCAGACCTCCTCTGCTGGAGAGACTGACAACCTCTGAGCCACACAGCACCTCTATTTATTCTCAAATACACAAAAGGTGGGGTTTTCACAGGAAAAAACAAGAAGCCTAGGAGGGGCCAGATACCACCCACTCCTTCCTGCCTGACAAACACAAGCCAGGAACTAAGAACATCTGGGCACTTCCAGGGCAGGAGTGTAACTGGCATGATTCTGTCAATATCCCAGCTCAGTCAGTAAACATGTCCGGGTCTCTTCCAGGGGGCTCCCTACAGTAGGGTATGTGTAGTTTCCAGGAGCTGCAGTGTGGGCGAGGTGAAGAGGAATGAAGTCCATCTGCAGGGTCTGTTCGAGTGTTACAATCAAGTAGGCGGCTTTTCGACGTTCCTGGGGGTCTAGACACAAGCTTCCATCCACAAACAGAGTTAAAGCAGGATTAGAGAGAGAAATCTGAGAGTCTCGCCTGAGGTTGAGTGAGGGCTTTTGAAAACCTTGGGGCAGGAGTGCTTTGCTGCAGTTTGGGTAGAGACAGCAGGAAGAGTGGCTGGGTTCAGAGCTGGGGACTGAGTTAGGGAGACATCAGGACTCTCGAGGAACAGGAGATGGAGTTCCTGCATGTGAGAGGGGGCCAAGGAGAGATCAGGGTTGGTGTGACAGAATACCCTGTAGTCTGTGGGTGGAGAAGACCTGCAAGGGGTGCTGGAGGCAAATGTCTTGGGCCTCCCTGATGAGAATAGCAGCTGCAGGCAGAGCCCAGAGGCAGGGCTGCAGTCCCTCACTGTGGCATCACGCTGTCAGGACAGGTAGGCTATTAGAGATGTCTGGGGGAGAGAGGGAGAGAGACAGACAAGAGGGGTGTCCTGGAGTTGAAAAAGCTTGGCAAACGAGGGAGGGTGAGGAGACCTGGTAAGGGCTTAGCTAGGAGAGAAAATTTTGGGATCCAATGATGGAGAAATTCTACCAGTGAAGGCCAGCTGTGTGCCTCTGAGACGTGTACTGCTGGGTTCTAACAAGCATTCTTGGAGGTCTCTGGTAAGGCCTGGCCAAACAGATGACTTTCTCTGAACCTCTGGGGCAGGATTGTCCAGGTGAGTGGGAGACAGATCTGGAGCTGAAAGATAAGCTGAGACCTAGATGTTATTTCTAGGGGGAAAAGAGTAGGGGAGAATGGGTTACCGTTGGAAGTAGGTTCTTGTCTTTCCAGTTTTGCCCCTTGCTGGGCATCCACATGTTTCTTGTAGTTCCTGAGACAGGGTTTCCAAGTAGGTAGAGCAGTGGTTATGGGGACAGGTAAAGACTGATTATTGACCCAACTGCATCTACGTAAAGACTGATTATTGACCCAACTGCATCTACGTTGGGTGAGAGAGAGATGAGAGTACAGGTTCCTGTCCAGCTGATGGGGAGACAGATGTCTGAGTTTTCCCCACAGAGGAAGAAAAATCCCTGATGATGGAGACAAGCTGAAAGGTGTAGGGAGAAGAGGTGGACTAAAGGGTATGAGATTTCTTTTTCTAGTTCAGCACTCCAAGCTGAGAGAGTAGATGAGTGATTGAGACTGTGTTGCAGTGAAAGTGGGAGGGAAAGGGAAGGAAAGTAGTAAAAGCCAGGGACCTGGATGGTTGGATAAGAGGCTAGAGACTGTGAATATGCTGGTTTAGCTTAAGAAGTGCCCAGCAACCTTGTCCTGCCAGGCTTAGAGACTGAAGCCTCACTTTCTTTCTATCACCATCTCATCACATGCACAAACCTTCACAAGTTGCACTTACAAATTAACCTTCAAACCTTCCTTCTATGTCCTTCAAAAATGCATAACCATGCCTTAGACCTTCCATTGAGTGTTTCTAAAAGACAGGGGTTGGGGGGGAGAGGGAACAGGCTCCACAGCCGTTTCCAGGCTGGGCCGGCCTCTAGCCGCAGGAGTTTTTAAACCTCCTGCATTTTCCCTAGAGATAGAGTAGCTAAGGAGATAAGGTGCTTATAGTCACAGGAATGGCTTGTCTTTTTGGATTAAGAGAGTGAAAGTGAGGTAGGTGACTGAGGTTTGGGAAAACTGGGTTTCATGAGGGGATGCACAGTAGCCTTGATGGGTTAACGAGGTAGAATGAGAAAAGAGTGAATGGGGGAATTTGAGGTGGCTAATGGCTGTGAGTCTGATCTGTCAACCCCCATAATAGAGACGAGGAGGGGACGAGGGTGCCAGCGAATTCAGAGAGGACAGAATGCCAATGAAAAAAGGAGATCGGCTTACCGGCCACTACAGTCGGTACCGAGGCTCTGTCCTGGTGATGTAAGTCTGTGGGGCCCTGTCAGGGCCTGGGCAGCTTCTCCGGTGGCCAGTCCCATGAGGTCTGGGAGCTCCAAACTGGATCCAGAGGGTGGCCATGCTGGACTGGTTGAGGCCAGCCCGGAGGGGCCAGGGGCCAGTCTGATTTCCAGTGGCCTCCCCTCCGCACCTTGGGCAGGACCCAGGTGGCATCTCGTGTTTGAGCAGGACTTGGCTCAGTGTCCTTGCTGCATGTGAAGCATGGGCCCAGAGGAGGCTTAGCCCCTGACTTACCCGCGGGAGGACTGGCACTTGGTTTTGGAGAGTGGTGGCTAGGAGCTGGAAGGCCTCCTAATGGGCCTCAGCCTTGGCCTTGTTAACAAAAAACCATTGAAACCTATAAAGAATTTTTTTTGAGTTTATTTGAGCCAAACTGTCGACAATTGCCGGGAAGCAGAACCTCAAGGGATTGAGATACTGCTCCGGAGAATGGCGGGTTACATTTCTATATTTATACATGGCAAATCAAAGGAAAGGGACGTAGACGAGTTACATGAAATTCATTGGTGATGGATTAGGGAGGTGGGACAGAGCGAAGCGGGGAAACCTCTGGGATAGGGTAAAAAGTGAAATGATGGGCATGAGCTTCTTTTACAGAGACAGATACAGGATACTCTAGTGTAATTAACACATTGCAATTAACTTGATAACAGTCACAATGAGAGAATGTCTCGGGGCCATTTGTTGTGCCCTGAGGGGTCCAGGGTAAGAAGGAAGTTACACAAGTTACCCAGACATCTCACAGATAGGTTATCTCAGAAGCAGGAAGGCTAAAGGGCTCTGTAAAGCAGATCCAAATTGATCTTTGTCAGTTAAAATACCTGGGACATGACTACCTGCTATAACCTGTTTATAGTCGGATATTAAATTTTCAAACCATCTCTGTGGTTATTCCAGGTCTCTGAATTCGCAAGACTGCCATGCAGGCCTTCCCCGAGCCTTTCGGGTTGGCATGTGGCTCTTTTCGTTCACAGCCTGATCTCGCCTGTTGTTTTTGGGTCTCCTTGTCTCTATTATTAAATACCTTAAAGGCCAGGTCCTTCTGAGGGGTTTGGAAACCTGAAGTTGCGTATGTGGGGGACTAAAGGCGGTCAGTTCAGTGGAAAAAGAAACCTGAGGTGCCCCTCAATCTGTGAGGGTGGAAATAGAGAATGGAATTTAGATTCAGGACGGGGAGGGAAGGGCGGAGGTGGATGGTCATACGAGGCAGGGCCTGTGGAGGCGGGTCTTAGTGGTTTAAAAATGGTGGCCATCTACCTGAGGCCATGTGGTTGGAGAGGGGCTGCCCTGTGGGAACCGGAGAGGGGGCGGGACTAGATGGCGGGGCCACGTGGGAATCACATGTAGCTGTTCGGGGCTCAAATTCTCAGGATGAGAATTCTCAGAGACTGGGGAGAAGGCAGTTGCTGGTTCAATTTGAGAAAGATGAGAGTGAGAAGGGAGTCCAACCACTTGTGAATCCGTTGCGGAGAGCGATGGGGGAGGGGGCGGAGCGCGGGGAGAAGGCCCAGCGCTCTGGGGAGGGGGCGGTGGACGTGGACCGCATGGGAGAGAGGCGGGCAGAACCGGAGGAGAGCTGACTGCACCACGGGGAGGGTTAGGGTCCGGGAGCCGGAGTGGGAGGCGGAGCGGGAGCACACTGGGGAGGGGAGTGGGCGCGGTCAGAACTTCCAGGTAGGAAAGCCCTACCCTAGAGGCGGCGGGACTAGGAGGTACTGCGCTGGGAGGGGGAGAAACGCGCGGCTTTGCAGCTCTGGCGGCTCCAGCGGCTCCAGCTGCTCCAGCGGCTCCGGCGGCTCCAGCGGGTCCAGCGGCTCCAGCGGCTGCAGCGGCTGCAGCGGCTCCAGCGGGTCCAGCGGGTCCAGCTGCTCCAGCGGCTCCAGCGGCTCCAGCGGCTCCAGCGGGTCCAGCTGCTCCAGCGGCTCCAGCGGCTCCAGCGGCTCCGGCGGCTCCAGCGGGTCCAGCTGCAGGGTCGGGAAAGTTTAAACTGCTCCAGGAGACCCGCCTAGGACTTCCGCACTCGGGCCCGGGGCGCGACCTGGGGGAAGATGCTCAGTGAGAGACGGGCAAGAGTGAGTCTCTGCGGAGGAATGGCAGTGAAAGCCAGGTGGGAGAGCGGGAACGAGAGGGGGAGGGGAAAGCCCTTTTGGGGAATCTGAAGCTTCCTTGTCCGGTGGCAAAACTTTCTAGATTTAGGAGGATATAGGAATGCCGTTTTACGAGGCGGTTGGGCGGAGCGAAAATGCTGTGTTAAATGAGGTGTTTTGGTCCGAAGTAGCCAGAAAGAAAAGGGTCGAGAGGCTGGCGAGAAGACACCTTAGGGGCGTCTGCATTGAGGGGTTTCCATGACCGGAAAGGCTACCGAGAGGGAAGTTGGGAGAGAGAGATAAGAGCGTCCTCCTATCCCCCCCTAGCCAACCTGTAGAAAAAGAGACGAGAGAAGGTCTCGGGTCGTCATCGGAGACCTGTCTCGTGGAGTAGGACAGAGTTTCCTCAGCCAGGCGCCTGGGCTTTCGTAGAACGTGAACGTAGAACGTAAAATGTGCAGCCAAGCAGACTAGGAGAAAACTCTGAAGCCTTTCCAGGTCACGGGAACCGGGGTAGGGAGGGGGAGGGGGTCCCTGAGGCCTACCGGTAAGGAAGTCCCGGAGATGTTCTGAATGGGCCAATCAACTCAGGACCCTGCCACTGAGCAGGATCACAGAGGATCGTCCGCATTCACCCAAGTCCGGCACCATGTGGTACATTAATTAAAGGAGGTGGCCGAGACTGGGAGACCAGGACACAGGCTTTTATTGGAGATGGGTGGGACCCCCGCCGGCTGCTTCCAGAGGGAGAGAGTGGAAGAGACTGGAAGAGGCCGTAAAACACCCGGGGGTCTGCTTTTAAGGGGGACATAGGGGACGGGGCTTAGGGTACTTAGCAGGTGCTGATTGGAGGTTCAGAGTTCAGGTATGTCTGGCCACAGGTGGGGTTTGCATCTGTCAATCAACTGGGGGAAGGGAGGATCTATCACTACTTTTCCAGTATGCCCATGTCCCGGGGAGTGCAACCCTCAGCCAGGTTAGGATATGCATTCTCTAACCAGAACAGAACAATCCCAGTAAACAGCGCAAGATTACCATTTCTTCCCCTAGCAAAAGAGGGGTAAAGTGGATGTGGGCTCCCTGAGAGAGGCTGGGTGGGGGTGGGAACCGGGGATCTGAACTTGGTTGTTCCCTGTGTTGTGCCGGGTAAATTCTGGAACCCACAGACCACCAGGGAGCCAAGTCCGATGCAAATGTAGAAAGTCTTTATTAAATCTAACCCGGGTTAGGGTCCGAGCCGGGGCACCAGCGCAGTGGCACCCGTTCCAAACTCGGACCCTGTTCTAAGTTTCTTCCCAAGTTTTATACTGTAGCTCAGCTATGCAAGCAAGCCCCCTTTGCCTCCCCCCTTCCCGCTCCTCTGGGTAAGTCCTTGTGTGCTGTTCCTCTGGGTAAGTCCTTGTGTGCTGTTCCTCTGGGTAAGTCCTTGTCTGCTGTTGAGGCAACTCCGGGCGTGGTCTTTTCCATAATTACAGGTTAGGCTGGTCTCTTCCTGGCAGGTGCATTCCCAGGTGGTCAACTCAGTTCCCAGGGGGAGAATTCCAGAGTGGTCAGGGTGGTGGTCATAAGATGAGTATCATGAGATGTTGTACCTACAGGATGAAACCTCCCTCGGGACCTAGCCTTGCTTTAATGTTTGTCATAAAATATTGCATTCTAGCTTTACTAAACTTTATATTTATATTCTGATTTTACTCAACCTTACACCTGGAGTGCCTGATTTTCCCTAATCTGAATGCACAAAACCTCGGGAGTGTTAGGTTTGATGGAGCAATTGAATCAATACCCCTCCCCCCGGAACTGGCTTTTCAGGTCATTGCACTATGGGTATTCCCTTTGCTGAGACCACATTTCACTTGTGCTGACCACTTCCATTCTCTCCCCTCCGGGTATGCATAAGGAGGTGCCTCCCCTCCCACCCCCCACACCCCCCCCCACTCCAAAAAAAAAAAAAAAAGCCAGCCAAAAGTCCTCTCAAGGCCGCTGATTCCTGTCACTGGTGCTGGCACCATGCAGGCTCAGCCACGTGGTGTGCGGATGACCAAATAAATCCCTCCCCATCTGGCCCCCTGCGTTCCTCCTCTGGCTCCTTTGGTGACCCAACAAGGAGCAGCACACAGCACTCCTCGCCCCTCCCTGGGTCCCAGCTAGCCTTTGTTACCATGTGGCCACCCCAGGATTGCGGGATGTCTTGCCCCAAACATGGACACTTCCCCAAAGGGCCACAAAGCTCCCCAGAGCCCCGCATGAGGACTCTACATGGTGTGTGTTGTAGATGGCGGATGGGCACCTGGTGTCTGACCTGTGGAGTCAGGTCAAACCTGGGGTCAGCAGCCTTGGTTCTGGCTGGCAAAGAATTCAGAGCCACGACCCAAACTGTAAGAGGACATTTATCGGGTAAATCACAGAGGGAGGAAAAGTAATGTCTAGAGGATGTGGGATTAGGAAACAAGTTATAAACACAAAGGAAGGTGAAATAAGACATTAAGAATATACATCTCAAGTAAAGAATGCTATTTAAATTCTAACCCTTTTTTCTTTCTGGCTCCTGCACCTGATTAAAACACAGGGTACTTACCTCAGCTTCCAGGTGGAGACCTGGAGGCTAAGGCAATTTTCCCTTGCCTGGGACCAGGATCACAGGAGATTGATTCCCACTGACTCAGTAGCTTCAGGGATAGAAACTGTAGATAACCTTTAGAGACTAACCACTGAGCTCTGCTTCTGTGTTATCAGCTATCGGAAGATAGGGCCACATTCCAGTGTCCAGCAGGATGTGACTGGGAACCGACCCTGCGGGCTGTCCCCAGTCTTTAGAATTTAGTCTTTAAGATTTAGAAACAAAGGAAAATTCTTGTGGCTTAGGCCTTTAAAAAGACTTGCCTACACCTAGAACAGTGCAGTCGTATGGAGCCCGCCTGCGTTTGCTGCTCTTGTGGCTGCCCTGGCCAGATATTTCAATAAATCTTTGCCTGCTTATTTTAATAAATCATCAGCCTCCGGTGGTCTTATTTTGAACCCAGGGTTTGACCCCACAACAGAAGGGCCCTTGGAACTTGGGAGTGAGGAAGATGATAGGAGCACACCTTGGGCAGGGAGGGGGAGGGGAGGGGAAAGGCAGGGCTTGTCCTGGGAAGAGAGTGAAACAGAAATGCTGTGGTGGTTGGTCAGAGTGCTTTGTCTTGCAAAACCGAAGAATGGATTCAAAGACAAAAATGGTGGATAAAAACAAACCTTTTGGTGGGATTGTGGGAGCACTTACTCTTCGATGTTGCTTGACTCTGCCAACTGTTGGGAGCACTGGACCTCGGATGCCGGGCATTAGACAGAGAAGACATGAAAAGTTGTAGGCACATGCAGGAGAGACGATTGTAGATCAAGTTGCCATTGCTACTTGATCTGTGTCAGCACGGCCAAGGGTTCGGCGAGCCTTATCAGGGACAACAAAGGATAGAGGAATGATAGAAAAAGTAAAAAGCTGGGTCTATGAGGATCTTCTGTGCCTGGTTAAGGCGACAGAACAGATCCAGACCACAAAGCTGATGCTTCATTTATTGTCAGGAACAAAAAAGGCAATTTACAATGTTCTTGTGAATTTCATTTCTTTTGGCAGCACTTGCTACCCCTCCCACAGCCTATTAGCTATCCAGGAAAGATCTAGAGCAGGGGTGGGCAAACTTTTTGACTCGAGGGCCACAATGGGTTCTTAAACTGGACCGGAGGGCCAGAACCAAAGCAACCTGACCGTGCTGGCACTCTCATCTTGGGCTGCTGGTGAAGGAGCCGAGGGGAGAGCAAGAGAACCCTCTGCTCTTTCGGCTCCGCGGGCCGCATAGAAGAGCCGAACGGGCCGGATCCGGCCCACGGGCCATAGTTTGCCCACAGCTGACTAGGGTGCAGTCACAAGATCAAGCTTAATTATGCTAAGAGGACTGTTGCCCTCCAAGCTGGGACTTGTTTGCGACTTTGCCAGCAGGTCAGTCCGAGTCTTAACCCTATAACTGCTTCCTACATCTAGCCCTTTCTTTTATGTTTAAGCTACTATTAATGGAAGTACAACTTAAACATCAAGAACAAAGTTCTGACTATTAAAACATTAACAAAACAATTCCAATGGAAAACCCAATAACAAAACAATGCTAATGCAAAACCCAGACATGGCTATTAACAAACAAATGCCAATGCAACACAACAATAAAGAAATCAAACTATAGTAACACTTTCCTACTAAATGAAAGTTTCTTTTGCTGATTTACTCAAGAGTCCTCAAACTTGGCTGCGAAAGAGTTTGCAGAAGACTGGCAGCTAACCAATGCTAGCATGACAGAAATATGATTGAGGGGGTAGCTTCTATTTCCTGCTTTTCTGCCATTTGCTGGGCCTCATTTCTTAACTTCTTCAGCTGAACCCATGTTGGCACCTTGGTCTCTTGCGTAGCCTTCGCCATCTTCCTTTTCTGCTTTACTGTCATCAGGGCAACTCTCAGTCCTTTGAATGATGGTACAAGGACCTTCTCTGGGTCCACTGTGGTGACGCACATAACGCTCTGACAGCCAAAATGGCTGTGCTGCTCCTCTGGAAAGATACAAATACTACCTCTTCCCCACATCATTACTGGGTCTGGTCCAAACCATTGTCCAGTTTGTGCATCCTTCCATTTGGCTAATCCCACGGAGGCTATTGTACAGGAGGCCCGATGCCTTTTGGCTGCTGTACAACCTTCTACATCGCAATTCAAAAAATTTAAAGTATAAAGAACATGACAGAGTTTGTTTTGAGGTGACACATAGCATCCATCTCCCCCTTTCTGTTTCAGTAACACCTTACTTGGAGAATGAGCCAAATATAGCCATTCAACAACTCCAGGAGCTTACCAAATGACCCTAGTGGGTGCAGTTGTATATTTATTAACTTCTATTTGATAAGGCTTTCCATGAAATTTCAAGTATTTTAAGAGTCTCATGCTCTACTGACTGAGCTAGCCGGGTGCGGTCAATTTCAAGTATATTAGATCTGATAAATTTTAAAAGATTTCCTTTAAGAAGAGAGAATAAATTTCTTGTATGACTCCAGGCCCTTGGAGCTTTCCAAGAATTATCTCTGTCTAAGCATTGAAATTTTAACATGGAAAAAAATCAAACATATATCTCTATATGATTTAAATATTATAATACCTTTTATAATTATCTTCATATATCAGTTAGATCCTAAACTAGTTTTTCCATAGAAAAATTTTGGTTGGGATCACAGAATTATTCCTTTTATTTATTTATTTATTTATTTTTAAAATATATTTGATTGATTTTTTACAGAGAGGAAGGGAGAGAGATAGAGAGCTAGAAATGTCAATGAGAGAGAAACATGGACCAGCTGCCTCTTGCACACCCCCTACTGGGGATGTGCCCGCAACCAATGTACATGCCCTTGACCGGAATCGAACCTGGGACCTTTCAGTCCGCAGACCGATGCTCTACCACTGAGCCAAACCGGTTTCGGCTTTTTTTTTTTTTTAATTAGACCAATAATAAGCAACTTATTTTCAATTCCTAATTATTGGAGTAAACACAACATTTTCTTTTCTCAAAAAAAATAACTTCTTATGCATTTAATTACCACAAGTATATAATTTCTCTCAATTTAATTTGCACTTTGAACTTTTCAAACTGGCAGGACAAATATATTTAGCACTTCCTAGATTAATAACACTTTATGATTTTTAGAAAAATATAAGACATAATCAATTAGTAGTTTCAATGCTGTCCTCTAGGTTTTTTATGAGGCAAATTTAAACTTTACTTTTTATTTGCCAGTGGCTCTGGAAAACCAGGTTTGGTTTACTCAAATGTAAATTACCACATTTTTCAAAGATGGTTCCTGGCAGGAAACTAGATTACCTGTCTGCTGGGGAAGGGCGTCTACCCCTTCCTCCATTAACAAAGGGTGTAGCCAGTTACATGGGCTATTTAAATCTTTATAATTAATATATTATTTATTTATATTTTAACAATTTTGGGGGGATTTAAATCTAATTCTAATTATTTTAAGGCATTTACTTTGGATAAATTCTAAAACAGGGAATTTACTGGTTTTCTTGAAGACCTTAAAAGTTAACTTTAAATATATGTATATATATATATATATATATAAAATTGATTTTTTACAGAGAGGAAGAGGGAGGGATAGAGAGTTAGAAACATCGATGAGAGAGAATCATCGATCAGCTGCCTCTTGCACACCCGCTACTGGGGATGTGCCCGCATCCATGTAAGTACATGCCCTTCACCCGATTCAAACCTGGGACCTTTCAGTCTGCAGGCTGACGCTCTATCCACTGAGCCAAACCGGTTTTGGCAAAAAGTTAACTTTTTACAAGGTTCATTAGTATTTTGAATACTAGTCTTTATTATAGAAATGTGAATACTGAAAGGAAGATCCAAGATGGCGGTGTAGGTAAAGATCTAAAATGCTGCCGTGCACAACAATTTCAAAACTACAACTAAAAGACACCCAGAACCACAGGAAAGCTGGCTGAGTGGAAGTTCTACAACTAGACGGAAAGAGAAAAGAGCATTTGGGCACAAGCACTGAAAAACTGAGGTGGGGGGACATGCGATATGGGCTGGTAGCAGATCCCATCTGGTGGGGGGTTGCTTTCTTCAACTTGAAGAGAGACAAGATCCTGATCTTTCTGAAATCCAGTTTCTGGGGAGAAGCTGGACTGTCTGCCATTGGGTCAGAAAGTGAGGGTGGCTTGCTTGCAGAGCTGCATGCAAGAATAATTGTTTTCTGTGCTTGGGTGCGAGACACAGGGACACAGTTGGAGAGGCAGAGACGGCTCACTGCCAGCCATCGCTGCTTGCCACGCTCTAACCTAGTGAAGCCCTGAGTCTCTGCCCCGCACAACCTACAAACACACCGAAGTGAGAAAAGCTGGTGGATTGGGATGGCTACAACTAGAGACAGAGAAAAGTGCCACTGCCGCCATGTGGAGTTTAAAACTGCCGTGGAACTGGACCCGCCAGAGCCCCCGCCGCCCCCGCCACCACCACCAACACCACGAGTGAGGGAAGCCCACCAAGAGCAGAGCTCGCTCCACCCCGGGACAAGGGAGTGGGCCTTCCCGGCCGGCCCACCGTGGGAGCGAGGGAGCCAATGCCGGCCTTGGCCGTGCCTTCCACGCCTGCCCAGAACGAGATGCCTTTGAGTGTGGTCTCCACGCCCGCAGCCATCACAGCCCGGCCTCCGCACCTGCCGTGCTGGTGAGGAGCTGGCCCGGCGCCTTCCGTTCACGGCCCCGGCAAGTCCTTCGTCTGCCGCAGCATGGCCGGGCTGGAGCTTCTGCCGCTGCCTCCTTCTGGATTTTAACACTACAGTGGAAATTGAACCACAGGAGCGACCGTTGCTGCCGCACCCGCCGCCACCGCTAGGAATGAGCGAAACCCACCGAGAACAGAGCTCATCCGCCCTGGGACCAAGGAGTGGGCGGCTTCAGAACTTAGCCTCCCTGTCCGCAGCTGCTCCGCTCCCACCCTGAACAAGACACCTTTGAGCGCAGCCATCTCAGCCTGCCTGCAGCCGACCCAGCCCACCTGCCGTGCTGGTGAGGAGATGGCGCGGCAATTTCTGCTCGTGGCCCCAGCGAGCCCTTCACCCGTCAAGCCCACTGCCGCAGGGCTGAGCTGGAGCCTCTGCCGAGACCCCAAGGAGGGCGCCGCTGCCACCATGTGGATTTTAAAAATATAGTGGAAGAGGATCCACGGGGGCCACTGCTGCCGCCGCATCCGCCGCCACCGCAGCAAGTGAGGGAAGCCCACCGAGAGCAGAGCTCACTCTGCCCCGGGCCCAGGGAGTGGGCTACTTCAGAGCCCGGCCTCCGAGTCCGCAGCTGTTCTGCTCCCTCCCCGAACGAGACTTGTTGGAGTGTGGTCTCCCTGGCCGCAGCCATCCCAGCCCGCCCTCCGTGCTAGTGTGGAGCTGGCGCGGCGCCTCCCTTCGAGAACCCAGCGCCCCATGGGAGCCATGTGCCCCTGGTGAGCTGTGTGCCTCAAGGGGCCGTGTTTCCCTGGAGAGCCATGAGCCCCAGGAGGACCATGTGTTCCGGGAGAGCCGTGTGCCATGGGGGAGACATGTGCCCCGGAGAGCCGTGTGCCCCAGGGAAGCGGTGGGAAATGGGGTGGGGGGCATTGTGAACCAGAGGAGGAGAGGATTCTATTCTGCTGGTCCTGAGATAGTCACCATAAAACAAGCAGACTGTCAAATGACAGCGGGGAGGGGAAGGAGACCTGGGGGAGATAAGAGATCAACCGAAAGACTGGTATGCATGCATATAAGTACAACCAACGAACACAGAACTGTGGGGAGGGAGGGCATGTATAGGAGGTGGGGGGGGGCGATGGTAAGCTATGTACACATATAATACCTTAGTAAATTTAAACACACACACACACACACACACACACACACACACACACCAAACACCAAAGCTCCAAGCAAAGGCTTTTGCATATGAATGGCATTCTCTATTGCAGTTTAACCTAGCAAACTTGCAACCCAGTGCAGACAGCTGTAAAGCCTCCAGGTTCTAAGCAAGGAGGAGCGGACTGTGCTTCTCGCTGTAGCTCCTGCAGGATGGCCTCAGACAGGAGCTGAACTGCACCCCATTGGAGATCCAGAAGCCAGTGTACCTAGTGGTCAGTGAAAGACACCAGATTTCAACTCCTCACATCTATAAGTGACACATTTGGGAGGCAGACTCAGTGAGCACCAAAGCCTCACTGAAACAAAGCCTGTACCATAAGTGTGTCTCCAGCACAACAGTTCGTCCATTATAGACACAGCAGGTCCTCACAGCCAATTGGCCTGGAGGTCAATTCCTCCCATTATACCAACAGCAATCAAGGCTTAACTACACCAAGACTTTGCACTCAGCCCACAAAGGGGTGTACCAAGAGCGACCACCTTGGGTGATTGGGGCAGCTGAGCTACTGGCTCCTATAAGTCATCGACCACACAAACCCACTCCATCAACACAGGGAGGCAGCCAAAACGCAGACACACAGAAGCACGTCACGAATGGGAGAGTTGGAGGAAAGTAAACTATTGCATGACACAGAGTTCAGAACCATATTTATAAGGTTACTCAAAAATATTCTAAAAACCACGGAGGAACTAGAAGAGACCTCGGAGGAACTTAGTGAGACCTTCAAAGACCTTAATGAGAATGCAATAAATAAATAAATAAATAAATAAATAAATAGCAATGAAAAGGGACCAGTCAGAAATTAAGCATATACTGTCTGAAATAAAGAATATATAGAAACTCAACATAGATCCAAGTACCCCAAGAGTCAAACCAAAGATCTGGAATATAAGGAAGCAAAAAATACCCAAGCAGAGAGGCAGAAGGAAAAAAAAAATCCAAAAGTGTGAGGATAGTATAAGGAGCCTATGGGATGGCTTTAAGAGTACCAACATCTGGATTTTTGGGGTGCCAGAAGAAGAGAGCGAGCAGGATATTGAAGGCCTATTGGAAGAAATGACAGAAAACTTTCTCTACCTGGTGAGAGTAAATAGACTTACAAGTTCAGGAAGCACACAGGACCCCAAACAAGAGGAATCCAAAGAGGACCACACCAAGACACATCATAATTAAAATGCCAAGGACAAAAGACAAAGAATCTTGAAAGCAGCAAGAGAAAAACAGTTACCTACAAGTTGATTTCTCAACAGAAACTATGCAGGCCAGAAGAGAGTGGCAAGAAATATTCAAAGTGATGAACAGCAAGAACCTACAACCAAGATTACTCTACCCAGCAAAGCTAT
The DNA here is from genome assembly GCA_963924515.1 of Vespertilio murinus. Classification (NCBI taxonomy): domain Eukaryota; kingdom Metazoa; phylum Chordata; class Mammalia; order Chiroptera; family Vespertilionidae; genus Vespertilio; species Vespertilio murinus. The sequence continues at coordinate 386,257 of CAWUQJ010000029.1, read as the reverse complement.
CATTCAGAACTGAAGGTGAGACAAAGAGCTTCACAGACAAGACAAAGCTAAAGGAGTTAGTTCATCACCACTAAAGCAGGATTACATGAAATGCTGAAGGGTATTATTTAAGAAGAGGAGGAAGAAGAAAAAGGTAAAGATAAAAATTATGAACAACAAAAAGACATCAAATACATACCTACCAACGAGTGAATCTAAAAATCAAGTGAATAGAAATCTGAAGAACAGAATGATCTGGTGAATAGAACAGAATCAGGGACATAGAAAGGGAAGGGACGGACAATTCTCAATTCTTCCAGCACCCCTCAGACAATTCTCAGTTGTCTGAGGGGTGATGGAAGAGATTGGACAAAAATCTTACAGCTATGGATGAAGACAGTTGTGGGGGGTATAGGCATGGGGTGCGGTGGGGAATCAGGTGGAGGAGAGTCAGGACTCAGCTCACACTCACAGCCGCTCTCTGCAGTGCACAGGGGGGAGAGAGGCTCAAATGAGCAGGCTTCTGTGAGGCCAGGGAGAGGAGGACACTTCTTTCTGATTGAGTGCCACTCACTGAACCTCCTCCACACAGGGAAGGATGCTCTCCAGGGCTCTCAGGGGTCACTAGCAGACAAGGTACCCTCACTCTCAGCTCTCAGCCCACAGCTCACAGCCACCTCATACAACCCCACGCCCATGTGAAACAGGCAGGGTTGGGGGAGGGGAAGAGCACACCATTGCCCTGAACCCAAGCAGTTTAGAGGAGATCTTACCCAGGGACTGAGGGACACTCGGTGCTCAAGGACACAGTTGTGGGAGCTGTCAGAAATTGGCCTTAAAGAAACCTGTGGCCACTATCACTTATCCTGGGACAGGCTTCCATAGCGCAAGGCCAGCTGCTCACCAGGTCCCCTCTCCCGGCCCGAGCCTCAGGCTCACTCGGGGCTCTTACACACCTACAAGGACTGCACAGGAGCCAATGTGCGGTGCTCACACTTTATTGCAGACGCTGGCCAGCTTGGCTACACTTGACAGCTGTCAGAGAGAGTGGTGTGAAAACATCCAGTGTGCACCCTGTATGGGGGGCAGGACCCCTGCAGCCGCTCAGAAGTGTGGGCTTGAGTTATGCCATCAGGTTATGGTGACTTTTTGCAGGTGTTTCTTCATGTTGTCTGAGTTGTACAGGGGTCCGAAGGCTGACTTGCTGTTTACTCCACTATAACGTTTACTTCAGTGATTGTAGTGGTCTGGACAGTCTTCACATTCATGGCTACACCGAAGAGGAATGCAGCTATTAGGGCAAGCAAGCGACCAAAAATCACTCTCAAATACACCACTGACATAATACTTTTTCTCACTTGCCTCTTTTTCGCTGGAGGGGGTCCACTGTCCACACTCCCTCCTGCACCAGAGCTTATGCACAGGGGAGGGTTATAGCCGATATGGCAGTGGCAGTTCCTATTATTGTTGCACACGCCCCTGTAGTTGCATTTCGAAGGGGGACAGTCGTAGTCTATGGCCGCCAGAGTAGCATTGCAGAAGCCATTAAGACAGAACTTTCCACCCCCACAAGGTGTACCAGTTCTCACAGCACCCACGTCAGTTGTTTCTGTTCCACGGTGTGCACCCACTCCAAAACACAAGAACCCCTCTATGACTGAGTGATGGAACCCCACATGTTCCTGCAACTGAGGCAGGTGAGTGACATTGACACACTGTAGGCGTCCACACTTAACATCAGCAGGAGCACAAGCAGCTGGGTGGAGTCTTGTAGTAACTATACAGTGTCCAAATCGGTGGCCCTTTGTATTTATGCTGTAGCAGACGTCTGGAGCGCTTAGCGCCCCTTTCCCAAAGATCTCCTGGCAGTGCATACTGCGGTCAGTGCAATTGCCATGATAGCAGTAGCCGTCCTCGGTGCATGGGGTTCCATCTAGCAGATAAAAATCACTGGGACACAGAGTTTCCACCCCGTTGCAGTACTCCGGAAGGTCACAGATGTTCTGGATTGTTCTGCAGAGCGTCCCAGAAAGCGCGTAGGTGCAGTTTGCACAGCAGGGTTCACTGTTACAAATGCTCCCAGGCGTAAAGCGGCAGTCAGTTTCGCAGCATGGGTTGTGGTAACACTGCTTGAAGGACCCACAGTCACAATGCTCGTTGTCTTCCACCACAGAGTTTCCACAGAAATTGGGTGACAGGCTAGTGTTTACATACCCAGCGTGTACGAATAGGCAGTTTGCCCTTTCATTAGCAAGTACGAATTGAAAGTGTTGAAAGGAACAGTCACTGAATGAATCTGTCAACACAGGGTATCTGTTCATGATGCAGGTGGTCCTTCTCTGGCAAACGCATTCGCTTGTATCTAACAACAGACCAATCACAGTCCCTATTTGGTGGGCAGCTATAATTGACAACAATAAATAATGTCTGTCTAGGTGACCCAGAAAGAACAGATTCTCTCTTTTACACAGCTTGTATTTAGTCGGAACATATTGAAGTTCATGGGGCCCATTTCTGTTCACCATCACAGCTGGAAATGTTAGAAAAAGTTTGAATATGTTTTCAATATAATTCCTTGCAAATGGACCGCCTGGCACTTGATAGTTCTCCATATTTTCTGGCTCTCCAGTATTGTAAACGACGATGAGGCTGATGTAGAACCTCATATCCAGACCTCGCATCATGGAGTCTATTAAACTACCCATTTGTACCAGGTATTGGACACACGTTGACACATTGCTGAACAGGGTATAAATGGAATGGGCACTCATGATACAGCCTTTCATTCTTCCAAGGTGGGATGAATAGAGCTTACTGCTGATCCGGGAGGCTGCACTGGGGTCAGGGTCAGAGAGAGGCGGGTGCCTCTCAGCCTGGGGTCCCAGCCTGGACATGGGTCCTATGGCATTAGTGTCGGCTACGATCTGAGAAATGATGTGCTCAAACCTCGGGGAATCCTTGAGGGGTTTGATTTCATAGGCCAGGTCATCCACCTTCATGATGCCTTCCAGGCCCCCATAGCACGTGTCCACGGTGACCATAGAGAGAGGGACGTCCTCCAGGTAGCCCAGGTAGTAACAGTCGAGAGGGAAAAAGGGGTAGTCCATCTGCAAGGCCCCCTGGTCATCTTGAGTCATCACCACCAGCTGCCCAGGCCAAAAGAGTCTCTTGCGTCGCATGTGGAGGACGTGTCTCTGGCCCCCAAACCTCAGGCTGTAGGAGAGCCAGCCTGCTGCCAGCATGGCTTTGCCATGGTTCGGCTCCTTCCTGGGAATCACCACCTCCGAGGAGATGTAGCGCCAGGAGGGACGACCTTGAGAACACTGGGCGGGAGGCAGCACCACCCAGAGCCCAAGCAGCAAGAGGGGCGTCCTGAGGGTGAACGGGCCCTCTGCCAGCCTCATGGCCTTGGTGGGGGAGAACCGTGGATGGGAACGGAGAGAGGGAGGGTCCTCAGTGAAACCTGGTCCCCATCTGCAGTGGCCACTTCCTGCCAAGGGCATAGTGGCTGGGTCAGCTGAGGCAACAATGGCAGGGCGTGGCAGTGGGTGGGGCTGGGCGTGCCTTCAGCTGGGTTGAAGAGGGGAAGGTGGGTGAATGCTAAGGTGGAAATAAGCGAGAAGGAAGCAGACCCATGTCTGCATCGTATCCATGTCAGGCTTCCCTCTAGCTACTTGCACACATGCGCTGTCATTACAGCCAAGTTAAATTCCCTACTGTGGACGAAATACCGCCACATACTAACCTGACTAGCTCAGGGGTGTAGAGAGCCGCCTGAGCCCGAGGGCACTGACAGAATCCTGGTATGGGTACTGATTTCTTATGTTTATCCATGTGCTTGGAATGAGGAACAAAAAAGACCTTGCCCAGCCCCAAGAAGCTGTATATATACCAGAAACCTTGAAATAAAATTTGAGGCTTGATCAGATTCTTATCTTGCCTCCATTCTTCTGCGTCTCTTGTCCCTTCTCATTCCCTTACAGGATCCACCTCGCCCACGTTGATTGTCCCGCGGGTGGGGATATTCTGCGCCCAACGCGAGGCTTGAGGAACGGCTCCTTACCGGGAACGCTTACTGATGGTCCGGCCGGACACTTCCTGAGTCGCTGTACAGTATGACTGTCGAGTCAGACTTGCTTGATCGCCACAGACCACCCTTCTGTGAGACAGATGGTCGTAGGTAAGTGTTATAGTAATATTATAGAATGTTATAAGTGTGTGAAGTTTGATAGTGTGGATTGTATGACATTTGAATATAATAATGGATTATATATAATAATGGATTATAATAATTAGAATATAATAATGAGTGGATTATTTAACAGCGTGAAACCTGTGTGAATTAAAGTGAATTAAATAGAAATACCATTAAACATTGTAATAGTGATAGAATAAGATATTGTTTGAACTGTGAAGCCTGTGTGAATTAAAGTGTGTGACATACCCTACATGTAGCAGAGGGCCCCAGCCTCGGCACCATCTGGCAAGGGGTGATAAGACACACGAAGACCAGAAGACTACGTAACTGATGACATCAGAAGCGGACAGAAATTCACATAAAAAGAGGCGCCTGACAGCCAGAACTCAGAGCAGTTCTCTGCCTCCACAGAAACTGTTCTCCCTCTCTGACTCCTCTAGCAAATCCTTCGCGCCGGATCGACCGAGACTCGATCCCTGACTCCACTGAGCACGAGCGACCGTGGCCGGCCTGTGACCTGTCGTCGTCCGTCGTGTGTGTCTGCTCCTCTCCGCCCTGTGGCCTGCCTGAGTGTTGGAAGCCTCCAGGACTTAGGCAATAAACCGTGTGGATTCGAGCATCTAACCGTGAGTGTCTTGGGTCTTTTTACTCTGAGCTCGTGCCTTATCACTGCCCGCCTGGGAAAGCATCAGCCCGCGTTGCTCGCCCTAAGCTGGGAGTAGGCTCGCGGCTGGACACCTGCTGTTCCAACCCAGAGCGAGGACAGAATAATTAAATTAAGGAAGAAGTGGAACAGTAAGTGAGGGATTTATTCATGGGACAAGAACTTAGTTCTCACCAGGTCTTCTTAGCCGGCCTCAAAGAGTCTCTCAAGAAGTGAGGAATTAGGGTTAGAAAAAAAGGATTTAAGGGAATTTTTTACTTTCCTCACTGATCTCTGTCCTTGGTTCCCCTTTAGAAGGAACTATAGATTGTAGGCATTGGAAAAGAGTTGGCGATGCCTTACAGGATTATTATGCAACCTTTGGCCCCGAGAAAGTCCCTGTCTCTGCCTTTTCTTATTGGAATCTCATAAATGACGTTTTAAAAATTCATTCCCATGCCCCCGATGTTAAAGAAATTATTAAAACGGGAGAAGAAGTCCCTAAGACTTCTTCCCGACCCCCTTCAGTCTGTGGGTCAATTTCAATTGAATTCCCCGAGGATCTTAAACTACAACCCCCTAGTCCCCCCAATTCAGGTCTCAAAATTTTGGGAAGTGTATTGTGTATTGTGAATTGTGAATAAATGAAACTCCACTCCTGAAACAGGCTCTGGTGTGGAGAAATTCAAAGGTGGCAGGAGAGGGCAAAGCTATCTGCTCTCCTGCAATGAGATTACTTAAAGTTTTCTTTAAAAATTATAAAAGAACTGGCAGGGAAATGCTGATCTTGGCCACATTGGGTGCTAGTTATCACTTCAGAAAGCAAAGAAGAAAAAAGATTGTATTGAGATCTGTCTTCATCTATTAAGCATGAAAAAATGTGTGGCCAGATCTGTTGCAAAAACTTCCCCCAAAGTAAGCAGGATGTGGGGGAATGAAGCCACGTGGCAATCCAATATGGACGCCACTCTCCAAGAAAGCCACCATAAGAGGCCTCATATTCGCCATCCTCCTTTTTCCAGCTAGTGACTTAAAGCATTTACAAATTCATGATGCGTCCGGGATTTCTGTGCTCATGTAAAGTGAAAAGGCCAGTTTAAAAACGAGTGCACATAGTTTTTTTAGCTGGACTTGAATCTTTTCTGTGTACAGAATTAGAAACCCTAAAATTTTTAGGTGTAAAGATGGCGGAGATGAACTGGGAAAGAAATACAAGCTAGTTTCCCAAGGCGATTTAAGCAGCCCCTTTTTGAAATTTCCACCCTGAGGCAGGTAACCAGAGATAGTAGGTAGCAAGTTTACATATGAATGGCTGGGAGTTCAGCTAAACAGTAAGGATTTACATGATTACAGGATGGGGAAGTTGCCTCAGTTACCGTTGTCTCAATTAGATAGGGAGTGTCAGGCTCTGACTTTTCAGAGCTTGAAGGTTGACCAGCCTCTTACTATTAGTGATACAACGATTGGTCTCCAGCACATGAAGTCTAGAGAATTGCTTTTGAAATGTAAAAGTATTATTGATTTAGAAAATGCTAAGTACTTGATGTGCTAGCTGAAAAATTTAAAGTTATGAAAATTTAAGGTCTCTTGCCTTAAAAGAGGTTTTAAAGCTACCCCTTAATTTTAATGGAGGAAGGGGAGGACACGCCCTTCCCACCCAGAATAGGTAATCTGATTCCAGCCAGCGGCTATCTTTAAAGAATATGTTCATTTGCTAAGCCTTTTGATAGCCCAAGGACAAGTTTGCATGGGAACAAGTCTGCTTCTCAGTTTCCCTGGGCAGAAAAAACGTGATTTAAAATTAATTATTAGATTTCAAAATTTATTAATAAAAATGTATGTTTATTTATAGACAACTACTAAATATTTGACTTGCAAGATCTGAAGTTTTAAGGTTCAGATTGAATTGAGAGAGGTTACATAATTTTGGTAACTAAATGCCTAAAGTATAACTTATTTTTGAGAAAATACATTGTGCTTTCTCTTAAATAATTAGGAATCCAAAGTATTTTACTTCTTGGTCTGATTTAAAAGAAAGAGAATTAACTCATTGATCCAGTTTGAATGTAGTTGATATTTCTTTAAAGTAATTTAAGTATATAACCTTTAAATCATATATATAAATATATTGTGTATTGTATATTTGATCTTTCCAAGAGTATTTCAAAGTTTTGTGTGTGTTTTTAAAGAATAACTTTTGCATGTTTCACCGGCCCCAAAATGTTCAAAAGTCTGTTCTCTCTTAATATAAATATTTTTTAATTAAACAGATTGATACTGTAAGGACCCCAAGATTGAGGAATTGGCCTCCCCCACTGCCTGTTCCAGGATGTGACCTTTACGGTTAAAGATTAGATAGGAATGAAGTCAGTTCTTTAAGGTTGAAGATTAGGCAAGAATGAAGCCAGTCCCCAGAAACTCCCTACCCTGAAATGCAAAAAGCCAGAATGCAATATTTTATGACAAAACAATAAAAGCAGGGCTAGGAAGGTTTCATCCTGTTGACCGCTGTGGAATTCTCCCCCTGGGAACTGAGCTGACCACCTCGGAATGCACCTGTCAGGGAGAGACCATCCAGCCTCCTTAATCGCAGGGCTATAGGTACTTTATCTGTTTCTGGAATCGGCCTGCTAAAACAGACCATCCGGCCTCCTTGGGAAATGAGTCAACTGTCAACTATTATGAGCCAAATATTATCTGTTAACATAGTTCCCTGATTTACAGACCACCTGCCTGTGGTTTTAGCCTTTATAAACTCATGTCATGTAATTACTTGGCGCTCTCAGCCAGCCAGCACTGATGCTGGCTGCCTGAGAAGCCCCTGCGCTGCGCTTGTACTAATAAAACCTCATGCTTTTTGCATCAAGTTTCTGTCTCGGCGTTTGACATGGGGTCGTCGCCCCCTCCGTCGGACTCACCGGAGGTCTTGGGACCTTACATTTGGGGGCTCGTCCGGGATTTGGGGCGACCACCCCTCAAGCGCCAAGATTGGTCTTGGAGGTAAGCAGACTCCGGAGTCGCTCAGTGTTTGTCTTGTCCTCTGTTCGTTTTTTGTGTTCTCTGGAATCTGGGAGGGATAGCATCCCTCGTCTGGGACAGGGTGTCGGTACCATGAGGAATCGGCACCTCTGGTTGAAGGGTCTTCGACCAGAAAAGCTGTCACCCTGGGGGACGCCCCAGGGACGGGTGGTGACCGAGATGTCTTGGTCACTTCTGGTAGCTGGCCGGCAACGGGCACTTGCGTGTCCGGCCGGGCTGGCGTCTGGGAGGGATTTCATCCCTCGTCTGGTATCTGGGAAGGATAGCATCCCTCATCTGGTATTCTGTATTTGTGTAAGTTCGTGTGGGCCCGGTGTCTGGTTGTATAGCTTTTTGTTCTTTGTCTCTGTCTTATATTAATGCTTTTGATTTAACCACACTTTTTCCCAGGTCAATGCCGGTCTGTAAGATAACTTTCCTCTCATGGTTCCTTGAGTATTAGTCTTGTTTTCTTTATCCAACATGAGTGCCTTTTCTGTTTTGCTTACTTGTTATTGAAAGGATATAAGTACAGATGTTTGTTTGCTATTTTGTTTGTCTGCTTGGGTATAATTATTTGTTCATGTAAGTGTGAAAATCTGTGAGAGAAAAAGAAGAAGAAGGAAAGAAACTTTTGATTTGTTTAAAACTAAGTGCTCTGACGCCTAGCAAACCGCCCCAAGTGGCCACAGGGAACTCTTTCCCCAGGGGTGCTTGCTTTCTGCCAGAGGGAAAATGGCCGGCCTAACAAAAGCTCTATGTATGTTTATTAATTTGAAGGTATGAAATTGTAACAATTGTGGTACAAAAAGTTAAAAGCAGATACCAAATTCTTAAGTTAACTGTTTACAAGAAGGAAGCTTGTGCTGGCAAAGTCACCAAGTCTGCCCAGCAAGCTCAAAAACTAAATGAATCTTATTTCAGACACCTGCCGCCACCCAGTTGTCGTCAGTGGTGGAGGAACGGTTTCAGAACTGTTTGTCTCAATTGGTCATTTAAATTTGATGTGATTAATGATTACAGTACTTTGTAAAATCTTTAGAGGGAAAGGAAAATATTTTGAGGACAACTAGGTCCCGGTGTGTGTATGTCAACTCTTAAGTTATGGTTTTAAAATCAGTAATATTAATGGAAACAGTCGAGCAGAAGAACTTTTCAGAACATTCAGGGACTCTGATTTCAGTGTAAGGGTCACCGGTTCCTCTGTGCCACCTTCATCAGCAGGAGGCAAGCGATTTTCCCAGTGGGCCACCAGATGAAAATGCCTCTGTGGAAGCAGTGCCTTCGCCACCTGGGACCTGCGCTGCCCCCCTGTCTCCACCCTCCCGGGATTGTTTAGAGTAGCTGGAGGGGGTGGCTGACTAGCAGGGAAATTCTTTTGTGACCCCCCCCTGTACCCCAATGAGACCCCCAAACTCCCGTGACTGCTTGGACACTTTTCACCGTGTTCTGTTAGGGGGCTTAAAGGTGCAGTTAGAAATCCCCCATCTCTCTTTTCAGGCTTATCAGAAACTGAGATCCTTATCTGTAGGAAAAATGTGTCACTTTAAATTTCAAGTGGCTGGAGGCCTGGGAACAGGGGGCTAAGCCTGCTCTCTCTTCCCTCTCTCCTTTTCTAAATACTTTTTAATAATGGAAGGTTTAAGGCATGGTTTTGCATTTTTGAAAGACATAGAGAGAAAGTTTGAAGGCTAATTTAAGATAGTAAAGATTTTTGTGAAGGTTGTGTACGTGATGAGAAGGGGAACAGAGAAAGTTTGAAAGGAGAAAAAGGCCAGCAGTAAATAAGAAGGAATTAGTATGCCTATTGTAGGAAACAAAGGCACTACAAGGGAGGATGTCCTAGCAGATTAGCTAGAGAGGCAAAAAAGGGAGACTTAGACTTCAGGAGTTTTTTAACATAGAGGAAGAGGACTAACAGGACCAGGGTTCCTTTCCATTAAGCCCCCACGGGTAACCTTACAAGTGAGAGGCAAACCTATTAACTTACTGGTGAACACTGGGACAGTTTATTCAGTCTTGACAGAGCCAATGGGACCTCTAAGAAGATATCAGTTCAGAGAGCCACCAGACAAACTGCCTGTTTTCCTGGGACATCGAGAAGGACCATAGACCTGGGAAGGAACACGCACTGGGGGAATGCAGCCGCTGAGCTGGACCAAAGTGGAACAACTGGCCTTTGAGGAGCTAAAGAAGGCTCTCATCTCAGCACCTGCCCTAGCCTTGCCAGATGTCACCAAGGGACTGAGGTAAGGGGCATTAAAAAAGGGGTTCTCACTCAGACTCTAGATCCCTGGAAGAGACCTGATGCCTATCTGTCTAAGAAGCTAGACCCTGTGGCAGCAGAGTGGCCAGTGTGCCCTGGGCAGTGGCCACTACAGCATTGCTGGTGAAGGAGGCAGATAAGCAGACTCTGGGCCAGGAGCTACCCCTGACGACACCCCATGCCATCGAGGCCCTCATTCGAGTGATCCAGAGAGATGGATGTCAAACACCAGAATCACCCAGTGCCAAGCTCTTCTCCTGGACCAGCCCTGTGTCCGGTTCCATAAGACACTGGCCATCAGCCCTGCCAGCCTGCTTCCAGATGATCCAGAGGAACCCATTCATGACTGCATAGAGGTAATAGACTCAGTACTGACAGATGTCCTGCCATCATCACCAGACAAGGTACTGTTCACGGATGGGAGCAGTTACGTACAGGATGGGATCTGATATGCCGGGGCAGCAGTAGTCACCATGGACCACACAGTTTGGGCACAGTTCCTGAACTTTTGGCCTTAATCCAGACCCTTTGATGGGGACACAGTGCCATCCCCCGGGAAAGAGGGTTGCCAACTCCAGCCAGAAAGGACATTATTTTAGCCTTATTTGAGGCCACCTGACTCCCAAAGGCAGCTGCAATAGTGCACTGCAAAAGACATCAGAAAGGGGAGACAATGAAAGCCAGAGGAAATAGAGCCGCAGACCAAACTACTAAGGAAGATGCCCAAAAACCAGTGGGGCCTTTATAAGTCTTAGTAACCCTGCCGGACCCCGACCTGCACCAAGCAAAAAGAAGAATTGGCTGAACAGAAGCAAGTCATCAAAGGACCAGATGGTTGGTGGACTCTACCAGATGACAGACTGTTGGTCCCAGAGGCTTCAGGTCAGACATTAGTTGCCCAGTTACACCAGGTTACCCACTTAGGTGTCACCATGTCTTCTGAACTTCTGTAAGACAGATGCTACCAGCTTAGATAAGGTAATTAAAGGCATAGTCACTAGAAGTACTAACTGTGCACAGGTAAATACTAAGCAAGGTAAGAGGGTCCCCCTGGGAATTCAAGCCCCAAAGAGATTTCCCAGGAGAGCATTGGGAGGTAGATTTTGCAGAGATTAAGCCACCAACATTAAGGTATAAGTACATGCTAATTCTTTTGTTGTTTTTTTTGTTTTTGTTTTTTGTAAACACCTCAGGTCAGGTTGAAGAATACCCCACTAGGACAGAAACTGCTTCGAGGTTTGGGCTGCCAGTAATCATAGGATCAGATAACAGCCCAGCCTTTGTAGCAAGGTATCTCAAAATATAGCTCAAGTCTTAGGACAGGCATGAGCAGGACTCTAAAAAGTTTAATTAAGTTTGTCCTAGAAACCGGTGAAAATTGGACCAACCCCCTGCCCTTCTCCCTCTTATGGACCAGATGTGCCCTCTACTGGGATGGGTTCCCCCCCCCCCCTTGAGATCATGTGTGGTAAACTTCCTCTCCATCCTTCCCAGGGTCAGGGAGAAACTAAAAGCTAAAATTTGTAACCGTTCCCTTGCTCAAGTCCTTACAGGCTCTGCAGTTTACCCAGAGAGCCACCCATAAGCTTATTCCAGATGCACTGCCAGTGCCCACCGTGGACTCTGTACACCCCTTCCGGCCCGGAGACTCTGTGTGGGTAAAGGAATTCACTGCCCAAAGACTAACCCCAACCCGAGAAGGACGCTACACTGTTACCCTGAGCACGCCCACGGCTGTTGAAGTAGACGGCACCCAGACCTGACTACACCACTCCCCACTCCTGCACAGAAAACGGCCTGGATCCTGGCAACCAGCGGCCTCACCCGTGAGATCCCTAGGCTGAGCTCCACACAGGCCAGGAGGAGACTTGATGCCAGCAGGAGGGGAATCGGACTTCAATGAGGACAGTACTAATGGGAACTGTGGTACTGTGGTAAAAACATTTTTGCTAGCCAGTGAAAAAAGTCTGAGGCTTAGTAAAGCTAAATGTGCGCAAGAATTAAGTCAACAAATAGACCAGGATTTAAGTACCCTGGAGAAATCTATAGGCAAATTAGAAAAATCGGTCGGGTCCCTAGCAGAGGTAGTACTACAGAATAGGCGAGGCTTAGATTTCCTATTCCTCAAGGATGGTGGTTTATATACTGCACTAAAGGAAGAGTGTTGTTTTTACATAGACCACTCTGGGGTTATAAAAGACTCCATGTCCAAACTGAGAGAAAGGCTTGAGACCCGGAAGAGAGAACGGGAGACCAATCAGGGGTGGTTCGAGGGATGGTTTAATCGCTCCCCTTGGTTCACCACCCTGATTTCCACCCTGGCGGGACCCCTCATCATTCTCCTGTTACTCCTAACCTTTGGCCCCTGCATCCTGAACAGACTAGTAACGTTCATTCGGGAGAGAATTAGTGCAGTCCAAGTCCTGGTACTTCAGCAGAGGTACCTGCCCCTCTCTCAAGATGGAGACCTATAGTTCCAGGATTGGAACTTCCCTGAAAAGAAAAGGGGGGAATGTAAGGGCCCCTCCCTGTTATGCAAAGATTGAAGAATTGACCTTCCCCACTACCTGTTCCAGGATGTGACCTTTACGGTTAAAGATTAGACAGGAATGAGGTCAGTTCTTTACGGTTGAAGATTAGACAAGAATGAAATCAGTCCCCAGAAACTCCCTACCCTGAAATGCAAGGAATTTCTTTGTTCCCTTCCTCCCCCTCCATGTGTAACCCCTCCCACGTGTGATTTTTTGCCTATATATGCTTGTAAGAGTTTCTGCTCGGGGCTCGACTCCTCTGCTCCTGCGTGAGTTATGAATTGAGCCCCAGCCCACTGGAATAAAGCCTCTTGCTGTTTGCATCAAGTGACGCCTCCTGCGGATGATTGGGTCACCGTCGATCCTTGGGACAGAGTGAGGGTCTCCCTCAGGGGGTCTTACAGTATCACACCTGTAGCAAATTTTTAAAAAGGAGTCTGTGTGAGGCTTCTTTCTTGAAATTCTACTGCTGTTGAAAATTTTTTCTATATTTAAGAAATATATTGTTTTTGCCTTTCTTACAGGCAAAAACTTTCATAACATTTAATATACAGCATATAATTTTTATTTGATAAAGCTTTCCATGTAATTTCAAGTATCAATAAAAAAAACTTGAAATACTCTTGGAAAGATCAAATATACAATACACAATATATTTATATATATGATTTAAAGGTTATATACTTAAATTACTTTAAAGAAATATCAACTACATTCAAACTGGATCAATGAGTTAATTCTCTTTTAAATCAGACCAAGAAGTAAAATACTTAGGATTCCTAATTATTTATGAGAAAGCACAATTTATTTTCTCAAAAATAAGTTATACTTTAGGCATTAAGTTACCACAATTATAGCACCTCTCTCAATTCAATCTGAATCTTAAAATTTCAGAGCTTGCACGTCAAATACTTAGTAGTTATTAATAAACATATTTTTAAGAATAAATTTTGAAATCAAATAGTTAATTTTAAATCACGTTTTTTTCTGCCCAGGGAAACTGAGAAGCAAACTTGTTCACATGCAAACTTGACCTTGGGCTATCAAAAGGCGTAGCAAATGAACATATTCTTTAAAGATAGCTGCTGGCTGGAATCAGATTACCTATTCTGGGTGGGAAGGGCGTGTCCTCCCCTTCCTCCATTAAAATTAAGGGGTAGCTTTAAAACCTCTTTTATGGCAAGAGACCTTAAACTTTCATAACTTTAAATTTTTTAGGTAGCAAATCAATTACTTAGCATTTTCTAAATCAATAATACTTTTACATTTCAAAAGCAATTCTCTAGACTTCATGTGCTGGAGACCAATCATTGTATCACTAATGGTAAGAGGCTGGTCAACCTTCAAGCTCTGAAAGGTCAGAGCCAGACACTCCCTATCTAATTGAGACAACGGTAACTGAGGCAACTTCCCCATCCTGTAATCATGTAAATCCTTACTGTTTAGCTGAACTCCCAGCCATTCATATGTAAACTTGCTACCTACTCTCTGGTTACCTGTCTCAGAGTGGGAATTTCAAAAAGGGCTCCTTAAAATGCCTTGGGAAACTAGCTTGTATTTCTTTCCCAGTTCATCTCCGCCATCTTTAAATGTAAAAAATTTAGGGTTTTTAATCCTGTACACAGAAAAGATTCAAGTCCAGCTCAAAAACTATGCGCACTCGTTTTTAAACCGGCCTTGTCACTTTACATGAGCACAGAAATCCTGGATGCATCATGAATTTGTAAATGCTTTAAGTCACTAGCTGGAAAAAGGAGGATGGCGAATATGAGGCCTCTTATGGTGGCTTTCTTGGAGAGTGGCGTCCATATTGGATTGCCACGTGGCTTCATTCCCCCACATCCTGCTTACTTTGGGGGAAGTTTTTGCAACAGATCTGGCCACACATTTTTTCATGCTTAATAGATGAAGACAGATCTCAATACAATTTTTTTCTCCTTCGCTTTCTGAAGTGATAACTAGCACCAATTTGGCCAAGATCAGCATTTCCCTGCCAGTTCTTTTTTTTTTTTTTTTTTTTTTTAAATATTTAAAGGTTCTTGGTCTTTGGGGGTCTCTGGGAGTTCTCCTGGGAGATCTATAACGACTGAGTGGCATGTTGAGGGTGGACGGGAGTTTTCCTTAAGAATCTCCTCTCCTGTTTTGATGACCTCTTTAACATCAGGGTCCTGAGAATGGATTTTTAGAATGTCATGAATTAGGTTCCAATAAGAGAAGGCAGTAACAGGAATCTTCTCAGGACCAAAGGTCCGATAAAAATCCTGTAGGGCATCTCCTACCCATTCCCAGCGTTTTTGGTTAATAGTTCCTTCTAGGGGGAACCAAGGGCAGGTGTTATGAACAAACTCAAAGAACTGCCTAAGGTCTTTTCTTTTAACCCTTTTTCCTCTAGCTCTGAGGGACATCTTGAGACCGTCAAGGAACATTTCATGGGTACTCAAAGAATTCCCCATTATTGGTCGACTGGATGGCTCTCCGAGTGACTTTCTCCCCCACGTAAGCCTCCGGGACGTATAACCCCCGTACCAGGTCAGCCTGAATTTTCTCGTCAACCCAGGGATTCAGGCAGAATTACTCTCTTTTCGACACTGCCCTTCACTCCCTTGCTTGCGTGAAACGGTCAGTAGGTATAATCCCCCTACACGGATCCTCACAGACGAGAAGACCCCGTTTGCCCTCCTCATTCGCGCAGGTCTTCCTGTGGTTGAGTCTGTGAGGTGAATGATCTTTGTTCAAAGCAAGCTCAAGGTTTTAAGAGCAGGTCTAATTGGAGAGAACTCGTGACAAGAAGGCTGGGCGACGATACTAATTCAAGTGATTCAGAGTTCTCACAGCCAGAGATGGGTACCCTTCACTCTTCCCCAACTCGGCAAGTGAGTGCTTATTAGTGGGCAGGAGGAATCGACCAAGAGAGCCAATAATAACAGTCGAGCAAAAAGGGGTGAAATGTTCTGAAATCTTGTTTGAAAAATCGTCTACCTACCTCTACTCCGATCTGTCTCACGGCGGGTAGGACCGTGGCGGTCTAAATGCCGAGTCTTCACTCGCGGGTCCTCGAGGCGACTCTGGGGGGTGCCTGGCCAGGGCATCTCCGGTAGACATTCTCGTCGGGGGTCCCCAGGGTGCCCCGCGTTGGGTGCCAATTTGTCCTGGCCCACGGGGCAACAACGAGGGCACGCAGGAACCACCTAAGAGAATGAAACAAACAAGGGGCATGAAGAACGGAGGCAAGACAGGGTTCTGATCAAGCCTCAAGATCTTTATTGAAGCGCTGCGGTTTATAAGCGCTCAGGAGGGGAGGGGTAGGATAAGGAATTGCCATGGGGTGATTGGTTGGGGACTGGGTATCTGTCCTTAGCTGATTGGTTATTCTGATGTGGGAGGTTCTTCTGACCTTTGGCGCGCTCGGACTTTCTATGCTATTGCTCAATCAGGAAGTAGGGCTGACCAGGAAGTGAGACCGAACTCTATCTTTATGGCTCTCGGCAGTTGAAGATTATGTAAGACACCTCTGGGACAACTTCAAGCGAACCAACATCAGAATTATGGGCATCCCAGAAGATGACAGAGAGCAAGATACTGAAAACATATTGAAAGAAATAGTGACAGAAAACTTCCCCCACCTGGGGAAAGAAATAGACTTACAAGTCCAGGAAGCACCAAACAAAAGGAATCCAAAGAGGACTACACCAAGACACATCATAATTAAAATCCCAAGAGCAAAAGACAAAGAGAGGATATTAAAAGCAGCAAGACAAAAGCTGGTAGTTAACTATAAAGGAGCACCCATACCACTGTCAGCTGATTTCTCAACAGAAACCATACATGCCAGACGGGAATGGCAAGAAATATTCAAGATGATGAATAACAAGAACCTACAGCCAAAAATACTCTACCCAGCAAAGCTATCACTCAGAATCGAAGGCCAAACAAAGAGCTTCACAAATAAATTTAAACTAAAGGAGTTCATCACCACCAAGCCAGAATTATATGAATTGCTAAAAGGGGTTCTTTAGGAAGAGTAAGAAAATAAAGATAAAAATTATGAACAACAAATACGTAACTATCAACAAGTGAAACTAAAAACCAAGGGAAGTAAAAATCATGATGAACAATATTAACTGGTGAATATAATAGAATCAGAGGTATGGAAGGGGAGTGGACTGATGATTCTCAGGAAAATGGGGATGGGGGGGGCGGGAAGAGACTGAACATAAACTGTGCACCTATGGATGAGGACAATGGGGGATGGGGAAAGGGCAGAGAGTGGGATGGAAACTTGGTGGAGGGGAGCAATGGAGGGGGAAAAATGAGGAACAACATTTGTAATAATATGAACAACAAAGGTTTATTTTAAAAAAATAAAGGCGTGAGGTTTGAGTGTTCAGGCTGCTAAGAGGATCCTGTTGAGCACCCCTACATGTCCATGCGTTATGGCTTGTGGTTTTGTTTTTCAAAATTGTTTAAGGCTTTTAGTGTGTTTCCCTTTTGGTCAGTCTGAGTCTACTTCCCCATTTCCCAAAACGTATGTATGTATTCCAAATGCCTAAGTGTTTTTTGCATTCATTGTCATGGTAATGAACAGATCAGCCTATAAGTTTTATGAAATGATTCCAAAGCATCAGTAAATTTTGTACGATGAGGAGGATGTGTCCTTCCATCCTTTGTGTAGAGGGCCCCCTGGGGGGATGCACATGGATGACCTTTAAATTAATGTCAGCTGAGTCCGAAGTGACTGGCATGGCCATCTTCTGGAAACAGCCTCTTGGAGACTGTTATCAGTACTGATTTCTTATCTTTATCCATGTGCTGGGAACAAGGAATGAATAGGACCTTGACTTACCCAGGTCTTGATATGCTAAATCCCATCCTTGAACCAGGAATGAGGAATGAATAGGACCTGGGCAAACCCAAAACTCCTTTGATCTTAACCCCCCTTGGAAATAAATAAATGCACTGTGCTGTCTGTGGCGGGTGTGACTGTCCCTCCATCAGAGTGACAGCCCCCAGCCCGGGTCCCAGTTTGTCTCTATTTCTGTGTCTGGTCTCAGGTTTTTCTTTAATTTCTTAATCCCCAGCTCCTCTACTCAGGAACCTGTCACTTTCCGTGTGGGTCGCGGAAAACAGAGAAACAGCCCCCCACACTTTACATGCACATGCCTTGTAAAAGAACTGTTTTTGGGAGGGCCCCGGCCCCACAGGAGGTCCCAGGTAAAGGTGAAGCACTGTGCATTTTTTCCGATTGTAGAAGTGGGGTGTAGATTAGGAAGCCTTTCGTGTGTTCCCGAGCACATCTGAGGAGCACGTGGTGCAGCTGAAGAGCAGCATGTGGAGCAGCAGTTGTCTGTCCATGTGCTTAGGTGCGTGGTGCCATGTTGCAGTGTGTGTGGAGGCAGAGCCCAGTGGTAGTGGCTGGTTCTTGGAGTCATGAATGTTGGGAGGTATAAACAGGAATGTGGCCTGTCCAGTGTGTTCATTGTATAGAGTGTGTGCCTGCATGTAGAAGGTCCCCTTGTGTGATTTGCAGTTAAGGAACCTGCTTTTTGGTTTGTGGTTTGATCCCCTGCGAGTATGGGAGGCAAGGAATCCTGGGTGTGTGTCCCTGACCTGGATGTTTGTATGTGTGTGTTGTGCACTCACGCCTCCCCTCCGGTTTGTGTGAAAGATGAAAGAAGAAAATGTGTTTGTGTATGTGAATGTGAAGCGCACACACAGCCAAGAGGGTCCAGTGTGTGACTTTGACAATTTGTGGAAGTGAGAATCGGAGAAGTGTTGCAAAGCAAATAGGCTGTGGATGTTGGAGGCAGGCTGAGGTCAATGTCAAGGATGGACGTAAAAGTTAGGAGTCCCCTATGTGTTAAGTCCCATGATTGTGTATGATGGAAGTTGCTATTTTGTGTTTTCGGATTTCTGAGAGTTTTTGTTGTCTTTGGACTGCCCAGAGAGTGTGGTTGGCTGAGGAAAGGTGCAATGGCTGTGAGTTTTTTCTTGCGTGCAAGCGATCCTCTGCTGCTGTCTTGTGGGCCCTCCAGGAATCAGACGCTGTGCTTCTGTCCTTGGTGCTGAAACATCAGGTACCCAAACATGTGTCGAGAAAACAAGGTAAAAAAGAAAGCTAGGAATCCCGGAGGCTGTCCAGGGGTGCAATGATTCCTTTGGTGAATGGACTGAAGTCCCAGGCGTGTATTTGCCCTCTGTCTCCACCCCAGCCCCTCCAAGGGATGCTTTTGGGATTCCTTTGCTGGCATGGTTTTTGGTTGCGTTCATGAAGTGAGCTCTTGACGCAGAGAAGGGCATTAGTGAGGCCGTGAGTTCTCCGGAGGCCATCATTGTGGAGCAGGCAGTGGGTCCATATAGTCACAGGGGTGTTGTGAGAACATGTTGTTCCGGAGATCATCACGGAGAGGTGGTCATTTTTGAGGGAGGCATGGATCTCCCTGGAGACACTATGGTTGAGGCAGGCAGTTCGTTGTAGGTGGTCCTGAGTGAAGCAGGCAGCCAGCCATGGAGCTGGAGGCCGCCATTGGGAGGCAGTTATCCCTGTATTTATTTATTTATTCATTTATTTATTTAGTATCCGGGAGGCAAGGCTGTCCCTGACCAGGCGATCTGTACCATGGAGATAGCCCATGTAGGGGTATTTCACAGCGGGGAGCCTGTTATTCCTGACGGTTCTTAATGTTAGATACATGCAGGGGTTTTTTTCCCCATGCAAACATGTTACTGGGTGTAGAAAAAGATTGTGCTGAGTAGTTTGTTGTTGAAAGCTAGTGTTTTAAAAAATGTATTGATAAGTTATTTTCTTATTTCATAAAGGAAGAGAGAGGAGGGAGAAATATGGATGCTGCTGTAGAATCCACGACGAAGGCGAATGGGCATTAGTGAGTGTTCTTGCTGTGGGTTGTGCACCCCTTCCTTCCCTCTGATGGCCGCCAACGGGCTATCCGGAGAGTGTTGTATGGGAGTTCCCTGTGAGGGGACTGAGTGGCACCCTGACCTAGATGTTGTCCCTCCTCCCCCACTCCTTTTTGAAGTGGCGTGTTGAGCTGTGTAAGTTGTAAGTTGATGCTGTAATGAGTTAGCGCCAGCGGGATGGAGGTGCTATTGAGTGGTAAAGATGTGCCATTGCAACCCTTGCCTCCCCTTTGCCCTGAGTGTGAGTGAACGTGTTGTCCTCGTCCTGTTTGCAGCACGTGTGATCCGTCGTCCTTGCCGTTGAATTTGTGATTTGCTAAAGTTGGCTTGATGTGTCCTTTTCCATATGTGAAATGTGCCAACGTGATTGTTGGTGAATTTTCTGAATCATGTGAAATCCAAAGGCCAAATTCACCAAGTGTTTGAAATCAAGTGCTGAAAGAGAAGCGTTGACACTCAAAGTTTTCATGTCAGTTAATTTTGTTGCACTCCATGTGTGAATCTTATTTCAGTAAAATAAGATTTTTAAAAAATATATATATTTTATTGATATTTTACAGAGAGGAAGGGATATTGATATTTTACAGAGAGAGATAGAGAGCTAGAAACGTCAATGAGAGAGAAACATTGACCAGCTGCCTCTTGCACACCCCCTACCGGGGATGTGCCCGCAACCAAGGCACATGCCCCTGACCGGAATCGAACCCGGGACCCTTCAGTCCACAGACCCATGCTCTACCACTGAGCCAAACCGGTTTCGGCTCAGTAAAATAAGATTTTTTAAAAGGAAATATATCCTGGTATTGAAGCTAAGTTTGTTGGAATTGAATGATGTAGGAGAGCAGAAGACCGTCCTCTTGGCAACTTGCTCCCAGGAACATTGATGCGAGCCATGGTGTTTGTGTCTATGGTGCTGTGAGGTCTGTAGTTGTAAATGCGTTGTCTGCGTTCCCCAGTAGGTGTCGCCAAGTCCTCGACGATGAAAAATGTTTGTGTGTTGTTTTGCTGGAGATTTCCGTATGATCTGTGATGTGAGGATATTGACGGGGCAGATGTAGCGGGTGTTGTAAAGGGGTTATCCTGTGAGCACCCCCAGGTGAGGTGCCATTCAGGGCAAAGGAGTGTTGGTATTTGTGACGTGCCGTGAGGCACGTGGTGACCCTGTGCGTTTTTTTGTGTAGGTTCTGGTTGCATCCACCCAAGTGTGTTGTAACCTAGCTGAGTGTCCCTAAATGTTGTTCGTAGCCAATTGTGAGGAGGGTTAGTTTTTTTATTTTATTTTATTTTTTATTGGAAATGAAATAGTCTGATGTGTGATTCTGAAGAGGCATATTCCTAGATTGTGAGTCTTTGAGAGGAAGGTTGCATTGGTGTGTGAAGAATGTGAATGTTTTTCTGTGGAGTGAGTGTTGGCGTTGGGAGGCAAGGTCCCTGAGCCATGTGAGCAGGCTGTGTTCCCTTGTCGCAGCCCCTGTGGACCCGTGTCCCCCCTTCCCCCCAGACTTGCCCTTGTCAAGCCAGCCCGATATCGGCAGGTGTTTGAGCCCCCTTTGTGTGGTGCCTGTAAGGTTTGCAGGATGAAGTGCTCACTTCCATTGGGCATCACAGGATGCTGTGAAGGAAAAGAGCCACATGCTGACCTGACAAGCTCAGGGAAGGCCTGCGTGGCAGTCTTGCAAACTCAGAGAACCAAAATAACCACAAAAGATGGTTTGAAAATTACATATCTAACCACAAACAGGTTATAGTGGGTACTCACGTCCCAGATATCTCACCTGACAAAGATCAACTTAGATCTCCTTTACTGAGCCCATCTGCCTTCCTGCCTCTAAGATAACCTATCTGTGAGATGTCTGGGTAACTTGTAACTTCCCTTTTTCTGGAGCCCCTGGGGCATAACCAAATGTGGTGGGCCCCAGGACAGATGTCTCAAATTCCTTCATTAATTGTTTCTGCACTTACCTAAGTAGCGTCCATCATTTTACTTTTTTATCCAATCCCAGGGGTTTCCCACCGCTTTGCTTTCTCCCGCCTCCTTACTCCATCACCAATGAATTTCATGTAACCCACCTACCGTATTTGCCGGCATATAAGACAATTTTTTGGCCCTGAAAAATACGTATTTGCCGGCGTACAAGACGACTGGGCGTATAAGACGACCCCCTAACATTTCCACTAAAAATACAGAGTTTGTTATATACTCGCCATATAAGACTACCCCCCACTTGGAGGCATATTTTTCAGGGCCAAAAAGTCGTCTTATACGCCGGCAAATACGGTATGTCCCTTCTTTGATTTCAGTGTATAAGTAGAAATGTAACCCGCCATTCTTCAGAGCATTTTCTCAATCCCTTGAGGTTCTGCTTCCCGGCACATGTCGACAGTTTGGCTCAAATAAACTCACTGAAATACTTTACAGGTTTCAATGTCTTCCTTTGTTAACATTAATTGGTGTAGTCGTGGCAGGACTGAAAACAAACAAACAAAAAAAAAAACACAAAAAAAAAAAAACTCAAAAAAACAACTCACCCTGGATCATCCCTTGGACCTGGACTCGGAGCTAGGATCCAGCAAAGGGCCCGTTGAGCCCGCTGGTTTTCCGCCCATTGGGTGAACGTGGGTGAGTTGTTTCTTGAATCCAGGACCTTCCCTGGCTTTGGTAGAGGGCCTGACTTTATTTGATCTGTTTTAAAATCCTTGAGGTGGAACCAGGGCTGACAGAACCCCAGGTTAAGGGTTGGCAGAACCCAGGCTAAGGCAGAACTGGAGGAAAGAAATGGTGGCTGTTTTGATTTTGGCTTTTCAATTGGAATTGCTGAGAGTCTGAGCAAAAATAACCTTTGCCGTATAAATGAGCTGAACTCATTCAGCTTCTAAGATAAAGGGGCAACTTTTTATTTCTTTTTATACAAGAGCCCCATCTGGAGGTCCCAACGCAAATGTTAACTAAATGGCTTGTTTGTGGGCCACCGTAAGGCTTGGTCTGCCCAGGCCCCGAACCTCCCTGTGGTTTTAGACAGCCAGGAGAGAAACTGAGGCCACATTTGACCCACTACATAACATATCTAAAGTATGCTCAGACTACAGATATCCAAAAATAAAAAATTTAACACGGGAAATTGTACCTCCAAGGCTAGAAGCTCCCAAGACCCCAGCCCTCATTTAATACTCCTGATAAGAAGCCTTTACTTGCAAGTACTTTACAGAAGTGAGAAGATTTAACTAGAAAATATTAACTGAGGAATGGCCAAAAATGCAGTTTGTTTGTGGTACCTATGTTAATATCTTGCATGCAGGAATTAGAAAATGCCGGCTCTGAAATTAAACTGAATGAGTATATGGGTAGCATATCTTGATTTGGAACTAGAAGCTTCTAAGGAAAAGCATAGGAAAAAATGTTTCTCCCAATAAGATGGAAATTAATAAAATAAAAATTTAGAGACTGTCTCAGAACTATTCTGAAGTTAATAAGTGTACACACCCTGTTTTTCCCTGTAGGAAGAAGGCCTCTGATTTAGAGGCAACAAGAAAAGACCCCAACCCATTTTTGAATAGTCCTTTGGGAATATACTGAAATTCTAGAGGGGCAATTCCCAAACCGGGGACAAAAGACACTGCTTTGGAAACTTTAATGCTGGACATTCTCTGGTGTAAACTTTTAGTTTTTTCTGTGGGCTTGTATAATAGTGTTGATGTTTTTGTGTCTCTTTGTTGTTTAATTTGTTCAAAGAAGAGGCAAGTCCCTCTCTGGGGAAGCCTCGTTGTGTGTGGTGGGGTTGAAAGTGTTATGCACAGACTTCGTGATCCCCAAGGACCACCAGGGAGCTGAGTCCGATGCAATAAACAAAAGAGCCTCTTCCATGCTAGCATGGGCTCTGTCCCACTCACACCGACAGCATGATGGAAGAGAGGCCGAACTTGGACAAGTCCAGGGGTTTTATAAGGGTGGTGATGTCACTGCTTTGGCTGACCCTGATTGGTTGGGTGATGGCTAGGGTCCAGTTACACAAAATGGAGGATAGCTCTGCCCTGTTCTGCCCTGCCCCACAATACAAAATGGAGTCAGGAGTTAGCCTCCCCCTGCCCTCTCATTCCCCCCTTGTCTTATATGCATAAGTCAAATCATTGACTCAGCTTACTTTAGGGCATTCGTTGTTCTGTTATCTAGTCTTACATAGCCCTGGACTTTCTCACTGGCCAATAAAAACATTCTTGACATCATGAGTAAGAATCAGCATAAACAACAAATACAGTTACCAAGACCCTTAGTACCACAGTTCCCATCAGTATTGTCCTCACTGAAGTCCAGTTCCCCTCCTGCGGGCATCAATTGTCCTCCTGTCCTGCGTGGAGCCCAGGCTGGGGATCTCACAGGTGAGGCGGCTAGTTGCCAGGATCCAGGCCATGCAGAAGCTGGGAGTCATATAGTCAAGTCTGGGTGCCATCTACTTCATCAGCCATGGGTAGTGTCCCTTTGAGTCCTTGGGCAGTGAATTTCTTTACCCACACTGAGTTCCTGGGCTACAGGGTCTGCGGTGGGCACTGGCAGTGCATCTGGAACAAGCAAACTGCAGAGCCTGTAAGGACTTGAGCAAGGGAATGGTTACATGATCTCAAAAAGGGGGGAAACCATCCCAATAGGGTTACACCTAGTCCACAAGAGGGCAAAGGACAGGGGGTTGGTCCAATTTTCACCGATTCTAGGACACATTTAGTTAAACTCCTTCTCAGAGTCCTGCTCATGCCTGTCCTAAGGCTTGAGCTATACTTTGAGATACCTTGGCTACAAAGGTTGGGCTGTTATAGGTATAATCTCCTGGAGTAATCTCTTGGCTACTATAGAGGCAGTTTCTGTCTAATCTGAAGTGTCTACAAAAACGAGACCTTAATTCTGGTGGTTTAATCTCTGAAATCCACCTACCAATGCTCTCCTGGAGAAGTTTCCTGGAAACTGAATTTCCAGGGGGACCCCCTTACCTTGCTTAGCATTTACCTTTGCTCAGACAGTACTTCTAGCAACTCTGCCTCACAGAAGCTCAGAAGTCTTGGTGACACCTAAGTGGATAACCTGGTGCCACTGGGCAACTAATGTCTGAGAGCCTCTGGGACAAACAGTCTTGTCATCTGGAGGGTCCACCAATCATAGTCCTTCAGTGACTTGCTTCTGTTCAGCCAATTTCTTCTGGCTGCACTTGGTAACCCTCTTTCTCTGTGGATGGCACAGTGTCCCTCGTCTGGTGATGATGGCAGCACTGCATCACCTCCAGGCAGCCATGAATGGGATCCTCTGGACCATCATCCGGAAGCAGGCCGGCAGGGCTGACAGCCAGTGTAGCTACTGTCCCAGAATCTGCTTATCTGCCTCCTTCACCAGCAATGCTGTGGTGGCCACTGCCCCGTGGCACTCTGGCCACCCTGATGCCACAGGGTCTAGTCTCTTAGGCAACAAGTCTCTTCCTGGGACCTAGAGTCTCAGTGAAAATCCCTTTGGCAATGCCCCTTACCTCACTCATGTAGAGGTGGAAGGGCTTCGCGACATCTGGCAAGGCTAGGGCAGGTGCTGAGGCGAGAACCTTCTCAAAGGCCCATTCCAGTTCAGCAACTGCATTCCCCCAGTATGTGTTCCTTCCAAAGTCCACAGTCCTCTGATGTCCAAGGAGGATCCCTGGACTGATGTATGGATCCCATCAGCTCTGTCAAGACTGAATGGGCTGCCCCAGTGTCCACCAGGAAACTAACAGGCTTGCCCCTCCTAGCTAACCTGTCAGGACATCCTCTTTACAACCTTTACAAAAATCTTTATCAAATTAACTTTTTTTTTTTTTTTTTTTTGCATATTGTATATATTGATTTTCACTAAATGTGGCCTGATTGCGTTTTTTGTTGTTGCACTTTTTAAGTTTTCTGCACAATTGGAGTTTTATTGCCATTAAGTGTTTTAGATACAAAATTTCATACATTGGTCTCCGATGGAATTACACTTTCCTTTTTAAAAAAAAATTTATTAATGTATTATCTGTGTACATAGCTTACCATTGCCCCCCCACCCCACCTCCCATACATGCCCTCCCTCCCCAGAGTTCCGTGTCCATTGGTTGTTCTTATATGCATGCATACCAGTCCTTCGGCTGATCTCTTATCTCCCCCTGATCTCCCTACCCCACCCCCACCCCCGCTGTCATTTGACAGTCTGCTTGTTGCTTTACTGTCACTATATCTATCTTCCTGTTCATTCGTTTATAATGTTCTTTAATATCCATTAATGAGTGAGATCATGTAATGTTTCTCTTTCATTGACTGGCCTATTTCACTCAGCATGATGCTCTCCAATTCCATCCAGGTTACTGCAAATGATGAGAATCCCTTCCTTTTTATGGCAGCATAGTATTCCATGGTGTAGATGTACCATTGTTTTCTGATCCATTCATCTGCTGACGGGCACCTAGGCTGTTTCCAAATCCTAGCTATTGTCAATTGTGCTGCTATCAACATAGGGGTGCATATATCCTTTCTGATTGGGGTTTCTAGCTTCTTGGGGTATATTCCTAGTAGTGGGATTACTGGGTCAAATGGGAGTTCCATTTTCAGTTTTTTGAGGAAGCTTCATACTGTTCTCCACAGTGGTTGCACCAACCTGCAATCCTACCAGCAGTGCATGAAGGTTCCTTTTTCTCCGCAACCTCGCCAACATTTGTCGTTTGTTGTTTTGTTGATGTTGGCCATTCTGACAGGTGTGAGATGGTACCACATTATTGTTTTGATTTGCATCTCTCTCAAATTAACTTTTAAACCTTTCTATATCCTTCAAAAATATATAACATTGGTGAAAAGTGTCCAAGCAGTTGCCGGGGGTTAAATCATAACAGTCTCATGGGAGGCAGGGGATCACAAGGGAATTTCTCTCCTTGTCCCTGCCACCGCTACTCAAAACAATCCCTGGAGGGGGATGGACGCTGGGTGGGCAGAGGCAGGGAGCATGGCACAGGTCCCAGATGGCAAAGGAAGTACTCCCACTGAGGCGTTTTCATCTAGCAGCCCACTCTGTTTCCACTGGCCAAAGCGCTTGCCTTCTGCTAGTAAGGGGAGCGGTGACCCCTACATTGCATTCAAACTCCCTGAATTTTCTGAAAATCCCCTCTGCTTGAGGGTATTTCTTCTAAAGATTTTACAATGTGACTGAAACAAGATGGCGGCCTAGGCAGCCTCCTAGGCTGCCACCTCATCAACAATTTGGAAAAAAAACAACGCTAAAATCAAAAGGGATCGCACCAGACCCACAGGAAAGCTGGCGAAATGGGAAGGCTACAACTGGACACAAAGCAGGGCGCCGCTGCTGCCATGTGGAGTTTAAAACTACGGCAAAACTGGACCTGCTGGAGCCGCTGCCGCTGGGAATGAGGGAAGCTCCGCTCCGGGGCCCAGGGACTGGGCCAGCCCGCCGGCCGCCATGGGAACCAGGGAGCTGATACGGGACCTCCGCCGCGCCTTCGGCACCTGCCTAGACAAGAAGCCTCCCTGCCCGCAACCATCACGGCACACAGCTGTCCCAGCCCACCCACCGTGCTGGTGAGGAGCTGGCGCGGTGTCTCCCGGCCCGGGGCAGCTCGGCCCGGTCTCCGCGCGTGCCGTGCTGGTGGGGGGCTGGTGCGGCACCTTCTGTTTACACCCCAGTGAGTCCTTTTTCCGCCACCGCCCGCAGCCGGCTTGGACAAGCCTCCGCACACGCGGTGCTGGTGAGGGGCTGGCACGGCGCTTTCCATTGGTGGCCCCGGCGAGTCCTTCCTCCGCCGCCGCATGGCCGGGCCGAAGCTTCCGCAACTAATGCCATGTGGATGTTAAAACTACAGTGGAAATTGAACCACAGGAGCAACTGTTGCTGCCGCACCCGCACCAGCCACCGCCCCCACGAATAAAGGAAATCCACCAAGAACAGAGCTCACTACGCCCCGGGCTGAGCGAGTGGGCGGCCTCAGAACTTAGCCTCCGCATCCGCAGCTGCTCTGCTTCCGCACCGAACAAGACACCTTTGAGGGCGTTCTCCCCGCCTGAAGCCATCTCAGCCCGCCTGCAGCCAACTCAGGCCACCTGCAGCTGTCACAGCGTGCTAGCAAGGAGCTAGTGTGGCGCCTCCAATTCTCGACCCCAGCGCCCCAGAGGGGCTGTGTGCCATGGGTGAGCCTTATGTCCCAGGATGCCGTGTGCCCCGGGCGAGCCGCGTGTCCCAGGGGAAGCAGTGGGACCCGGGGGAAGGGGCAGTGAGAACCAGAGGAGGAGCAGACTCTATTCCGGTGGTCCTGAGATAGTCACCATAAAACAAGCAGACTACCAAATGACAGCGGGGAGGGGAAGGAGACCTGGGGGGAGATAAGAGAACAACCGAAGGACTGGTATGCATGCATATAAGTACAACCAATGAACACAGAACTCTGGGGAGGGAGGGCATGAATGGGAGGTGGGGGGGGAGGGGGCAATGGTGAGCTATGTACACATATAATACCTTAATAATAATAAAAAAAGACTCTCTTACAGATTCACAACCTGTCATGGCTTCCCTGTCTGCCACCCAGCGTCCCAGAAGGTCCGCAGTAGGGCAGGATCAGGACCTACTTGGACCAGTTGGCAGGATGGCTCAGTGAGTGCTGTCAACAACACTCACTGAGCCAACATGGTCCAAGGAGGAACCTGCTCTGACAACTGGCACTGTGAGTAGAATTTAGGAATAAATACTCCAAGAAGTAGATCTTGCTCTGATAGATGCAAACTTCAGGAAGTCCACATCCACGAATCCTGTCTGAAAAGATTCAAAACGGAGGAAAGAAAATAAAGAGTAAGCGGCGTGGGAAGGCCTGGGGGCGAGCTGTGAGCCCTTTATCACAGAATCAGCACTGGCCAGTGGTGTAGGTTACAGCACAGAATCGGCACCATAACTTGTGATGATAACCCTATGAAAGAAGTTGTAAGCGAGGGAAGGGAAACTGGGGGGAAGGGGTGTGATACTTCTGTCATGTTTTATAGCAAGGACTCCAGGGATATGGACTAAAGTAAGAAGGAGTAGTTTTTAAAATGAATATTTAAACATAGTTTTTTCTTTTTTTTTAAAATTTCTTGATTATGACATATTTGTCCTCACCCCCCCCCCCCACTCCCATCCCAAACCCCTCCCCACCCCCTTGTTGCCCGTGATCACTGGTCAGGCTTACATGCATACAAGTCCTTTGGTTGACCTCTCCCCCTTTCTCCCACCCTCCCCTACCTTCCCTCTGAGGTTTGACAGTCTGATCAGACTGTCAAAAATATTTTTTCTTGAATTTTTAGGAATATTTTATGAACTAATACTTCTTGTAAGAAGCAAGTTATCCAAAGTTCAACACTTTCTCTTTTTCTGTTAAACTCAGAAAAATTACATTAAATGCTCTGGATTAAAAACAGCAATAGAGTAAAGCCTGCTGGACAAATCGCCCCCGAGACAGTTTCCTGAGTGTCCGTGACCGCTGCTTCTAGGTAGTGATAGCTAAAAATACTTTCTTGCCCTAACCCATGTGGCTCAGTGGACAGAGCGTTGGCCTGAGGACTGAAGGGCCCGAGTTTGATTCCGGTCAAGGGCAAGTACCCTGGTTGCAGGCACATCCCCAGTAGGGGGAATGCAGGAGGCAGCTGATCAATGTTTCTCCCTCATCGATGTTTCTAACTATCACTCTCCCTTCCTCTCTTAAAAGAAGAAAAAAATCAATAAATATATTTTAAAAAATACTTTCTTTAAAAAATATGTTTTTGCCCCAGCTGGTGTGGCTCAGTGAACAGAGTGTTAGCCTGTGGACTGAAGGGGCCCAATTTGATTCTGGTAAAGGCCACATGCCCGGGTTGCATGCTCAATCCCCAGGAGGGGGAGTGCAGGAGGCAGCCGCTCAACAATTCTCATCACTGTCTCTCTCCTCCCTTCCTCACTGAAATCAAGAAAAATGTATCTTTAAAAATGCAACATTTTTATTGAGCATTTACAATTAAAAAATTACAGGTGATATGAAGTCATTATTTCTTAAAAAGAGGGGGCAGGCCCTGGCCAGGGGGAGGCGGAGAGGGGAGAGACGAGGTGGTGGAGGCTGCGAGAACGTGCCCGTGCTTTCTAGATCACAGCGCTCTTCCGAGTCCGAGTGTCACGGGCCAGACGGGGTCTGTGGTGCCCGTGGAGGAGGAGGGCCCCCTCCAGGGTGCCGGGGGAGGACTGCGGAGAGGGACAGCACCCCCCGCATGGTGCCGGGACCTGGTGCACCAGACGCCTCTAGGAAAGCCCCGTTCTCACCTGAAAGAAGGACCACCTAGTGGTTTGGGTTTGGGGAGGTGGCAGTCATTTCCTTGAAAACCAAGCGGACTGTCGTTGCCAAGACAACTCGGGATGTGCTGATGAGCTGAATTTTCACACGAAGTGAGAGAGTTCCGGAACACGTGCACCTGCCCCCTTGCTCCCAGCACTGAGTTCTGATGCGGCTGTGGGCAGTGGAACTAGTGGTGCTTGGCTTTGCATCAGGAACCGTGTTGCCACGCTGTTTTCCAGATGAGAGTGTGGTGGAGCCACATCTGGGGAGGGTCCCCTCAGAGCTCACCGGCCAATGCAGTCGAGGGCAGCCCAGGCCGGTCACGGTGTGGTTTCAGACTGCAAAGCACACCTAAGCTTCCTTTTCAAAGTAACTTTATTTTGGAAAAGTTTAAATCTCACAAGAAGTTGCAGGCACAGTACAATGACCCTCGTCCCACACCAGCTTCCCCTGTGGCATTAAAAGCTACAGGGCTGCCGACCCCAGCGTGAAGCTCAGTGCACCTTCCAGCTTCGGCGCAGCACGGACACAGAACACCCACAGCCACCACGGACAGACCGCACCCTCCCGTCTGGCCTGGGCTGCCCGCACCGCATACAACACAGCAGGCTGAGCACAGAGCCCAGCCGTCCACACCTGAGCCAGACACTCAGAGGAGATTTGCAAAAATATAAGACAATGCCACTCTTCTTGCTAATTTTTGTGTGTGGAAAATAGTTACCGTATTTTTCGGACCATAGACGCACTTTTGCTTCACCAAATAGTGGGAGGAAAAGTGCCTGCGTCTTATGGTCCGAATAGAAGAAGTGCCTGCGTCTTGAGACTAGAGTACTCAAACCTTTGTCTTTATGTGTTAATGACAGTGATAATGGTTCTCAATGCCACTGTTGACTGCTGTTCAGTTTATATGTTTCAAATATTATTCTGTTATACTTTATTAAATATTTTATTACACTATTTGGTTCAGAATATTTTTTTCCCTATTGTTCTCCTCTAAAAACCAGGTGCGTCTCATGGTCGGGTGCGTCTTATGGTGCGAAAAATACGGTATTTTCCTTAAAAATATATTAAAGTTTATATCTTTATTTTTAAATGAATAAATTGTTTTGAAATGTCTGTTTTAATTTTCAGTGCCATCAGTGCTGACAGCTGTGACCCCATGAAGCCGAGCTCCGGGGGCCCTGAAGTCAAAAGGGTCGAGCCTCTGAAGGTCGCACACACGACACCCGCTCTGGCAACCTTTTACGCATCACGTAAACACACAGGGCTGGTCATAGCCCAACTCATCCAGAGGCAATTAAAAGCCCAGCAGTTTCTGTAGTGATTGTCTGTCTACAGGGGAATATGGCTCATATTCAAACTAAGTATTTTAAAGTGACCTTTTATTAAGCCACTTACTACTGAATGCAACTTCACGTATAATCGTCCAAGCAATTGAAGCTATTCACCCGCACTGTAGAATTCACCTCTTCTTTTCAGAATAATCTTGCACGTACGCCTACTTTTACTAACAAATCCATGGAGTAAACAGGAGGCTTTAACAACGTGCTCTTCTCCCAGCGTCTGCCTTGGCGCCGGCCCGGTCCACGGCGGTGAAGCACAGGCAGAGGGTGGCTGTGACAAGCAGGTGCATGCCCTCGTAGAGGAGCTTCGGGGAGAACACGCTCCAGATGAACAGGTGGTAGCGCAGGGCGGTTACCATGACGATGTAGGCGGACACCGGGACGGTGCTGAGCAGCGCGTAGCAGAAGCAGGCGCGCCTCAGCGCCGAACCGCTGCGGGTGAAGGGAAACGGGTTAGTGCACGGTGCTCTGTCCCAGTGCTCTGTCACTGACACATGTATTTTGAAAACGAGGAGGTAAAGCTTGCTCCTGGGCCTGGTCAGTCTGGTGGGCAGCGGCGACTGAGGAGATGAGGCGGCAGACACCTCCTGTCACGCTACTTCACGCCCCATTTTTAAAAAAAAGTATATTTATTGATTTTTTACAGAGAGGAAGAGAGAGAGGGATAGCGAGTTAGAAACATCAATGAGAGAGAATCATCGATCAGCTGCCTCTTGCACACCCCCTACTGGGGATGTGCCCGCAACTAAGGTACATGCCCTTGACCGGAATCGAACCTGGGACCTTTCAGTCAGTCCGCAGGCCGACGCTCTATCCACTGAGCCAAACCGGTTTCGGCTTCACGCCCCAGTTTGCAAAAGTATCTATTTAAAAACGACAGGCACACACTGCTACACCCTCTCGTGTATGCTAACCTATAAACTACGAGAAGATAGCCGCACAAGACTAGGGTCAACTACATGCCAACTAACTGAACAATCTGTAAGAAACAGATAAACTCCTACAAACGCAGCATCTTCCGCCGAAACCGGTTTGGCTCAGTGGTAGAGCATCGGTCTGCGGACTGAAAGGTCCCGGGTTCGATTCCGGTCAAGGGCATGTACGTTGGTTGCGGGCACATCCCCGGTGGGGAGTGTGCAGGAGGCGGCTGGTCGATGTTTCTCTCTCATCGACGTTTCTAGCTCTCTATCTCTCTCCCTTCCTCTCTGTAAAATATCAATAAAATATATTAAAAACAAACAAACAAACAAACAAAAAAAACCGCACCATCTTCCAAGTCTGAGTGAAGAAGAAAGAATCTGAAAAGACTGATAACTACTCATGAAATCAAAGCAGGAATAAAAAAAACCTCCCCACAAACAAACATCCTGGACAGGATGACTTCACGGGTACATTTAGCCGAACACTTTATTAACATGCATTCCTCTTAAACTATTCCCAAAAATTTAAGAGGAGGGAAGGCTTCCAAGCTCATGTTCCGTGGCCAGCACCATCCTCATTACAAAACCAGACAGACTCTGAAAAAGAAAACTATAGGCCCAGGCCCATATCCCTGATGAACAGACGCAAAAATCCTCAACAAAATGCTACCAAATCGAGCCCAGCAAGATCACGCACCATGACAAAGGCTAAACAGAGCTCAGAAGGGAGGCAGGCCACATGGTCTAGGACAGAGGTGGTGACAAGAGAGCACAGCGGGTAGTCAGTCTCTCGATAAAGGGCCCTGGAACCTGGATAGACAGACGTGCAAAAACATGAAGCTAGGCCACCAACTTATACCACATAGAAGCAACTCAAAACGGGTCACAGCCCTAAACGCAAGATCCTGAGTGTCATCGCATGCTGCCTCCCTCTACGCTCAGACACCGAGGCCCCCACACGCTCCCCTGGCAGCCGTGATCCCAGCTGCCCACCCCACCCCACCCCACCCCACCCCACCCCCACCCCCACCCCCACCCCTCAACCCTAGCCTTGCTCCGTGAGGCCGCCTAACTCCGGTGCTCTGGCTCTGGGGTAACTAGTTCACTCTCATGGCAGCTCCAGACCTGAGCTCCTGCAGCAAGTCCTTGTGCACACACCTTGGGTCCCGCTGGGGATCCAACCATCAGGAAGGGGACCCCCAGGGAGGTCGTCACCTCCTGGAGCCACGGCACCAACAGGAAGGAGAACTGGGAGGAGCCTCGTCGATAGGTGGGCCTGGGCACCCCCTGCCCCTCGCCTGGGGAGTGGGTCCTTCTCAGCCACGGGAATAGGGGCTTCCACAGTCACACTCCAGGGTCACCCCTCCTGTCACCCTGTCAAAGGGTGCTGCGCACGTGAGGGGCGTGGCCAGACTGTGAGGGTCAGAGGAGGAGCTGCACCTGCTGGGCTCCCAGCTCAGGAAGTTCACCAAGTGGCTGGCCCACAGCACGGGCCCCGCATACGTTGCAGATGCCGTCAGGAACATGGCCGGGACCTCCACGTAGGTGTCCAGGCCCACGAAGCCCGCCGAGATGTCCACCGTGGCGATGTTGTTGGAGTTTCCCTGGAATGATATGGCCACGCTCACAACACGGCCACGTGACCATGAGAAGCCAGGAGCCATCTGTCTGTCCCGCTAACCCGTGTAGCACAGAGACACAGGCACACTTCCAGAGACGGCGAGGAGCAAGTGCCAGGTCTGAGTGTGGGGAGACTACGGACGCAAGTCTCTGGTGAGCTGCGGCAAGCTCCGTCTTTCCTCAGATCTCTCTCCCTCACAGACACACGACACACCCTCCCCCGGGACCCTGTCCGAGGGCAGCATGGGGCCATTGCTGGAGGCTGAGGGTGGATGCTGGGCCTGGGGGATCAATGACTGAGGGGACAGGCTAGCAGGATGGCCACGAGAGCACAGTCACTGCTTCAGCAGATGCAGCTGTGCAGACGGTCCGGCAGCAGCCATGCCTCACGCAACTGCTGCGTCATGCCTACAGACATGCACACGTCAGGAGCAGCACCCCGCCCTCCCCCGCCCCCCCCGCCCCCCCCCCCCCCCACACACACACTGGACTGCTCTCTCACTGACTGACACTGAAACCTGCAAAGGACAACTACAAGGTACATGACGCACGTTACTGGTCTACCCACAGAGATAACGAAAACCTACCTGGAAATAGAAGAATGCCTGGCCAAACCAATAGTGCATGACGGTGACCTCAGTGGCCCCGTGCCTCAGGGGCCTCCAGATGAACCTGGTCATCATGGTCTGGATCAAGAGGCTGCACACCAGGACAGGAAGGTTATGTGGCCTGAGGAGCAAGGCTGCCAGGAGCACCAGTGCGCTGTGCACGTCCCACAGACCGGCGGTCTTGGCCGGGACGTCTGCAGTGAGGACTGGAGACTTAAGCACGTCTTTGATGCCCGTGAACAGAATGCCAAGGACAAACACATACACAAAGCGTGCTTCAATGATGCCCCTAAGGAAAAGCAAGACAAATTAGCACATATTTCCCCCAGGGGACCCCCAGGGAGCTCGTCACCTCCTGGAGCCACGGCACCAACAGGAAGGAGAACTGGGAGGAGCCTCGTCGATAGGTGGGCCTGGGCCCCCCTGCCCCTCGCCTGGGGAGTGGGTCCTTCTCAGCCACGGGAATAGGGGCTTCCACAGTCACACTGGTCACCCCTCTTGTCACCCTGGCATCCACTCAGCTAACAGGCCCCAGCGCCGCCTGCTGGGTGTCCAGTGGAAGTGCCAGGACCCCTCCTGTGTGCCCTCCTCCGATGGAGGTGGCGTACGGGAACCTTCCTCCTCTTGTCCAAGGAGGACCTGGTACAGCTGTGCCAGGAACAGCCACGAGCTCACAAGCACAGACACACACCTGCACGTGTCTGCACATACGATGATTTGGTCCACACCATCTGTAGTTGTGGGCAAGTGAATTAGGACTTCTGATGCTCAACCGTGATACTTGCAAATGAAGAGAGATGGCACCTGCACCCCACAGAGCCGTCCTGGGAACTGAGGGAGGGACTGCACGTCCAGTGTTTGCCAGGTGCCTGCTGTGAGCTGAGCATTTCCGCACGCCACCTGCGGCTGTCTGCAGAGGATGCTATCTGTGACAACATGCCAGAGAACTTCATGGTGTGGGACACAGACTCCTACAACACAGTTAAATGACTCCATACCTGGCCCTCTCCTCTGCAGCCCCACCTAAGCTGTTGCAGCAGCTCTTTCGTGTGAATAAGCCTGTCCCGGCTCAGGTTTCAGACTGAGAATAAACAAATAATCTTCCCTGTCACAGAAGCGAGTATAGGCAGCCGCCATTCTGGCCCGCCATTTAGAAATGGCAAAGATCAACCCTTCCTTTTCCCTTTAAGTTAGCCAATCGTACAAGACTGGGAGCCTAAGCTCTCCCATCGAGAGTGAGGGACAGATGAGGTATGTCAGCAATAAAAGCCAGAGTGGATGCCTGCTCCCAGCCCCCATGCACACGCCCCTCCTGCAGGAGGAAAGATACGGCCTTGCTGTCTGGCTCCCGAATGTCCTTGGTGTTCGGCCAGGACCCCGGTTTTAGGGGATCACCTTATTTCTAACAAGACTTTTAAAAATCTCTCAGACAAGCGGCAGCTGGTGTCAGCATACCATATAACTATCACTAAGAGGCCCAAGACCCGGCCTTAGCACCAGCCTACCTTGCTTCACAGCTTGCCCTCAGCTGGTATTTCCAAGCCCAATATAAGCAACAGCCATACGCAGATAGCTCTGTAGCTCCTGCAGGGTGGCTCCAGGCTGTGGCTGACTTTGTACCACCCGGGAGGCACCAGACCCAGTACACCTGGCGGACAACTTCAGACCATACCAGATTACAACTATACAGGCCCACAAGCAACACATTCAAGAGGCAGGCTCAGTGAGCACCAAAGCTCCACTGAAGCAAGTCCTGCTCCACTGGGGTGTCTCCTGCACAGCAGCTCTCACACGGTAGTCACAGCGGGTCCTCACAGCCAATTGGCCTGGAGGTAAACTCCTCCCAGTGATGCCAACAGCAGTCAAGGCTCAACTACAGCAATAGATATAGAGTCCAAATTAATGGCTACAAGGATGCTCAATGAGAGCTGCAAGGGACTTAGTGAAAATGTGAAAGACATGCAAAAGGACCAGTCAGAAATTAAGCACACACTAACTGAAATTCAGAATAGTTTACAGGGACTCAACAAGAGAGTAAAGGAGGGAGACCGAAACAAGGTGGCGGCCTGGGCAGCCTCCTAGGCTGCCACCTCCTCAACAATTTGGAAAAAAACAACAGCTAAAATCGAAAGGGATCGCACCAGACCCACAGGAAAGCTGGCGGAATGGGATGGCTACAACTAGACACAAAGCAAGGCGCCTCTGCTGCCACGTGGGGTTTAAAACTACGGTGGAACCGGACCCGCCAGGAATGAGGGAAGCCAGACCTCGCTCCGCCCCGGGGCCAAGGGAGTGGGCCATCCAGGCGGGCCCACCATGGGAGCTACGCCTTCGGCTCCTGCCCTGAACGAGACGCCTTTGAGCGTGCTCTCCCCGGCCGCAACCATCTCGGCCCGCCCACCATGCTGGTGAGGAGATGGCGCGGCATCTCCCCACCCGAAGCCATCTCAGCCCGGCCTCAACGCACGCCGTGCTGGGGAGGAGCTGGCGCAGAGCCTTCCGTTCGTGGCCCCGGCGAGTCCTTCCTACGCTGCCTCATGGCCGGGCCGAAGCTTCTGACAATGCCGTCATGTGGATTTTAAAACTACAGTGGAAATTGAGCTACAAAAGCCACCGCCTCCGCCGCACCCGCCGCCGCCACTGCTGTGAGTGAGGGAAGCCCACCGAGAACAGAGCTCACTCCACCTCGGGCCCAGGGAGTGTGTGGCTTCAGAGCTTGGCCTGCATGTCCGCAGCCGTTCCGCTGAGACTCCTTGGAGCGCGGTCTCCCCGCCCGCAGCCGTCCCAGCCCACCCGCCGTGGTAGCGAGGAGCTAGCGCGGCGCCTCCAGTTCGAAACCCCAGCGCCCCAGAGGGGCCGTGTGCTATGGGTGAGCCTTATGTCCCAGGGAGCCGTGTTCCCTGGGTGAGCCTTATGTCCCAGGGGGCCGTGTGCCTCGGGTGAGCCGTGTGTCCCAGGGGGCCGTGTGCCCCGGGAGAGCCATGTGCCCCGGGAGAGCCGTGTGCCCCGGGGAAGCAGTGGGACCTGGGGGGAGGGGCGGTGTGAACCAGAGGAGGAGCGGGTTCTATTCCGGTGGTCCTGAGATAGTCACCATAAAACAAGCAGATTGTCAAATGACAGCGGGGCGGGGAAGGAGACCTGGGGGGAGATAGGACTCTCATACCCAAGGACTGGTATGCATGCATATAAGTATAACCAACGAACACAGAACTCTGGGGAGGGAGGGCATGAATGGGAGGTGGGGGGTGGGGGGCCAATGGTAAGCTATGTACCCATATAATACCTTAATAAATTAAAAAAAATTTAAAAAAGAAAAAAGAAAAAAAATTGAGAGAGTAAAGGAACCTGACCATCAAATCAACAATTTGGAATACCAGGAAGCAAAAAACATCCAATTAGAAAAGCAAAAAGGCCCCCAAAATATGAAGATAGCCTAAGGAGCCTCTGGGACAACTTAAAATTTACCAGCA
Organism: Vespertilio murinus; assembly: GCA_963924515.1. Classification (NCBI taxonomy): domain Eukaryota; kingdom Metazoa; phylum Chordata; class Mammalia; order Chiroptera; family Vespertilionidae; genus Vespertilio; species Vespertilio murinus. The sequence continues at coordinate 348,433 of CAWUQJ010000029.1, read as the reverse complement.
CTTGTGTTTTGGGCGTGCCAGAAGGAGAGCAAGATATTGAAAATCTATTTGAAGAAATAGTGATGGAAAACTTCCCTTACCTGGTGAAAGCAACAGACTTACAAAAAGTGCAGAGTCCCAAACAAGAGGAACCCAAAGAGGACCACACCAAGACACATCACAATTAAAATGCCAACAGTTAAGGACAAAGGGAGAATCTTAAAAGCAACAAGAGAAAAGCAGTTAGTTACTGACAAGGGAGCACCCATACGGTTGTCAGCTGATTTCTCAACAGAAACTATGCAAACCAGAAGGGAGTGGCAAGAAATATTCAAAGTGATGAAAAGCCAGGGCTATAACCAAGATTATTCTTCCCAGCAAAGTAATCATTTAGAAATGAAGGTCAGATAAAGAGCTTCACAGACAAGAAAAAGCTAAAGGAATTCATCACCACCAAACTGGTGGAGGAGCAGGAGGAGAAAGAAAGTAAAAAAGAAGAAAAGAAAGATAGAGCCGAAACTGGTTTGGCTCAGTGGATAGAGCGTCGGCCTGCAGACTGAAAGGTCCCAAGTTCGATTCCGATCAGAGGCATGTACCTTGGTTGCGGGCATCCCCAGTAGGGGGTGTGCAGGAGGCAGCTGATCAATGATTCTCTCTCATTGATGTTTCTCTCTATCCCTCTCTCTTCCTCTCTGTAAAAAAAATCAATAAAATATATTTTAAAAATAGAAAACATAACAATAAAATGGCAATACATACATATTTATCAACAATTAAATCTTGAAAACAAACAAACAACAAATCTAAATCTAAACATAAAAGAACAAGAAATGTAATGAACAAAATAAACTGATGAATAAAATAGAATGTGTGGCATGGAAATAGACTGATGAATCTCGGGAGGAGAGGCAGGAAGAGATTAACTAAAAATATTCACACTAGAGGCCCAGTGCACTAAGTCCTGAGGGGGGTGAGGGGGACCAGGGATCCGTTCCGCTGATGTTCACGCCTTGGGAGCCACCTGGTGGCTGCTTTCACATCCTTTCTTCCTGGGGGAGCGTCTAAGGAGCAGAAGCAGCTGTGGTGCCTGAGGCCGACTTCCAGAAGGGTGGCGCTGGTCCGTTGGTGCCTGGCCCATTCTTTGGAGATTGGACCCGCAGGACTAATGAGGGAGTGAGTGGCTGCTGCTGGACTGGTGGGCCGCCAGGTCGGATCTGTCAGCTGAGCGGTGCTCACACGGTGGGAGTGCCCTGACCACCAGGGCGCAGCTCCTGCATTGAATATCTGCCCTCTGCTGGCCAGTGTGTGTCATAGCAACAGTCTTAAAGGTCACTTGGGCTTTTACAGAGATCTGGTGCACAAAATCCGTGCGTGGGTAGGGTCCCTAGTCCTGGCTGGCAATCAGGGCCAATTGGGGCCTTTTGGCTGCCAGGCCAGGGCCTCCCTTCCCTGGCTGCCAGCTGGGGCTTTCCTTCATTCTGCGCCACCCCCTGGTGGTCAGCGCATGTCATAGCGAGCGATCGAACTCGCGGCCTCCGAGTCCAACTCCCGAGGGGACACTTTGCATCTTAATAGATACACATCACCTGTGGACACAGACAATAAGGCGATGAAAGTCTCAGGTGGGACGGGACCAAGTGGAAGGGGTTATGGGGGAGAGGGGGATACTTGTAATACTCTTAACCATAAAGGTTTAAAAAAAAATGTCATACACAACAACAAGAAAGCCCACTGTGTGGGAAAACTTATTCGCCAATGATATTTCAGATAAGGGTTTAATCTCCAAAATTTACAGAAAACTCATACAACTTAACAAAAGGAAGATAACGAGCCAATCAAAACACGGGCAAAGGACCTAAATAGACACATTTCGAAAGAGGACATACAGAAGGCCGAGAGACATGAAAACACTTTCAAAGTCACTAATTTGATTGACTGAGAGATGTAAATCAAAACGACAATGAGGTACCATCTCACGCCTGTCAGAATGGCTATCATTAACAAATCAAGAAATTACAAGTGCTGGGGAAGATGCGGAGAAAAAGGAACCCTCCTGCACTGCTGGTGGGAATGCAGACTGGTGCAGCCGCTGTGGACAACAGTGTGGAGTTTCCTTAAAAAGTTAAAAATGGAACTGCCATTTAGCCCAGTGATCCCACTCCTAGGAATATATCCCAAGAAACCAGAAACACCCATCAGAAAGAATTTATGCACCCCTATGTCCACAGCAGCACAATTCACCACAGCTAAGATTTGGAAACAACCTACCTGCCCATCAGCAGATGACTGGATTAAAAAACTGTGGTACAGCTACACAATGGAATACTATGCCGCTATAAAAAAGAAGGAACTTTTACCATTTGCAACAGCATGGATGGACCTGGAGAGCATTATTGCTAAGCGAAATAAGTCAGTCAGAGAAAGATAAATATCACATGATCTCACTCATGTGTAGGATATAATGATCAACATAATTTGATGAACAAGAATAATCCAGAGACACATGGTAGGGGCAGGGGGTTAGAGAGCAACCAAAGGACTTGTATGCACACATGTTAGCATAAACAATGGACAGACCCTGGGGCGGTGGGGGCTTGCCCAGGGTGGGAATGGCTGCAGGAGAGGAGGAGGGGGGTCAACTGGGGGAAAAGGAGACAGCTGTAAAACTTTAGACAATAAATAAATTTTAAGAAATCATAAAGTATTTTATACCAGAAAGGCTGGTCATTTAAAGCGAAGCCAGGTGCCCCACTGGGCTCTCCTGGAGCTTCCCCCGGCCCGAAGCCCTTCCTTGTTTTCCTGTCCCCAGCTTCCATAAACATCCTCTCAAAATAAAGAAGCACATACAGTAACGCTAAGTAATAATTTTATTTTAATTTAAAAATATATATATTTTATTGATTTTTTTTTTTACAGAGAGGAAGAGAGAGGGATAGAGAAACACCGATGAGAGAAGTATCAATCAGCTGCCTCCTGCACACTCCCTACTGGGAAGTGCCCGCAACCAAGGTACATGCCCTTGACCGGAATCAAACCTGGAACCCTTCAGTCCACAGGCTGATGCTCCATCCACTGAGCCAAACCGGTTTTGGCTAAGTGAGAATTTTAAACTAAATAATCAAAATAATATATATTTCTTAGGAAGACTTATGCACTTTTAAAACATTATCTTTCAGTATGACGTGTTCAATTCAAACAGTGGAACGCTGTCCACTGAGGCCTGCCATGGGCCACACCCCGCAACGGAGATGCGGTCAGGCACAGCCTGCCCAGGCTGAGCAAACGATAGAGCTTCAGGATCAAAGAGAATGCAGCAGAGGCCTGAGTGGTCAGAGCTTAAGAGGGGAGGGCTGGGCTCTGTGCCTGCAATGCCGGGTGGGCTGAATGCCGGGCAGCCAGGAGGAAGAGCGCCACTGAGGCGAGGCCTGGCTTCCCATGCATGGGCTCACGTGTGAGGAGAGCCAGGAGTGAACGGTAGAGGCACGTTTCAGAAGATGGACGGGCAGCAGCACCTTGGGGCCCGAGAGGGGAGAAGCAGCTGTCAGGGGTTCTGGACTCAAGACTGCTCTGGGATGAGCGGCTCTGAAGCATGAGGGGACGAGCAATGGGACAGAGAGGCTGGGGCAGGAGGCGTGTGAACCCAGCAGCAGAGTCACCATAGGGGGCACCGGCCTACAGCCTCTGTGAGAGGAGGACCCTGCCCCAAGCTCTGAAGCGAGCGATGCTGAAGTTGGAGCGTCAACCAGAGAGGAAAGGAGGCGTTTGTGTGTCACAGACACCTGTATCAAACACCCGGAAAGGGGACTTCCATCTCCAGCATGTGCCCAGCCTCAGACTACACAGTGTACATCCTTTGAGATGCCTGCACACCACGCTGCCCCCAGCGGGCCTCCCTGTTGGGTGAAGTCCCCGCAGCCAGGCCCCTGGCATTCCTGACTGCCCACTGTAGTTGGCAGGCCATTTCCAGGGGTACCCTGTGCCCCTCAGCCACCTACCCAGCCTGGCAGGGCCCTCAGCTTTCAGCTGGACCTTTGTGAAGATGATCAGAAAAGCAACACAGCCCTAACCGGTGTGGCTCACTGGATAGAGCGTCGGCCTGCAGACTGAAAGGTCCCAGGTTCGATTCCGGTCAAGAGCGTATACCTTGGTTGCGGGCACATTCAAGTAGGGGGTGTGCAGGAGGCAGCTGGTCGATGTTTCTCTCTCATCGATGTTTCCAACTCTCCCTTTCCCTCTCCATTCCTCTCCGTAAAAAAATCAATAAAATGTAGTTTTCAAGAAGAAAAGCAATTCAGCACTAGTGAAATGGAGGCCAGTGACATCCATCGGTGAGTGTCACAGGAGCATGAGCAGCGATGCCCCTGCTTCACAAGCTCGGGCCACACAGGCACAGCCTGCTGCTCCGCGTCTTTGCGTGTCCTGTGAAAACACGCTGCAGCAGATGCCGGGGCTGTGAGCCCAGAACAAGCCTCCTCGCTCGCTCAGAGGCTCAGGCGCCCCCGTGCCTGGCCCTGCTGCCTCCCCAGGAGCAGTGCCAATGCCTTGGAGAGCAGAGCACCCTTGCCTCTGGTCTCCTCGCTGCTGAAGGGGATGCCTGGGTCGGAGGGCCCACCCACCTCCAGGAGACAGCAGCTGCCTGACCCGCCGCGGCGTGTCTCCAGGCTCAGTGGCACGAAGCTCCTCAGGGATCCCCAAAGACCTGGTGAGTTAGCTTTCTGCTGCGTTTCCCAGACGCAGGGCAACACCCACTCTCTCGTCTATCTCAGTGACCAAGCAACACCGAGTTTGAGACTCCTGGTTTTTTAAAAAGATGGCCCTCAAACATCTCACTGCCGAGTTACTGTGTCTCCCACCAGGACAAGGGAAGTGGTCAGTTCACTGAGCATGCGCAGTCAGGCCCCAGATCTGTCGGTGAAACCACTTCACCAACAACAAACTCCAGCGTCCTAAAGGCAGCAGGCAGGTGTCCCTTCACAACCAGAGACCTTAAACAAGCCCGGGGCCGCAGCACACTACCTGGAAAGGTCCTTGCTGCCTTGTTGCCATGGGGACAGCAGGTGGCCAGTGGCTGTTCTGTAGCAGTAGACTCCCAGCAGGCCAAGCGCCAGGGTCCCCTTGGACAGCGGGGAGCACCGGCTCTGAACCAGCGCGAAGATGGCGAGGAGGGAAAGGGTGGCAAGGATGGAGAGTTCGGCTTGGTGGTCAGGGCTGAATGGGAAGGAAAGACCAGGAATTACCCACAAGTGCAGCTCGCGAGGCTTGGGTCTCGGCTGAGTGGCTTCCTAAGACTGCTAAAAATGGCTGACTTTCCTGACAAGCACGGAAGACCATGGTTGGTGACTGAAATGCAGACTGAGGTGCTCACGATGTACACTGAAGGACTGCTGCCCTGACGCCCCGCTTCTTGTCCACAGCGGTCCACCCCGCGACGCCACGCGTGTCCCTCTGGGCCACCACACGTTCCCTGCACAGGTGAGGAGCTGCTGGGCAGGCCCTGTGCTTCCCACGGGGCATCCCGCTCCGGGAGCCACGCATCTCCCTCTAACTGTCATGAGGACACCTCTCCTGTCTGGTTTTCACCTGCTGCACGTCTCTCAAGTGTTGAAGCAGCACCCCCGCCCAGCCACTGGACGTCGAGGGCTTCTGACCATGATCCTCACAGCCTGTCCTGTCGTCCTGCCGGGAGCAGCTGGCCAGGGCAGAACCAGCTCCTCGCTCACAGGTTCTTAAATGCGGTTGGTGATTCGGCAATAAAACCAACCCCATTAGGCTAGCCTTATACAAGTTTGCTTTTCAACATCAACTCATGGGCTAGGGCAGCTGCGGGCAAACTATGGCCCGTTCGGCTGTTCTATCCGGCCCGCGGAGCCCAAAGAGCGGAGGGTTCTCTTGCTCTCCCCTCCGCTCCTTCACCAGCAGCCCAAGAGGAGAGTGCCAGCACGGTCAGGTTGCTTTTGTTCCGGCCCTCCGGTCCAGTTTAAGAACCCATTGTGGCCCTCGAGTCAAAAAGTTTGCCCACCCCTGGGTTAGGGTATATTTTTCTAATTCTTCACATCTCAAATACCACTACTATCCTGAACATGGAAAACGGGCCCCATGTGTAAAAAGTCGACTGCTGGCCAGCTAGCTGCAGCCACGGCGTTTGCTCTCATCTGGTGAGCCAGTGTCCCAGGTCAGGGCGGTGGGCCCACTGCACCCCCGTCTGGTTCAGAGCCCGCAGCAGCCGGCAGCAGCTGAGGACCAGCCACGGGCTGGCCAGCGTCATGTACTTCTCACGGCCGCCGAGTCCGTCCAGGGAAGAGGGGCTCTTGCGTGCTTGGTCGAGCTCTAACACGTCACAGCTGACGCTCCTGTCCCGCAGAGCCGATGCCGGGCCGGAGCAATGCCGAGACTCCCCGTCGTCCCCCAGAAAGCAGGCTCTGTAGCTCTCGTGACACAGAGCCAAGCACAGGGTGCTGACGAGGAAGTACCAGGTCTGGTGCTCCTCCTCGATGAAGCTGCTTGCCCCCAGGCTCAGGACGTGGCCCACAGTCCCCGCCAGGATGAGGAAGTCCAGCTCGGACCACCTCCTGGAGGAAGGAGCTGGGCTCTGCGAGGAAGGTGCACTTTGTGAGGGAAATCTGAAAACCGCACACGACTGGCCGCGTGCTGGGCCCGGAACAGAGCCCACGGAGACACTCAGCGGGTGCTCCCCCTGCTCTCCTCAGCCCGGTGACGAGAGTGGGTGCCCAGACCCACACCACCTGGGCAATGTGGGGGTTGAGAGACCTGGGCCCGGCCCCCTGGCCCCAGCCCTTCATACACATCTTTCGTCCTCTCGAGCCTGGGTCATCAGGCAGCCACAGCCAGTTCCCGCTACTAAAACCAAAGAACCTCAATGCTATTTCCCAAGAATGCAGCCATGAATTTTCCAGAAATCCAGGAAGTTTCCACTGAAACATTCGCTCATTCTACTGAAACGACCAACTTGGCATCACATACCATCCCTCCCATGTGCCAACTGGAAGCATTTAAAACTAAGGACAGTTGGCTCAGGGGTTGAGGTTGACTTATGAACCCGGAGGTCAGGGTTCGATTCCTGGTCAGGGCACATGCCCGGATTATAGGTTCGATCTCCAGCGTGGGGCGTGCAGGAGGCAGCTGATCAATGATTCTCTCGCATCACTGAGAGAATTTCTTCCATCTCTCTCCCTCTCCCGCCCTCTGTCACCGGGACCCTGTCTTCCCACCTGACAGGCAAGGTCTGGGACCTGTCAGCACGGAGCTGAGAGTGTGAGGTGGGCCCAGAGCCTGAGGACAGGCTGTCCTCCCCGGCTCGGCCACGCTGTGCCTGCCGCACACGGCGGGAGGGAGAGGTGCTAAAGTACAAAGGACGGCTCACACAGGGAGACACGTCCCACCTGAGAGCCAGCCTTACCCTCCTCAGGAGCTTCCCATTCACACACGTCCTGGTCAGAGTGGACAAGACCCCACAGAGCAGCGCGGAGACCAGCGCCAGCACGCCGCCCGCCACGGGCCACGGGCCACGCGAGGCTGCACAGGTAGCGGGAGCTCTCGGCTGAGGTGCACACGACCACGTGCACGGCCCAGAGAAGCAGGAACGCCAAGTAGAAAAGCAGAGAACACACGGGCGACAGAGGGACCTCCAGCTCGGCTGCGGCACCCAGGGCCTGCGGGACGCTGAGCAGGAGCAGGGCGAGGACCTGAGCGAGAAAGCACGGCTGGTCCACAATGGGCCGCAGGGAACGGCCCAAACCACGCCTCCAGCCGCCCGCCCGGACAGGACTGTGCACAAGGGCACACGTGAGCCAGAAGGAAAACTAGTCCCGATTTGGAAACACTGATGTTCTGCAGACGCTCCAGTGTAATGCTCGGGCTGGGGTATCGAGCCAGCTCCACAGGGAGCCTCGCTCCGCTCCGTGAGGGCTCCTACCTCCAGAACCACGATGGTGCCCACCACCATCGAGTAGATGTCGTACTGGGCCACCTGGCTGCTCACGGCCCGGCTCAGGGTCTTCAGGGTGCCCAGGTACTGCCTGCGGACCTTGGCTCCCAGGTTGAGAAGGACTTCCGAGTTATTGTCCTCTAAGTACAGTCTGACCCAGTTTCCGTGCAGCCTCTCCGACATTTTAAACTGTTCGAATCCAGGCTCTGGCAAGAAGAAGAACAGGTTGTGGACGCAGCAGCCGTGGCGCTGGTTCCCAGTGTGCTTCCGCGGCCAGTGGGAGAACCTGACAGCTGGCGCCCAAGAACCCTCCTGCGTGGGCCGGTCATGGGCCAGCACCCTCTACCTCCTTCCAGCCAGCCTCCCCCACCCTTCTGCCTCCGCCCCGGCCTTGCCTCTCTCCTCCCTTGCTCCCCCTCCCCCGCTCCTGTAATGGAAAACCACCCAGAAATACATCATGCTAACAGATGACAACTTCAAAAACACCTTCCCATGCTCGCGCTGCGTGAGGACTGGGCGGATGGGTGCCCGACGCTTCTCCACCACATCCACGACCCCCATTTTCCCGCCCCCACCTCGCATGGCTAACCGGCCTGCCTCTCAGCAATAGCTTGTGTCTTCTACCGGCTCTGAATCGCGAGTCCTCTGGGCAGGATGGCCTCTGCCTCCGCTGTGCAAAGCGGGGCTGTTGCAGAAAGCCCATTCCCAGTAGCTGCTGGCTCCCCAAGGCCAGCCAGCCTCCTCAGAGCAGGGCCAGAAGCAAGGACTTCCTTTCGGGGGCTCCCTGGTGCTCAGGGCCCTCTCCCGCCTCCAGCAGAGCCACCCCAGGAGTCTGGGCTCCCTGAGGCCTCCACCCCGCCGCCGCCCAGTGGTGTGCTGCCCAGCTCTCCGTCACAGCCAAGGTGAGCCCTCGCCACCCTCTGGCACTGCCTGCACCTAAGCCCCGAGGGCACTGCCTCTGCCAGGGTGCTAGTTCCTGCTTGAGGAAATTCTTTCATTGGCTACTTGGCTTCCTCGACGACACCTACCCCTCACCGACGAGCACCACCTGGTGAACCTGCTCCCCAGTAGCCACTCCCACCTCTGTACAGCCACCCCACACTTCCTTCACTGTTCACAGAAGCCTGCGTCAGACCTTAGCTTGGGCTTATTCGGGCCAATGTCCAGGGTACCAGCAAGCCCTCCCTGCATGCGGTCAGCATCCAGACCACCCCCTCCCGTCCTGGCTCCACCGCCACCGCCACCGCCACCGCCACCGCCACCGCCACCGCCACCGCCACCGCCACCGCCACCACCTGGGCCCACTCTCCCCGTGCCCCAGCCTTCCCGGCCCAGAGCCTTTTCAGTGCCGGCTGCAGAGCTCAGGGGTGTGCAAGAGGCAGCTGATCGATGATTCTCTCTCATTGATGTTTCTAACTCGCTATCCCTCTCTCTCTTCCTCTCTGTAAAAAATCAATAAATATACTTTTTTTTAAAAATGGGGCGTGAAGTAGCGTGACAGGAGGTGTCTGCCACCTCATCTCCTCAGTCGCCGCTGCCCACCAGACTGACCAGGCCCAGGAGCAAGCTTTACCTCCTCGTTTTCAAAATACATGTGTCAGTGACAGAGCACTGGGACAGAGCACCGTGCACTAACCCGTTTCCCTTCACCCGCAGCGGTTCGGCGCTGAGGCGCGCCTGCTTCTGCTACGCGCTGCTCAGCACCGTCCCGGTGTCCGCCTACATCGTCATGGTAACCGCCCTGCGCTACCACCTGTTCATCTGGAGCGTGTTCTCCCCGAAGCTCCTCTACGAGGGCATGCACCTGCTTGTCACAGCCACCCTCTGCCTGTGCTTCACCGCCGTGGACCGGGCCGGCGCCAAGGCAGACGCTGGGAGAAGAGCACGTTGTTAAAGCCTCCTGTTTACTCCATGGATTTGTTAGTAAAAGTAGGCGTACGTGCAAGATTATTCTGAAAAGAAGAGGTGAATTCTACAGTGCGGGTGAATAGCTTCAATTGCTTGGACGATTATACGTGAAGTTGCATTCAGTAGTAAGTGGCTTAATAAAAGGTCACTTTAAAATACTTAGTTTGAATATGAGCCATATTCCCCTGTAGACAGACAATCACTACAGAAACTGCTGGGCTTTTAATTGCCTCTGGATGAGTTGGGCTATGACCAGCCCTGTGTGTTTACGTGATGCGTAAAAGGTTGCCAGAGCGGGTGTCGTGTGTGCGACCTTCAGAGGCTCGACCCTTTTGACTTCAGGGCCCCCGGAGCTCGGCTTCATGGGGTCACAGCTGTCAGCACTGATGGCACTGAAAATTAAAACAGACATTTCAAAACAATTTATTCATTTAAAAATAAAGATATAAACTTTAATATATTTTTAAGGAAAATACCGTATTTTTCGCACCATAAGACGCACCCGACCATGAGACGCACCTGGTTTTTAGAGGAGAACAATAGGGAAAAAAATATTCTGAACCAAATAGTGTAATAAAATATTTAATAAAGTATAACAGAATAATATTTGAAACATATAAACTGAACAGCAGTCAACAGTGGCATTGAGAACCATTATCACTGTCATTAACACATAAAGACAAAGGTTTGAGTACTCTAGTCTCAAGACGCAGGCACTTCTTCTATTCGGACCATAAGACGCAGGCACTTTTCCTCCCACTATTTGGTGAAGCAAAAGTGCGTCTATGGTCCGAAAAATACGGTAACTATTTTCCACACACAAAAATTAGCAAGAAGAGTGGCATTGTCTTATATTTTTGCAAATCTCCTCTGAGTGTCTGGCTCAGGTGTGGACGGCTGGGCTCTGTGCTCAGCCTGCTGTGTTGTATGCGGTGCGGGCAGCCCAGGCCAGACGGGAGGGTGCGGTCTGTCCGTGGTGGCTGTGGGTGTTCTGTGTCCGTGCTGCGCCGAAGCTGGAAGGTGCACTGAGCTTCACGCTGGGGTCGGCAGCCCTGTAGCTTTTAATGCCACAGGGGAAGCTGGTGTGGGACGAGGGTCATTGTACTGTGCCTGCAACTTCTTGTGAGATTTAAACTTTTCCAAAATAAAGTTACTTTGAAAAGGAAGCTTAGGTGTGCTTTGCAGTCTGAAACCACACCGTGACCGGCCTGGGCTGCCCTCGACTGCATTGGCCGGTGAGCTCTGAGGGGACCCTCCCCAGATGTGGCTCCACCACACTCTCATCTGGAAAACAGCGTGGCAACACGGTTCCTGATGCAAAGCCAAGCACCACTAGTTCCACTGCCCACAGCCGCATCAGAACTCAGTGCTGGGAGCAAGGGGGCAGGTGCACGTGTTCCGGAACTCTCTCACTTCGTGTGAAAATTCAGCTCATCAGCACATCCCGAGTTGTCTTGGCAACGACAGTCCGCTTGGTTTTCAAGGAAATGACTGCCACCTCCCCAAACCCAAACCACTAGGTGGTCCTTCTTTCAGGTGAGAACGGGGCTTTCCTAGAGGCGTCTGGTGCACCAGGTCCCGGCACCATGCGGGGGGTGCTGTCCCTCTCCGCAGTCCTCCCCCGGCACCCTGGAGGGGGCCCTCCTCCTCCACGGGCACCACAGACCCCGTCTGGCCCGTGACACTCGGACTCGGAAGAGCGCTGTGATCTAGAAAGCACGGGCACGTTCTCGCAGCCTCCACCACCTCGTCTCTCCCCTCTCCGCCTCCCCCTGGCCAGGGCCTGCCCCCTCTTTTTAAGAAATAATGACTTCATATCACCTGTAATTTTTTAATTGTAAATGCTCAATAAAAATGTTGCATTTTTAAAGATACATTTTTCTTGATTTCAGTGAGGAAGGGAGGAGAGAGACAGTGATGAGAATTGTTGAGCGGCTGCCTCCTGCACTCCCCCTCCTGGGGATTGAGCATGCAACCCGGGCATGTGGCCTTTACCAGAATCAAATTGGGCCCCTTCAGTCCACAGGCTAACACTCTGTTCACTGAGCCACACCAGCTGGGGCAAAAACATATTTTTTAAAGAAAGTATTTTTTAAAATATATTTATTGATTTTTTTCTTCTTTTAAGAGAGGAAGGGAGAGTGATAGTTAGAAACATCGATGAGGGAGAAACATTGATCAGCTGCCTCCTGCATTCCCCCTACTGGGGATGTGCCTGCAACCAGGGTACTTGCCCTTGACCGGAATCAAACTCGGGCCCTTCAGTCCTCAGGCCAACGCTCTGTCCACTGAGCCACATGGGTTAGGGCAAGAAAGTATTTTTAGCTATCACTACCTAGAAGCAGCGGTCACGGACACTCAGGAAACTGTCTCGGGGGCGATTTGTCCAGCAGGCTTTACTCTATTGCTGTTTTTAATCCAGAGCATTTAATGTAATTTTTCTGAGTTTAACAGAAAAAGAGAAAGTGTTGAACTTTGGATAACTTGCTTCTTACAAGAAGTATTAGTTCATAAAATATTCCTAAAAATTCAAGAAAAAATATTTTTGACAGTCTGATCAGACTGTCAAACCTCAGAGGGAAGGTAGGGGAGGGTGGGAGAAAGGGGGAGAGGTCAACCAAAGGACTTGTATGCATGTAAGCCTGACCAGTGATCACGGGCAACAAGGGGGTGGGGAGGGGTTTGGGATGGGAGTGGGGGGGGGGTGAGGACAAATATGTCATAATCAAGAAATTTTAAAAAAAAAGAAAAAACTATGTTTAAATATTCATTTTAAAAACTACTCCTTCTTACTTTAGTCCATATCCCTGGAGTCCTTGCTATAAAACATGACAGAAGTATCACACCCCTTCCCCCCAGTTTCCCTTCCCTCGCTTACAACTTCTTTCATAGGGTTATCATCACAAGTTATGGTGCCGATTCTGTGCTGTAACCTACACCACTGGCCAGTGCTGATTCTGTGATAAAGGGCTCACAGCTCGCCCCCAGGCCTTCCCACGCCGCTTACTCTTTATTTTCTTTCCTCCGTTTTGAATCTTTTCAGACAGGATTCGTGGATGTGGACTTCCTGAAGTTTGCATCTATCAGAGCAAGATCTACTTCTTGGAGTATTTATTCCTAAATTCTACTCACAGTGCCAGTTGTCAGAGCAGGTTCCTCCTTGGACCATGTTGGCTCAGTGAGTGTTGTTGACAGCACTCACTGAGCCATCCTGCCAACTGGTCCAAGTAGGTCCTGATCCTGCCCTACTGCGGACCTTCTGGGACGCTGGGTGGCAGACAGGGAAGCCATGACAGGTTGTGAATCTGTAAGAGAGTCTTTTTTTATTATTATTAAGGTATTATATGTGTACATAGCTCACCATTGCCCCCTCCCCCCCCACCTCCCATTCATGCCCTCCCTCCCCAGAGTTCTGTGTTCATTGGTTGTACTTATATGCATGCATACCAGTCCTTCGGTTGTTCTCTTATCTCCCCCCAGGTCTCCTTCCCCTCCCCGCTGTCATTTGGTAGTCTGCTTGTTTTATGGTGACTATCTCAGGACCACCGGAATAGAGTCTGCTCCTCCTCTGGTTCTCACTGCCCCTTCCCCCGGGTCCCACTGCTTCCCCTGGGACACGCGGCTCGCCCGGGGCACACGGCATCCTGGGACATAAGGCTCACCCATGGCACACAGCCCCTCTGGGGCGCTGGGGTCGAGAATTGGAGGCGCCACACTAGCTCCTTGCTAGCACGCTGTGACAGCTGCAGGTGGCCTGAGTTGGCTGCAGGCGGGCTGAGATGGCTTCAGGCGAGGAGAACGCCCTCAAAGGTGTCTTGTTCGGTGCGGAAGCAGAGCAGCTGCGGATGCGGAGGCTAAGTTCTGAGGCCGCCCACTCGCTCAGCCCGGGGCGTAGTGAGCTCTGTTCTTGGTGGATTTCCTTTATTCGTGGGGGCGGTGGCTGGTGCGGGTGCGGCAGCAACAGTTGCTCCTGTGGTTCAATTTCCACTGTAGTTTTAACATCCACATGGCATTAGTTGCGGAAGCTTCGGCCCGGCCATGCGGCGGCGGAGGAAGGACTCGCCGGGGCCACCAATGGAAAGCGCCGTGCCAGCCCCTCACCAGCACCGCGTGTGCGGAGGCTTGTCCAAGCCGGCTGCGGGCGGTGGCGGAAAAAGGACTCACTGGGGTGTAAACAGAAGGTGCCGCACCAGCCCCCCACCAGCACGGCACGCGCGGAGACCGGGCCGAGCTGCCCCGGGCCGGGAGACACCGCGCCAGCTCCTCACCAGCACGGTGGGTGGGCTGGGACAGCTGTGTGCCGTGATGGTTGCGGGCAGGGAGGCTTCTTGTCTAGGCAGGTGCCGAAGGCGCGGCGGAGGTCCCGTATCAGCTCCCTGGTTCCCATGGCGGCCGGCGGGCTGGCCCAGTCCCTGGGCCCCGGAGCGGAGCTTCCCTCATTCCCAGCGGCAGCGGCTCCAGCAGGTCCAGTTTTGCCGTAGTTTTAAACTCCACATGGCAGCAGCGGCGCCCTGCTTTGTGTCCAGTTGTAGCCTTCCCATTTCGCCAGCTTTCCTGTGGGTCTGGTGCGATCCCTTTTGATTTTAGCGTTGTTTTTTTTCCAAATTGTTGATGAGGTGGCAGCCTAGGAGGCTGCCTAGGCCGCCATCTTGTTTCAGTCACATTGTAAAATCTTTAGAAGAAATACCCTCAAGCAGAGGGGATTTTCAGAAAATTCAGGGAGTTTGAATGCAATGTAGGGGTCACCGCTCCCCTTACTAGCAGAAGGCAAGCGCTTTGGCCAGTGGAAACAGAGTGGGCTGCTAGATGAAAACGCCTCAGTGGGAGTACTTCCTTTGCCATCTGGGACCTGTGCCATGCTCCCTGCCTCTGCCCACCCAGCGTCCATCCCCCTCCAGGGATTGTTTTGAGTAGCGGTGGCAGGGACAAGGAGAGAAATTCCCTTGTGATCCCCTGCCTCCCATGAGACTGTTATGATTTAACCCCCGGCAACTGCTTGGACACTTTTCACCAATGTTATATATTTTTGAAGGATATAGAAAGGTTTAAAAGTTAATTTGAGAGAGATGCAAATCAAAACAATAATGTGGTACCATCTCACACCTGTCAGAATGGCCAACATCAACAAAACAACAAACGACAAATGTTGGCGAGGTTGCGGAGAAAAAGGAACCTTCATGCACTGCTGGTAGGATTGCAGGTTGGTGCAACCACTGTGGAGAACAGTATGAAGCTTCCTCAAAAAACTGAAAATGGAACTCCCATTTGACCCAGTAATCCCACTACTAGGAATATACCCCAAGAAGCTAGAAACCCCAATCAGAAAGGATATATGCACCCCTATGTTGATAGCAGCACAATTGACAATAGCTAGGATTTGGAAACAGCCTAGGTGCCCGTCAGCAGATGAATGGATCAGAAAACAATGGTACATCTACACCATGGAATACTATGCTGCCATAAAAAGGAAGGGATTCTCATCATTTGCAGTAACCTGGATGGAATTGGAGAGCATCATGCTGAGTGAAATAGGCCAGTCAATGAAAGAGAAACATTACATGATCTCACTCATTAATGGATATTAAAGAACATTATAAACGAATGAACAGGAAGATAGATATAGTGACAGTAAAGCAACAAGCAGACTGTCAAATGACAGCGGGGGTGGGGGTGGGGTAGGGAGATCAGGGGGAGATAAGAGATCAGCCGAAGGACTGGTATGCATGCATATAAGAACAACCAATGGACACGGAACTCTGGGGAGGGAGGGCATGTATGGGAGGTGGGGTGGGGGGGCAATGGTAAGCTATGTACACAGATAATACATTAATAAATTTTTTTTTAAAAAGGAAAGTGTAATTCCATCGGAGACCAATGTATGAAATTTTGTATCTAAAACACTTAATGGCAATAAAACTCCAATTGTGCAGAAAACTTAAAAAGTGCAACAACAAAAAACGCAATCAGGCCACATTTAGTGAAAATCAATATATACAATATGCAAAAAAAAAAAAAAAAAAAAGTTAATTTGATAAAGATTTTTGTAAAGGTTGTAAAGAGGATGTCCTGACAGGTTAGCTAGGAGGGGCAAGCCTGTTAGTTTCCTGGTGGACACTGGGGCAGCCCATTCAGTCTTGACAGAGCTGATGGGATCCATACATCAGTCCAGGGATCCTCCTTGGACATCAGAGGACTGTGGACTTTGGAAGGAACACATACTGGGGGAATGCAGTTGCTGAACTGGAATGGGCCTTTGAGAAGGTTCTCGCCTCAGCACCTGCCCTAGCCTTGCCAGATGTCGCGAAGCCCTTCCACCTCTACATGAGTGAGGTAAGGGGCATTGCCAAAGGGATTTTCACTGAGACTCTAGGTCCCAGGAAGAGACTTGTTGCCTAAGAGACTAGACCCTGTGGCATCAGGGTGGCCAGAGTGCCACGGGGCAGTGGCCACCACAGCATTGCTGGTGAAGGAGGCAGATAAGCAGATTCTGGGACAGTAGCTACACTGGCTGTCAGCCCTGCCGGCCTGCTTCCGGATGATGGTCCAGAGGATCCCATTCATGGCTGCCTGGAGGTGATGCAGTGCTGCCATCATCACCAGACGAGGGACACTGTGCCATCCACAGAGAAAGAGGGTTACCAAGTGCAGCCAGAAGAAATTGGCTGAACAGAAGCAAGTCACTGAAGGACTATGATTGGTGGACCCTCCAGATGACAAGACTGTTTGTCCCAGAGGCTCTCAGACATTAGTTGCCCAGTGGCACCAGGTTATCCACTTAGGTGTCACCAAGACTTCTGAGCTTCTGTGAGGCAGAGTTGCTAGAAGTACTGTCTGAGCAAAGGTAAATGCTAAGCAAGGTAAGGGGGTCCCCCTGGAAATTCAGTTTCCAGGAAACTTCTCCAGGAGAGCATTGGTAGGTGGATTTCAGAGATTAAACCACCAGAATTAAGGTCTCGTTTTTGTAGACACTTCAGATTAGACAGAAACTGCCTCTATAGTAGCCAAGAGATTACTCCAGGAGATTATACCTATAACAGCCCAACCTTTGTAGCCAAGGTATCTCAAAGTATAGCTCAAGCCTTAGGACAGGCATGAGCAGGACTCTGAGAAGGAGTTTAACTAAATGTGTCCTAGAATCGGTGAAAATTGGACCAACCCCCTGTCCTTTGCCCTCTTGTGGACTAGGTGTAACCCTATTGGGATGGTTTCCCCCCTTTTTGAGATCATGTAACCATTCCCTTGCTCAAGTCCTTACAGGCTCTGCAGTTTGCTTGTTCCAGATGCACTGCCAGTGCCCACCGCAGACCCTGTAGCCCAGGAACTCAGTGTGGGTAAAGAAATTCACTGCCCAAGGACTCAAAGGGACACTACCCATGGCTGATGAAGTAGATGGCACCCAGACTTGACTATATGACTCCCAGCTTCTGCATGGCCTGGATCCTGGCAACTAGCCGCCTCACCTGTGAGATCCCCAGCCTGGGCTCCACGCAGGACAGGAGGACAATTGATGCCCGCAGGAGGGGAACTGGACTTCAGTGAGGACAATACTGATGGGAACTGTGGTACTAAGGGTCTTGGTAACTGTATTTGTTGTTTATGCTGATTCTTACTCATGATGTCAAGAATGTTTTTATTGGCCAGTGAGAAAGTCCAGGGCTATGTAAGACTAGATAACAGAACAACGAATGCCCTAAAGTAAGCTGAGTCAATGATTTGACTTATGCATATAAGACAAGGGGGGAATGAGAGGGCAGGGGGAGGCTAACTCCTGACTCCATTTTGTATTGTGGGGCAGGGCAGAACAGGGCAGAGCTATCCTCCATTTTGTGTAACTGGACCCTAGCCATCACCCAACCAATCAGGGTCAGCCAAAGCAGTGACATCACCACCCTTATAAAACCCCTGGACTTGTCCAAGTTCGGCCTCTCTTCCATCATGCTGTCGGTGTGAGTGGGACAGAGCCCATGCTAGCATGGAAGAGGCTCTTTTGTTTATTGCATCGGACTCAGCTCCCTGGTGGTCCTTGGGGATCACGAAGTCTGTGCATAACACTTTCAACCCCACCACACACAACGAGGCTTCCCCAGAGAGGGACTTGCCTCTTCTTTGAACAAATTAAACAACAAAGAGACACAAAAACATCAACACTATTATACAAGCCCACAGAAAAAACTAAAAGTTTACACCAGAGAATGTCCAGCATTAAAGTTTCCAAAGCAGTGTCTTTTGTCCCCGGTTTGGGAATTGCCCCTCTAGAATTTCAGTATATTCCCAAAGGACTATTCAAAAATGGGTTGGGGTCTTTTCTTGTTGCCTCTAAATCAGAGGCCTTCTTCCTACAGGGAAAAACAGGGTGTGTACACTTATTAACTTCAGAATAGTTCTGAGACAGTCTCTAAATTTTTATTTTATTAATTTCCATCTTATTGGGAGAAACATTTTTTCCTATGCTTTTCCTTAGAAGCTTCTAGTTCCAAATCAAGATATGCTACCCATATACTCATTCAGTTTAATTTCAGAGCCGGCATTTTCTAATTCCTGCATGCAAGATATTAACATAGGTACCACAAACAAACTGCATTTTTGGCCATTCCTCAGTTAATATTTTCTAGTTAAATCTTCTCACTTCTGTAAAGTACTTGCAAGTAAAGGCTTCTTATCAGGAGTATTAAATGAGGGCTGGGGTCTTGGGAGCTTCTAGCCTTGGAGGTACAATTTCCCGTGTTAAATTTTTTATTTTTGGATATCTGTAGTCTGAGCATACTTTAGATATGTTATGTAGTGGGTCAAATGTGGCCTCAGTTTCTCTCCTGGCTGTCTAAAACCACAGGGAGGTTCGGGGCCTGGGCAGACCAAGCCTTACGGTGGCCCACAAACAAGCCATTTAGTTAACATTTGCGTTGGGACCTCCAGATGGGGCTCTTGTATAAAAAGAAATAAAAAGTTGCCCCTTTATCTTAGAAGCTGAATGAGTTCAGCTCATTTATACGGCAAAGGTTATTTTTGCTCAGACTCTCAGCAATTCCAATTGAAAAGCCAAAATCAAAACAGCCACCATTTCTTTCCTCCAGTTCTGCCTTAGCCTGGGTTCTGCCAACCCTTAACCTGGGGTTCTGTCAGCCCTGGTTCCACCTCAAGGATTTTAAAACAGATCAAATAAAGTCAGGCCCTCTACCAAAGCCAGGGAAGGTCCTGGATTCAAGAAACAACTCACCCACGTTCACCCAATGGGCGGAAAACCAGCGGGCTCAACGGGCCCTTTGCTGGATCCTAGCTCCGAGTCCAGGTCCAAGGGATGATCCAGGGTGAGTTGTTTTTTTGAGTTTTTTTTTTTTTGTGTTTTTTTTTTTGTTTGTTTGTTTTCAGTCCTGCCACGACTACACCAATTAATGTTAACAAAGGAAGACATTGAAACCTGTAAAGTATTTCAGTGAGTTTATTTGAGCCAAACTGTCGACATGTGCCGGGAAGCAGAACCTCAAGGGATTGAGAAAATGCTCTGAAGAATGGCGGGTTACATTTCTACTTATACACTGAAATCAAAGAAGGGACATACCGTATTTGCCGGCGTATAAGACGACTTTTTGGCCCTGAAAAATATGCCTCCAAGTGGGGGGTAGTCTTATATGGCGAGTATATAACAAACTCTGTATTTTTAGTGGAAATGTTAGGGGGTCGTCTTATACGCCCAGTCGTCTTGTACGCCGGCAAATACGTATTTTTCAGGGCCAAAAAATTGTCTTATATGCCGGCAAATACGGTAGGTGGGTTACATGAAATTCATTGGTGATGGAGTAAGGAGGCGGGAGAAAGCAAAGCGGTGGGAAACCCCTGGGATTGGATAAAAAAGTAAAATGATGGACGCTACTTAGGTAAGTGCAGAAACAATTAATGAAGGAATTTGAGACATCTGTCCTGGGGCCCACCACATTTGGTTATGCCCCAGGGGCTCCAGAAAAAGGGAAGTTACAAGTTACCCAGACATCTCACAGATAGGTTATCTTAGAGGCAGGAAGGCAGATGGGCTCAGTAAAGGAGATCTAAGTTGATCTTTGTCAGGTGAGATATCTGGGACGTGAGTACCCACTATAACCTGTTTGTGGTTAGATATGTAATTTTCAAACCATCTTTTGTGGTTATTTTGGTTCTCTGAGTTTGCAAGACTGCCACGCAGGCCTTCCCTGAGCTTGTCAGGTCAGCATGTGGCTCTTTTCCTTCACAGCATCCTGTGATGCCCAATGGAAGTGAGCACTTCATCCTGCAAACCTTACAGGCACCACACAAAGGGGGCTCAAACACCTGCCGATATCGGGCTGGCTTGACAAGGGCAAGTCTGGGGGGAAGGGGGGACACGGGTCCACAGGGGCTGCGACAAGGGAACACAGCCTGCTCACATGGCTCAGGGACCTTGCCTCCCAACGCCAACACTCACTCCACAGAAAAACATTCACATTCTTCACACACCAATGCAACCTTCCTCTCAAAGACTCACAATCTAGGAATATGCCTCTTCAGAATCACACATCAGACTATTTCATTTCCAATAAAAAATAAAATAAAATAAAAAAACTAACCCTCCTCACAATTGGCTACGAACAACATTTAGGGACACTCAGCTAGGTTACAACACACTTGGGTGGATGCAACCAGAACCTACACAAAAAAACGCACAGGGTCACCACGTGCCTCACGGCACGTCACAAATACCAACACTCCTTTGCCCTGAATGGCACCTCACCTGGGGGTGCTCACAGGATAACCCCTTTACAACACCCGCTACATCTGCCCCGTCAATATCCTCACATCACAGATCATACGGAAATCTCCAGCAAAACAACACACAAACATTTTTCATCGTCGAGGACTTGGCGACACCTACTGGGGAACGCAGACAACGCATTTACAACTACAGACCTCACAGCACCATAGACACAAACACCATGGCTCGCATCAATGTTCCTGGGAGCAAGTTGCCAAGAGGACGGTCTTCTGCTCTCCTACATCATTCAATTCCAACAAACTTAGCTTCAATACCAGGATATATTTCCTTTTAAAAAATCTTATTTTACTGAGCCGAAACCGGTTTGGCTCAGTGGTAGAGCATGGGTCTGTGGACTGAAGGGTCCCGGGTTCGATTCCGGTCAGGGGCATGTGCCTTGGTTGCGGGCACATCCCCGGTAGGGGGTGTGCAAGAGGCAGCTGGTCAATGTTTCTCTCTCATTGACGTTTCTAGCTCTCTATCTCTCTCTGTAAAATATCAATATCCCTTCCTCTCTGTAAAATATCAATAAAATATATATATTTTTTAAAAATCTTATTTTACTGAAATAAGATTCACACATGGAGTGCAACAAAATTAACTGACATGAAAACTTTGAGTGTCAACGCTTCTCTTTCAGCACTTGATTTCAAACACTTGGTGAATTTGGCCTTTGGATTTCACATGATTCAGAAAATTCACCAACAATCACGTTGGCACATTTCACATATGGAAAAGGACACATCAAGCCAACTTTAGCAAATCACAAATTCAACGGCAAGGACGACGGATCACACGTGCTGCAAACAGGACGAGGACAACACGTTCACTCACACTCAGGGCAAAGGGGAGGCAAGGGTTGCAATGGCACATCTTTACCACTCAATAGCACCTCCATCCCGCTGGCGCTAACTCATTACAGCATCAACTTACAACTTACACAGCTCAACACGCCACTTCAAAAAGGAGTGGGGGAGGAGGGACAACATCTAGGTCAGGGTGCCACTCAGTCCCCTCACAGGGAACTCCCATACAACACTCTCCGGATAGCCCGTTGGCGGCCATCAGAGGGAAGGAAGGGGTGCACAACCCACAGCAAGAACACTCACTAATGCCCATTCGCCCTCGTCGTGGATTCTACAGCAGCATCCATATTTCTCCCTCCTCTCTCTTCCTTTATGAAATAAGAAAATAACTTATCAATACATTTTTTAAAACACTAGCTTTCAACAACAAACTACTCAGCACAATCTTTTTCTACACCCAGTAACATGTTTGCATGGGAAAAAAAACCCCTGCATGTATCTAACATTAAGAACCGTCAGGAATAACAGGCTCCCCGCTGTGAAATACCCCTACATGGGCTATCTCCATGGTACAGATCGCCTGGTCAGGGACAGCCTTGCCTCCCGGATACTAAATAAATAAATGAATAAATAAATAAATACAGGGATAACTCCCTCCCAATGGCGGCCTCCAGCTCCATGGCTGGCTGCCTGCTTCACTCAGGACCACCTACAACGAACTGCCTGCCTCAACCATAGTGTCTCCAGGGAGATCCATGCCTCCCTCAAAAATGACCACCTCTCCGTGATGATCTCCGGAACAACATGTTCTCACAACACCCCTGTGACTATATGGACCCACTGCCTGCTCCACAATGATGGCCTCCGGAGAACTCACGGCCTCACTAATGCCCTTCTCTGCGTCAAGAGCTCACTTCATGAACGCAACCAAAAACCATGCCAGCAAAGGAATCCCAAAAGCATCCCTTGGAGGGGCTGGGGTGGAGACAGAGGGCAAATACACGCCTGGGACTTCAGTCCATTCACCAAAGGAATCATTGCACCCCTGGACAGCCTCCGGGATTCCTAGCTTTCTTTTTTACCTTGTTTTCTCGACACATGTTTGGGTACCTGATGTTTCAGCACCAAGGACAGAAGCACAGCGTCTGATTCCTGGAGGGCCCACAAGACAGCAGCAGAGGATCGCTTGCACGCAAGAAAAAACTCACAGCCATTGCACCTTTCCTCAGCCAACCACACTCTCTGGGCAGTCCAAAGACAACAAAAACTCTCAGAAATCCGAAAACACAAAATAGCAACTTCCATCATACACAATCATGGGACTTAACACATAGGGGACTCCTAACTTTTACGTCCATCCTTGACATTGACCTCAGCCTGCCTCCAACATCCACAGCCTATTTGCTTTGCAACAACACTTCTCCGATTCTCACTTCCACAAATTGTCAAAGTCACACACTGGACCCTCTTGGCTGTGTGTGTGCTTCACATTCACATACACAAACACATTTTCTTCTTTCATCTTTCACACAAACCGGAGGGGAGGCGTGAGTGCACAACACACACATACAAACATCCAGGTCAGGGACACACACCCAGGATTCCTTGCCTCCCATACTCGCAGGGGATCAAACCACAAACCAAAAAGCAGGTTCCTTAACTGCAAATCACACAAGGGGACCTTCTACATGCAGGCACACACTCTATACAATGAACACACTGGACAGGCCACATTCCTGTTTATACCTCCCAACATTCATGACTCCAAGAACCAGCCACTACCACTGGGCTCTGCCTCCACACACACTGCAACATGGCACCACGCACCTAAGCACATGGACAGACAACTGCTGCTCCACATGCTGCTCTTCAGCTGCACCACGTGCTCCTCAGATGTGCTCGGGAACACACGAAAGGCTTCCTAATCTACACCCCACTTCTACAATCGGAAAAAATGCACAGTGCTTCACCTTTACCTGGGACCTCCTGTGGGGCCGGGGCCCTCCCAAAAACAGTTCTTTTACAAGGCATGTGCATGTAAAGTGTGGGGGGCTGTTTCTCTGTTTTCCGCGACCCACACGGAAAGTGACAGGTTCCTGAGTAGAGGAGCTGGGGATTAAGAAATTAAAGAAAAACCTGAGACCAGACACAGAAATAGAGACAAGCTGGGACCCGGGCTGGGGGCTGTCACTCTGATGGAGGGACAGTCACACCCGCCACAGACAGCACAGTGCATTTATTTATTTCCAAGGGGGGTTAAGATCAAAGGAGTTTTGGGTTTGCCCAGGTCCTATTCATTCCTCATTCCTGGTTCAAGGATGGGATTTAGCATATCAAGACCTGGGTAAGTCAAGGTCCTATTCATTCCTTGTTCCCAGCACATGGATAAAGATAAGAAATCAGTACTGATAACAGTCTCCAAGAGGCTGTTTCCAGAAGATGGCCATGCCAGTCACTTCGGACTCAGCTGACATTAATTTAAAGGTCATCCATGTGCATCCCCCCAGGGGGCCCTCTACACAAAGGATGGAAGGACACATCCTCCTCATCGTACAAAATTTACTGATGCTTTGGAATCATTTCATAAAACTTATAGGCTGATCTGTTCATTACCATGACAATGAATGCAAAAAACACTTAGGCATTTGGAATACATACATACGTTTTGGGAAATGGGGAAGTAGACTCAGACTGACCAAAAGGGAAACACACTAAAAACCTTAAACAATTTTGAAAAACAAAACCATATTCGCCATACCGCATGGACATGTAGGGGTGCTCAACAGGATCCTCTTAGCAGCCTGAACACTCAAACCTCACGCCTTTATTTTTTTAAAATAAACCTTTGTTGTTCATATTATTACAAATGTTGTTCCTCATTTTTCCCCCTCCATTGCTCCCCTCCACCAAGTTTCCATCCCACTCTCTGCCCTTTCCCCATCCCCCATTGTCCTCATCCATAGGTGCACAGTTTATGTTCAGTCTCTTCCCGCCCCCCCATCCCCATTTCCCTGAGAATCATCAGTCCACTCCCCTTCCATACCTCTGATTCTATTATATTCACCAGTTAATATTGTTCATCATGATTTTTACTTCCCTTGGTTTTTAGTTTCACTTGTTGATAGTTACGTATTTGTTGTTCATAATTTTTATCTTTATTTTCTTACTCTTCCTAAAGAACCCCTTTTAGCAATTCATATAATTCTGGCTTGGTGGTGATGAACTCCTTTAGTTTAAATTTATTTGTGAAGCTCTTTGTTTGGCCTTCGATTCTGAGTGATAGCTTTGCTGGGTAGAGTATTTTTGGCTGTAGGTTCTTGTTATTCATCATCTTGAATATTTCTTGCCATTCCCGTCTGGCATGTATGGTTTCTGTTGAGAAATCAGCTGACAGTGGTATGGGTGCTCCTTTATAGGTAACTACCAGCTTTTGTCTTGCTGCTTTTAATATCCTCTCTTTGTCTTTTGCTCTTGGGATTTTAATTATGATGTGTCTTGGTGTAGTCCTCTTTGGATTCCTTTTGTTTGGTGCTTCCTGGACTTGTAAGTCTATTTCTTTCCCCAGGTGGGGGAAGTTTTCTGTCACTATTTCTTTCAATATGTTTTCAGTATCTTGCTCTCTGTCATCTTCTGGGATGCCCATAATTCTGATGTTGGTTCGCTTGAAGTTGTCCCAGAGGTGTCTTACATAATCTTCAACTGCCGAGAGCCATAAAGATAGAGTTCGGTCTCACTTCCTGGTCAGCCCTACTTCCTGATTGAGCAATAGCATAGAAAGTCCGAGCGCGCCAAAGGTCAGAAGAACCTCCCACATCAGAATAACCAATCAGCTAAGGACAGATACCCAGTCCCCAACCAATCACCCCATGGCAATTCCTTATCCTACCCCTCCCCTCCTGAGCGCTTATAAACCGCAGCGCTTCAATAAAGATCTTGAGGCTTGATCAGAACCCTGTCTTGCCTCCGTTCTTCATGCCCCTTGTTTGTTTCATTCTCTTAGGTGGTTCCTGCGTGCCCTCGTTGTTGCCCCGTGGGCCAGGACAAATTGGCACCCAACGCGGGGCACCCTGGGGACCCCCGACGAGAATGTCTACCGGAGATGCCCTGGCCAGGCACCCCCCAGAGTCGCCTCGAGGACCCGCGAGTGAAGACTCGGCATTTAGACCGCCACGGTCCTACCCGCCGTGAGACAGATCGGAGTAGAGGTGGGTAGACGATTTTTCAAACAAGATTTCAGAACATTTCACCCCTTTTTGCTCGACTGTTATTATTGGCTCTCTTGGTCGATTCCTCCTGCCCACTAATAAGCACTCACTTGCCGAGTTGGGGAAGAGTGAAGGGTACCCATCTCTGGCTGTGAGAACTCTGAATCACTTGAATTAGTATCGTCGCCCAGCCTTCTTGTCACGAGTTCTCTCCAATTAGACCTGCTCTTAAAACCTTGAGCTTGCTTTGAACAAAGATCATTCACCTCACAGACTCAACCACAGGAAGACCTGCGCGAATGAGGATGGCAAACGGGGTCTTCTCGTCTGTGAGGATCCGTGTAGGGGGATTATACCTACTGACCGTTTCACGCAAGCAAAGGAGTGAAGGGCAGTGTCGAAAAGAGAGTAATTCTGCCTGAATCCCTGGGTTGACGAGAAAATTCAGGCTGACCTGGTACGGGGGTTATACGTCCCGGAGGCTTACGTGGGGGAGAAAGTCACTCGGAGAGCCATCCAGTCGACCAATAATGGGGAATTCTTTGAGTACCCATGAAATGTTCCTTGACGGTCTCAAGATGTCCCTCAGAGCTAGAGGAAAAAGGGTTAAAAGAAAAGACCTTAGGCAGTTCTTTGAGTTTGTTCATAACACCTGCCCTTGGTTCCCCCTAGAAGGAACTATTAACCAAAAACGCTGGGAATGGGTAGGAGATGCCCTACAGGATTTTTATCGGACCTTTGGTCCTGAGAAGATTCCTGTTACTGCCTTCTCTTATTGGAACCTAATTCATGACATTCTAAAAATCCATTCTCAGGACCCTGATGTTAAAGAGGTCATCAAAACAGGAGAGGAGATTCTTAAGGAAAACTCCCGTCCACCCTCAACATGCCACTCAGTCGTTATAGATCTCCCAGGAGAACTCCCAGAGACCCCCAAAGACCAAGAACCTTTAAATATTTAAAAAAAAAAAAAAAAAAAAAGAACTGGCAGGGAAATGCTGATCTTGGCCAAATTGGTGCTAGTTATCACTTCAGAAAGCGAAGGAGAAAAAAATTGTATTGAGATCTGTCTTCATCTATTAAGCATGAAAAAATGTGTGGCCAGATCTGTTGCAAAAACTTCCCCCAAAGTAAGCAGGATGTGGGGGAATGAAGCCACGTGGCAATCCAATATGGACGCCACTCTCCAAGAAAGCCACCATAAGAGGCCTCATATTCGCCATCCTCCTTTTTCCAGCTAGTGACTTAAAGCATTTACAAATTCATGATGCATCCAGGATTTCTGTGCTCATGTAAAGTGACAAGGCCGGTTTAAAAACGAGTGCGCATAGTTTTTGAGCTGGACTTGAATCTTTTCTGTGTACAGGATTAAAAACCCTAAATTTTTTACATTTAAAGATGGCGGAGATGAACTGGGAAAGAAATACAAGCTAGTTTCCCAAGGCATTTTAAGGAGCCCTTTTTGAAATTCCCACTCTGAGACAGGTAACCAGAGAGTAGGTAGCAAGTTTACATATGAATGGCTGGGAGTTCAGCTAAACAGTAAGGATTTACATGATTACAGGATGGGGAAGTTGCCTCAGTTACCGTTGTCTCAATTAGATAGGGAGTGTCTGGCTCTGACCTTTCAGAGCTTGAAGGTTGACCAGCCTCTTACCATTAGTGATACAATGATTGGTCTCCAGCACATGAAGTCTAGAGAATTGCTTTTGAAATGTAAAAGTATTATTGATTTAGAAAATGCTAAGTAATTGATTTGCTACCTAAAAAATTTAAAGTTATGAAAGTTTAAGGTCTCTTGCCATAAAAGAGGTTTTAAAGCTACCCCTTAATTTTAATGGAGGAAGGGGAGGACACGCCCTTCCCACCCAGAATAGGTAATCTGATTCCAGCCAGCAGCTATCTTTAAAGAATATGTTCATTTGCTACGCCTTTTGATAGCCCAAGGTCAAGTTTGCATGTGAACAAGTTTGCTTCTCAGTTTCCCTGGGCAGAAAAAAACGTGATTTAAAATTAACTATTTGATTTCAAAATTTATTCTTAAAAATATGTTTATTAATAACTACTAAGTATTTGACGTGCAAGCTCTGAAATTTTAAGATTCAGATTGAATTGAGAGAGGTGCTATAATTGTGGTAACTTAATGCCTAAAGTATAACTTATTTTTGAGAAAATAAATTGTGCTTTCTCATAAATAATTAGGAATCCTAAGTATTTTACTTCTTGGTCTGATTTAAAAGAGAATTAACTCATTGATCCAGTTTGAATGTAGTTGATATTTCTTTAAAGTAATTTAAGTATATAACCTTTAAATCATATATATATAAATATATTGTGTATTGTATATTTGATCTTTCCAAGAGTATTTCAAGTTTTTTTTTATTGATACTTGAAATTACGTGGAAAGCTTTATCAAATAAAAATTATATGCTGTATATTAAATGTTATGAAAGTTTTTGCCTGTAAGAAAGGCAAAAACAATATATTTCTTAAATATAGAAAAAATTTTCAACAGCAGTAGAATTTCAAGAAAGAAGCCTCACACAGACTCCTTTTTAAAAATTTGCTACAGGTGTGATACTGTAAGACCCCCTGAGGGAGACCCTCACTCTGTCCCAAGGATCGACGGTGACCCAATCATCCGCAGGAGGCGTCACTTGATGCAAACAGCAAGAGGCTTTATTCCAGTGGGCTGGGGCTCAATTCATAACTCACGCAGGAGCAGAGGAGTCGAGCCCCAAGCAGAAACTCTTACAAGCATATATAGGCAAAAAATCACACGTGGGAGGGGTTACACATGGAGGGGGAGGAAGGGAACAAAGAAATTCCTTGCATTTCAGGGTAGGGAGTTTCTGGGGACTGATTTCATTCTTGTCTAATCTTCAACCGTAAAGAACTGACCTCATTCCTGTCTAATCTTTAACCGTAAAGGTCACATCCTGGAACAGGTAGTGGGGAAGGTCAATTCTTCAATCTTTGCATAACAGGGAGGGGCCCTTACATTCCCCCCTTTTCTTTTCAGGGAAGTTCCAATCCTGGAACTATAGGTCTCCATCTTGAGAGAGGGGCAGGTACCTCTGCTGAAGTACCAGGACTTGGACTGCACTAATTCTCTCCCGAATGAACGTTACTAGTCTGTTCAGGATGCAGGGGCCAAAGGTTAGGAGTAACAGGAGAATGATGAGGGGTCCCGCCAGGGTGGAAATCAGGGTGGTGAACCAAGGGGAGCGATTAAACCATCCCTCGAACCACCCCTGATTGGTCTCCCGTTCTCTCTTCCGGGTCTCAAGCCTTTCTCTCAGTTTGGACATGGAGTCTTTTATAACCCCAGAGTGGTCTATGTAAAAACAACACTCTTCCTTTAGTGCAGTATATAAACCACCATCCTTGAGGAATAGGAAATCTAAGCCTCGCCTATTCTGTAGTACTACCTCTGCTAGGGACCCGACCGATTTTTCTAATTTGCCTATAGATTTCTCCAGGGTACTTAAATCCTGGTCTATTTGTTGACTTAATTCTTGCTCGCACATTTAGCTTTACTAAGCCTCAGACTTTTTTCACTGGCTAGCAAAAATGTTTTTACCACAGTACCACAGTTCCCATTAGTACTGTCCTCATTGAAGTCCGATTCCCCTCCTGCTGGCATCAAGTCTCCTCCTGGCCTGTGTGGAGCTCAGCCTAGGGATCTCACGGGTGAGGCCGCTGGTTGCCAGGATCCAGGCCGTTTTCTGTGCAGGAGTGGGGAGTGGTGTAGTCAGGTCTGGGTGCCGTCTACTTCAACAGCCGTGGGCGTGCTCAGGGTAACAGTGTAGCGTCCTTCTCGGGTTGGGGTTAGTCTTTGGGCAGTGAATTCCTTTACCCACACAGAGTCTCCGGGCCGGAAGGGGTGTACAGAGTCCACGGTGGGCACTGGCAGTGCATCTGGAATAAGCTTATGGGTGGCTCTCTGGGTAAACTGCAGAGCCTGTAAGGACTTGAGCAAGGGAACGGTTACAAATTTTAGCTTTTAGTTTCTCCCTGACCCTGGGAAGGATGGAGAGGAAGTTTACCACACATGATCTCAAGGGGGGGGGGGGACCCATCCCAGTAGAGGGCACATCTGGTCCATAAGAGGGAGAAGGGCAGGGGGTTGGTCCAATTTTCACCGGTTTCTAGGACAAACTTAATTAAACTTTTTAGAGTCCTGCTCATGCCTGTCCTAAGACTTGAGCTATATTTTGAGATACCTTGCTACAAAGGCTGGGCTGTTATCTGATCCTATGATTACTGGCAGCCCAAACCTCGAAGCAGTTTCTGTCCTAGTGGGGTATTCTTCAACCTGACCTGAGGTGTTTACAAAAAACAAAAACAAAAAAAACAACAAAAGAATTAGCATGTACTTATACCTTAATGTTGGTGGCTTAATCTCTGCAAAATCTACCTCCCAATGCTCTCCTGGGAAATCTCTTTGGGGCTTGAATTCCCAGGGGGACCCTCTTACCTTGCTTAGTATTTACCTGTGCACAGATAGTACTTATAGTGACTATGCCTTTAATTACCTTATCTAAGCTGGTAGCATCTGTCTTACAGAAGTTCAGAAGACATGGTGACACCTAAGTGGGTAACCTGGTGTAACTGGGCAACTAATGTCTGACCTGAAGCCTCTGGGACCAACAGTCTGTCATCTGGTAGAGTCCACCAACCATCTGGTCCTTTGATGACTTGCTTCTGTTCAGCCAATTCTTCTTTTTGCTTGGTGCAGGTCGGGGTCCGGCAGGGTTACTAAGACTTATAAAGGCCCCACTGGTTTTTGGGCATCTTCCTTAGTAGTTTGGTCTGCGGCTCTATTTCCTCTGGCTTTCATTGTCTCCCCTTTCTGATGTCTTTTGCAGTGCACTATTGCAGCTGCCTTTGGGAGTCAGGTGGCCTCAAATAAGGCTAAAATAATGTCCTTTCTGGCTGGAGTTGGCAACCCTCTTTCCCGGGGGATGGCACTGTGTCCCCATCAAAGGGTCTGGATTAAGGCCAAAAGTTCAGGAACTGTGCCCAAACTGTGTGGTCCATGGTGACTACTGCTGCCCCGGCATATCAGATCCCATCCTGTACGTAACTGCTCCCATCCGTGAACAGTACCTTGTC
Source organism: Vespertilio murinus (assembly GCA_963924515.1). Lineage (NCBI taxonomy): Eukaryota > Metazoa > Chordata > Mammalia > Chiroptera > Vespertilionidae > Vespertilio > Vespertilio murinus. The sequence goes on along the minus strand of CAWUQJ010000029.1, from coordinate 317,713 downwards.
TGGTGATGATGGCAGGACATCTGTCAGTACTGAGTCTATTACCTCTATGCAGTCATGAATGGGTTCCTCTGGATCATCTGGAAGCAGGCTGGCAGGGCTGATGGCCAGTGTCTTATGGAACCGGACACAGGGCTGGTCCAGGAGAAGAGCTTGGCACTGGGTGATTCTGGTGTTTGACATCCATCTCTCTGGATCACTCGAATGAGGGCCTCGACGGCATGGGGTGTCGTCAGGGGTAGCTCCTGGCCCAGAGTCTGCTTATCTGCCTCCTTCACCAGCAATGCTGTAGTGGCCACTGCCCAGGGCACACTGGCCACTCTGCTGCCACAGGGTCTAGCTTCTTAGACAGATAGGCATCAGGTCTCTTCCAGGGATCTAGAGTCTGAGTGAGAACCCCTTTTTTAATGCCCCTTACCTCAGTCCCTTGGTGACATCTGGCAAGGCTAGGGCAGGTGCTGAGATGAGAGCCTTCTTTAGCTCCTCAAAGGCCAGTTGTTCCACTTTGGTCCAGCTCAGCGGCTGCATTCCCCCAGTGCGTGTTCCTTCCCAGGTCTATGGTCCTTCTCGATGTCCCAGGAAAACAGGCAGTTTGTCTGGTGGCTCTCTGGACTGATATCTTCTTAGAGGTCCCATTGGCTCTGTCAAGACTGAATAAACTGTCCCAGTGTTCACCAGTAAGTTAATAGGTTTGCCTCTCACTTGTAAGGTTACCCGTGGGGGCTTAATGGAAAGGAACCCTGGTCCTGTTAGTCCTCTTCCTCTATGTTAAAAAACTCCTGAAGTCTAAGTCTCCCTTTTTTGCCTCTCTAGCTAATCTGCTAGGACATCCTCCCTTGTAGTGCCTTTGTTTCCTACAATAGGCATACTAATTCCTTCTTATTTACTGCTGGCCTTTTTCTCCTTTCAAACTTTCTCTGTTCCCCTTCTCATCACGTACACAACCTTCACAAAAATCTTTACTATCTTAAATTAGCCTTCAAACTTTCTCTCTATGTCTTTCAAAAATGCAAAACCATGCCTTAAACCTTCCATTATTAAAAAGTATTTAGAAAAGGAGAGAGGGAAGAGAGAGCAGGCTTAGCCCCCTGTTCCCAGGCCTCCAGCCACTTGAAATTTAAAGTGACACATTTTTCCTACAGATAAGGATCTCAGTTTCTGATAAGCCTGAAAAGAGAGATGGGGGATTTCTAACTGCACCTTTAAGCCCCCTAACAGAACACGGTGAAAAGTGTCCAAGCAGTCACGGGAGTTTGGGGGTCTCATTGGGGTACAGGGGGGGGTCACAAAAGAATTTCCCTGCTAGTCAGCCACCCCCTCCAGCTACTCTAAACAATCCCGGGAGGGTGGAGACAGGGGGGCAGCGCAGGTCCCAGGTGGCGAAGGCACTGCTTCCACAGAGGCATTTTCATCTGGTGGCCCACTGGGAAAATCGCTTGCCTCCTGCTGATGAAGGTGGCACAGAGGAACCGGTGACCCTTACACTGAAATCAGAGTCCCTGAATGTTCTGAAAAGTTCTTCTGCTCGACTGTTTCCATTAATATTACTGATTTTAAAACCATAACTTAAGAGTTGACATACACACACCGGGACCTAGTTGTCCTCAAAATATTTTCCTTTCCCTCTGAAGATTTTACAAAGTACTGTAATCATTAATCACATCAAATTTAAATGACCAATTGAGACAAACAGTTCTGTAACCGTTCCTCCACCACTGACGACAACTGGGTGGCGGCAGGTGTCTGAAATAAGATTCATTTAGTTTTTGAGCTTGCTGGGCAGACTTGGTGACTTTGCCAGCACAAGCTTCCTTCTTGTAAACAGTTAACTTAAGAATTTGGTATCTGCTTTTAACTTTTTGTACCACAATTGTTACAATTTCATACCTTCAAATTAATAAACATACATAGAGCTTTTGTTAGGCCGGCCATTTTCCCTCTGGCAGAAAGCAAGCACCCCTGGGGAAAGAGTTCCCTGTGGCCACTTGGGGCGGTTTGCTAGGCGTCAGAGCACTTAGTTTTAAACAAATCAAAAGTTTCTTTCCTTCTTCTTCTTTTTCTCTCACAGATTTTCACACTTACATGAACAAATAATTATACCCAAGCAGACAAACAAAATAGCAAACAAACATCTGTACTTATATCCTTTCAATAACAAGTAAGCAAAACAGAAAAGGCACTCATGTTGGATAAAGAAAACAAGACTAATACTCAAGGAACCATGAGAGGAAAGTTATCTTACAGACCGGCATTGACCTGGGAAAAAGTGTGGTTAAATCAAAAGCATTAATATAAGACAGAGACAAAGAACAAAAAGCTATACAACCAGACACCGGGCCCACACGAACTTACACAAATACAGAATACCAGATGAGGGATGCTATCCTTCCCAGATACCAGACGAGGGATGAAATCCCTCCCAGACACCAGCCCGGCCGGACACGCAAGTGCCCGTTGCCGGCCAGCTACCAGAAGTGACCAAGACATCTCGGTCACCACCCGTCCCTGGGGCGTCCCCCAGGGTGACAGCTTTTCTGGTCGAAGACCCTTCAACCAGAGGTGCCGATTCCTCATGGTACCGACACCCTGTCCCAGACGAGGGATGCTATCCCTCCCAGATTCCAGAGAACACAAAAAACGAACAGAGGACAAGACAAACACTGAGCGACTCCGGAGTCTGCTTACCTCCAAGACCAATCTTGGCGCTTGAGGGGTGGTCGCCCCAAATCCCGGACGAGCCCCCAAATGTAAGGTCCCAAGACCTCCGGTGAGTCCGACGGAGGGGGCGACGACCCCATGTCAAACGCCGAGACGGAAACTTGATGCAAAAAGCATGAGGTTTTATTAGTACAAGCGCAGCGCAGGGGCTTCTCAGGCAGCCAGCATCAGTGCTGGCTGGCTGAGAGCGCCAAGTAATTACATGACATGAGTTTATAAAGGCTAAAACCACAGGCAGGTGGTCTGTAAATCAGGGAACTATGTTAACAGATAATATTTGGCTCATAATAGTTGACAGTTGACTCATTTCCCAAGGAGGCCGGATGGTCTGTTTTAGCAGGCCGATTCCAGAAACAGATAAAGTACCTATAGCCCTGCGATTAAGGAGGCTGGATGGTCTCTCCCTGACAGGTGCATTCCGAGGTGGTCAGCTCAGTTCCCAGGGGGAGAATTCCACAGCGGTCAACAGGATGAAACCTTCCTAGCCCTGCTTTTATTGTTTTGTCATAAAATATTGCATTCTGGCTTTTTGCATTTCAGGGTAGGGAGTTTCTGGGGACTGGCTTCATTCTTGCCTAATCTTCAACCTTAAAGAACTGACTTCATTCCTATCTAATCTTTAACCGTAAAGGTCACATCCTGGAACAGGCAGTGGGGGAGGCCAATTCCTCAATCTTGGGGTCCTTACAGTATCAATCTGTTTAATTAAAAAATATTTATATTAAGAGAGAACAGACTTTTGAACATTTTGGGGCCGGTGAAACATGCAAAAGTTATTCTTTAAAAACACACACAAAACTTTGAAATACTCTTGGAAAGATCAAATATACAATACACAATATATTTATATATATGATTTAAAGGTTATATACTTAAATTACTTTAAAGAAATATCAACTACATTCAAACTGGATCAATGAGTTAATTCTCTTTCTTTTAAATCAGACCAAGAAGTAAAATACTTTGGATTCCTAATTATTTAAGAGAAAGCACAATGTATTTTCTCAAAAATAAGTTATACTTTAGGCATTTAGTTACCAAAATTATGTAACCTCTCTCAATTCAATCTGAACCTTAAAACTTCAGATCTTGCAAGTCAAATATTTAGTAGTTGTCTATAAATAAACATACATTTTTATTAATAAATTTTGAAATCTAATAATTAATTTTAAATCACGTTTTTTCTGCCCAGGGAAACTGAGAAGCAGACTTGTTCCCATGCAAACTTGTCCTTGGGCTATCAAAAGGCTTAGCAAATGAACATATTCTTTAAAGATAGCCGCTGGCTGGAATCAGATTACCTATTCTGGGTGGGAAGGGCGTGTCCTCCCCTTCCTCCATTAAAATTAAGGGGTAGCTTTAAAACCTCTTTTAAGGCAAGAGACCTTAAATTTTCATAACTTTAAATTTTTCAGCTAGCACATCAAGTACTTAGCATTTTCTAAATCAATAATACTTTTACATTTCAAAAGCAATTCTCTAGACTTCATGTGCTGGAGACCAATCGTTGTATCACTAATAGTAAGAGGCTGGTCAACCTTCAAGCTCTGAAAAGTCAGAGCCTGACACTCCCTATCTAATTGAGACAACGGTAACTGAGGCAACTTCCCCATCCTGTAATCATGTAAATCCTTACTGTTTAGCTGAACTCCCAGCCATTCATATGTAAACTTGCTACCTACTATCTCTGGTTACCTGCCTCAGGGTGGAAATTTCAAAAAGGGGCTGCTTAAATCGCCTTGGGAAACTAGCTTGTATTTCTTTCCCAGTTCATCTCCGCCATCTTTACACCTAAAAATTTTAGGGTTTCTAATTCTGTACACAGAAAAGATTCAAGTCCAGCTAAAAAAACTATGTGCACTCGTTTTTAAACTGGCCTTTTCACTTTACATGAGCACAGAAATCCCGGACGCATCATGAATTTGTAAATGCTTTAAGTCACTAGCTGGAAAAAGGAGGATGGCGAATATGAGGCCTCTTATGGTGGCTTTCTTGGAGAGTGGCGTCCATATTGGATTGCCACGTGGCTTCATTCCCCCACATCCTGCTTACTTTGGGGGAAGTTTTTGCAACAGATCTGGCCACACATTTTTTCATGCTTAATAGATGAAGACAGATCTCAATACAATCTTTTTTCTTCTTTGCTTTCTGAAGTGATAACTAGCACCCAATGTGGCCAAGATCAGCATTTCCCTGCCAGTTCTTTTATAATTTTTAAAGAAAACTTTAAGTAATCTCATTGCAGGAGAGCAGATAGCTTTGCCCTCTCCTGCCACCTTTGAATTTCTCCACACCAGAGCCTGTTTCAGGAGTGGAGTTTCATTTATTCACAATTCACAATACACAATACACTTCCCAAAATTTTGAGACCTGAATTGGGGGGACTAGGGGGTTGTAGTTTAAGATCCTCGGGGAATTCAATTGAAATTGACCCACAGACTGAAGGGGGTCGGGAAGAAGTCTTAGGGACTTCTTCTCCCGTTTTAATAATTTCTTTAACATCGGGGGCATGGGAATGAATTTTTAAAACGTCATTTATGAGATTCCAATAAGAAAAGGCAGAGACAGGGACTTTCTCGGGGCCAAAGGTTGCATAATAATCCTGTAAGGCATCGCCAACTCTTTTCCAATGCCTACAATCTATAGTTCCTTCTAAAGGGGAACCAAGGACAGAGATCAGTGAGGAAAGTAAAAAATTCCCTTAAATCCTTTTTTTCTAACCCTAATTCCTCACTTCTTGAGAGACTCTTTGAGGCCGGCTAAGAAGACCTGGTGAGAACTAAGTTCTTGTCCCATGAATAAATCCCTCACTTACTGTTCCACTTCTTCCTTAATTTAATTATTCTGTCCTCGCTCTGGGTTGGAACAGCAGGTGTCCAGCCGCGAGCCTACTCCCAGCTTAGGGCGAGCAGCGCGGGCTGATGCTTTCCCAGGCGGGCAGTGATAAGGCACGAGCTCAGAGTAAAAAGACCCAAGACACTCACGGTTAGATGCTCGAATCCACACGGTTTATTGCCTAAGTCCTGGAGGCTTCCAACACTCAGGCAGGCCACAGGGCGGAGAGGAGCAGACACACACGACGGACGACGACAGGTCACAGGCCGGCCACGGTCGCTCGTGCTCAGTGGAGTCAGGGATCGAGTCTCGGTCGATCCGGCGCGAAGGATTTGCTAGAGGAGTCAGAGAGGGAGAACAGTTTCTGTGGAGGCAGAGAACTGCTCTGAGTTCTGGCTGTCAGGCGCCTCTTTTTATGTGAATTTCTGTCCGCTTCTGATGTCATCAGTTACGTAGTCTTCTGGTCTTCGTGTGTCTTATCACCCCTTGCCAGATGGTGCCGAGGCTGGGGCCCTCTGCTACATGTAGGGTATGTCACACACTTTAATTCACACAGGCTTCACAGTTCAAACAATATCTTATTCTATCACTATTACAATGTTTAATGGTATTTCTATTTAATTCACTTTAATTCACACAGGTTTCACGCTGTTAAATAATCCACTCATTATTATATTCTAATTATTATAATCCATTATTATATATAATCCATTATTATATTCAAATGTCATACAATCCACACTATCAAACTTCACACACTTATAACATTCTATAATATTACTATAACACTTACCTACGACCATCTGTCTCACAGAAGGGTGGTCTGTGGCGATCAAGCAAGTCTGACTCGACAGTCATACTGTACAGCGACTCAGGAAGTGTCCGGCCGGACCATCAGTAAGCGTTCCCGGTAAGGAGCCGTTCCTCAAGCCTCGCGTTGGGCGCAGAATATCCCCACCCGCGGGACAATCAACGTGGGCGAGGTGGATCCTGTAAGGGAATGAGAAGGGACAAGAGACGCAGAAGAATGGAGGCAAGATAAGAATCTGATCAAGCCTCAAATTTTATTTCAAGGTTTCTGGTATATATACAGCTTCTTGGGGCTGGGCAAGGTCTTTTTTGTTCCTCATTCCAAGCACATGGATAAACATAAGAAATCAGTACCCATACCAGGATTCTGTCAGTGCCCTCGGGCTCAGGCGGCTCTCTACACCCCTGAGCTAGTCAGGTTAGTATGTGGCGGTATTTCGTCCACAGTAGGGAATTTAACTTGGCTGTAATGACAGCGCATGTGTGCAAGTAGCTAGAGGGAAGCCTGACATGGATACGATGCAGACATGGGTCTGCTTCCTTCTCGCTTATTTCCACCTTAGCATTCACCCACCTTCCCCTCTTCAACCCAGCTGAAGGCACGCCCAGCCCCACCCACTGCCACGCCCTGCCATTGTTGCCTCAGCTGACCCAGCCACTATGCCCTTGGCAGGAAGTGGCCACTGCAGATGGGGACCAGGTTTCACTGAGGACCCTCCCTCTCTCCGTTCCCATCCACGGTTCTCCCCCACCAAGGCCATGAGGCTGGCAGAGGGCCCGTTCACCCTCAGGACGCCCCTCTTGCTGCTTGGGCTCTGGGTGGTGCTGCCTCCCGCCCAGTGTTCTCAAGGTCGTCCCTCCTGGCGCTACATCTCCTCGGAGGTGGTGATTCCCAGGAAGGAGCCGAACCATGGCAAAGCCATGCTGGCAGCAGGCTGGCTCTCCTACAGCCTGAGGTTTGGGGGCCAGAGACACGTCCTCCACATGCGACGCAAGAGACTCTTTTGGCCTGGGCAGCTGGTGGTGATGACTCAAGATGACCAGGGGGCCTTGCAGATGGACTACCCCTTTTTCCCTCTCGACTGTTACTACCTGGGCTACCTGGAGGACGTCCCTCTCTCTATGGTCACCGTGGACACGTGCTATGGGGGCCTGGAAGGCATCATGAAGGTGGATGACCTGGCCTATGAAATCAAACCCCTCAAGGATTCCCCGAGGTTTGAGCACATCATTTCTCAGATCGTAGCCGACACTAATGCCATAGGACCCATGTCCAGGCTGGGACCCCAGGCTGAGAGGCACCCGCCTCTCTCTGACCCTGACCCCAGTGCAGCCTCCCGGATCAGCAGTAAGCTCTATTCATCCCACCTTGGAAGAATGAAAGGCTGTATCATGAGTGCCCATTCCATTTATACCCTGTTCAGCAATGTGTCAACGTGTGTCCAATACCTGGTACAAATGGGTAGTTTAATAGACTCCATGATGCGAGGTCTGGATATGAGGTTCTACATCAGCCTCATCGTCGTTTACAATACTGGAGAGCCAGAAAATATGGAGAACTATCAAGTGCCAGGCGGTCCATTTGCAAGGAATTATATTGAAAACATATTCAAACTTTTTCTAACATTTCCAGCTGTGATGGTGAACAGAAATGGGCCCCATGAACTTCAATATGTTCCGACTAAATACAAGCTGTGTAAAAGAGAGAATCTGTTCTTTCTGGGTCACCTAGACAGACATTATTTATTGTTGTCAATTATAGCTGCCCACCAAATAGGGACTGTGATTGGTCTGTTGTTAGATACAAGCGAATGCGTTTGCCAGAGAAGGACCACCTGCATCATGAACAGATACCCTGTGTTGACAGATTCATTCAGTGACTGTTCCTTTCAACACTTTCAATACGTACTTGCTAATGAAGGGGCAAACTGCCTATTCGTACACGCTGGGTATGTAAACACTAGCCTGTCACCCAATTTCTGTGGAAACTCTGTGGTGGAAGACAACGAGCATTGTGACTGTGGGTCCTTCAAGCAGTGTTACCACAACCCATGCTGCGAAACTGACTGCCGCTTTACGCCTGGGAGCATTTGTAACAGTGAACCCTGCTGTGCAAACTGCACCTACGCGCTTTCTGGGACGCTCTGCAGAACAATCCAGAACATCTGTGACCTTCCGGAGTACTGCAACGGGGTGGAAACTCTGTGTCCCAGTGATTTTTATCTGCTAGATGGAACCCCATGCACCGAGGACGGCTACTGCTATCATGGCAATTGCACTGACCGCAGTATGCACTGCCAGGAGATCTTTGGGAAAGGGGCGCTAAGCGCTCCAGACGTCTGCTACAGCATAAATACAAAGGGCCACCGATTTGGACACTGTAAAGTTACTATAAGATTCCACCCAGCTGCTTGTGCTGCTGCTGATGTTAAGTGTGGACGCCTACAGTGTGTCAATGTCACTCACCTGCCTCAGTTGCAGGAACATGTGGGGTTCCATCACTCAGTCATAGAGGGGTTCTTGTGTTTTGGAGTGGGTGCACACCGTGGAACAGAAACAACTGACGTGGGTGCTGTGAGAACTGGTACACCTTGTGGGGGTGGAAAGTTCTGTCTTAATGGCTTCTGCAATGCTACTCTGGCGGCCATAGACTACGACTGTCCCCCTTCGAAATGCAACTACAGGGGCGTGTGCAACAATAATAGGAACTGCCACTGCCATATCGGCTATAACCCTCCCCTGTGCATAAGCTCTGGTGCAGGAGGGAGTGTGGACAGTGGACCCCCTCCAGCGAAAAAGAGGCAAGTGAGAGAAAGTATTATGTCAGTGGTGTATTTGAGAGTGATTTTTGGTCGCTTGCTTGCCCTAATAGCTGCATTCCTCTTCGGTGTAGCCATGAATGTGAAGACTGTCCAGACCACTACAATCACTGAAGTAAACGTTATAGTGGAGTAAACAGCAAGTCAGCCTTCGGACCCCTGTACAACTCAGACAACATGAAGAAACACCTGCAAAAAGTCACCATAACCTGATGGCATAACTCAAGCCCACACTTCTGAGCGGCTGCAGGGGTCCTGCCCCCCATACAGGGTGCACACTGGATGTTTTCACACCACTCTCTCTGACAGCTGTCAAGTGTAGCCAAGCTGGCCAGCGTCTGCAATAAAGTGTGAGCACCGCACATTGGCTCCTGTGCAGTCCTTGTAGGTGTGTAAGAGCCCCGAGTGAGCCTGAGGCTCGGGCCGGGAGAGGGGACCTGGTGAGCAGCTGGCCTTGCGCTATGGAAGCCTGTCCCAGGATAAGTGATAGTGGCCACAGGTTTCTTTAAGGCCAATTTCTGACAGCTCCCACAACTGTGTCCTTGAGCACCAAGTGTCCCTCAGTCCCTGGGTAAGATCTCCTCTAAACTGCTTGGGTTCAGGGCAATGGTGTGCTCTTCCCCTCCCCCAACCCTGCCTGTTTCACATGGGCGTGGGGTTGTATGAGGTGGCTGTGAGCTGTGGGCTGAGAGCTGAGAGTGAGGGTACCTTGTCTGCTAGTGACCCCTGAGAGCCCTGGAGAGCATCCTTCCCTGTGTGGAGGAGGTTCAGTGAGTGGCACTCAATCAGAAAGAAGTGTCCTCCTCTCCCTGGCCTCACAGAAGCCTGCTCATTTGAGCCTCTCTCCCCCCTGTGCACTGCAGAGAGCGGCTGTGAGTGTGAGCTGAGTCCTGACTCTCCTCCACCTGATTCCCCACCGCACCCCATGCCTATACCCCCCACAACTGTCTTCATCCATAGCTGTAAGATTTTTGTCCAATCTCTTCCATCACCCCTCAGACAACTGAGAATTGTCTGAGGGGTGCTGGAAGAATTGAGAATTGTCCGTCCCTTCCCTTTCTATGTCCCTGATTCTGTTCTATTCACCAGATCATTCTGTTCTTCAGATTTCTATTCACTTGATTTTTAGATTCACTCGTTGGTAGGTATGTATTTGATGTCTTTTTGTTGTTCATAATTTTTATCTTTACCTTTTTCTTCTTCCTCCTCTTCTTAAATAATACCCTTCAGCATTTCATGTAATCCTGCTTTAGTGGTGATGAACTAACTCCTTTAGCTTTGTCTTGTCTGTGAAGCTCTTTGTCTCACCTTCAGTTCTGAATGATAGCTTTGCTGGGTAGAGTAATCTTGGTTGTAGGTTCTTGCTGTTCATCACTTTGAATATTTCTTGCCACTCTCTTCTGGCCTGCATAGTTTCTGTTGAGAAATCAACTTGTAGGTAACTGTTTTTCTCTTGCTGCTTTCAAGATTCTTTGTCTTTTGTCCTTGGCATTTTAATTATGATGTGTCTTGGTGTGGTCCTCTTTGGATTCCTCTTGTTTGGGGTCCTGTGTGCTTCCTGAACTTGTAAGTCTATTTACTCTCACCAGGTAGAGAAAGTTTTCTGTCATTTCTTCCAATAGGCCTTCAATATCCTGCTCGCTCTCTTCTTCTGGCACCCCAAAAATCCAGATGTTGGTACTCTTAAAGCCATCCCATAGGCTCCTTATACTATCCTCACACTTTTGGATTTTTTTTTCCTTCTGCCTCTCTGCTTGGGTATTTTTTGCTTCCTTATATTCCAGACCTTTGGTTTGACTCTTGGGGTACTTGGATCTATGTTGAGTTTCTATATATTCTTTATTTCAGACAGTATATGCTTAATTTCTGACTGGTCCCTTTTCATTGTTATTTATTTATTTATTTATTTATTTATTTATTTATTGCATTCTCATTAAGGTCTTTGAAGGTCTCACTAAGTTCCTCCGAGGTCTCTTCTAGTTCCTCCGTGGTTTTTAGAATATTTTTGAGTAACCTTATAAATATGGTTCTGAACTCTGTGTCATGCAATAGTTTACTTTCCTCCAACTCTCCCATTCGTGACGTGCTTCTGTGTGTCTGCGTTTTGGCTGCCTCCCTGTGTTGATGGAGTGGGTTTGTGTGGTCGATGACTTATAGGAGCCAGTAGCTCAGCTGCCCCAATCACCCAAGGTGGTCGCTCTTGGTATACCCCTTTGTGGGCTGAGTGCAAAGTCTTGGTGTAGTTAAGCCTTGATTGCTGTTGGTATAATGGGAGGAATTGACCTCCAGGCCAATTGGCTGTGAGGACCTGCTGTGTCTATAATGGACGAACTGTTGTGCTGGAGACACACTTATGGTACAGGCTTTGTTTCAGTGAGGCTTTGGTGCTCACTGAGTCTGCCTCCCAAATGTGTCACTTATAGATGTGAGGAGTTGAAATCTGGTGTCTTTCACTGACCACTAGGTACACTGGCTTCTGGATCTCCAATGGGGTGCAGTTCAGCTCCTGTCTGAGGCCATCCTGCAGGAGCTACAGCGAGAAGCACAGTCCGCTCCTCCTTGCTTAGAACCTGGAGGCTTTACAGCTGTCTGCACTGGGTTGCAAGTTTGCTAGGTTAAACTGCAATAGAGAATGCCATTCATATGCAAAAGCCTTTGCTTGGAGCTTTGGTGTTTGGTGTGTGTGTGTGTGTGTGTGTGTGTGTGTGTGTGTGTTTAAATTTACTAAGGTATTATATGTGTACATAGCTTACCATCGCCCCCCCCCCACCTCCCATACATGCCCTCCCTCCCCACAGTTCTGTGTTCGTTGGTTGTACTTATATGCATGCATACCAGTCTTTCGGTTGATCTCTTATCTCCCCCAGGTCTCCTTCCCCTCCCCGCTGTCATTTGACAGTCTGCTTGTTTTATGGTGACTATCTCAGGACCAGCAGAATAGAATCCTCTCCTCCTCTGGTTCACAATGCCCCCCACCCCATTTCCCACCGCTTCCCTGGGGCACACGGCTCTCCGGGGCACATGTCTCCCCCATGGCACACGGCTCTCCCGGAACACATGGTCCTCCTGGGGCTCATGGCTCTCCAGGGAAACACGGCCCCTTGAGGCACACAGCTCACCAGGGGCACATGGCTCCCATGGGGCGCTGGGTTCTCGAAGGGAGGCGCCGCGCCAGCTCCACACTAGCACGGAGGGCGGGCTGGGATGGCTGCGGCCAGGGAGACCACACTCCAACAAGTCTCGTTCGGGGCGGGAGCAGAACAGCTGCGGACTCGGAGGCCGGGCTCTGAAGTAGCCCACTCCCTGGGCCCGGGGCAGAGTGAGCTCTGCTCTCGGTGGGCTTCCCTCACTTGCTGCGGTGGCGGCGGATGCGGCGGCAGCAGTGGCCCCCGTGGATCCTCTTCCACTATATTTTTAAAATCCACATGGTGGCAGCGGCGCCCTCCTTGGGGTCTCGGCAGAGGCTCCAGCTCAGCCCTGCGGCAGTGGGCTTGACGGGTGAAGGGCTCGCTGGGGCCACGAGCAGAAATTGCCGCGCCATCTCCTCACCAGCACGGCAGGTGGGCTGGGTCGGCTGCAGGCAGGCTGAGATGGCTGCGCTCAAAGGTGTCTTGTTCAGGGTGGGAGCGGAGCAGCTGCGGACAGGGAGGCTAAGTTCTGAAGCCGCCCACTCCTTGGTCCCAGGGCGGATGAGCTCTGTTCTCGGTGGGTTTCGCTCATTCCTAGCGGTGGCGGCGGGTGCGGCAGCAACGGTCGCTCCTGTGGTTCAATTTCCACTGTAGTGTTAAAATCCAGAAGGAGGCAGCGGCAGAAGCTCCAGCCCGGCCATGCTGCGGCAGACGAAGGACTTGCCGGGGCCGTGAACGGAAGGCGCCGGGCCAGCTCCTCACCAGCACGGCAGGTGCGGAGGCCGGGCTGTGATGGCTGCGGGCGTGGAGACCACACTCAAAGGCATCTCGTTCTGGGCAGGCGTGGAAGGCACGGCCAAGGCCGGCATTGGCTCCCTCGCTCCCACGGTGGGCCGGCCGGGAAGGCCCACTCCCTTGTCCCGGGGTGGAGCGAGCTCTGCTCTTGGTGGGCTTCCCTCACTCGTGGTGTTGGTGGTGGTGGCGGGGGCGGCGGGGGCTCTGGCGGGTCCAGTTCCACGGCAGTTTTAAACTCCACATGGCGGCAGTGGCACTTTTCTCTGTCTCTAGTTGTAGCCATCCCAATCCACCAGCTTTTCTCACTTCGGTGTGTTTGTAGGTTGTGCGGGGCAGAGACTCAGGGCTTCACTAGGTTAGAGCGTGGCAAGCAGCGATGGCTGGCAGTGAGCCGTCTCTGCCTCTCCAACTGTGTCCCTGTGTCTCGCACCCAAGCACAGAAAACAATTATTCTTGCATGCAGCTCTGCAAGCAAGCCACCCTCACTTTCTGACCCAATGGCAGACAGTCCAGCTTCTCCCCAGAAACTGGATTTCAGAAAGATCAGGATCTTGTCTCTCTTCAAGTTGAAGAAAGCAACCCCCCACCAGATGGGATCTGCTACCAGCCCATATCGCATGTCCCCCCACCTCAGTTTTTCAGTGCTTGTGCCCAAATGCTCTTTTCTCTTTCCGTCTAGTTGTAGAACTTCCACTCAGCCAGCTTTCCTGTGGTTCTGGGTGTCTTTTAGTTGTAGTTTTGAAATTGTTGTGCACGGCAGCATTTTAGATCTTTACCTACACCGCCATCTTGGATCTTCCTTTCAGTATTCACATTTCTATAATAAAGACTAGTATTCAAAATACTAATGAACCTTGTAAAAAGTTAACTTTTTGCCAAAACCGGTTTGGCTCAGTGGATAGAGCGTCAGCCTGCAGACTGAAAGGTCCCAGGTTTGAATCGGGTGAAGGGCATGTACTTACATGGATGCGGGCACATCCCCAGTAGCGGGTGTGCAAGAGGCAGCTGATCGATGATTCTCTCTCATCGATGTTTCTAACTCTCTATCCCTCCCTCTTCCTCTCTGTAAAAAATCAATTTTATATATATATATATATATATACATATATTTAAAGTTAACTTTTAAGGTCTTCAAGAAAACCAGTAAATTCCCTGTTTTAGAATTTATCCAAAGTAAATGCCTTAAAATAATTAGAATTAGATTTAAATCCCCCCAAAATTGTTAAAATATAAATAAATAATATATTAATTATAAAGATTTAAATAGCCCATGTAACTGGCTACACCCTTTGTTAATGGAGGAAGGGGTAGACGCCCTTCCCCAGCAGACAGGTAATCTAGTTTCCTGCCAGGAACCATCTTTGAAAAATGTGGTAATTTACATTTGAGTAAACCAAACCTGGTTTTCCAGAGCCACTGGCAAATAAAAAGTAAAGTTTAAATTTGCCTCATAAAAAACCTAGAGGACAGCATTGAAACTACTAATTGATTATGTCTTATATTTTTCTAAAAATCATAAAGTGTTATTAATCTAGGAAGTGCTAAATATATTTGTCCTGCCAGTTTGAAAAGTTCAAAGTGCAAATTAAATTGAGAGAAATTATATACTTGTGGTAATTAAATGCATAAGAAGTTATTTTTTTTGAGAAAAGAAAATGTTGTGTTTACTCCAATAATTAGGAATTGAAAATAAGTTGCTTATTATTGGTCTAATTAAAAAAAAAAAAAAGCCGAAACCGGTTTGGCTCAGTGGTAGAGCATCGGTCTGCGGACTGAAAGGTCCCAGGTTCGATTCCGGTCAAGGGCATGTACATTGGTTGCGGGCACATCCCCAGTAGGGGGTGTGCAAGAGGCAGCTGGTCCATGTTTCTCTCTCATTGACATTTCTAGCTCTCTATCTCTCTCCCTTCCTCTCTGTAAAAAATCAATCAAATATATTTTAAAAATAAATAAATAAATAAATAAAAGGAATAATTCTGTGATCCCAACCAAAATTTTTCTATGGAAAAACTAGTTTAGGATCTAACTGATATATGAAGATAATTATAAAAGGTATTATAATATTTAAATCATATAGAGATATATGTTTGATTTTTTTCCATGTTAAAATTTCAATGCTTAGACAGAGATAATTCTTGGAAAGCTCCAAGGGCCTGGAGTCATACAAGAAATTTATTCTCTCTTCTTAAAGGAAATCTTTTAAAATTTATCAGATCTAATATACTTGAAATTGACCGCACCCGGCTAGCTCAGTCAGTAGAGCATGAGACTCTTAAAATACTTGAAATTTCATGGAAAGCCTTATCAAATAGAAGTTAATAAATATACAACTGCACCCACTAGGGTCATTTGGTAAGCTCCTGGAGTTGTTGAATGGCTATATTTGGCTCATTCTCCAAGTAAGGTGTTACTGAAACAGAAAGGGGGAGATGGATGCTATGTGTCACCTCAAAACAAACTCTGTCATGTTCTTTATACTTTAAATTTTTTGAATTGCGATGTAGAAGGTTGTACAGCAGCCAAAAGGCATCGGGCCTCCTGTACAATAGCCTCCGTGGGATTAGCCAAATGGAAGGATGCACAAACTGGACAATGGTTTGGACCAGACCCAGTAATGATGTGGGGAAGAGGTAGTATTTGTATCTTTCCAGAGGAGCAGCACAGCCATTTTGGCTGTCAGAGCGTTATGTGCGTCACCACAGTGGACCCAGAGAAGGTCCTTGTACCATCATTCAAAGGACTGAGAGTTGCCCTGATGACAGTAAAGCAGAAAAGGAAGATGGCGAAGGCTACGCAAGAGACCAAGGTGCCAACATGGGTTCAGCTGAAGAAGTTAAGAAATGAGGCCCAGCAAATGGCAGAAAAGCAGGAAATAGAAGCTACCCCCTCAATCATATTTCTGTCATGCTAGCATTGGTTAGCTGCCAGTCTTCTGCAAACTCTTTCGCAGCCAAGTTTGAGGACTCTTGAGTAAATCAGCAAAAGAAACTTTCATTTAGTAGGAAAGTGTTACTATAGTTTGATTTCTTTATTGTTGTGTTGCATTGGCATTTGTTTGTTAATAGCCATGTCTGGGTTTTGCATTAGCATTGTTTTGTTATTGGGTTTTCCATTGGAATTGTTTTGTTAATGTTTTAATAGTCAGAACTTTGTTCTTGATGTTTAAGTTGTACTTCCATTAATAGTAGCTTAAACATAAAAGAAAGGGCTAGATGTAGGAAGCAGTTATAGGGTTAAGACTCGGACTGACCTGCTGGCAAAGTCGCAAACAAGTCCCAGCTTGGAGGGCAACAGTCCTCTTAGCATAATTAAGCTTGATCTTGTGACTGCACCCTAGTCAGCTGTGGGCAAACTATGGCCCGTGGGCCGGATCCGGCCCGTTCGGCTCTTCTATGCGGCCCGCGGAGCCGAAAGAGCAGAGGGTTCTCTTGCTCTCCCCTCGGCTCCTTCACCAGCAGCCCAAGATGAGAGTGCCAGCACAGTCAGGTTGCTTTGGTTCTGGCCCTCCGGTCCAGTTTAAGAACCCATTGTGGCCCTCGAGTCAAAAAGTTTGCCCACCCCTGCTCTAGATCTTTCCTGGATAGCTAATAGGCTGTGGGAGGGGTAGCAAGTGCTGCCAAAAGAAATGAAATTCACAAGAACATTGTAAATTGCCTTTTTTGTTCCTGACAATAAATGAAGCATCAGCTTTGTGGTCTGGATCTGTTCTGTCGCCTTAACCAGGCACAGAAGATCCTCATAGACCCAGCTTTTTACTTTTTCTATCATTCCTCTATCCTTTGTTGTCCCTGATAAGGCTCGCCGAACCCTTGGCCGTGCTGACACAGATCAAGTAGCAATGGCAACTTGATCTACAATCGTCTCTCCTGCATGTGCCTACAACTTTTCATGTCTTCTCTGTCTAATGCCCGGCATCCGAGGTCCAGTGCTCCCAACAGTTGGCAGAGTCAAGCAACATCGAAGAGTAAGTGCTCCCACAATCCCACCAAAAGGTTTGTTTTTATCCACCATTTTTGTCTTTGAATCCATTCTTCGGTTTTGCAAGACAAAGCACTCTGACCAACCACCACAGCATTTCTGTTTCACTCTCTTCCCAGGACAAGCCCTGCCTTTCCCCTCCCCTCCCCCTCCCTGCCCAAGGTGTGCTCCTATCATCTTCCTCACTCCCAAGTTCCAAGGGCCCTTCTGTTGTGGGGTCAAACCCTGGGTTCAAAATAAGACCACCGGAGGCTGATGATTTATTAAAATAAGCAGGCAAAGATTTATTGAAATATCTGGCCAGGGCAGCCACAAGAGCAGCAAACGCAGGCGGGCTCCATACGACTGCACTGTTCTAGGTGTAGGCAAGTCTTTTTAAAGGCCTAAGCCACAAGAATTTTCCTTTGTTTCTAAATCTTAAAGACTAAATTCTAAAGACTGGGGACAGCCCGCAGGGTCGGTTCCCAGTCACATCCTGCTGGACACTGGAATGTGGCCCTATCTTGCGATAGCTGATAACACAGAAGCAGAGCTCAGTGGTTAGTCTCTAAAGGTTATCTACAGTTTCTATCCCTGAAGCTACTGAGTCAGTGGGAATCAATCTCCTGTGATCCTGGTCCCAGGCAAGGGAAAATTGCCTTAGCCTCCAGGTCTCCACCTGGAAGCTGAGGTAAGTACCCTGTGATTTAATCAGGTGCAGGAGCCAGAAAGAAAAAAGGGTTAGAATTTAAATAGCATTCTTTACTTGAGATGTATATTCTTAATGTCTTATTTCACCTTCCTTTGTGTTTATAACTTGTTTCCTAATCCCACATCCTCTAGACATTACTTTTCCTCCCTCTGTGATTTACCCGATAAATGTCCTCTTACAGTTTGGGTCGTGGCTCTGAATTCTTTGCCAGCCAGAACCAAGGCTGCTGACCCCAGGTTTGACCTGACTCCACAGGTCAGACACCAGGTGCCCATCCGCCATCTACAACACACACCATGTAGAGTCCTCATGCGGGGCTCTGGGGAGCTTTGTGGCCCTTTGGGGAAGTGTCCATGTTTGGGGCAAGACATCCCGCAATCCTGGGGAGGCCACATGGTAACAAAGGCTAGCTGGGACCCAGGGAGGGGCGAGGAGTGCTGTGTGCTGCTCCTTGTTGGGTCACCAAAGGAGCCAGAGGAGGAACGCAGGGGGCCAGATGGGGAGGGATTTATTTGGTCATCCGCACACCACGTGGCTGAGCCTGCATGGTGCCAGCACCAGTGACAGGAATCAGCGGCCTTGAGAGGACTTTTGGCTGGCTTTTTTTTTTTTTTGGAGTGGGGGGGGTGTGGGGGGTGGGAGGGGAGGCACCTCCTTATGCATACCCGGAGGGGAGAGAATGGAAGTGGTCAGCACAAGTGAAATGTGGTCTCAGCAAAGGGAATATCCATAGTGCAATGACCTGAAAAGCCAGTTCCGGGGGGAGGGGTATTGATTCAATTGCTCCATCAAACCTAACACTCCCGAGGTTTTGTGCATTCAGATTAGGGAAAATCAGGCACTCCAGGTGTAAGGTTGAGTAAAATCAGAATATAAATATAAAGTTTAGTAAAGCTAGAATGCAATATTTTATGACAAACATTAAAGCAAGGCTAGGTCCCGAGGGAGGTTTCATCCTGTAGGTACAACATCTCATGATACTCATCTTATGACCACCACCCTGACCACTCTGGAATTCTCCCCCTGGGAACTGAGTTGACCACCTGGGAATGCACCTGCCAGGAAGAGACCAGCCTAACCTGTAATTATGGAAAAGACCACGCCCGGAGTTGCCTCAACAGCAGACAAGGACTTACCCAGAGGAACAGCACACAAGGACTTACCCAGAGGAACAGCACACAAGGACTTACCCAGAGGAGCGGGAAGGGGGGAGGCAAAGGGGGCTTGCTTGCATAGCTGAGCTACAGTATAAAACTTGGGAAGAAACTTAGAACAGGGTCCGAGTTTGGAACGGGTGCCACTGCGCTGGTGCCCCGGCTCGGACCCTAACCCGGGTTAGATTTAATAAAGACTTTCTACATTTGCATCGGACTTGGCTCCCTGGTGGTCTGTGGGTTCCAGAATTTACCCGGCACAACACAGGGAACAACCAAGTTCAGATCCCCGGTTCCCACCCCCACCCAGCCTCTCTCAGGGAGCCCACATCCACTTTACCCCTCTTTTGCTAGGGGAAGAAATGGTAATCTTGCGCTGTTTACTGGGATTGTTCTGTTCTGGTTAGAGAATGCATATCCTAACCTGGCTGAGGGTTGCACTCCCCGGGACATGGGCATACTGGAAAAGTAGTGATAGATCCTCCCTTCCCCCAGTTGATTGACAGATGCAAACCCCACCTGTGGCCAGACATACCTGAACTCTGAACCTCCAATCAGCACCTGCTAAGTACCCTAAGCCCCGTCCCCTATGTCCCCCTTAAAAGCAGACCCCCGGGTGTTTTACGGCCTCTTCCAGTCTCTTCCACTCTCTCCCTCTGGAAGCAGCCGGCGGGGGTCCCACCCATCTCCAATAAAAGCCTGTGTCCTGGTCTCCCAGTCTCGGCCACCTCCTTTAATTAATGTACCACATGGTGCCGGACTTGGGTGAATGCGGACGATCCTCTGTGATCCTGCTCAGTGGCAGGGTCCTGAGTTGATTGGCCCATTCAGAACATCTCCGGGACTTCCTTACCGGCAGGCCTCAGGGACCCCCTCCCCCTCCCTACCCCGGTTCCCGTGACCTGGAAAGGCTTCAGAGTTTTCTCCTAGTCTGCTTGGCTGCACATTTTACGTTCTACGTTCACGTTCTACGAAAGCCCAGGCGCCTGGCTGAGGAAACTCTGTCCTACTCCACGAGACAGGTCTCCGATGACGACCCGAGACCTTCTCTCGTCTCTTTTTCTACAGGTTGGCTAGGGGGGGATAGGAGGACGCTCTTATCTCTCTCTCCCAACTTCCCTCTCGGTAGCCTTTCCGGTCATGGAAACCCCTCAATGCAGACGCCCCTAAGGTGTCTTCTCGCCAGCCTCTCGACCCTTTTCTTTCTGGCTACTTCGGACCAAAACACCTCATTTAACACAGCATTTTCGCTCCGCCCAACCGCCTCGTAAAACGGCATTCCTATATCCTCCTAAATCTAGAAAGTTTTGCCACCGGACAAGGAAGCTTCAGATTCCCCAAAAGGGCTTTCCCCTCCCCCTCTCGTTCCCGCTCTCCCACCTGGCTTTCACTGCCATTCCTCCGCAGAGACTCACTCTTGCCCGTCTCTCACTGAGCATCTTCCCCCAGGTCGCGCCCCGGGCCCGAGTGCGGAAGTCCTAGGCGGGTCTCCTGGAGCAGTTTAAACTTTCCCGACCCTGCAGCTGGACCCGCTGGAGCCGCCGGAGCCGCTGGAGCCGCTGGAGCCGCTGGAGCCGCTGGAGCCGCCGGAGCCGCCGGAGCCGCCGGAGCCGCTGGAGCAGCTGGACCCGCTGGAGCCGCCGGAGCCGCTGGAGCCGCTGGAGCCGCTGGAGCCGCTGGAGCCGCCGGAGCCGCCGGAGCCGCTGGAGCCGCTGCAGCCGCTGGAGCCGCTGCAGCAGCTGGAGCCGCCGGAGCTGCTGGAGCCGCTGGAGCCGCTGGACCCGCCGCAGCCGCTGGAGCCGCCGGAGCCGCCGGAGCCGCCGGAGCCGCTGCAGCCGCTGGAGCCGCTGGAGCCGCTGGAGCCGCTGGACCCGCTGGAGCCGCTGCAGCCGCTGGAGCCGCTGGAGCCGCTGGAGCCGCTGGACCCGCTGGACCCGCTGGAGCCGCTGCAGCCGCTGGAGCCGCTGGAGCCGCTGGAGCAGCTGGACCCGCTGGACCCGCTGGAGCCGCTGCAGCCGCTGGAGCCGCTGGAGCCGCTGGAGCAGCTGGACCCGCTGGACCCGCTGGAGCCGCTGCAGCCGCTGGAGCCGCTGGAGTCGCTGGAGCCGCTGGAGCAGCTGGACCCGCTGGACCCGCTGGAGCCGCTGCAGCCGCTGGAGCCGCTGGAGCCGCTGGAGCCGCTGGAGCAGCTGGACCCGCTGGAGCCGCTGCAGCCGCTGCAGCCGCTGGAGCCGCTGGAGCCGCCGGAGCCGCTGGAGCCGCTGGAGCCGCTGGAGCCGCTGGAGCCGCCGGAGCCGCCGGAGCCGCTGGAGCCGCTGCAGCCGCTGGAGCCGCTGCAGCAGCTGGAGCCGCCGGAGCTGCTGGAGCCGCTGGAGCCGCTGGAGCCGCTGGAGCCGCCGCAGCCGCCGCAGCCGCCGGAGCCGCCGGAGCCGCTGGAGCCGCTGCAGCCGCTGGAGCCGCTGGAGCCGCTGGAGCCGCTGGAGCCGCTGGACCCGCTGGACCCGCTGGAGCCGCTGCAGCCGCTGGAGCCGCTGGAGCCGCTGGAGCCGCTGGAGCCGCTGGACCCGCTGCAGCCGCTGCAGCCGCTGGAGCCGCTGGAGCCGCTGGAGCCGCTGGAGCAGCTGGACCCGCTGGACCCGCTGGAGCCGCTGCAGCCGCTGGAGCCGCTGGAGCCGCTGGAGCAGCTGGACCCGCTGGACCCGCTGGAGCCGCTGCAGCCGCTGGAGCCACTGGAGCCGCTGGAGCCGCTGGAGCAGCTGGACCCGCTGGACCCGCTGGAGCCGCTGCAGCCGCTGGAGCCGCTGGAGCCGCTGGAGCCGCTGGAGCAGCTGGACCCGCTGGACCCGCTGGAGCCGCTGCAGCCGCTGCAGCCGCTGGAGCCGCTGGAGCAGCTGGACCCGCTGGAGCCGCCGGAGCCGCTGGAGCCGCTGGAGCCGCCAGAGCCGCTGGAGCTGCAAAGCCGCGCGTTTCTCCCCCTCCCAGCGCAGTACCTCCTAGTCCCGCCGCCTCTAGGGTAGGGCTTTCCTACCTGGAAGTTCTGACCGCGCCCACTCCCCTCCCCAGTGTGCTCCCGCTCCGCCTCCCACTCCGGCTCCCGGACCCTAACCCTCCCCGTGGTGCAGTCAGCT
Organism: Vespertilio murinus; assembly: GCA_963924515.1. Lineage (NCBI taxonomy): Eukaryota > Metazoa > Chordata > Mammalia > Chiroptera > Vespertilionidae > Vespertilio > Vespertilio murinus. The sequence continues at coordinate 295,660 of CAWUQJ010000029.1, read as the reverse complement.
CTCCTCCGGTTCTGCCCGCCTCTCTCCCATGCGGTCCACGTCCACCGCCCCCTCCCCAGAGCGCTGGGCCTTCTCCCCGCGCTCCGCCCCCTCCCCCATCGCTCTCCGCAACGGATTCACAAGTGGTTGGACTCCCTTCTCACTCTCATCTTTCTCAAATTGAACCAGCAACTGCCTTCTCCCCAGTCTCTGAGAATTCTCATCCTGAGAATTTGAGCCCCGAACAGCTACATGTGATTCCCACGTGGCCCCGCCATCTAGTCCCGCCCCCTCTCCGGTTCCCACAGGGCAGCCCCTCTCCAACCACATGGCCTCAGGTAGATGGCCACCATTTTTAAACCACTAAGACCCGCCTCCACAGGCCCTGCCTCGTATGACCATCCACCTCCGCCCTTCCCTCCCCGTCCTGAATCTAAATTCCATTCTCTATTTCCACCCTCACAGATTGAGGGGCACCTCAGGTTTCTTTTTCCACTGAACTGACCGCCTTTAGTCCCCCACATACGCAACTTCAGGTTTCCAAACCCCTCAGAAGGACCTGGCCTTTAAGGTATTTAATAATAGAGACAAGGAGACCCAAAAACAACAGGCGAGATCAGGCTGTGAACGAAAAGAGCCACATGCCAACCCGAAAGGCTCGGGGAAGGCCTGCATGGCAGTCTTGCGAATTCAGAGACCTGGAATAACCACAGAGATGGTTTGAAAATTTAATATCCGACTATAAACAGGTTATAGCAGGTAGTCATGTCCCAGGTATTTTAACTGACAAAGATCAATTTGGATCTGCTTTACAGAGCCCTTTAGCCTTCCTGCTTCTGAGATAACCTATCTGTGAGATGTCTGGGTAACTTGTGTAACTTCCTTCTTACCCTGGACCCCTCAGGGCACAACAAATGGCCCCGAGACATTCTCTCATTGTGACTGTTATCAAGTTAATTGCAATGTGTTAATTACACTAGAGTATCCTGTATCTGTCTCTGTAAAAGAAGCTCATGCCCATCATTTCACTTTTTACCCTATCCCAGAGGTTTCCCCGCTTCGCTCTGTCCCACCTCCCTAATCCATCACCAATGAATTTCATGTAACTCGTCTACGTCCCTTTCCTTTGATTTGCCATGTATAAATATAGAAATGTAACCCGCCATTCTCCGGAGCAGTATCTCAATCCCTTGAGGTTCTGCTTCCCGGCAATTGTCGACAGTTTGGCTCAAATAAACTCAAAAAAAATTCTTTATAGGTTTCAATGGTTTTTTGTTAACAAGGCCAAGGCTGAGGCCCATTAGGAGGCCTTCCAGCTCCTAGCCACCACTCTCCAAAACCAAGTGCCAGTCCTCCCGCGGGTAAGTCAGGGGCTAAGCCTCCTCTGGGCCCATGCTTCACATGCAGCAAGGACACTGAGCCAAGTCCTGCTCAAACACGAGATGCCACCTGGGTCCTGCCCAAGGTGCGGAGGGGAGGCCACTGGAAATCAGACTGGCCCCTGGCCCCTCCGGGCTGGCCTCAACCAGTCCAGCATGGCCACCCTCTGGATCCAGTTTGGAGCTCCCAGACCTCATGGGACTGGCCACCGGAGAAGCTGCCCAGGCCCTGACAGGGCCCCACAGACTTACATCACCAGGACAGAGCCTCGGTACCGACTGTAGTGGCCGGTAAGCCGATCTCCTTTTTTCATTGGCATTCTGTCCTCTCTGAATTCGCTGGCACCCTCGTCCCCTCCTCGTCTCTATTATGGGGGTTGACAGATCAGACTCACAGCCATTAGCCACCTCAAATTCCCCCATTCACTCTTTTCTCATTCTACCTCGTTAACCCATCAAGGCTACTGTGCATCCCCTCATGAAACCCAGTTTTCCCAAACCTCAGTCACCTACCTCACTTTCACTCTCTTAATCCAAAAAGACAAGCCATTCCTGTGACTATAAGCACCTTATCTCCTTAGCTACTCTATCTCTAGGGAAAATGCAGGAGGTTTAAAAACTCCTGCGGCTAGAGGCCGGCCCAGCCTGGAAACGGCTGTGGAGCCTGTTCCCTCTCCCCCCCAACCCCTGTCTTTTAGAAACACTCAATGGAAGGTCTAAGGCATGGTTATGCATTTTTGAAGGACATAGAAGGAAGGTTTGAAGGTTAATTTGTAAGTGCAACTTGTGAAGGTTTGTGCATGTGATGAGATGGTGATAGAAAGAAAGTGAGGCTTCAGTCTCTAAGCCTGGCAGGACAAGGTTGCTGGGCACTTCTTAAGCTAAACCAGCATATTCACAGTCTCTAGCCTCTTATCCAACCATCCAGGTCCCTGGCTTTTACTACTTTCCTTCCCTTTCCCTCCCACTTTCACTGCAACACAGTCTCAATCACTCATCTACTCTCTCAGCTTGGAGTGCTGAACTAGAAAAAGAAATCTCATACCCTTTAGTCCACCTCTTCTCCCTACACCTTTCAGCTTGTCTCCATCATCAGGGATTTTTCTTCCTCTGTGGGGAAAACTCAGACATCTGTCTCCCCATCAGCTGGACAGGAACCTGTACTCTCATCTCTCTCTCACCCAACGTAGATGCAGTTGGGTCAATAATCAGTCTTTACGTAGATGCAGTTGGGTCAATAATCAGTCTTTACCTGTCCCCATAACCACTGCTCTACCTACTTGGAAACCCTGTCTCAGGAACTACAAGAAACATGTGGATGCCCAGCAAGGGGCAAAACTGGAAAGACAAGAACCTACTTCCAACGGTAACCCATTCTCCCCTACTCTTTTCCCCCTAGAAATAACATCTAGGTCTCAGCTTATCTTTCAGCTCCAGATCTGTCTCCCACTCACCTGGACAATCCTGCCCCAGAGGTTCAGAGAAAGTCATCTGTTTGGCCAGGCCTTACCAGAGACCTCCAAGAATGCTTGTTAGAACCCAGCAGTACACGTCTCAGAGGCACACAGCTGGCCTTCACTGGTAGAATTTCTCCATCATTGGATCCCAAAATTTTCTCTCCTAGCTAAGCCCTTACCAGGTCTCCTCACCCTCCCTCGTTTGCCAAGCTTTTTCAACTCCAGGACACCCCTCTTGTCTGTCTCTCTCCCTCTCTCCCCCAGACATCTCTAATAGCCTACCTGTCCTGACAGCGTGATGCCACAGTGAGGGACTGCAGCCCTGCCTCTGGGCTCTGCCTGCAGCTGCTATTCTCATCAGGGAGGCCCAAAACATTTGCCTCCAGCACCCCTTGCAGGTCTTCTCCACCCACAGACTACAGGGTATTCTGTCACACCAACCCTGATCTCTCCTTGGCCCCCTCTCACATGCAGGAACTCCATCTCCTGTTCCTCGAGAGTCCTGATGTCTCCCTAACTCAGTCCCCAGCTCTGAACCCAGCCACTCTTCCTGCTGTCTCTACCCAAACTGCAGCAAAGCACTCCTGCCCCAAGGTTTTCAAAAGCCCTCACTCAACCTCAGGCGAGACTCTCAGATTTCTCTCTCTAATCCTGCTTTAACTCTGTTTGTGGATGGAAGCTTGTGTCTAGACCCCCAGGAACGTCGAAAAGCCGCCTACTTGATTGTAACACTCGAACAGACCCTGCAGATGGACTTCATTCCTCTTCACCTCGCCCACACTGCAGCTCCTGGAAACTACACATACCCTACTGTAGGGAGCCCCCTGGAAGAGACCCGGACATGTTTACTGACTGAGCTGGGATATTGACAGAATCATGCCAGTTACACTCCTGCCCTGGAAGTGCCCAGATGTTCTTAGTTCCTGGCTTGTGTTTGTCAGGCAGGAAGGAGTGGGTGGTATCTGGCCCCTCCTAGGCTTCTTGTTTTTTCCTGTGAAAACCCCACCTTTTGTGTATTTGAGAATAAATAGAGGTGCTGTGTGGCTCAGAGGTTGTCAGTCTCTCCAGCAGAGGAGGTCTGCAACCCACCTGGAGCCCAGCTGAAACCCATCTCTTCGTCGTCTCTCTTCATTTCTTCATTTCTCAATCCCTGGCTGCCTCTACGAAGAACCAGTTTCATCTCTCTTTCCGTGCTGGCCACGGAGAAGGGAGATCCCCGGCCATATCAGGTCCCCGCACCCTACCACCTACATTCATCGGGTAAAATCCAGAAGGGCAACGGCTTCCTTAAAGACCATCTAACTAAACTCTCTCTCTCTAGAAATTTGCAGCTCCTAGCCGGACCTTCTGCCCATGGTCCTGACTGGAACCCGAGCTACACCAAGGAGCCCCACTTTTTACCTCCCCAAGAATCTTACCCCCAGGTTGTCTTTCAGCTCCAGGCCCAGAAAAGCAGCAAAACCAGACAAGTGATGCCGTGGCAGCCTCAGTACCAGCTTTTACCTCCCAAGTGACTCAACAGGATCGCTCTCTTCACTAACTAGTCTCTTGGAGAAAATCATGCTGCTGCACCCCTCATCCAGCACGGAAAAATGCTACCTGCTTTTGCTCACATACCCCATGGCTCCTCCCACTATTAGGCCCACTGGTATCTATACTCTTAATCTTAATCTTCGTCCCACGTCTCATGCGTTGTTTCACTGGTCTTTTACAGATCAGAATGCAGGCGTTCACCAATTGGAAGGCGGGAAAGATCTATCTGGCACTGAATTCAAAACCCAACGCCAGAATCTTTTTTTTTTTTTTTTCACCTGAAGCATCACTTCTATGGTATTTTTTATTTTTATTTTATTTTATTTTATTTTTATTTTTTAAATATTTTTTTATTAAGGTATTACCTGTGTACATAGCTTATCATTGCCCCGCCCCCATAGATGCCCTCCCTCCCCAGAGTTTTGTGTCCATTGGTTGTTCTTATATGCAAGCATACCAGTCCTTCGGTTGATCTCTTATCTCCCCCAGATCTCCCTACCCTCCCTTCCCCCTCGCTGTCATTTGGCAGTCTGCCTGTTGTTTTACTGTCACTATATCTATCTTTCTGTTCATTCGTTTATAATGTTCTTTAATATCCATAAATGAGTGAGATCATGTAGTGTTTCTCTTTCATTGACTGGCTTATTTCACTCAGCATGATGCTCTCCAATTCCATCCAGGTTACTGCAAATGATGAGAATTCCTTCCTTTTTATGGCAGCATAGTATTCCATGGTGTAGATGTACCATAGTTTTCTGATCCATTCATCTGCTGACGGGCACCTAGGCTGTTTCCAAATCCTAGCTATTGTAAATTGTGCTGCTATGAACATAGGGGTACATATATCCTTTCTGATTGATCTTTCTAGTTTCTTGGGGTATATTCCTAGTAGTGGGATTACTGGGTCAAATGGGAGTTCCATTTTCAGTTTTTTGAGGAAGCTCCATACTGTTCTCCACAGTGGTTGCACCACCCTGCAATCCCACCAGCAGTGCAGGAGGGTTCCTTTTTCTCCGAAACCTCGCCAACATTTGTTGTTTGTTGTTTTGTTGATGTTGGCCATTCTGACAGGTGTGAGATGGTACCGCATTGTTGTTTTGGTTTGCATCTCTCGGATAATTAGTGACTTGGAGCATGTCTTCATGTGCCTCTTGGCCTTCCTTCTGTCTTCTTTTGAGAGGATTCTATTTAGGTCCATTGCCCATTTTTTAGTTGGCTCATTCATTTTCCTTTTATTGAGTTCTATAAGCTGTCTGTAGATGTTGGAGATTAAACCTTTGTCAGTGATATCGTTTGCAAATATGTTCTCCCATACTGTGGGACTTCTTGTTGTTTTGTTGATGGTTTCTTTTGATGTAAAAAAGCTTCTTATTTTGATGTAGTCCCATTTGTTTATTTTCTCTTTAGCTTCCATTGCCCTAGGGTTAGTATCAGTGAAGAAGTTCTTTAGGCATATGTCTGAGATTTTGCTGCCTGTGGGTGCCTCAAGTATTTTTATGGTTTCCCGTGTTATGTTTAAGTCCTGTATCCATTTTGAGTTTATTTTTGTGTATGGTGTAAGTTGGTGATCTAGTTTCATTCTTTTGCATGTATCTGTCCAATTTTCCCAACACCATTTATTGAAAAGACTGTCTTGGCTCCGTTGTATGTTCATGCCTCCTTTGTCAAATATTAATTGAGCATATTGATTTGGGTTGATGTCTGGATTCTCTAATCTATTCCATTGATCAATATGTCTGTTCTTGTGCCAGTACCAGGCTGTTTTGAGAACAGTTGCTTTGTAATACAGCTTGAAATCTGGTATTGAGATTCCTCCTACTTTACTCTTATTTCTCAAGATTGCTGAGGCTATTCGGGGTCTTTTATTGTTCCAAATGAATTTTTGGAGAGTTCTTTCTAGGTCTGTGAAGTATGTCCATGGTATTTTCATGGGGAGTGCATTGAACTTGTATATTGCTTTGGGAAGTATGGACATTTTGATGATGTTGATTCTACCAATCCATGAACATGGTATGTTCTTCCATCTGTTTACATCTTTCTCTATTTCTTTTTTCAGTGTTGTGTAGTTTGCTGCATATAGGTCTTTTACCTCCTTGGTTAAGTTTATTCCTAGGTATCTTAATTTTTTTGGTGCGATGGTAAACGGGATTGCTTTTTTAATCTCTGTTTCTGTAAGTTCACTATTGGTGTAGAGAAATGCCATTGATTTCTTGGCATTGATTTTGTATCCTGCTACATTGCCAAATTCGTTTATTAAGTCTATTAGCTTTTTGATGGAGTCTTTTGGGTTTTTTATGTACAATATCATGTCATCTGCAAATAGTGACAGCTTTACTTCTTCTTTTCCAATTTTGATGCCTTTTATTTCCTCTTCTTGCCTAATTGCAATGGCGAGTACTTCCAGTACTATGTCGAAGAGGAGTGGTGAGAGTGGGCATCCCTGTCTTGTTCCTGTTCTTAGAGGGAATGGTTTTAGTTTTTGCCCATTGAGCATGATGTTGGCTGTGGGTTTATCATATATAGCTTTTATTATGTTGAGGTTTGATCCTTGTACTCCCACCTTGTTGAGAGTTTTTATCAGGAAAGGGTGTTGGATTTTATCAAATGCCTTTTCTGCATCGATAGATATGACCATATGATTTTTATCTCTCAATTTGTTTATGTGATGTATCACGTTTATTGATTTGCAAATATTGTACCATCCTTGCATTCCTGGAATAAAACCTACTTGGTCATGGTGTATGATCTTCCTGATGTACTGCTGGAGCCGATTTGCTAGAATTTTGTTGAGGATTTTGGCATCTATGTTCATGAGGGATATTGGCCTGTAATTCTCTTTCATTGAGTTGTCTTTATCTGGTTTTGGTATTAGGGTGATGCTGGCTTCATAAAAGGAGTTTGGCAGTGTTCCTTCCTCTTGAATTTTTTGGAAAAGTCTGAGGAGGATAGGTTTTAGTTCTTCCTTGAATGTTTGGTAAAACTCTCCTGTGAAACCATCTGGCCCTGGGCTTTTGTTTGCTGGAAGCTTTTTGATGACTGCTTCAATTTCTTCCCAAGTTACTGGTCTATTGAGATTTTTAGATTCTTCCTGATTGAGTTTTGGAAGGTTGTATTTTTCTAGGAATATGTCCATTTCCTCCAGGTTGTCCAGTTTGTTGGAATAGAGTTGTTCATAGTATTTTGTAACAATCATTTGTATTTCGGCAGGGTCTGTTGTTATTTCACCTCTTTCATTTCTGATTTTGTTTATTTGGGTCCTCTCTCTTTGTTTCTTGGTTAGCCTGGCTAGAGGCTCATCAATCTTGTTTATCCAGTCAAAGAACCAGCTCTTGGTTTTGTTGATCTTATGTATTGTGTCTTTGGTCTCTATGTCGTTAATCTCCGCTCTGATTTTTATTATTTCCTTCCTTCTGCTTACACTGGGCCTTTCTTGCTGTTCTTTTTCTAACTGTTTGAGTTGTAGGGTTAGATAATTTGTTACCATTCTTTCTTGTTTTTTGCAATAGGCTTGTAGGGATATGAACTTCCCTCTCAAAACAGCTTTTGCTGTATCCCATAGATTTTGGATTGTTGTGTTTTCATTGTCATTAGTTGCCATGATGTTTTTGATTTCTTCCTTGATTTCTCTGGTAACCCAGTCTTTGTTCAATAGCATGCTATTTAGTCTCCATGTGTTTAATTTCTTTGGCTTATTATTATTGTAGTTGATTTCCAATTTTATGGCACTATGATCTGAGAAAATGCTTGATAAGATTTCTATCTTCTTGAATTTGAAGAGACTTTGCCTATGTCCCAACATGTGGTCAATCTTTGAGAATGACCCATGTGCACTTGAGAAGAATGTATATTCTGTGGCTTTGGGATGAAATGTTCTGAAGATGTCGATTAATTCCATCTGGTCTAGTACGTCATTTAGGATTGACGTTTCTTTACTGATTTTTTGTTTAGATGATTTGTCCAGAGGTGACAGTGGAGTATTAAAATCACCTACTATGATTGCATTGCTATTAATCTCTCCCTTAATGTCCTCCAGCAGTTTCGTTATGTATTTGGGTGCTCCCGTATTGGGTGCATATATGTTTACCAGGGTTATTTCTTCTTGTTGGATTGCTCCCTTTAGTATAATGAAGTGGCCTTCAATATCTCTTTTTATGTCCTTCACTTTGAGATATAATTTGTCAGATATAAGTATTGCCATCCCAGCCTTTTTTTCATTTCCGTTCGCCTGGAAAATCTTTTTCCATCCCTTCACCCTCAGCCTGTGTGCATCTTTTTTTCTGAAGTGTGTTTCTTGTAGACAGCAGATATATGGGTCTTGCTTTCTTATCCATTCTGTTACACTATGTCTTTTGATTGGAGCATTTAAACCATTTACATTTAAAGTTATTATTGATAAGTAGGTATTTTATGCCATTTTTATTCTATACCCCTGTGTTCCTTCTTTGCTTCCTATTTCTTTATTTTTACAGTAAACCCTTTAGCATTTCTTGCATTGCTGGTTTGGTGGAGATAAATTCCTTTAGTCTTTTTTTGTCTGTAAAGCTCTTGATTTCATTTTCAATCTTGATTGATAGCCTTGCTGGGTACAATATTCTTGGATTCAGACCCTTCCTTTGCATGACTTTGTATATTTCATCCCATTCCCTTCTGGCCTGATGAGTTTCTGTGGAGAAATCAGTTGCTAGTCTGATGGGGGTTCCTTTATATGTAACCTTCTGTCTCTCTCTAGCTGCTTTTAAGTTTCTTGCTTTGTCGTTGTTGTTTTGCACTTTAATTATAATGTGCCTAGCTGTTGGTCTTTGGGGATTCATTTTGCTTGGGACTCTACGAGCTTCTTGTATTTGTATGGTTTTTATCTTCTCTATCTCAGGAAAGTTTTCTGTCATTATATCTTGAAACAGTTTTTCTATGCCTTCCTCTGTTTCCTTTCCTTCTGGAACCCCTATTATTCTAATATTGTTTTGTTTTGTAATGTCCCAAAGTTCCCATAGGCTCTCTTCCTGCTTTTTAATTTTTTTTTCTAAAAGCTGCTCTAATTGGGTATTTTTTTCCATCTTGTCTTCTAGCTCACTGATCCGGTCCTCTGCTTCATCTAGCCTACTTTTGATGCTTTCTATTGAGTTCTTTACAGTAGCTATGTCATTTTTCATTTCTTCTTGGTTCTTCTTCATTTCCTCTTGGGTCTTACTCATATTGTCAAATTTGTCTTCCATTCTTTTTAGCCATCCCATGATCATTACTCTGAATTCTTGCTCTGGTAGGTTGCTTGCCTCTAAATCGTTTACTTCCTTTTCTGGTGATGGCTGATTTTCTTTCATAGGCGGGTTGTTTCTTAGCCTCCCCATGATCTATCTTTTTAGGACGCCGGTTTATGTAGTTCTCTCTCTCCTGCTTAGATTTAAAGGTACAAAATACAACACAACCAGGTACAACACACAAGGCACTGAACAGAAAAGCGTTTGCAATATTAATATCCTCCAATAAAGGTGACTAGAACCCAGCTAACAAAATCATACAATCAAATAAACAGAATAAGCAAACCAATCTTACAAAAAAGCATAAAACTTTGATATAGTTAGCATTTAGCATACAACTACAAAGGGGGTAGAGAGAAGGATTTTTTTTTTTTAAGGACAGCGACAAGGTAGGTGCGAATGGACTTGGAGTAGGGGGTTGGGGGTTAGATATACACTGGAAGGGTGAAATTTTCGGAGGGGATAAATAGAAAAAATAGGGAAAATCTAGAGCAGTAAAGAGTTAAGATAAGCAGGGCACCAAAGGGAAAGGTTTAGGAAGAGAGTGATGGCATAAAGGTAGGGTTGAGTTAGAATAGAGCGTTTGAGAAGGAAAGGTATAAATAGTCTGTTGAATAGTAATCCCAAAGGGGAAAAAAAGAGAAAAGAAAGAAAAAGAAGAAAAAGAGGGAAAAAAAAGAAAGAAAAAAAAAGGATTATAATATGTCACTTAAAAAGTAGTCATAAAAATAAACAAAAGAAAATAAGATTAAAAAGCTAAAAAAGGTAAAATAGTAGTAGTAATAATGTTGATTACCTTTAAAAAATGAATTAATTAAAAAGGTAAAATCAAGTGAGGGCAGATGAAAAAATTTCTTGAGTAAACTTTGCAATTAAAGTAGGTAAAAAACAAAAATTAAACAGTTAAAAAGTAAAAATTGAAAATTAAACAAAATTTGCTGTAATGAAGGTCATTCAGTTCCTGTGTTGTTCTGTCTGGCACGCCTGTTCCCCGTCTGGGCAGTAGTTGCAGATCCCTGTGTTTCACTGTTCCTCCGTGTTGATTACAAGTCCTGATTTTTAAGCCGATCTAGAGACCTTATGTGCTTTAGCCTCTGGGTGGCAGTGTTTCTGGATGACTTCCAGGACTCTAAAGCCTTTCTATCTTTTTCCCCCTCTCTGAGTCCCTGCTGTATGGAGGGCTGGGGGTGGGGCGGACCCGAGCTGGCTGCACTCCCCTGAAATTCTGCGGATATTTCTTGAGTTCAGATCCAGATGTGCTGCTCCTTAGATATCCCCCCCTCTTAGGAGCCCAGCCCACAGACAGGCGTGCCTCCAGCCGAAAACCCTGGGGCTTCCTGCAAATCCAGGACCAGTCCCTCAGCCTCTGTGTGCCTGGCGCTCGCGCGAGCTGGTGCGCGAGAACTGTTGCGAGGGGGCTGCCGCGCAGTCAGGACTACCGGGCCGGGCTGCGGGGAACTCACCCACCGGATCGCTGCGAAATCTGAGCTCCTCCGAGATCAAGGGTTCGCGCTGACTATGATCAGTTGGTATTCCTTGGGGCTGTGGATAATCAGGCCTCCGACTCGAACCTCCTCCCTTCCAAGATGGCGAGATTTCCCGGTTCGCGCCTGCAAGTAACTCCGGTAAGGGACCCAGCCGTGGGTGGTCAACCGTCGGGGGCTCCCTGATCAGCAGACCCCAAATTTCCTCTGGTGTTTGCCAGTCTCCTGGCTTGTTGACCAGCACTCCCAGCGCGATCCTCAGCTACTCTCTCTCTCTTCCTCGGGACACGACTCAAAAACCGCCCATCTGCTCTTCCGCCATTTTTTCTCCCTGTCCCAACGCCAGAATCTTTGAGACCCCAGGTAGACGCCCCTAAGAGACGCCGTCCCCTCACAGCTGGAAGCAATTACTGAAGACTGACCTTCGCCCACTGACCTTACCCGGACTCTCAATTTTATTTATTTATTTTTTTAATATTACCAGAAGCCTGGAATGATAGATCCTCCCTTCCCCCAGTTGATTGACAGATGCAAACCCCACCTGTGGCCAGACATACCTGAACTCTGAACCTCCAATCAGCACCTGCTAAGTACCCTAAGCCCCGTCCCCTATCTTCCCCTTAAAAGCAGACCCCCGGGTGTTTTACGGCCTCTTCCAGTCTGTTCCACTCTCTCCCTCTGGAAGCAGCCGGCGGGGGTCCCACCCATCTCCAATAAAAGCCTGTGTCCTGGTCTACCAGTCTCAGCCACCTTCTTTAATTAATCTATCAAGTAGTACCCTGGAAAGATCAACAACCTTGTTGCAGGAAGAAGAAAATGGAGTCCCGGATGTGCCTGTGCTTTGCAAATCCCCAGCCCACATTGCCTGTGTGTGGACTGGGAAGGAGGCTACATGCTGGCTGGTGGCCTTGGGAGGGGGGAGTCTTTTGGGGTAGGGGAGGACCAGAGGATGGTCTGAAATTGAAGACCATTAGAGAGCAGTTTATGGTGGGTGGTCATGTCCTAGCATGTCCTAGGCTAGTTCTTTGGCAAAAGTCAACTTTGATCTTGGCTGAGCCTATTGTCTTTTGGCATCTGGGGGGTGGGGGCAAACCTGTGAAATGTGAGAGTGACTTGTGGCTTCCCTTTTTCCGGACCCCTCAAGGGTGAGAAGGCTAAAAGGCTAATTCCAAAGTAACCCTGATATTGGGGGGGGGGGGAATTGGAGGGGGGGGGGAGGCTAGCAATCTGAATGTGTGCCAGCAATCTAATGTACATTCTTGATGACTACAATTAAGTCCCTGCCCCTTTCTCCATAAACTGGTCTTGCAAGACTTGTTACCTAAATGCTCCAATCTTACAGCGGCCATAAACCATGACACTGCCCCTGGAGGGGGGTTATAGCGCTGGCACCAGGCCAGGCCTTAGGTATGGTCTCAAGCCCCCCAACACTGGGGATTTTTGCAAAGCCTGAGAACGGTCTGGAAGTATAATCCATATTTGGGGGACAAAGACACCAAAAGGGGGTAAAAGAGGGGCTTCCATATGGGTTTGCTCAGAATTTGACAGGCAACCTCCTCTGAGTCCACTGGTGTAATAAAGCTGTGCAACTGCATTTCTCTCAGCATTGCTTGGTTTTTCTCCAGTCTTCTGTAACAAGGTGTGAAAGAAGAGCCACATGCTAACCTGACAAGCCCAGGGAAGGTCTACGTGGCAGTCTTGCAAACTCAGAGACCTAAAATAACCACAAAAGATGGTTTGGAAATTAAATATCTAACCACAAACAGGTTATAGTGGGTAGTCATGTCCCAGATAGTTCACCTGACAAAGATCAACTTAGATCTTCTTTACTGAGCCCATCTGCCCCCCTGCCTCTAAGATAACCCATCTGTGAGATGTCTGGGTAACTTGTAACTTCCTTTTTACCCCAGACCCCTCAGGGCATAACTAATGGCCTCAAGACATTCCCTCGTTGTTATTGTTATCAAGTTAAGTGTCAACTGTTAATTTCGTTAGAGTATCCTGTATCCATCTCTGAAAAAGAAGCTCATGTCCATCATTTCACCTTCTACCCTATCCCAGAGGTTTCCCTGCTTCGCTCTGTCCCACCTCCCTAATCCATCACCAATGAGTTTCATGTAACTCACCTACGTCCCTTTCCTTTGATTGCAATGTATAAATACAGAAATGTAACCCAGTTCTTCAGAGCAGTATCTCAATCCGTTGAGATTCTGCTTCCTGGCATATGTGGACAGTTTGGCTCAAACAACCTCACAAAAAGCGGTGTGAAGGGACTGGCTATCTGGGGATTACCCCAATACATTGAGATTCTGCTTTCTGGCAAATGTCGACAGTTGGGCCCAAATTAAGGCACGGAAATTCTTTACAGGCTTGAATGTTTTTCTACGTTAACACTTCTTGTCTGTAACTGTTACACACATTTTTATTTCTTTTGCCTACTTCCCCAGGTAATCTTTGTCCTTACCATACAAGCCGCTGGCTTAGGGGGATGCAGAGCAGACTTTGGGGATGACCTGCTGGTCTGCCACAGGGCAGGGGGCTCAGGGGAGTCGCCTGTCTCTGCTGGACTGGCTCCAGTAGCCACCAGCGCCCGCCCCCTTGGCTGTGGGGCTTCCCCTTCAACCTGGGCCCCCACTCCGCATCCCAGGCCCCTCACCCCCAACCCCAACCTGACGTGAGGTGGGCGTGCCCCCGGCCAATGGCCACGGGCTGCCAGGCTGGTGGGCGGGAACAAGGCGGGGATTGGGCGGGCGCGCCGGAAGTGGTGCGCCAGGCCTCCAACCCCGGGCGGCCGGGCACCGGAAGCACTCGCCCCGTGCGTGCGTGCGTGCGTGCGTGCGTGAGTGCGTGCGTGCGTGCGTGCGTGCGTGCGTGCGTGCCCCCGAGGCGCGCCGGCCAGCCGAAGGCCGCGGCGCCCCTGCTCCCCGCGTCTCCGCAGCCGGAGGCGGCCGGGCCACAGCGGAGGGCGCGATGCGGCTGGGCGGTGGGGCCTTCGCCGCGGGCTGCGTGGCGCTCGAGGTGCTGGGCGTCGCGCTCTTCCTGCGGGGCTTCTTCCCGCCTCCCGTGCGCTCCTCCTCCCAGCCCGAGCCCCCGGCTGCGCCCGAGCCCTCGGCAGGTGCGGCCCCGCCTCCGGGCCGTCCCCTCCGCGCGGGCCTCTCCCCGGACCCCGCCCCAGGCCCCTCTCCGGACGCTCCAGCTCCGCGTCCGGCCGGCCCCCTGACGCCCGCCCCCGGCCGGCAGCCCGTCTGCACCTCCGGTCCGGCCGCCGGAAAGTCCGCTCTCCGCGCCGGGCCGCCCCCTTCGGCCGCGCCCGGGCCCCGAGCAGCTCCGAGCCCCGCGTTCCCGGCACCCGTGCCGCTCCTGGAGCCCCAGCAGACGGCGGCTCCTGCGGAGCCCTCGCTCTGGCCAGGCCCCTCCCGCAGTCCGTGCCGGGCAGAGGCTCGTCTGCCCAGGCCCGCTCCCCACGAGCCGCTGCCCCTGCGGACGCGGCCGGCAGGAGCTCCCCTTCGGCGCAGGGACGCGCGCGTGGCGGGCGCCGCGCCTGCACGGGCCTCTCCAGGGCCCTCGCCTGGGCAGGCGGTCGGTCGGGGCCCAGCACTCGCTCCTCGCCGCGCGGAGGGCAGCTCCTCACTCGGCCCTGGGGCCCCGGGCGCTCCCACACGCTGTAGGGGAGGCCATTGCTCTCTGGGAGGTCCATGCAGCCATGGCGGGAGCTGTGCTAGAGTTGTCGGCAGAAACCAGGCTGCAGGGGGTGGAAACTTAGCTTTCTTTTTCCTTTCAAACCCTCCTTTTAGGAGCCAGTTCCAATTGGACCAAGCTCCCCCCACCTCTCTTCAGGAAAGTTGTTGTTATGCTGATTGATGGCTTGAGAGATGATTTTGTGTTTGGGTCAAGAGGTGTGAAATTTATGCCCTACACGACTTACCTTGTGGAAGAAGGAGCATCTCACAGTTTTGTGGCTGAAGCCAAGCCACCTACCGTTACTATGCCTCGAATCAAGGTAAACCCCTAACGCCAGCCGATGCACGCAATTCATGAAAGGGGCTGAGCCCTGGCTTCGTCCTAATTGGCACATTAGCTCTTCATTGTATAGGACTAGTGCCCCAGTGCATGAAATTCGTGCCCATTGAAAGGGGATTACTTAGAGGAAATAGCTTAATATTGCTATTTGCCCTTTCTCTATAATAAAGTGTCAGAGATGAAAGAAAGTTAGTAAAATGTGTATGAAAACCTTCCTCCTGTCAGAGTCTGGGGCACACCATGGGACAGAGTCAAGTCTCCCGCCCACTCACATGCACCTCAAAGCCTCGTGAGACCCAGACCCGGCCGTCCCCCGCCCCCCGCCCCCCCAATTGGGCTAGATTCAGACCCGGCCAGTCCCACCCTTGTCAAGCCCTGCGGGGCAGGGAGTGTAGCCTTAGGCCCCCTGGCCTGGTGCCAGGACGGGAGGCGTGGCGTGAAGCCCCCCAGCCCAGCCCAGGGTGGGGTGTGTGTCTTGAGGTCCTCCAAGCCCTGCTGGGGGGGGACACAGCCTGAGGCCCCATTTCAAGCCCTGCTGGGGGGGGGGGGGGAGGCCTGAGTTCCCCTATCAAGCGGGTGAGGGTGATTGCTCATTAAGGCTCCTTAAGGGAACTTGAACTCAGCTGTGGGTGCAGCTATCTTTGTGACGGGGCGATGTCCACTAGCACATTCTCTCTTTGTTAGAGTGGACTAGAGGCCCGTTGCATGAAGATATCCATTCAATAGGCCTCTCTTCCCTGGGCTTCCAGCACCCGGGACCCAGGCCTTTGCTGTCGCCAGAGTTTGCCTTCATCTTTGCTGCAGACTCAGGCCAGAGTCTGCGGTCTTTGTATTCATTGTGGCTCTCTGCTCCTGTAGATCCCTTCACTCCACCTCCACCCCCCACCCCCATCCTCCCTCTCATAGCAGGCGACCTGCCCGGGGTGGCCACCATCTTTGTCCTTCTAATTTGCATACTCACTCGGATTGGTTGTGGGCACAGCGGAGGTACGGTCAGTTTACATGTTTGTCTGTTATTAGGTAAGATGGTTTGGCTCTAAGAGGTTTAGAGGGCTCTCTTATAGTCTGTGACTTGTCCACATTTGAAATGCATTTGGTGCCCTCAGCCTGGCTGGGGCAGTGGACGGACATAAGATAGAACTGAGACCACGATTTGTACCCCTTTTCAAGGAGCAGGAGGAGTCCATGCTTCCTGGGAGGCATGAAGTACTGAAAGACAGCTAATCCAGGACAGCCTAGTCTCAGGGACGCCATCCTCCTTGCTACCCTGTTGTTTTCTGTACTGGTCATGAGGTCAGTTATCATCCTGGAGAGCCTTTAGGGTTCTCTAGTCCAGCCTCTAGAAGGGAAACTCAGACTTGCCCAGCAGTGAAGCAAACAGTGACTGACCCAGCAGGGTCTGGCCTCCACAGTTCTCGCTGTGTAAACTGCCTGCAGGTGCTCAGCTAGTGAGTGTGGCTTTCAAGTGCCTAGTGCAGGGGTGGGCAAACTTTTTGACTCGAGGGCCACAATGGGTTCTTAAACTGGACCGGAGGGCCGGAACAAAAGCATGGATGGAGTGTTTGTGTAGACTAATATAAACTCAAAGTAAGCATCGTTACATAAAAGGGTACGGTCTTGTGTGTGTGTGTTTTTTTTAATTCAATAGTTTTATTCACTGGATCCGGCCCTCGGGCCGTAGTTTGCCCAGCCCTGGCCTACTGCTTCACCCAGGAACTATGGGTAAAGAAAAGACTAAAGCTTTGTTAGGGACCATTTCCAAAGGAGGGAACAGGCTTGAAGTACCCAAGTCATGCGGGTGGAATGGGGGCTGGAGCACAAGGCTGCCTGGCTCCAATGACCGGCTGTCCTGAGGCAGCACACGGCAGCACTGCTGAGCAGGGTGACTGAGACAGGTCCTTCCCTCAGAAGGCAAGAGCCCCCAATTCCCAAAGCCATGGCAGCCACGGGAACCTCCAAGGAGATGACAGGCTGGAGTTCTCACTTAACACTTCCTACAGCCCCCAACTGCATGCTCCCTGGGGTGACAGCCCAGAGGGTAAGGAGTTCCACAGGGGAAGAAGTTGAAATGTCCATGAAACATGTGAAAAGATTCTTTTTACTTTACTAGTAATCATAGCAACTCAAATTAAAACCATCTGCAAGGCCAAGTTGTAAAAATTTAAAGATTGATGAGAAATGAGGTGAACACGTGTCTTCATTCTGAGAATAGAGCTGAACTGAGCCACCTGCCCCATCCAGGCCAATGTGGTCTCCAGCTCGTGCTACTCAACTGAGTGCCCTCCACTGTGCCTACTCACCCAGGCCTCGTGGCTGTCTGCCCGTTTACCTCCCCCTCGTCTGAGCTGCTTTTCCTCTCATGATCACATGTAGCTAGCTCCCATGCACACTGCCCTCTGGCTTGGAGCCTTTGCAGTTTACTGTGTCTGCCTAGGAAGGCCCCACCTCACCTCACCTCACCTCACCTCACCTCACCTAGACAACACTTCAATCTCAGGTCTCAACTCAAATGGTACTTCCATTGGAAGCTTCTTGAAGTAAATGCCCATTAAAATGGACTTGGTTAAATATATTGTGCATTCAAATATTGGGTGGAAATATGTTGTATATTCCCACACTAAAAACAGCCCCGGCTGATATGGCTCAGTAGATAGTGCCAGCCCTTGCACTGAAGGGCCGTGGGTTTGATTCCCGGTCAAAGGCACATACTGGGTTGCAGGTTCCATCCCCAGCCCGGTTGGGGCGTGTGCAAGAGGCAACCGATTGATGTTGTCTGTCCCCTCCGTGTCTCGCCACCCAACTTTTCCAGTCTTTTAAAAGGAAAAAATATCCTCACGTAAGGGTTAACAAGTGTGTGTGTGTGTGTGTGTGTGTGTACGTGTACACATATATATGTAGTTTTTATAGCTGTTTTTTTCTAGGGAAAGAAATTCGTGGTTATTAATTGGAAAACAAAACCAAGCTGTAAAATTATTTACATAGTCTGTTAACCATTTTGGTGGAAAATGTATCTTTGTGTAAATTCGTTTGTATACAGAAAAAAAGTATTAAAGGGTACTTGCCCAAAATAACCGGTTTCTTTAGGTGTAGAATTTGGGGTAAGAGAGAGGCTCACGTTTTAAAAAATAACTTTAGCCCTTACTGATTTGGCTCGGTGGATAGAGCGTCTGCCTGCAGACTGAAAGGTCCCAGGGTCGATTCCAGTCAAGGGCATATGCCCAGGTCGTAGGCTCAATCCCCAATGGGGGATGTCCAGGAGGCAGCTGATCCCCACCATTCTCTCTCATCAGTGATTTTTCTTTCTCTCTCCTCCTCCTCTCCCTTCCTCTCAGAAAAGAATTAGAAAAATATATTTTTAAAAAGAAAAAGAAATAACTTTAGCCCTGGCCAGTGTGGCTTGGTTGGGTGTCTCAGTTAGGTGTCCTTCCTCTGCATCGGAGGGTTCCTGGTTCAATTCCTGGTCAGGACTCACGTCCTGTTGTGGGCTCCGGCTGGATGTTTCGCCTTTACCTCTGTTGCATCGAGGTTATGGAAGTCCACTACACTTGTCTTCATCTCTCTAGAAATCAATTTTAAATTTAAAAAAAAAAAAATTCCTTTGTTGAGATAGGAATCCAGCACATGCTGTACTGGTCATTAGGCCAGTTATAATCCTGTGCACAGGCTGATGCCTCTCAGGACAGGCTGATGCAGTCCAGCACATGCATTTGTATGTGCATAGTTGGACGAGACATAACGTGTGAATATCCATGCTCTGCTCCTCACTTGAGATTGACCTCGCCCAGGGGTGGTGGCTGCTGTCACTGTTATTTTGTTTGTGTGACATGACTTGCCTAAACTAGGTAGGCTAGGGAGTTTCCCCCTTAGTGTAGTCTCTGAGGTTGTTTTTCTGATTCTTGTTTTTAGTTTTAATCTAGTATTTCAAGGGTCACTCGGGGTCAGCATAGGCTAGTGATTGGTGAGAAGTTGTGCATAAAGACCTAATGCGGTGAGACCACCCTTAGTGGGGTCATGCGTGGGACGAGCCAGATGCTCACTGGCCTGGGACTTTCGCTTCCGTCCTGACTCTCCCTTTCTCTGAGGGTAGGCCTGTCCAGCCAGCAGGAACTAGTAGGCAGGCCTCCCTCTCCAGGCTCCTGAGTGTACACGCAGCCTTGCAGGTGCCAGGAATAGGTGGAGCTGCTGGGGCTCCACCACACCTATCTCATCTCTCCACTCCCCTTCTGAAGTCTGGGCTGGTCTCTTACCACAGCCAGCACGGCGCCTCGGCAGCTGTTGAGATGGCCTTGCCATGGATGCCACACCCTGGCATGGCTCTGTCCCTGGAGCCAGCTCCAAGTCGAGATCCCTCCTGTCCTCTGCTCCTGCAGCACGGAGCCAGGGCAGAGGGCGCAGCCCCTTTAAAGCACTGTGGGGCCTCGCGGTGCTTACTGGGACCTTGCAGTTTGTCTTGAGTGAGAACTTCTCAACAGATTGTCTATCCTTAGTGAGTTTTCAAAGTCCCCAAATGGTGGTTTTGACAGTTTTATCCAGAGTCATCTTGCCCTTGGGGGAGGAAATGGGGCGAGCTCACGTGCATTCTAGACGCCCAGTGAACACGTGTGTTTGCTCTTGGAGAAGTCTTGGCAGGTACATGCCTGTTTGTTTGCATTGCACAGGCCCGGACACTTGTGTGTGGGTTGTTGGGAGATACCAACCACAGAGACGGCGGCCTCTTGGACTCTGGGCTAAAATGAGGGAGGCTGTTGACTTACTCCAATCGCAGGAAGGGGTGAAGATGTCAGCAGCTCCCACACCCCTCTCCCAGAAATTATGGGGCCGTATGGTGGGGTTAGGGAGGGGTCCTCCTCAGCACACCTGGGCCAGCTTCCCCGGGGGAACTTCGGAGAGGGGTGTGGGAGCTGCTCTTTCACTTGGGATTGGACATAGAGTCTCTGGTTTGTGAATTGGGACATGGAGTTTGCAGACGTGAAGCTCAGGTGAGAGGCTGGCTGTGGTGTGAACACACAGGTCACTCACTTTGGCTCTTCTCCTCTGGCACTGCCGTCGTCTGGCTCCCTCAGTGCCTCCTCTCTCTTTGTCTGAAATGGGTCGGCATTTGCGGTGAAGCGTTCTGGTTTTGCCAGAATCTGCGGGTAGCTGAACCCATTTGTCGTAAGACCCACACCCCAGTACTGGAGATGCCCTACTCTTAGCTTGCATCTTTCATCCGTGTCGTGGCCAGCGCCCCTTCCCCTGCTGCACTTTGGGCCCCAGAGTCTAATCCGAGAGCGTTCCCTCCTGCAGGCGTTGATGACCGGCAGCCTCCCTGGCTTCGTGGATGTCATCAGAAACCTCAACTCCCCCGCTCTGCTGGAAGACAATGTCGTCACACAGGCAAAAGCCGCAGGGAAGAGGATCATCTTCTATGGAGACGAAACATGGGTGAAGTTATTCCCAAAGCACTTTGTGGAATATGATGGGACGACCTCATTTTTTGTGTCAGATTATACAGAGGTCAGTGTTTAAAATAAGAAACATAGATCCTACTAGACAGAGAGGCAGCGTTGTCTGTGTGGTGCTTGTTACTCTGTCGGGAGGGTGTGGAGACAGCACAGGTGTGGTTCACTTGCACCGTGACAGCCAGGGGCGTGAGCCCGGTGCAGGTGTGAGCACGGCTCTCTGGAGACTGAGCACCAGTTGGCAAGTGTCAGGGAGCCAGGGAGCTGGGTGCGCAGCGGAGTGGGGACGTC
Source organism: Vespertilio murinus (assembly GCA_963924515.1). Taxonomy (NCBI): domain Eukaryota; kingdom Metazoa; phylum Chordata; class Mammalia; order Chiroptera; family Vespertilionidae; genus Vespertilio; species Vespertilio murinus. The sequence goes on along the minus strand of CAWUQJ010000029.1, from coordinate 274,821 downwards.
CCAGTAGGATGGAGTGGTGGCAGCCTCGGGCTCGGCCTCAGACAGAGGCCGCTGGTTCCTCTGCAAGTGGGTCAGTGTCGAGTGGGAGGCACAGGGTCAAGGGCAAGCTGGGTGGGTGGTCCTGAGAGGCGTCAGCCTGTGCTGGGAGTGCTGCTTCACCAAGGGGAGGAGTGATGAGAGCCCTCGTTGAAAAGTTGAGCCTGGGTGCAGAGGGAGACCCTAAGGGCAGTGGCACCACATGTCTGGACTTGGCTTTAGGGTGGTCAGCGTAGCACCCCCACACCTGTCCGTTGGCTGGCACAGATGCCCTCTGCTGCAGTGGCCTGTGCAGCATAGCCATGCTGGCCAGCAGCAACTGGGCCCCTCCCCGTCCTGTGTACAGTCACTCAGAAACACGTCTCTGCTGTAGGCTTCTCAGTGGGAGGGAGGTGGGCCAGGGGAAGGGTTGGGGCTGACCAGGCTAAACAGCTCTGTTGGGGGCTGCTGGTCACAGAATGCTGTCTTCTCCCTCCCGGGACAGCTCTCCTGCTGGTCACTTGAACCCTGGGCACTGTCCCGTGCTCACTAACTGCCCTCCCTCTCTAGTTGGGTCCTGGGTCCTTGCTCAGTGCAGCCCCTGTGGTGCCCACAGAGATGTTCTCGGAGCAGACCCTGCTCGGTCCATCTGTACAACATACTCTGCAGCCTAGAGGTTTGAAACGATGCCAGGGAAAGTTCCGTCTCACCTGATGCTTGTTTAATTCTTTATGGCAGTTTTTGTTTTGTTTTTTTCTTGGTCTTTTCCAACCTCCCACTCGTCCTGTCACCTCAACTAAACCTGGGATTTATAGTGACCGCACCCTTTCTTGGGGAGTGAAGATCTAGGCTGTACGGGAGCTCTTGACATGCACTTTCCCCTAAAGGTGGACGATAACGTGACGAGGCACTTGGATAAAGTATTGAAAAGAGGGGATTGGGATGTGTTAATCCTCCATTACCTGGGGCTGGATCACATCGGCCACATTTCTGGGCCCAGCAGCCCCCTGATTGGGCGCAAGCTCAGCGAGATGGACAGCATCCTGATGAGAATCCACACCGCACTGCTGTCAGAGGTAAGTTGCACTTCAGAGGGTCTTGGTGCCAGGAGGTGCTTGTGCCCGCACTCGCCAGGAAAAATTGAGCTGGCACGTGAGCTCAGGAGACCTGAGTGAATGTCACACCCACCGTCCCTCGGCAGCCTCTGCTGGCACCATGTCACTGTGATGCTCACCTGCCTGGTCCCGCCTCCAGTGGCTCTGTCTCTGCCATCACCATCCCTCCTGCCCCTGCTTCCTGAGTGCCTTTGGGACGCTGAGCCTGCCTGGGTGTCTGCAGGGTGTGGGCACCAGCCTGGAGGGCAGACAAGAAGCACAGTAACCAAGTGCATCAGGGCTCTTTTTTAAAATACATTTTATTTATGTCGGGGGCGGGGGGGGGGAGGGAGGGGGAGAGAGACATCCGTGATGAGAGAGAATTCTGGATCAGCTGCCTCCTGCACCCCACCCCCACCCCCCACCGGGATTGAGCCTACATTGAGCCTGGGCATGTGTCCTAATCGGGAATCGAACCATGACCTCCTGGTTCATAGGGCAACACCCAACCCCTGAGCCATGCCATCCAGGCTGCATGCGTATTCTTGAAGGTGATGTGCCACTGGGCAATGGGGCAGGAGGAGGGAACTGCATCTGAGGGTCTTGGTTTTCTGCAGCCTGGGAAGTCATGGGAGATGTGAGCAGAGGCTGGGCAGGAAGGGGCCGATGTGCCAGGCCAAGAGCAAGGGTGAGGTGGAGCTGCCAGGCACGTCCTGGGCAGCAGAGGTCATGGCTGGAGCCCCTGGGGCAGGAAGGTGGCTGCGTTTGACACATGCCGAGTAATGTGCCAGCCCTCTCACAGCTCGGAAGTGGCAAAGAGGTCTGGGCCCAAATCCTCTGCCCTGAGAGGCCCTGTGTCCACGCCCGCTGTGCTGTGTGACCTCCACGTGATTCTGTTTGTCTCATCTATGACATTATTTGACCTTGACCTTGACCTTGACCTTGACCTGACTGTGAGCTCATACAGGTAAAAGGACAAAAAAACACTAAGTTAGGAAGCAACTGCTTATCACAGCTGAAATCTGACGTTGGTTTCTCAGCAAATACGTGTTCCCGGTGTCAATGCCGTTGAAATGGCCCCTTTGCCTTGCAGGAGAGGGAGGCCCTCTCGCCCAGCCTGCTGGTTCTCTGTGGCGACCACGGCATGTCCGAGAGTGGGGGCCACGGGGCCGCCTCCTTGGAGGAAGTCAGCACCGTGCTGCTCCTCACCAGCTCTGCGTTCGCGAGGAAGCCCGGTGAGGACGTAGGCATGGCTAACGAGCTGACACTGCATTGCACTGCTGTTTTCTGTCACCTGGCTTTAGTTTTAAAACTATTCTTGGAAGCCAAGTTTGAAATATCCTGAGCAATGGCAGAATGAAAATTAACAGGGCGAAGGGCAGTCAGGATTGGGGGTTTAGGGTTCTTGCCCCGATGACTACAACACAAATGTCCTTTGTGGGAATTCAGGTATACGGATGCCCCGTAGCTTAGCGACTTTGGAGGCACATATATGAATTGAGAAACAGAAGTGCTTGCATCCCCTTAAAAGTGCCCACTGTTAGGAAGTCCAGGTTGAATAGCCGTGTCCATAGGAGTCACCAGACCAGTCCGAGCAGTGTTAACTGAGGACTCATCTGTCATCACTGACACACCAGTTCTGCACCCAAACACACGCGCCCCGCTGGCCCCCACCCCCACCCCCACCCCGCCCCCCGCCTCAGGCCAGTCTGTCTCCAATACCTTCCACGTGGGCCTGCCTGTGCCCGTCCTTCCATGCTGCTGTTCTTGTGGACGCCATGGCTTCCTCTCCCAGTTCCTTGCCATCACCCAGCACTGTTGGAGGGTGCCCACGAGGGCACCAGCCTCTACCCCGCCACCCTCGCTCGGACCTCAGCACGGCCTCTGTACCCCACCATCCCTCGCTCGGACCTCAGCAGGGTGACCGCCAAGCAGAGTGAAAGCCCTGCACCGGAAACAACTTCTTCCCTGCATTTCTCGTCCTGCCCAGGGGCCTGAGCTCCTGTGGTGGAAATGGCACCATGTGAAAATGTCTTCACAAACACTTGTTCACGGATGTTCACAGCAACAATCCATGGCAGCCAAGTGGAAACCCAAGCCCTGATGAGTTTGCTGAGCATGGTGCGTCCACACGGCAGATACCACCAAGCAGGGCAGCAGGAAGAGTGAGGGTGGGCGGGCAGCAGGGCTGACTCGGAGGAAGAGGACAGCTGGGCTGGTTGGGAGGCCTGTTCCTGTGGCTGTGGCTGTGGCTGTGGCTGTGGCTGTGGCTGTGGCTGGGAGGCTTGTGGCTGTGAGGGCAGATGGTCTGGAGGGCTTGGGGTGGTGGTGTTTAACTTGTTGATTTGCTTAAGAATCTCGTTCTATTCTACAGACTGCACTCCTTTTGTTCTTTGAGTCAGTGTCAGTTTTAGAACTTTTCTGTGAGTGGTCCCCACCACTCCCACCCCCCTCCAGCAAGTTGTCCTCATTAGGTTTGGAATGCAAGGAGCCCTGGGGCACGTGGTTCTGTGCCCAGGAGAGAGGGCCCTGCAGTGCTGCAGAGTGAAGCCTGCTGTGTGAGCACACTGCGTCCATTCGTCAGTGGGTGGGGGCTGGCACATTCGTGAACAAGTGTTTGTGAAGACATTTCCATGTGGTGTCTTTTTTTTTAATTATTATTATTATATATATATATGTTTATTGATTTCCGAAAGGAAGGTACAGGAGAGAGATGAAAACATCAATGACGAGAAAGCATCACTGACCGGCTGCCTCCTGCACGCCCCTCACTGGGATGGAATCCACAGCCTGGGCTTGGGCCCTGACCAGCTGGGTTGTGTGGCGTCCTTTTCTTCCAGGACAGCTCTGGCCCTCCCTCGGTGCTGTTGCTGTCGGGCGCACTCTGGAGGGCACAGCCAGTTCTATGCGCAGCGACTGGCTGTGCAGTCAGGGTGAGATGCAGCCCCGCAGTCTCAGCACGGCAGCTGGGCCCCCAGTGTCAGTGCCCAGGGCTTTGTTTTGTTTCGGAACAAGCCCTCAATGGAAGAGACTGTGAGGAGAAAGATAGATAATGTTGGAGTGGAAAACTTCTAAGTGTAAGTAACTCAGGAGGCATCAGTAGAGAGTTGGTCAGAAAAGAAGAATACATTTGACCCAATTAAAAATTTTTTCATACAACACAAAATTACCATAATCAAAGCTAAATCTCTACAAACTCGCCCTAGAGGGAGAGGCTGGCCCACCTGCATCAGGTGTCTGGGCGAAGTGGGGGAGGTGCTTTCTCCACAGGGAAGAGGACGCCTGTGCTGAGCTTCCTGTCCAGGGCCTCACAGGGCCTGGGGCAGAGCCAGGCCTGAGCCCAGGTCCTGATTCACCCAGGCTCCTTGCAGGGTCCGACAGACACCAACCCCTGCTTAGCACAAAGAGCTGCAGGTGCGCAGGCCAGGCCGCTGGGCAGCCTCCCGCTGCTTTCCTAGAGGCGCCCCGAGGGGCTGTGAGCACCACTCTGCATCCAGAGGGCGGGGCCACCAGGGCCCCTCTGCCGAGCCACCTGCTCTCTGTGCCGCAGTCCCCCAGGCGCCGTGACTGCCGGGGAAGCTCCGTGCAGATCCACGGGGAACAGTTTGGAGAGGGTGATTGGGTGCCTTGTCGAAGGTCAGTGTGTCCGTCGCTCACCCTGCTTTCTCCGTAGGTGAAGTCAGGCCCCCAGAGCGTGTGCAGCAGACCGACCTGGCTGCCACCCTGGCGGTGGGGCTCGGCCTGCCCATCCCGCAGCACAGCGTGGGCCGCGTCCTGTTCCCCGTCATGCAGGGCAGAGCCATGCGGGAACAGCTGAGGTTCCTACACTTGAATGCAGTGCAGCTCAGCAGGCTGCTGCAAGCAAGCGTCCCGGTGTACGAGAGAGGTGAGTGGTGGCCACCCTCTGGCAGGCTGGGGCTCCCGTGTGCCTGGTCCTCACTGCTGCTGGCTACGTGACTGCTCTGCTTCCAGAGCTCGGCCCTCACCGTGAGGCCCTTGTCTCAGTCACCTGCTCCCATAAGTGTATTCAGTCAACAAGTGTTAATTCTTGCCCCTCAGCTTCTGTTTGGACAGCAGGGCCGGGCTGCCCTCTCGGAGCGCAGCTTGAGAGGGAGAGCAGGAGGTGGCTATTGGTGCAGGTGGCCAGGGCCTGGGAGGGAGCATGTGGCAGACACAGGGTCGGCAGGGAGGGGGGGATGCCTCACTTTAGGGGAATGGAGGGGCTGAGTGGCTGGAGCAGAGGAGGGCACAGGACGGGAGGTCGGGTGTGGGGCCTCTGGGGCCCTGGCTGGGATAGGCACTCTTGCTTTTGTCCCGAGTTGCAGAGCCTGAGCTCTGCAGCCGGCACTGAAAAGGCTCTGGGCCGGGAAGGCTGGGGCACGGGGAGAGTGGGCCCAGGTGGTGGCGGTGGCGGTGGCGGTGGCGGTGGAGCTGGAGCCAGGACGGGAGAGGGTGGTCTGGATGCTGACCGCATGCAGGGAGGGCTTGCTGGTACCCTGGACATTGGCCCGAATAAGCCCAAGCTAAGGTCTGACGCAGGCTTCTGTGAACAGTGAAGGAAGTGTGGGGTGGCTGTACAGAGGTGGGAGTGGCTACTGGGGAGCAGGTTCACCAGGTGGTGCTCGTCGGTGAGGGGTAGGTGTCGAGGAAGCCAAGTAGCCAATGAAAGAATTTCCTCAAGCAGGAACTAGCACCCTGGCAGAGGCAGTGCCCTCGGGGCTTAGGTGCAGGCAGTGCCAGAGGGTGGCGAGGGCTCACCTTGGCTGTGACGGAGAGCTGGGCAGCACACCACTGGGCGGCGGCGGGGTGGAGGCCTCAGGGAGCCCAGACTCCTGGGGTGGCTCTGCTGGAGGCGGGAGAGGGCCCTGAGCACCAGGGAGCCCCCGAAAGGAAGTCCTTGCTTCTGGCCCTGCTCTGAGGAGGCTGGCTGGCCTTGGGGAGCCAGCAGCTACTGGGAATGGGCTTTCTGCAACAGCCCCGCTTTGCACAGCGGAGGCAGAGGCCATCCTGCCCAGAGGACTCGCGATTCAGAGCCGGTAGAAGACACAAGCTATTGCTGAGAGGCAGGCCGGTTAGCCATGCGAGGTGGGGGCGGGAAAATGGGGGTCGTGGATGTGGTGGAGAAGCGTCGGGCACCCATCCGCCCAGTCCTCACGCAGCGCGAGCATGGGAAGGTGTTTTTGAAGTTGTCATCTGTTAGCATGATGTATTTCTGGGTGGTTTTCCATTACAGGAGCGGGGGAGGGGGAGCAAGGGAGGAGAGAGGCAAGGCCGGGGCGGAGGCAGAAGGGTGGGGGAGGCTGGCTGGAAGGAGGTAGAGGGTGCTGGCCCATGACCGGCCCACGCAGGAGGGTTCTTGGGCGCCAGCTGTCAGGTTCTCCCACTGGCCGCGGAAGCACACTGGGAACCAGCGCCACGGCTGCTGCGTCCACAACCTGTTCTTCTTCTTGCCAGAGCCTGGATTCGAACAGTTTAAAATGTCGGAGAGGCTGCACGGAAACTGGGTCAGACTGTACTTAGAGGACAATAACTCGGAAGTCCTTCTCAACCTGGGAGCCAAGGTCCGCAGGCAGTACCTGGGCACCCTGAAGACCCTGAGCCGGGCCGTGAGCAGCCAGGTGGCCCAGTACGACATCTACTCGATGGTGGTGGGCACCATCGTGGTTCTGGAGGTAGGAGCCCTCACGGAGCGGAGCGAGGCTCCCTGTGGAGCTGGCTCGATACCCCAGCCCGAGCATTACACTGGAGCGTCTGCAGAACATCAGTGTTTCCAAATCGGGACTAGTTTTCCTTCTGGCTCACGTGTGCCCTTGTGCACAGTCCTGTCCGGGCGGGCGGCTGGAGGCGTGGTTTGGGCCGTTCCCTGCGGCCCATTGTGGACCAGCCGTGCTTTCTCGCTCAGGTCCTCGCCCTGCTCCTGCTCAGCGTCCCGCAGGCCCTGGGTGCCGCAGCCGAGCTGGAGGTCCCTCTGTCGCCCGTGTGTTCTCTGCTTTTCTACTTGGCGTTCCTGCTTCTCTGGGCCGTGCACGTGGTCGTGTGCACCTCAGCCGAGAGCTCCCGCTACCTGTGCAGCCTCGCGTGGCCCGTGGCGGGCGGCGTGCTGGCGCTGGTCTCCGCGCTGCTCTGTGGGGTCTTGTCCACTCTGACCAGGACGTGTGTGAATGGGAAGCTCCTGAGGAGGGTAAGGCTGGCTCTCAGGTGGGACGTGTCTCCCTGTGTGAGCCGTCCTTTGTACTTTAGCACCTCTCCCTCCCGCCGTGTGCGGCAGGCACAGCGTGGCTGAGCCGGGGAGGACAGCCTGTCCTCAGGCTCTGGGCCCACCTCACACTCTCAGCTCCGTGCTGACAGGTCCCAGACCTTGCCTGTCAGGTGGGAAGACAGGGTCCCGGTGACAGAGGGCGGGAGAGGGAGAGAGATGGAAGAAATTCTCTCAGTGATGCGAGAGAATCATTGATCAGCTGCCTCCTGCACGCCCCACGCTGGAGATCGAACCTATAATCCGGGCATGTGCCCTGACCAGGAATCGAACCCTGACCTCCGGGTTCATAAGTCAACCTCAACCCCTGAGCCAACTGTCCTTAGTTTTAAATGCTTCCAGTTGGCACATGGGAGGGATGGTATGTGATGCCAAGTTGGTCGTTTCAGTAAAATGAGCGAATGTTTCAGTGGAAACTTCCTGGATTTCTGGAAAATTCATGGCTGCATTCTTGGGAAATAGCATTGAGGTTCTTTGGTTTTAGTAGCGGGAACTGGCTGTGGCTGCCTGATGACCCAGGCTCGAGAGGACGAAAGATGTGTATGAAGGGCTGGGGCCAGGGGGCCGGGCCCAGGTCTCTCAACCCCCACATTGCCCAGGTGGTGTGGGTCTGGGCACCCACTCTCGTCACCGGGCTGAGGAGAGCAGGGGGAGCACCCGCTGAGTGTCTCCGTGGGCTCTGTTCCGGGCCCAGCACGCGGCCAGTCGTGTGCGGTTTTCAGATTTCCCTCACAAAGTGCACCTTCCTCGCAGAGCCCAGCTCCTTCCTCCAGGAGGTGGTCCGAGCTGGACTTCCTCATCCTGGCGGGGACTGTGGGCCACGTCCTGAGCCTGGGGGCAAGCAGCTTCATCAAGGAGGAGCACCAGACCTGGTACTTCCTCGTCAGCACCCTGTGCTTGGCTCTGTGTCACGAGAGCTACAGAGCCTGCTTTCTGGGGGACGACGGGGAGTCTCGGCATTGCTCCGGCCCGGCATCGGCTCTGCGGGACAGGAGCGTCAGCTGTGACGTGTTAGAGCTCGACCAAGCACGCAAGAGCCCCTCTTCCCTGGACGGACTCGGCGGCCGTGAGAAGTACATGACGCTGGCCAGCCCGTGGCTGGTCCTCAGCTGCTGCCGGCTGCTGCGGGCTCTGAACCAGACGGGGGTGCAGTGGGCCCACCGCCCTGACCTGGGACACTGGCTCACCAGGTGAGAGCAAACGCCGTGGCTGCAGCTAGCTGGCCAGCAGTCGACTTTTTACACATGGGGCCCGTTTTCCATGTTCAGGATAGTAGTGGTATTTGAGATGTGAAGAATTAGAAAAATATACCCTAACCCAGGGGTGGGCAAACTTTTTGACTCGAGGGCCACAATGGGTTCTTAAACTGGACCGGAGGGCCGGAACAAAAGCAACCTGACCGTGCTGGCACTCTCCTCTTGGGCTGCTGGTGAAGGAGCGGAGGGGAGAGCAAGAGAACCCTCCGCTCTTTGGGCTCCGCGGGCCGGATAGAACAGCCGAACGGGCCATAGTTTGCCCGCAGCTGCCCTAGCCCATGAGTTGATGTTGAAAAGCAAACTTGTATAAGGCTAGCCTAATGGGGTTGGTTTTATTGCCGAATCACCAACCGCATTTAAGAACCTGTGAGCGAGGAGCTGGTTCTGCCCTGGCCAGCTGCTCCCGGCAGGACAACAGGACAGGCTGTGAGGATCATGGTCAGAAGCCCTCGACGTCCAGTGGCTGGGCGGGGGTGCTGCTTCAACACTTGAGAGACGTGCAGCAGGTGAAAACCAGACAGGAGAGGTGTCCTCATGACAGTTAGAGGGAGATGCGTGGCTCCCGGAGCGGGATGCCCCGTGGGAAGCACAGGGCCTGCCCAGCAGCTCCTCACCTGTGCAGGGAACGTGTGGTGGCCCAGAGGGACACGCGTGGCGTCGCGGGGTGGACCGCTGTGGACAAGAAGCGGGGCGTCAGGGCAGCAGTCCTTCAGTGTACATCGTGAGCACCTCAGTCTGCATTTCAGTCACCAACCATGGTCTTCCGTGCTTGTCAGGAAAGTCAGCCATTTTTAGCAGTCTTAGGAAGCCACTCAGCCGAGACCCAAGCCTCGCGAGCTGCACTTGTGGGTAATTCCTGGTCTTTCCTTCCCATTCAGCCCTGACCACCAAGCCGAACTCTCCATCCTTGCCACCCTTTCCCTCCTCGCCATCTTCGCGCTGGTTCAGAGCCGGTGCTCCCCGCTGTCCAAGGGGACCCTGGCGCTTGGCCTGCTGGGAGTCTACTGCTACAGAACAGCCACTGGCCACCTGCTGTCCCCATGGCAACAAGGCAGCAAGGACCTTTCCAGGTAGTGTGCTGCGGCCCCGGGCTTGTTTAAGGTCTCTGGTTGTGAAGGGACACCTGCCTGCTGCCTTTAGGACGCTGGAGTTTGTTGTTGGTGAAGTGGTTTCACCGACAGATCTGGGGCCTGACTGCGCATGCTCAGTGAACTGACCACTTCCCTTGTCCTGGTGGGAGACACAGTAACTCGGCAGTGAGATGTTTGAGGGCCATCTTTTTAAAAAACCAGGAGTCTCAAACTCGGTGTTGCTTGGTCACTGAGATAGACGAGAGAGTGGGTGTTGCCCTGCGTCTGGGAAACGCAGCAGAAAGCTAACTCACCAGGTCTTTGGGGATCCCTGAGGAGCTTCGTGCCACTGAGCCTGGAGACACGCCGCGGCGGGTCAGGCAGCTGCTGTCTCCTGGAGGTGGGTGGGCCCTCCGACCCAGGCATCCCCTTCAGCAGCGAGGAGACCAGAGGCAAGGGTGCTCTGCTCTCCAAGGCATTGGCACTGCTCCTGGGGAGGCAGCAGGGCCAGGCACGGGGGCGCCTGAGCCTCTGAGCGAGCGAGGAGGCTTGTTCTGGGCTCACAGCCCCGGCATCTGCTGCAGCGTGTTTTCACAGGACACGCAAAGACGCGGAGCAGCAGGCTGTGCCTGTGTGGCCCGAGCTTGTGAAGCAGGGGCATCGCTGCTCATGCTCCTGTGACACTCACCGATGGATGTCACTGGCCTCCATTTCACTAGTGCTGAATTGCTTTTCTTCTTGAAAACTACATTTTATTGATTTTTTTACGGAGAGGAATGGAGAGGGAAAGGGAGAGTTGGAAACATCGATGAGAGAGAAACATCGACCAGCTGCCTCCTGCACACCCCCTACTTGAATGTGCCCGCAACCAAGGTATACGCTCTTGACCGGAATCGAACCTGGGACCTTTCAGTCTGCAGGCCGACGCTCTATCCAGTGAGCCACACCGGTTAGGGCTGTGTTGCTTTTCTGATCATCTTCACAAAGGTCCAGCTGAAAGCTGAGGGCCCTGCCAGGCTGGGTAGGTGGCTGAGGGGCACAGGGTACCCCTGGAAATGGCCTGCCAACTACAGTGGGCAGTCAGGAATGCCAGGGGCCTGGCTGCGGGGACTTCACCCAACAGGGAGGCCCGCTGGGGGCAGCGTGGTGTGCAGGCATCTCAAAGGATGTACACTGTGTAGTCTGAGGCTGGGCACATGCTGGAGGTGGAAGTCCCCTTTCCGGGTGTTTGATACAGGTGTCTGTGACACACAAACGCCTCCTTTCCTCTCTGGTTGACGCTCCAACTTCAGCATCGCTCGCTTCAGAGCTTGGGGCAGGGTCCTCCTCTTACAGAGGCTGTAGGCCGGTGCCCCCTATGGTGACTCTGCTGCTGGGTTCACACGCCTCCTGCCCCAGCCTCTCTGTCCCATTGCTCGTCCCCTCATGCTTCAGAGCCGCTCATCCCAGAGCAGTCTTGAGTCCAGAACCCCTGACAGCTGCTTCTCCCCTCTCGGGCCCCAAGGTGCTGCTGCCCGTCCATCTTCTGAAACGTGCCTCTACCGTTCACTCCTGGCTCTCCTCACACGTGAGCCCATGCATGGGAAGCCAGGCCTCGCCTCAGTGGCGCTCTTCCTCCTGGCTGCCCGGCATTCAGCCCACCCGGCATTGCAGGCACAGAGCCCAGCCCTCCCCTCTTAAGCTCTGACCACTCAGGCCTCTGCTGCATTCTCTTTGATCCTGAAGCTCTATCGTTTGCTCAGCCTGGGCAGGCTGTGCCTGACCGCATCTCCGTTGCGGGGTGTGGCCCATGGCAGGCCTCAGTGGACAGCGTTCCACTGTTTGAATTGAACACGTCATACTGAAAGATAATGTTTTAAAAGTGCATAAGTCTTCCTAAGAAATATATATTATTTTGATTATTTAGTTTAAAATTCTCACTTAGCCAAAACCGGTTTGGCTCAGTGGATGGAGCATCAGCCTGTGGACTGAAGGGTTCCAGGTTTGATTCCGGTCAAGGGCATGTACCTTGGTTGCGGGCACTTCCCAGTAGGGAGTGTGCAGGAGGCAGCTGATTGATACTTCTCTCATCGGTGTTTCTCTATCCCTCTCTCTTCCTCTCTGTAAAAAAAAAAATCAATAAAATATATATTTTTTTAAATTAAAATAAAATTATTACTTAGCGTTACTGTATGTGCTTCTTTATTTTGAGAGGATGTTTATGGAAGCTGGGGACAGGAAAACAAGGAAGGGCTTCGGGCCGGGGGAAGCTCCAGGAGAGCCCAGTGGGGCACCTGGCTTCGCTTTAAATGACCAGCCTTTCTGGTATAAAATACTTTATGATTTCTTAAAATTTATTTATTGTCTAAAGTTTTACAGCTGTCTCCTTTTCCCCCAGTTGACCCCCCTCCTCCTCTCCTGCAGCCATTCCCACCCTGGGCAAGCCCCCACCGCCCCAGGGTCTGTCCATTGTTTATGCTAACATGTGTGCATACAAGTCCTTTGGTTGCTCTCTAACCCCCTGCCCCTACCATGTGTCTCTGGATTATTCTTGTTCATCAAATTATGTTGATCATTATATCCTACACATGAGTGAGATCATGTGATATTTATCTTTCTCTGACTGACTTATTTCGCTTAGCAATAATGCTCTCCAGGTCCATCCATGCTGTTGCAAATGGTAAAAGTTCCTTCTTTTTTATAGCGGCATAGTATTCCATTGTGTAGCTGTACCACAGTTTTTTAATCCAGTCATCTGCTGATGGGCAGGTAGGTTGTTTCCAAATCTTAGCTGTGGTGAATTGTGCTGCTGTGGACATAGGGGTGCATAAATTCTTTCTGATGGGTGTTTCTGGTTTCTTGGGATATATTCCTAGGAGTGGGATCACTGGGCTAAATGGCAGTTCCATTTTTAACTTTTTAAGGAAACTCCACACTGTTGTCCACAGCGGCTGCACCAGTCTGCATTCCCACCAGCAGTGCAGGAGGGTTCCTTTTTCTCCGCATCTTCCCCAGCACTTGTAATTTCTTGATTTGTTAATGATAGCCATTCTGACAGGCGTGAGATGGTACCTCATTGTCGTTTTGATTTACATCTCTCAGTCAATCAAATTAGTGACTTTGAAAGTGTTTTCATGTCTCTCGGCCTTCTGTATGTCCTCTTTCGAAATGTGTCTATTTAGGTCCTTTGCCCGTGTTTTGATTGGCTCGTTATCTTCCTTTTGTTAAGTTGTATGAGTTTTCTGTAAATTTTGGAGATTAAACCCTTATCTGAAATATCATTGGCGAATAAGTTTTCCCACACAGTGGGCTTTCTTGTTGTTGTGTATGACATTTTTTTTAAACCTTTATGGTTAAGAGTATTACAAGTATCCCCCTCTCCCCCATAACCCCTTCCACTTGGTCCCGTCCCACCTGAGACTTTCATCGCCTTATTGTCTGTGTCCATAGGTGATGTGTATCTATTAAGATGCAAAGTGTCCCCTCGGGAGTTGGACTCGGAGGCCGCGAGTTCGATCGCTCGCTATGACATGCGCTGACCACCAGGGGGTGGCGCAGAATGAAGGAAAGCCCCAGCTGGCAGCCAGGGAAGGGAGGCCCTGGCCTGGCAGCCAAAAGGCCCCAATTGGCCCTGATTGCCAGCCAGGACTAGGGACCCTACCCACGCACGGATTTTGTGCACCAGATCTCTGTAAAAGCCCAAGTGACCTTTAAGACTGTTGCTATGACACACACTGGCCAGCAGAGGGCAGATATTCAATGCAGGAGCTGCGCCCTGGTGGTCAGGGCACTCCCACCGTGTGAGCACCGCTCAGCTGACAGATCCGACCTGGCGGCCCACCAGTCCAGCAGCAGCCACTCACTCCCTCATTAGTCCTGCGGGTCCAATCTCCAAAGAATGGGCCAGGCACCAACGGACCAGCGCCACCCTTCTGGAAGTCGGCCTCAGGCACCACAGCTGCTTCTGCTCCTTAGACGCTCCCCCAGGAAGAAAGGATGTGAAAGCAGCCACCAGGTGGCTCCCAAGGCGTGAACATCAGCGGAACGGATCCCTGGTCCCCCCTCACCCCCCTCAGGACTTAGTGCACTGGGCCTCTAGTGTGAATATTTTTAGTTAATCTCTTCCTGCCTCTCCTCCCGAGATTCATCAGTCTATTTCCATGCCACACATTCTATTTTATTCATCAGTTTATTTTGTTCATTACATTTCTTGTTCTTTTATGTTTAGATTTAGATTTGTTGTTTGTTTGTTTTCAAGATTTAATTGTTGATAAATATGTATGTATTGCCATTTTATTGTTATGTTTTCTATTTTTAAAATATATTTTATTGATTTTTTTTACAGAGAGGAAGAGAGAGGGATAGAGAGAAACATCAATGAGAGAGAATCATTGATCAGCTGCCTCCTGCACACCCCCTACTGGGGATGCCCGCAACCAAGGTACATGCCTCTGATCGGAATCGAACTTGGGACCTTTCAGTCTGCAGGCCGACGCTCTATCCACTGAGCCAAACCAGTTTCGGCTCTATCTTTCTTTTCTTCTTTTTTACTTTCTTTCTCCTCCTGCTCCTCCACCAGTTTGGTGGTGATGAATTCCTTTAGCTTTTTCTTGTCTGTGAAGCTCTTTATCTGACCTTCATTTCTAAATGATTACTTTGCTGGGAAGAATAATCTTGGTTATAGCCCTGGCTTTTCATCACTTTGAATATTTCTTGCCACTCCCTTCTGGTTTGCATAGTTTCTGTTGAGAAATCAGCTGACAACCGTATGGGTGCTCCCTTGTCAGTAACTAACTGCTTTTCTCTTGTTGCTTTTAAGATTCTCCCTTTGTCCTTAACTGTTGGCATTTTAATTGTGATGTGTCTTGGTGTGGTCCTCTTTGGGTTCCTCTTGTTTGGGACTCTGCACTTTTTGTAAGTCTGTTGCTTTCACCAGGTAAGGGAAGTTTTCCATCACTATTTCTTCAAATAGATTTTCAATATCTTGCTCTCCTTCTGGCACGCCCAAAACACAAGTGCTGGTAAATTTTAAGTTGTCCCAGAGGCTCCTTAGGCTATCTTCATATTTTGGGGGCCTTTTTGCTTTTCTAATTGGATGTTTTTTGCTTCCTGGTATTCCAAATTGTTGATTTGATGGTCAGGTTCCTTTACTCTCTCAATTTTTTTCTTTTTTCTTTTTTAAATTTTTTTTTAATTTATTAAGGTATTATATGGGTACATAGCTTACCATTGGCCCCCCACCCCCCACCTCCCATTCATGCCCTCCCTCCCCAGAGTTCTGTGTTCGTTGGTTATACTTATATGCATGCATACCAGTCCTTGGGTATGAGAGTCCTATCTCCCCCCAGGTCTCCTTCCCCGCCCCGCTGTCATTTGACAATCTGCTTGTTTTATGGTGACTATCTCAGGACCACCGGAATAGAACCCGCTCCTCCTCTGGTTCACACCGCCCCTCCCCCCAGGTCCCACTGCTTCCCCGGGGCACACGGCTCTCCCGGGGCACATGGCTCTCCCGGGGCACACGGCCCCCTGGGACACACGGCTCACCCGAGGCACACGGCCCCCTGGGACATAAGGCTCACCCAGGGAACACGGCTCCCTGGGACATAAGGCTCACCCATAGCACACGGCCCCTCTGGGGCGCTGGGGTTTCGAACTGGAGGCGCCGCGCTAGCTCCTCGCTACCACGGCGGGTGGGCTGGGACGGCTGCGGGCGGGGAGACCGCGCTCCAAGGAGTCTCAGCGGAACGGCTGCGGACATGCAGGCCAAGCTCTGAAGCCACACACTCCCTGGGCCCGAGGTGGAGTGAGCTCTGTTCTCGGTGGGCTTCCCTCACTCACAGCAGTGGCGGCGGCTTTTGTAGCTCAATTTCCACTGTAGTTTTAAAATCCACATGACGGCATTGTCAGAAGCTTCGGCCCGGCCATGAGGCAGTGTAGGAAGGACTCGCCGGGGCCACGAACGGAAGGCTCTGCGCCAGCTCCTCCCCAGCACGGCGTGCGTTGAGGCCGGGCTGAGGTGGCTTCGGGTGGGGAGATGCCGCGCCATCTCCTCACCAGCATGGTGGGCGGGCCGAGATGGTTGCGGCCGGGGAGAGCACGCTCAAAGGCGTCTCGTTCAGGGCAGGAGCCGAAGGCGTAGCTCCCATGGTGGGCCCGCCTGGATGGCCCACTCCCTTGGCCCCGGGGCGGAGCGAGGTCTGGCTTCCCTCATTCCTGGCGGGTCCGGTTCCACCGTAGTTTTAAACCCCACGTGGCAGCAGAGGCGCCTTGCTTTGTGTCTAGTTGTAGCCATCCCATTCCGCCAGCTTTCCTGTGGGTCTGGTGCGATCCCTTTCGATTTTAGCTGTTGTCTTTTTCCAAATTGTTGAGGAGGTGGCAGCCTAGGAGGCTGCCCAGGCCGCCACCTTGTTTCGGTCTCCCTCCTTTACTCTCTTGTTGAGTCCCTGTAAACTATTCTGAATTTCAGTTAGTGTGTGCTTAATTTCTGACTGGTCCTTTTGCATGTCTTTCACATTTTCACTAAGTCCCTTGCAGCTCTCATTGAGCATCCTTGTAGCCATTAATTTGGACTCTATATCTATTGCTGTAGTTGAGCCTTGACTGCTGTTGGCATCACTGGGAGGAGTTTACCTCCAGGCCAATTGGCTGTGAGGACCCGCTGTGACTACCGTGTGAGAGCTGCTGTGCAGGAGACACCCCAGTGGAGCAGGACTTGCTTCAGTGGAGCTTTGGTGCTCACTGAGCCTGCCTCTTGAATGTGTTGCTTGTGGGCCTGTATAGTTGTAATCTGGTATGGTCTGAAGTTGTCCGCCAGGTGTACTGGGTCTGGTGCCTCCCGGGTGGTACAAAGTCAGCCACAGCCTGGAGCCACCCTGCAGGAGCTACAGAGCTATCTGCGTATGGCTGTTGCTTATATTGGGCTTGGAAATACCAGCTGAGGGCAAGCTGTGAAGCAAGGTAGGCTGGTGCTAAGGCCGGGTCTTGGGCCTCTTAGTGATAGTTATATGGTATGCTGACACCAGCTGCCGCTTGTCTGAGAGATTTTTAAAAGTCTTGTTAGAAATAAGGTGATCCCCTAAAACCGGGGTCCTGGCCGAACACCAAGGACATTCGGGAGCCAGACAGCAAGGCCGTATCTTTCCTCCTGCAGGAGGGGCGTGTGCATGGGGGCTGGGAGCAGGCATCCACTCTGGCTTTTATTGCTGACATACCTCATCTGTCCCTCACTCTCGATGGGAGAGCTTAGGCTCCCAGTCTTGTACGATTGGCTAACTTAAAGGGAAAAGGAAGGGTTGATCTTTGCCATTTCTAAATGGCGGGCCAGAATGGCGGCTGCCTATACTCGCTTCTGTGACAGGGAAGATTATTTGTTTATTCTCAGTCTGAAACCTGAGCCGGGACAGGCTTATTCACACGAAAGAGCTGCTGCAACAGCTTAGGTGGGGCTGCAGAGGAGAGGGCCAGGTATGGAGTCATTTAACTGTGTTGTAGGAGTCTGTGTCCCACACCATGAAGTTCTCTGGCATGTTGTCACAGATAGCATCCTCTGCAGACAGCCGCAGGTGGCGTGCGGAAATGCTCAGCTCACAGCAGGCACCTGGCAAACACTGGACGTGCAGTCCCTCCCTCAGTTCCCAGGACGGCTCTGTGGGGTGCAGGTGCCATCTCTCTTCATTTGCAAGTATCACGGTTGAGCATCAGAAGTCCTAATTCACTTGCCCACAACTACAGATGGTGTGGACCAAATCATCGTATGTGCAGACACGTGCAGGTGTGTGTCTGTGCTTGTGAGCTCGTGGCTGTTCCTGGCACAGCTGTACCAGGTCCTCCTTGGACAAGAGGAGGAAGGTTCCCGTACGCCACCTCCATCGGAGGAGGGCACACAGGAGGGGTCCTGGCACTTCCACTGGACACCCAGCAGGCGGCGCTGGGGCCTGTTAGCTGAGTGGATGCCAGGGTGACAAGAGGGGTGACCAGTGTGACTGTGGAAGCCCCTATTCCCGTGGCTGAGAAGGACCCACTCCCCAGGCGAGGGGCAGGGGGGCCCAGGCCCACCTATCGACGAGGCTCCTCCCAGTTCTCCTTCCTGTTGGTGCCGTGGCTCCAGGAGGTGACGAGCTCCCTGGGGGTCCCCTGGGGGAAATATGTGCTAATTTGTTTTGCTTTTCCTTAGGGGCATCATTGAAGCACGCTTTGTGTATGTGTTTGTCCTTGGCATTCTGTTCACGGGCATCAAAGACGTGCTTAAGTCTCCAGTCCTCACTGCAGACGTCCCGGCCAAGACCGCCGGTCTGTGGGACGTGCACAGCGCACTGGTGCTCCTGGCAGCCTTGCTCCTCAGGCCACATAACCTTCCTGTCCTGGTGTGCAGCCTCTTGATCCAGACCATGATGACCAGGTTCATCTGGAGGCCCCTGAGGCACGGGGCCACTGAGGTCACCGTCATGCACTATTGGTTTGGCCAGGCATTCTTCTATTTCCAGGTAGGTTTTCGTTATCTCTGTGGGTAGACCAGTAACATGCGTCATGTACCTTGTAGTTGTCCTTTGCAGGTTTCAGTGTCAGTCAGTGAGAGAGCAGTCCAGTGTGTGTGTGGGGGGGGGGGGGCGGGGGGGGCGGGGGAGGGCGGGGTGCTGCTCCTGACGTGTGCATGTCTGTAGGCATGACGCAGCAGTTGCGTGAGGCATGGCTGCTGCCGGACCGTCTGCACAGCTGCATCTGCTGAAGCAGTGACTGTGCTCTCGTGGCCATCCTGCTAGCCTGTCCCCTCAGTCATTGATCCCCCAGGCCCAGCATCCACCCTCAGCCTCCAGCAATGGCCCCATGCTGCCCTCGGACAGGGTCCCGGGGGAGGGTGTGTCGTGTGTCTGTGAGGGAGAGAGATCTGAGGAAAGACGGAGCTTGCCGCAGCTCACCAGAGACTTGCGTCCGTAGTCTCCCCACACTCAGACCTGGCACTTGCTCCTCGCCGTCTCTGGAAGTGTGCCTGTGTCTCTGTGCTACACGGGTTAGCGGGACAGACAGATGGCTCCTGGCTTCTCATGGTCACGTGGCCGTGTTGTGAGCGTGGCCATATCATTCCAGGGAAACTCCAACAACATTGCCACGGTGGACATCTCGGCGGGCTTCGTGGGCCTGGACACCTACGTGGAGGTCCCGGCCATGTTCCTGACGGCATCTGCAACGTATGCGGGGCCCGTGCTGTGGGCCAGCCACTTGGTGAACTTCCTGAGCTGGGAGCCCAGCAGGTGCAGCTCCTCCTCTGACCCTCACAGTCTGGCCACGCCCCTCACGTGCGCAGCACCCTTTGACAGGGTGACAGGAGGGGTGACCCTGGAGTGTGACTGTGGAAGCCCCTATTCCCGTGGCTGAGAAGGACCCACTCCCCAGGCGAGGGGCAGGGGGTGCCCAGGCCCACCTATCGACGAGGCTCCTCCCAGTTCTCCTTCCTGTTGGTGCCGTGGCTCCAGGAGGTGACGACCTCCCTGGGGGTCCCCTTCCTGATGGTTGGATCCCCAGCGGGACCCAAGGTGTGTGTACAAGGACTTGCTGCAGGAGCTCAGGTCTGGAGCTGCCATGAGAGTGAACTAGTTACCCCAGAGCCAGAGCACCGGAGTTAGGCGGCCTCACGGAGCAAGGCTAGGGTTGAGGGGTGGGGGTGGGGGTGGGGTGGGGTGGGGTGGGGTGGGGTGGGCAGCTGGGATCACGGCTGCCAGGGGAGCGTGTGGGGGCCTCGGTGTCTGAGCGTAGAGGGAGGCAGCATGCGATGACACTCAGGATCTTGCGTTTAGGGCTGTGACCCGTTTTGAGTTGCTTCTATGTGGTATAAGTTGGTGGCCTAGCTTCATGTTTTTGCACGTCTGTCTATCCAGGTTCCAGGGCCCTTTATCGAGAGACTGACTACCCGCTGTGCTCTCTTGTCACCACCTCTGTCCTAGACCATGTGGCCTGCCTCCCTTCTGAGCTCTGTTTAGCCTTTGTCATGGTGCGTGATCTTGCTGGGCTCGATTTGGTAGCATTTTGTTGAGGATTTTTGCGTCTGTTCATCAGGGATATGGGCCTGGGCCTATAGTTTTCTTTTTCAGAGTCTGTCTGGTTTTGTAATGAGGATGGTGCTGGTCACGGAACATGAGCTTGGAAGCCTTCCCTCCTCTTAAATTTTTGGGAATAGTTTAAGAGGAATGCATGTTAATAAAGTGTTCGGCTAAATGTACCCGTGAAGTCATCCTGTCCAGGATGTTTGTTTGTGGGGAGGTTTTTTTTATTCCTGCTTTGATTTCATGAGTAGTTATCAGTCTTTTCAGATTCTTTCTTCTTCACTCAGACTTGGAAGATGGTGCGGTTTTTTTTTTGTTTGTTTGTTTGTTTGTTTTTAATATATTTTATTGATATTTTACAGAGAGGAAGGGAGAGAGATAGAGAGCTAGAAACGTCGATGAGAGAGAAACATCGACCAGCCGCCTCCTGCACACTCCCCACCGGGGATGTGCCCGCAACCAACGTACATGCCCTTGACCGGAATCGAACCCGGGACCTTTCAGTCCGCAGACCGATGCTCTACCACTGAGCCAAACCGGTTTCGGCGGAAGATGCTGCGTTTGTAGGAGTTTATCTGTTTCTTACAGATTGTTCAGTTAGTTGGCATGTAGTTGACCCTAGTCTTGTGCGGCTATCTTCTCGTAGTTTATAGGTTAGCATACACGAGAGGGTGTAGCAGTGTGTGCCTGTCGTTTTTAAATAGATACTTTTGCAAACTGGGGCGTGAAGCCGAAACCGGTTTGGCTCAGTGGATAGAGCGTCGGCCTGCGGACTGACTGAAAGGTCCCAGGTTCGATTCCGGTCAAGGGCATGTACCTTAGTTGCGGGCACATCCCCAGTAGGGGGTGTGCAAGAGGCAGCTGATCGATGATTCTCTCTCATTGATGTTTCTAACTCGCTATCCCTCTCTCTCTTCCTCTCTGTAAAAAATCAATAAATATACTTTTTTTAAAAAATGGGGCGTGAAGTAGCGTGACAGGAGGTGTCTGCCGCCTCATCTCCTCAGTCGCCGCTGCCCACCAGACTGACCAGGCCCAGGAGCAAGCTTTACCTCCTCGTTTTCAAAATACATGTGTCAGTGACAGAGCACTGGGACAGAGCACCGTGCACTAACCCGTTTCCCTTCACCCGCAGCGGTTCGGCGCTGAGGCGCGCCTGCTTCTGCTACGCGCTGCTCAGCACCGTCCCGGTGTCCGCCTACATCGTCATGGTAACCGCCCTGCGCTACCACCTGTTCATCTGGAGCGTGTTCTCCCCGAAGCTCCTCTACGAGGGCATGCACCTGCTTGTCACAGCCACCCTCTGCCTGTGCTTCACCGCCGTGGACCGGGCCGGCGCCAAGGCAGACGCTGGGAGAAGAGCACGTTGTTAAAGCCTCCTGTTTACTCCATGGATTTGTTAGTAAAAGTAGGCGTACGTGCAAGATTATTCTGAAAAGAAGAGGTGAATTCTACAGTGCGGGTGAATAGCTTCAATTGCTTGGACGATTATACGTGAAGTTGCATTCAGTAGTAAGTGGCTTAATAAAAGGTCACTTTAAAATACTTAGTTTGAATATGAGCCATATTCCCCTGTAGACAGACAATCACTACAGAAACTGCTGGGCTTTTAATTGCCTCTGGATGAGTTGGGCTATGACCAGCCCTGTGTGTTTACGTGATGCGTAAAAGGTTGCCAGAGCGGGTGTCGTGTGTGCGACCTTCAGAGGCTCGACCCTTTTGACTTCAGGGCCCCCGGAGCTCGGCTTCATGGGGTCACAGCTGTCAGCACTGATGGCACTGAAAATTAAAACAGACATTTCAAAACAATTTATTCATTTAAAAATAAAGATATAAACTTTAATATATTTTTAAGGAAAATACCGTATTTTTCGCACCATAAGACGCACCCGACCATGAGACGCACCTGGTTTTTAGAGGAGAACAATAGGGAAAAAAATATTCTGAACCAAATAGTGTAATAAAATATTTAATAAAGTATAACAGAATAATATTTGAAACATACAAACTGAACAGCAGTCAACAGTGGCATTGAGAACCATTATCACTGTCATTAACACATAAAGACAAAGGTTTGAGTACTCTAGTCTCAAGACGCAGGCACTTCTTCTATTCGGACCATAAGACGCAGGCACTTTTCCTCCCACTATTTGGTGAAGCAAAAGTGCGTCTATGGTCCGAAAAATACGGTAACTATTTTCCACACACAAAAATTAGCAAGAAGAGTGGCATTGTCTTATATTTTTGCAAATCTCCTCTGAGTGTCTGGCTCAGGTGTGGACGGCTGGGCTCTGTGCTCAGCCTGCTGTGTTGTATGCGGTGCGGGCAGCCCAGGCCAGACGGGAGGGTGCGGTCTGTCCGTGGTGGCTGTGGGTGTTCTGTGTCCGTGCTGCGCCGAAGCTGGAAGGTGCACTGAGCTTCACGCTGGGGTCGGCAGCCCTGTAGCTTTTAATGCCACAGGGGAAGCTGGTGTGGGACGAGGGTCATTGTACTGTGCCTGCAACTTCTTGTGAGATTTAAACTTTTCCAAAATAAAGTTACTTTGAAAAGGAAGCTTAGGTGTGCTTTGCAGTCTGAAACCACACCGTGACCGGCCTGGGCTGCCCTCGACTGCATTGGCCGGTGAGCTCTGAGGGGACCCTCCCCAGATGTGGCTCCACCACACTCTCATCTGGAAAACAGCGTGGCAACACGGTTCCTGATGCAAAGCCAAGCACCACTAGTTCCACTGCCCACAGCCGCATCAGAACTCAGTGCTGGGAGCAAGGGGGCAGGTGCACGTGTTCCGGAACTCTCTCACTTCGTGTGAAAATTCAGCTCATCAGCACATCCCGAGTTGTCTTGGCAACGACAGTCCGCTTGGTTTTCAAGGAAATGACTGCCACCTCCCCAAACCCAAACCACTAGGTGGTCCTTCTTTCAGGTGAGAACGGGGCTTTCCTAGAGGCGTCTGGTGCACCAGGTCCCGGCACCATGCGGGGGGTGCTGTCCCTCTCCGCAGTCCTCCCCCGGCACCCTGGAGGGGGCCCTCCTCCTCCACGGGCACCACAGACCCCGTCTGGCCCGTGACACTCGGACTCGGAAGAGCGCTGTGATCTAGAAAGCACGGGCACGTTCTCGCAGCCTCCACCACCTCGTCTCTCCCCTCTCCGCCTCCCCCTGGCCAGGGCCTGCCCCCTCTTTTTAAGAAATAATGACTTCATATCACCTGTAATTTTTTAATTGTAAATGCTCAATAAAAATGTTGCATTTTTAAAGATACATTTTTCTTGATTTCAGTGAGGAAGGGAGGAGAGAAACAGTGATGAGAATTGTTGAGCGGCTGCCTCCTGCACTCCCCCTCCTGGGGATTGAGCATGCAACCCGGGCATGTGGCCTTTACCAGAATCAAATTGGGCCCCTTCAGTCCACAGGCTAACACTCTGTTCACTGAGCCACACCAGCTGGGGCAAAAACATATTTTTTAAAGAAAGTATTTTTTAAAATATATTTATTGATTTTTTTCTTCTTTTAAGAGAGGAAGGGAGAGTGATAGTTAGAAACATCGATGAGGGAGAAACATTGATCAGCTGCCTCCTGCATTCCCCCTACTGGGGATGTGCCTGCAACCAGGGTACTTGCCCTTGACCGGAATCAAACTCGGGCCCTTCAGTCCTCAGGCCAACGCTCTGTCCACCGAGCCACATGGGTTAGGGCAAGAAAGTATTTTTAGCTATCACTACCTAGAAGCAGCGGTCACGGACACTCAGGAAACTGTCTCGGGGGCGATTTGTCCAGCAGGCTTTACTCTATTGCTGTTTTTAATCCAGAGCATTTAATGTAATTTTTCTGAGTTTAACAGAAAAAGAGAAAGTGTTGAACTTTGGATAACTTGCTTCTTACAAGAAGTATTAGTTCATAAAATATTCCTAAAAATTTAAGAAAAAATATTTTTGACAGTCTGATCAGACTGTCAAACCTCAGAGGGAAGGTAGGGGAGGGTGGGAGAAAGGGGGAGAGGTCAACCAAAGGACTTGTATGCATGTAAGCCTGACCAGTGATCACGGGCAACAAGGGGGTGGGGAGGGGTTTGGGATGGGAGTGGGGGGGGGGGTGAGGACAAATATGTCATAATCAAGAAATTAAAAAAAAAAAAGAAAAAACTATGTTTAAATATTCATTTTAAAAACTACTCCTTCTTACTTTAGTCCATATCCCTGGAGTCCTTGCTATAAAACATGACAGAAGTATCACACCCCTTCCCCCCAGTTTCCCTTCCCTCGCTTACAACTTCTTTCATAGGGTTATCATCACAAGTTATGGTGCCGATTCTGTGCTGTAACCTACACCACTGGCCAGTGCTGATTCTGTGATAAAGGGCTCACAGCTCGCCCCCAGGCCTTCCCACGCCGCTTACTCTTTATTTTCTTTCCTCCGTTTTGAATCTTTTCACACAGGATTCGTGGATGTGGACTTCCTGAACTTTGCATCTATCAGAGCAAGATCTACTTCTTGGAGTATTTATTCCTAAATTCTACTCACAGTGCCAGTTGTCAGAGCAGGTTCCTCCTTGGACCATGTTGGCTCAGTGAGTGTTGTTGACAGCACTCACTGAGCCATCCTGCCAACTGGTCCAAGTAGGTCCTGATCCTGCCCTACTGCGGACCTTCTGGGACGCTGGGTGGCAGACAGGGAAGCCATGACAGGTTGTGAATCTGTAAGAGAGTCTTTTTTTATTATTATTAAGGTATTATATGTGTACATAGCTCACCATTGCCCCCTCCCCCCCCACCTCCCATTCATGCCCTCCCTCCCCAGAGTTCTGTGTTCGTTGGTTGTACTTATATTCAAGCATACCAGTCCTTCGGTTGTTCTCTTATCTCCCCCCAGGTCTCCTTCCCCTCCCCGCTGTCATTTGGCACTCTGCTTGTTTTATGGTGACTATCTCAGGACCACCGGAATAGAGTCTGCTCCTCCTCTGGTTCTCACTGCCCCTTCCCCCGGGTCCCACTGCTTCCCCTGGGACACGCGGCTCGCCCGGGGCACACGGCATCCTGGGACATAAGGCTCACCCATGGCACACAGCCCCTCTGGGGCGCTGGGGTCGAGAATTGGAGGCGCCACACTAGCTCCTTGCTAGCACGCTGTGACAGCTGCAGGTGGCCTGAGTTGGCTGCAGGCGGGCTGAGATGGCTTCAGGCGGGGAGAACGCCCTCAAAGGTGTCTTGTTCGGTGCGGAAGCAGAGCAGCTGCGGATGCGGAGGCTAAGTTCTGAGGCCGCCCACTCGCTCAGCCCGGGGCGTAGTGAGCTCTGTTCTTGGTGGATTTCCTTTATTCGTGGGGGCGGTGGCTGGTGCGGGTGCGGCAGCAACAGTTGCTCCTGTGGTTCAATTTCCACTGTAGTTTTAACATCCACATGGCATTAGTTGCGGAAGCTTCGGCCCGGCCATGCGGCGGCGGAGGAAGGACTCGCCGGGGCCACCAATGGAAAGCGCCGTGCCAGCCCCTCACCAGCACCGCGTGTGCGGAGGCTTGTCCAAGCCGGCTGCGGGCGGTGGCGGAAAAAGGACTCACTGGGGTGTAAACAGAAGGTGCCGCACCAGCCCCCCACCAGCACGGCACGCGCGGAGACCGGGCCGAGCTGCCCCGGGCCGGGAGACACCGCGCCAGCTCCTCACCAGCACGGTGGGTGGGCTGGGACAGCTGTGTGCCGTGATGGTTGCGGGCAGGGAGGCTTCTTGTCTAGGCAGGTGCCGAAGGCGCGGCGGAGGTCCCGTATCAGCTCCCTGGTTCCCATGGCGGCCGGCGGGCTGGCCCAGTCCCTGGGCCCCGGAGCGGAGCTTCCCTCATTCCCAGCGGCAGCGGCTCCAGCAGGTCCAGTTTTGCCGTAGTTTTAAACTCCACATGGCAGCAGCGGCGCCCTGCTTTGTGTCCAGTAGTAGCCTTCCCATTTCGCCAGCTTTCCTGTGGGTCTGGTGCGATCCCTTTTGATTTTAGCGTTGTTTTTTTTCCAAATTGTTGATGAGGTGGCAGCCTAGGAGGCTGCCTAGGCCGCCATCTTGTTTCGGTCACATTGTAAAATCTTTAGAAGAAATACCCTCAAGCAGAGGGGATTTTCAGAAAATTCAGGGAGTTTGAATGCAATGTAGGGGTCACCGCTCCCCTTACTAGCAGAAGGCAAGCGCTTTGGCCAGTGGAAACAGAGTGGGCTGCTAGATGAAAACGCCTCAGTGGGAGTACCTCCTTTGCCATCTGGGACCTGTGCCATGCTCCCTGCCTCTGCCCACCCAGCGTCCATCCCCCTCCAGGGATTGTTTTGAGTAGCGGTGGCAGGGACAAGGAGAGAAATTCCCTTGTGATCCCCTGCCTCCCATGAGACTGTTATGATTTAACCCCCGGCAACTGCTTGGACACTTTTCACCAATGTTATATATTTTTGAAGGATATAGAAAGGTTTAAAAGTTAATTTGAGAGAGATGCAAATCAAAACAATAATGTGGTACCATCTCACACCTGTCAGAATGGCCAACATCAACAAAACAACAAACGACAAATGTTGGCGAGGTTGCGGAGAAAAAGGAACCTTCATGCACTGCTGGTAGGATTGCAGGTTGGTGCAACCACTGTGGAGAACAGTATGAAGCTTCCTCAAAAAACTGAAAATGGAACTCCCATTTGACCCAGTAATCCCACTACTAGGAATATACCCCAAGAAGCTAGAAACCCCAATCAGAAAGGATATATGCACCCCTATGTTGATAGCAGCACAATTGACAATAGCTAGGATTTGGAAACAGCCTAGGTGCCCGTCAGCAGATGAATGGATCAGAAAACAATGGTACATCTACACCATGGAATACTATGCTGCCATAAAAAGGAAGGGATTCTCATCATTTGCAGTAACCTGGATGGAATTGGAGAGCATCATGCTGAGTGAAATAGGCCAGTCAATGAAAGAGAAACATTACATGATCTCACTCATTAATGGATATTAAAGAACATTATAAACGAATGAACAGGAAGATAGATATAGTGACAGTAAAGCAACAAGCAGACTGTCAAATGACAGCGGGGGTGGGGGTGGCGTAGGGAGATCAGGGGGAGATAAGAGATCAGCCGAAGGACTGGTATGCATGCATATAAGAACAACCAATGGACACGGAACTCTGGGGAGGGAGGGCATGTATGGGAGGTGGGGTGGGGGGGCAATGGTAAGCTATGTACACAGATAATACATTAATAAATTTTTTTTTAAAAAGGAAAGTGTAATTCCATCGGAGACCAATGTATGAAATTTTGTATCTAAAACACTTAATGGCAATAAAACTCCAATTGTGCAGAAAACTTAAAAAGTGCAACAACAAAAAACGCAATCAGGCCACATTTAGTGAAAATCAATATATACAATATGCAAAAAAAAAAAAAAAAAAAAAAAAGTTAATTTGATAAAGATTTTTGTAAAGGTTGTAAAGAGGATGTCCTGACAGGTTAGCTAGGAGGGGCAAGCCTGTTAGTTTCCTGGTGGACACTGGGGCAGCCCATTCAGTCTTGACAGAGCTGATGGGATCCATACATCAGTCCAGGGATCCTCCTTGGACATCAGAGGACTGTGGACTTTGGAAGGAACACATACTGGGGGAATGCAGTTGCTGAACTGGAATGGGCCTTTGAGAAGGTTCTCGCCTCAGCACCTGCCCTAGCCTTGCCAGATGTCGCGAAGCCCTTCCACCTCTACATGAGTGAGGTAAGGGGCATTGCCAAAGGGATTTTCACTGAGACTCTAGGTCCCAGGAAGAGACTTGTTGCCTAAGAGACTAGACCCTGTGGCATCAGGGTGGCCAGAGTGCCACGGGGCAGTGGCCACCACAGCATTGCTGGTGAAGGAGGCAGATAAGCAGATTCTGGGCCAGTAGCTACACTGGCTGTCAGCCCTGCCGGCCTGCTTCCGGATGATGGTCCAGAGGATCCCATTCATGGCTGCCTGGAGGTGATGCAGTGCTGCCATCATCACCAGACGAGGGACACTGTGCCATCCACAGAGAAAGAGGGTTACCAAGTGCAGCCAGAAGAAATTGGCTGAACAGAAGCAAGTCACTGAAGGACTATGATTGGTGGACCCTCCAGATGACAAGACTGTTTGTCCCAGAGGCTCTCAGACATTAGTTGCCCAGTGGCACCAGGTTATCCACTTAGGTGTCACCAAGACTTCTGAGCTTCTGTGAGGCAGAGTTGCTAGAAGTACTGTCTGAGCAAAGGTAAATGCTAAGCAAGGTAAGGGGGTCCCCCTGGAAATTCAGTTTCCAGGAAACTTCTCCAGGAGAGCATTGGTAGGTGGATTTCAGAGATTAAACCACCAGAATTAAGGTCTCGTTTTTGTAGACACTTCAGATTAGACAGAAACTGCCTCTATAGTAGCCAAGAGATTACTCCAGGAGATTATACCTATAACAGCCCAACCTTTGTAGCCAAGGTATCTCAAAGTATAGCTCAAGCCTTAGGACAGGCATGAGCAGGACTCTGAGAAGGAGTTTAACTAAATGTGTCCTAGAATCGGTGAAAATTGGACCAACCCCCTGTCCTTTGCCCTCTTGTGGACTAGGTGTAACCCTATTGGGATGGTTTCCCCCCTTTTTGAGATCATGTAACCATTCCCTTGCTCAAGTCCTTACAGGCTCTGCAGTTTGCTTGTTCCAGATGCACTGCCAGTGCCCACCGCAGACCCTGTAGCCCAGGAACTCAGTGTGGGTAAAGAAATTCACTGCCCAAGGACTCAAAGGGACACTACCCATGGCTGATGAAGTAGATGGCACCCAGACTTGACTATATGACTCCCAGCTTCTGCATGGCCTGGATCCTGGCAACTAGCCGCCTCACCTGTGAGATCCCCAGCCTGGGCTCCACGCAGGACAGGAGGACAATTGATGCCCGCAGGAGGGGAACTGGACTTCAGTGAGGACAATACTGATGGGAACTGTGGTACTAAGGGTCTTGGTAACTGTATTTGTTGTTTATGCTGATTCTTACTCATGATGTCAAGAATGTTTTTATTGGCCAGTGAGAAAGTCCAGGGCTATGTAAGACTAGATAACAGAACAACGAATGCCCTAAAGTAAGCTGAGTCAATGATTTGACTTATGCATATAAGACAAGGGGGGAATGAGAGGGCAGGGGGAGGCTAACTCCTGACTCCATTTTGTATTGTGGGGCAGGGCAGAACAGGGCAGAGCTATCCTCCATTTTGTGTAACTGGACCCTAGCCATCACCCAACCAATCAGGGTCAGCCAAAGCAGTGACATCACCACCCTTATGAAACCCCTGGACTTGTCCAAGTTCGGCCTCTCTTCCATCATGCTGTCGGTGTGAGTGGGACAGAGCCCATGCTAGCATGGAAGAGGCTCTTTTGTTTATTGCATCGGACTCAGCTCCCTGGTGGTCCTTGGGGATCACGAAGTCTGTGCATAACACTTTCAACCCCACCACACACAACTAGGCTTCCCCAGAGAGGGACTTGCCTCTTCTTTGAACAAATTAAACAACAAAGAGACACAAAAACATCAACACTATTATACAAGCCCACAGAAAAAACTAAAAGTTTACACCAGAGAATGTCCAGCATTAAAGTTTCCAAAGCAGTGTCTTTTGTCCCCGGTTTGGGAATTGCCCCTCTAGAATTTCAGTATATTCCCAAAGGACTATTCAAAAATGGGTTGGGGTCTTTTCTTGTTGCCTCTAAATCAGAGGCCTTCTTCCTACAGGGAAAAACAGGGTGTGTACACTTATTAACTTCAGAATAGTTCTGAGACAGTCTCTAAATTTTTATTTTATTAATTTCCATCTTATTGGGAGAAACATTTTTTCCTATGCTTTTCCTTAGAAGCTTCTAGTTCCAAATCAAGATATGCTACCCATATACTCATTCAGTTTAATTTCAGAGCCGGCATTTTCTAATTCCTGCATGCAAGATATTAACATAGGTACCACAAACAAACTGCATTTTTGGCCATTCCTCAGTTAATATTTTCTAGTTAAATCTTCTCACTTCTGTAAAGTACTTGCAAGTAAAGGCTTCTTATCAGGAGTATTAAATGAGGGCTGGGGTCTTGGGAGCTTCTAGCCTTGGAGGTACAATTTCCCGTGTTAAATTTTTTATTTTTGGATATCTGTAGTCTGAGCATACTTTAGATATGTTATGTAGTGGGTCAAATGTGGCCTCAGTTTCTCTCCTGGCTGTCTAAAACCACAGGGAGGTTCGGGGCCTGGGCAGACCAAGCCTTACGGTGGCCCACAAACAAGCCATTTAGTTAACATTTGCGTTGGGACCTCCAGATGGGGCTCTTGTATAAAAAGAAATAAAAAGTTGCCCCTTTATCTTAGAAGCTGAATGAGTTCAGCTCATTTATACGGCAAAGGTTATTTTTGCTCAGACTCTCAGCAATTCCAATTGAAAAGCCAAAATCAAAACAGCCACCATTTCTTTCCTCCAGTTCTGCCTTAGCCTGGGTTCTGCCAACCCTTAACCTGGGGTTCTGTCAGCCCTGGTTCCACCTCAAGGATTTTAAAACAGATCAAATAAAGTCAGGCCCTCTACCAAAGCCAGGGAAGGTCCTGGATTCAAGAAACAACTCACCCACGTTCACCCAATGGGCGGAAAACCAGCGGGCTCAACGGGCCCTTTGCTGGATCCTAGCTCCGAGTCCAGGTCCAAGGGATGATCCAGGGTGAGTTGTTTTTTTGAGTTTTTTTTTTTGTGTTTTTTTTTTGTTTGTTTGTTTTCAGTCCTGCCACGACTACACCAATTAATGTTAACAAAGGAAGACATTGAAACCTGTAAAGTATTTCAGTGAGTTTATTTGAGCCAAACTGTCGACATGTGCCGGGAAGCAGAACCTCAAGGGATTGAGAAAATGCTCTGAAGAATGGCGGGTTACATTTCTACTTATACACTGAAATCAAAGAAGGGACATACCGTATTTGCCGGCGTATAAGACGACTTTTTGGCCCTGAAAAATATGCCTCCAAGTGGGGGGTAGTCTTATATGGCGAGTATATAACAAACTCTGTATTTTTAGTGGAAATGTTAGGGGGTCGTCTTATACGCCCAGTCGTCTTGTACGCCGGCAAATACGTATTTTTCAGGGCCAAAAAATTGTCTTATATGCCGGCAAATACGGTAGGTGGGTTACATGAAATTCATTGGTGATGGAGTAAGGAGGCGGGAGAAAGCAAAGCGGTGGGAAACCCCTGGGATTGGATAAAAAAGTAAAATGATGGACGCTACTTAGGTAAGTGCAGAAACAATTAATGAAGGAATTTGAGACATCTGTCCTGGGGCCCACCACATTTGGTTATGCCCCAGGGGCTCCAGAAAAAGGGAAGTTACAAGTTACCCAGACATCTCACAGATAGGTTATCTTAGAGGCAGGAAGGCAGATGGGCTCAGTAAAGGAGATCTAAGTTGATCTTTGTCAGGTGAGATATCTGGGACGTGAGTACCCACTATAACCTGTTTGTGGTTAGATATGTAATTTTCAAACCATCTTTTGTGGTTATTTTGGTTCTCTGAGTTTGCAAGACTGCCACGCAGGCCTTCCCTGAGCTTGTCAGGTCAGCATGTGGCTCTTTTCCTTCACAGCATCCTGTGATGCCCAATGGAAGTGAGCACTTCATCCTGCAAACCTTACAGGCACCACACAAAGGGGGCTCAAACACCTGCCGATATCGGGCTGGCTTGACAAGGGCAAGTCTGGGGGGAAGGGGGGACACGGGTCCACAGGGGCTGCGACAAGGGAACACAGCCTGCTCACATGGCTCAGGGACCTTGCCTCCCAACGCCAACACTCACTCCACAGAAAAACATTCACATTCTTCACACACCAATGCAACCTTCCTCTCAAAGACTCACAATCTAGGAATATGCCTCTTCAGAATCACACATCAGACTATTTCATTTCCAATAAAAAATAAAATAAAATAAAAAAACTAACCCTCCTCACAATTGGCTACGAACAACATTTAGGGACACTCAGCTAGGTTACAACACACTTGGGTGGATGCAACCAGAACCTACACAAAAAAACGCACAGGGTCACCACGTGCCTCACGGCACGTCACAAATACCAACACTCCTTTGCCCTGAATGGCACCTCACCTGGGGGTGCTCACAGGATAACCCCTTTACAACACCCGCTACATCTGCCCCGTCAATATCCTCACATCACAGATCATACGGAAATCTCCAGCAAAACAACACACAAACATTTTTCATCGTCGAGGACTTGGCGACACCTACTGGGGAACGCAGACAACGCATTTACAACTACAGACCTCACAGCACCATAGACACAAACACCATGGCTCGCATCAATGTTCCTGGGAGCAAGTTGCCAAGAGGACGGTCTTCTGCTCTCCTACATCATTCAATTCCAACAAACTTAGCTTCAATACCAGGATATATTTCCTTTTAAAAAATCTTATTTTACTGAGCCGAAACCGGTTTGGCTCAGTGGTAGAGCATGGGTCTGTGGACTGAAGGGTCCCGGGTTCGATTCCGGTCAGGGGCATGTGCCTTGGTTGCGGGCACATCCCCGGTAGGGGGTGTGCAAGAGGCAGCTGGTCAATGTTTCTCTCTCATTGACGTTTCTAGCTCTCTATCTCTCTCTGTAAAATATCAATATCCCTTCCTCTCTGTAAAATATCAATAAAATATATATATTTTTTAAAAATCTTATTTTACTGAAATAAGATTCACACATGGAGTGCAACAAAATTAACTGACATGAAAACTTTGAGTGTCAACGCTTCTCTTTCAGCACTTGATTTCAAACACTTGGTGAATTTGGCCTTTGGATTTCACATGATTCAGAAAATTCACCAACAATCACGTTGGCACATTTCACATATGGAAAAGGACACATCAAGCCAACTTTAGCAAATCACAAATTCAACGGCAAGGACGACGGATCACACGTGCTGCAAACAGGACGAGGACAACACGTTCACTCACACTCAGGGCAAAGGGGAGGCAAGGGTTGCAATGGCACATCTTTACCACTCAATAGCACCTCCATCCCGCTGGCGCTAACTCATTACAGCATCAACTTACAACTTACACAGCTCAACACGCCACTTCAAAAAGGAGTGGGGGAGGAGGGACAACATCTAGGTCAGGGTGCCACTCAGTCCCCTCACAGGGAACTCCCATACAACACTCTCCGGATAGCCCGTTGGCGGCCATCAGAGGGAAGGAAGGGGTGCACAACCCACAGCAAGAACACTCACTAATGCCCATTCGCCCTCGTCGTGGATTCTACAGCAGCATCCATATTTCTCCCTCCTCTCTCTTCCTTTATGAAATAAGAAAATAACTTATCAATACATTTTTTAAAACACTAGCTTTCAACAACAAACTACTCAGCACAATCTTTTTCTACACCCAGTAACATGTTTGCATGGGGAAAAAAACCCCTGCATGTATCTAACATTAAGAACCGTCAGGAATAACAGGCTCCCCGCTATGAAATACCCCTACATGGGCTATCTCCATGGTACAGATCGCCTGGTCAGGGACAGCCTTGCCTCCCGGATACTAAATAAATAAATGAATAAATAAATAAATACAGGGATAACTCCCTCCCAATGGCGGCCTCCAGCTCCATGGCTGGCTGCCTGCTTCACTCAGGACCACCTACAACGAACTGCCTGCCTCAACCATAGTGTCTCCAGGGAGATCCATGCCTCCCTCAAAAATGACCACCTCTCCGTGATGATCTCCGGAACAACATGTTCTCACAACACCCCTGTGACTATATGGACCCACTGCCTGCTCCACAATGATGGCCTCCGGAGAACTCACGGCCTCACTAATGCCCTTCTCTGCGTCAAGAGCTCACTTCATGAACGCAACCAAAAACCATGCCAGCAAAGGAATCCCAAAAGCATCCCTTGGAGGGGCTGGGGTGGAGACAGAGGGCAAATACACGCCTGGGACTTCAGTCCATTCACCAAAGGAATCATTGCACCCCTGGACAGCCTCCGGGATTCCTAGCTTTCTTTTTTACCTTGTTTTCTCGACACATGTTTGGGTACCTGATGTTTCAGCACCAAGGACAGAAGCACAGCGTCTGATTCCTGGAGGGCCCACAAGACAGCAGCAGAGGATCGCTTGCACGCAAGAAAAAACTCACAGCCATTGCACCTTTCCTCAGCCAACCACACTCTCTGGGCAGTCCAAAGACAACAAAAACTCTCAGAAATCCGAAAACACAAAATAGCAACTTCCATCATACACAATCATGGGACTTAACACATAGGGGACTCCTAACTTTTACGTCCATCCTTGACATTGACCTCAGCCTGCCTCCAACATCCACAGCCTATTTGCTTTGCAACAACACTTCTCCGATTCTCACTTCCACAAATTGTCAAAGTCACACACTGGACCCTCTTGGCTGTGTGTGTGCTTCACATTCACATACACAAACACATTTTCTTCTTTCATCTTTCACACAAACCGGAGGGGAGGCGTGAGTGCACAACACACACATACAAACATCCAGGTCAGGGACACACACCCAGGATTCCTTGCCTCCCATACTCGCAGGGGATCAAACCACAAACCAAAAAGCAGGTTCCTTAACTGCAAATCACACAAGGGGACCTTCTACATGCAGGCACACACTCTATACAATGAACACACTGGACAGGCCACATTCCTGTTTATACCTCCCAACATTCATGACTCCAAGAACCAGCCACTACCACTGGGCTCTGCCTCCACACACACTGCAACATGGCACCACGCACCTAAGCACATGGACAGACAACTGCTGCTCCACATGCTGCTCTTCAGCTGCACCACGTG
This sequence comes from Vespertilio murinus, assembly GCA_963924515.1. Classification (NCBI taxonomy): domain Eukaryota; kingdom Metazoa; phylum Chordata; class Mammalia; order Chiroptera; family Vespertilionidae; genus Vespertilio; species Vespertilio murinus. Next base: position 240,271 of record CAWUQJ010000029.1, on the reverse strand, counting down.
CTCCTCAGATGTGCTCGGGAACACACGAAAGGCTTCCTAATCTACACCCCACTTCTACAATCGGAAAAAATGCACAGTGCTTCACCTTTACCTGGGACCTCCTGTGGGGCCGGGGCCCTCCCAAAAACAGTTCTTTTACAAGGCATGTGCATGTAAAGTGTGGGGGGCTGTTTCTCTGTTTTCCGCGACCCACACAGAAAGTGACAGGTTCCTGAGTAGAGGAGCTGGGGATTAAGAAATTAAAGAAAAACCTGAGACCAGACACAGAAATAGAGACAAGCTGGGACCCGGGCTGGGGGCTGTCACTCTGATGGAGGGACAGTCACACCCGCCACAGACAGCACAGTGCATTTATTTATTTCCAAGGGGGGTTAAGATCAAAGGAGTTTTGGGTTTGCCCAGGTCCTATTCATTCCTCATTCCTGGTTCAAGGATGGGATTTAGCATATCTAGACCTGGGTAAGTCAAGGTCCTATTCATTCCTTGTTCCCAGCACATGGATAAAGATAAGAAATCAGTACTGATAACAGTCTCCAAGAGGCTGTTTCCAGAAGATGGCCATGCCAGTCACTTCGGACTCAGCTGACATTAATTTAAAGGTCATCCATGTGCATCCCCCCAGGGGGCCCTCTACACAAAGGATGGAAGGACACATCCTCCTCATCGTACAAAATTTACTGATGCTTTGGAATCATTTCATAAAACTTATAGGCTGATCTGTTCATTACCATGACAATGAATGCAAAAAACACTTAGGCATTTGGAATACATACATACGTTTTGGGAAATGGGGAAGTAGACTCAGACTGACCAAAAGGGAAACACACTAAAAGCCTTAAACAATTTTGAAAAACAAAACCACAAGCCATACCGCATGGACATGTAGGGGTGCTCAACAGGATCCTCTTAGCAGCCTGAACACTCAAACCTCACGCCTTTATTTTTTTAAAATAAACCTTTGTTGTTCATATTATTACAAATGTTGTTCCTCATTTTTCCCCCTCCATTGCTCCCCTCCACCAAGTTTCCATCCCACTCTCTGCCCTTTCCCCATCCCCCATTGTCCTCATCCATAGGTGCACAGTTTATGTTCAGTCTCTTCCCGCCCCCCCCCATCCCCATTTCCCTGAGAATCATCAGTCCACTCCCCTTCCATACCTCTGATTCTATTATATTCACCAGTTAATATTGTTCATCATGATTTTTACTTCCCTTGGTTTTTAGTTTCACTTGTTGATAGTTACGTATTTGTTGTTCATAATTTTTATCTTTATTTTCTTACTCTTCCTAAAGAACCCCTTTTAGCAATTCATATAATTCTGGCTTGGTGGTGATGAACTCCTTTAGTTTAAATTTATTTGTGAAGCTCTTTGTTTGGCCTTCGATTCTGAGTGATAGCTTTGCTGGGTAGAGTATTTTTGGCTGTAGGTTCTTGTTATTCATCATCTTGAATATTTCTTGCCATTCCCGTCTGGCATGTATGGTTTCTGTTGAGAAATCAGCTGACAGTGGTATGGGTGCTCCTTTATAGGTAACTACCAGCTTTTGTCTTGCTGCTTTTAATATCCTCTCTTTGTCTTTTGCTCTTGGGATTTTAATTATGATGTGTCTTGGTGTAGTCCTCTTTGGATTCCTTTTGTTTGGTGCTTCCTGGACTTGTAAGTCTATTTCTTTCCCCAGGTGGGGGAAGTTTTCTGTCACTATTTCTTTCAATATGTTTTCAGTATCTTGCTCTCTGTCATCTTCTGGGATGCCCATAATTCTGATGTTGGTTCGCTTGAAGTTGTCCCAGAGGTGTCTTACATAATCTTCAACTGCCGAGAGCCATAAAGATAGAGTTCGGTCTCACTTCCTGGTCAGCCCTACTTCCTGATTGAGCAATAGCATAGAAAGTCCGAGCGCGCCAAAGGTCAGAAGAACCTCCCACATCAGAATAACCAATCAGCTAAGGACAGATACCCAGTCCCCAACCAATCACCCCATGGCAATTCCTTATCCTACCCCTCCCCTCCTGAGCGCTTATAAACCGCAGCGCTTCAATAAAGATCTTGAGGCTTGATCAGAACCCTGTCTTGCCTCCGTTCTTCATGCCCCTTGTTTGTTTCATTCTCTTAGGTGGTTCCTGCGTGCCCTCGTTGTTGCCCCGTGGGCCAGGACAAATTGGCACCCAACGCGGGGCACCCTGGGGACCCCCGACGAGAATGTCTACCGGAGATGCCCTGGCCAGGCACCCCCCAGAGTCGCCTCGAGGACCCGCGAGTGAAGACTCGGCATTTAGACCGCCACGGTCCTACCCGCCGTGAGACAGATCGGAGTAGAGGTGGGTAGACGATTTTTCAAACAAGATTTCAGAACATTTCACCCCTTTTTGCTCGACTGTTATTATTGGCTCTCTTGGTCGATTCCTCCTGCCCACTAATAAGCACTCACTTGCCGAGTTGGGGAAGAGTGAAGGGTACCCATCTCTGGCTGTGAGAACTCTGAATCACTTGAATTAGTATCGTCGCCCAGCCTTCTTGTCACGAGTTCTCTCCAATTAGACCTGCTCTTAAAACCTTGAGCTTGCTTTGAACAAAGATCATTCACCTCACAGACTCAACCACAGGAAGACCTGCGCGAATGAGGATGGCAAACGGGGTCTTCTCGTCTGTGAGGATCCGTGTAGGGGGATTATACCTACTGACCGTTTCACGCAAGCAAGGGAGTGAAGGGCAGTGTCGAAAAGAGAGTAATTCTGCCTGAATCCCTGGGTTGACGAGAAAATTCAGGCTGACCTGGTACGGGGGTTATACGTCCCGGAGGCTTACGTGGGGGAGAAAGTCACTCGGAGAGCCATCCAGTCGACCAATAATGGGGAATTCTTTGAGTACCCATGAAATGTTCCTTGACGGTCTCAAGATGTCCCTCAGAGCTAGAGGAAAAAGGGTTAAAAGAAAAGACCTTAGGCAGTTCTTTGAGTTTGTTCATAACACCTGCCCTTGGTTCCCCCTAGAAGGAACTATTAACCAAAAACGCTGGGAATGGGTAGGAGATGCCCTACAGGATTTTTATCGGACCTTTGGTCCTGAGAAGATTCCTGTTACTGCCTTCTCTTATTGGAACCTAATTCATGACATTCTAAAAATCCATTCTCAGGACCCTGATGTTAAAGAGGTCATCAAAACAGGAGAGGAGATTCTTAAGGAAAACTCCCGTCCACCCTCAACATGCCACTCAGTCGTTATAGATCTCCCAGGAGAACTCCCAGAGACCCCCAAAGACCAAGAACCTTTAAATATTTAAAAAAAAAAAAAAAAAAAAAAGAACTGGCAGGGAAATGCTGATCTTGGCCAAATTGGTGCTAGTTATCACTTCAGAAAGCGAAGGAGAAAAAAATTGTATTGAGATCTGTCTTCATCTATTAAGCATGAAAAAATGTGTGGCCAGATCTGTTGCAAAAACTTCCCCCAAAGTAAGCAGGATGTGGGGGAATGAAGCCACGTGGCAATCCAATATGGACGCCACTCTCCAAGAAAGCCACCATAAGAGGCCTCATATTCGCCATCCTCCTTTTTCCAGCTAGTGACTTAAAGCATTTACAAATTCATGATGCATCCAGGATTTCTGTGCTCATGTAAAGTGACAAGGCCGGTTTAAAAACGAGTGCGCATAGTTTTTGAGCTGGACTTGAATCTTTTCTGTGTACAGGATTAAAAACCCTAAATTTTTTACATTTAAAGATGGCGGAGATGAACTGGGAAAGAAATACAAGCTAGTTTCCCAAGGCATTTTAAGGAGCCCTTTTTGAAATTCCCACTCTGAGACAGGTAACCAGAGAGTAGGTAGCAAGTTTACATATGAATGGCTGGGAGTTCAGCTAATCAGTAAGGATTTACATGATTACAGGATGGGGAAGTTGCCTCAGTTACCGTTGTCTCAATTAGATAGGGAGTGTCTGGCTCTGACCTTTCAGAGCTTGAAGGTTGACCAGCCTCTTACCATTAGTGATACAATGATTGGTCTCCAGCACATGAAGTCTAGAGAATTGCTTTTGAAATGTAAAAGTATTATTGATTTAGAAAATGCTAAGTAATTGATTTGCTACCTAAAAAATTTAAAGTTATGAAAGTTTAAGGTCTCTTGCCATAAAAGAGGTTTTAAAGCTACCCCTTAATTTTAATGGAGGAAGGGGAGGACACGCCCTTCCCACCCAGAATAGGTAATCTGATTCCAGCCAGCAGCTATCTTTAAAGAATATGTTCATTTGCTACGCCTTTTGATAGCCCAAGGTCAAGTTTGCATGTGAACAAGTTTGCTTCTCAGTTTCCCTGGGCAGAAAAAAACGTGATTTAAAATTAACTATTTGATTTCAAAATTTATTCTTAAAAATATGTTTATTAATAACTACTAAGTATTTGACGTGCAAGCTCTGAAATTTTAAGATTCAGATTGAATTGAGAGAGGTGCTATAATTGTGGTAACTTAATGCCTAAAGTATAACTTATTTTTGAGAAAATAAATTGTGCTTTCTCATAAATAATTAGGAATCCTAAGTATTTTACTTCTTGGTCTGATTTAAAAGAGAATTAACTCATTGATCCAGTTTGAATGTAGTTGATATTTCTTTAAAGTAATTTAAGTATATAACCTTTAAATCATATATATATAAATATATTGTGTATTGTATATTTGATCTTTCCAAGAGTATTTCAAGTTTTTTTTATTGATACTTGAAATTACATGGAAAGCTTTATCAAATAAAAATTATATGCTGTATATTAAATGTTATGAAAGTTTTTGCCTGTAAGAAAGGCAAAAACAATATATTTCTTAAATATAGAAAAAATTTTCAACAGCAGTAGAATTTCAAGAAAGAAGCCTCACACAGACTCCTTTTTAAAAATTTGCTACAGGTGTGATACTGTAAGACCCCCTGAGGGAGACCCTCACTCTGTCCCAAGGATCGACGGTGACCCAATCATCCGCAGGAGGCGTCACTTGATGCAAACAGCAAGAGGCTTTATTCCAGGGGGCTGGGGCTCAATTCATAACTCACGCAGGAGCAGAGGAGTCGAGCCCCGAGCAGAAACTCTTACAAGCATATATAGGCAAAAAATCACACGTGGGAGGGGTTACACATGGAGGGGGAGGAAGGGAACAAAGAAATTCCTTGCATTTCAGGGTAGGGAGTTTCTGGGGACTGATTTCATTCTTGTCTAATCTTCAACCGTAAAGAACTGACCTCATTCCTGTCTAATCTTTAACCGTAAAGGTCACATCCTGGAACAGGTAGTGGGGAAGGTCAATTCTTCAATCTTTGCATAACAGGGAGGGGCCCTTACATTCCCCCCTTTTCTTTTCAGGGAAGTTCCAATCCTGGAACTATAGGTCTCCATCTTGAGAGAGGGGCAGGTACCTCTGCTGAAGTACCAGGACTTGGACTGCACTAATTCTCTCCCGAATGAACGTTACTAGTCTGTTCAGGATGCAGGGGCCAAAGGTTAGGAGTAACAGGAGAATGATGAGGGGTCCCGCCAGGGTGGAAATCAGGGTGGTGAACCAAGGGGAGCGATTAAACCATCCCTCGAACCACCCCTGATTGGTCTCCCGTTCTCTCTTCCGGGTCTCAAGCCTTTCTCTCAGTTTGGACATGGAGTCTTTTATAACCCCAGAGTGGTCTATGTAAAAACAACACTCTTCCTTTAGTGCAGTATATAAACCACCATCCTTGAGGAATAGGAAATCTAAGCCTCGCCTATTCTGTAGTACTACCTCTGCTAGGGACCCGACCGATTTTTCTAATTTGCCTATAGATTTCTCCAGGGTACTTAAATCCTGGTCTATTTGTTGACTTAATTCTTGCTCGCACATTTAGCTTTACTAAGCCTCAGACTTTTTTCACTGGCTAGCAAAAATGTTTTTACCACAGTACCACAGTTCCCATTAGTACTGTCCTCATTGAAGTCCGATTCCCCTCCTGCTGGCATCAAGTCTCCTCCTGGCCTGTGTGGAGCTCAGCCTAGGGATCTCACGGGTGAGGCCGCTGGTTGCCAGGATCCAGGCCGTTTTCTGTGCAGGAGTGGGGAGTGGTGTAGTCAGGTCTGGGTGCCGTCTACTTCAACAGCCGTGGGCGTGCTCAGGGTAACAGTGTAGCGTCCTTCTCGGGTTGGGGTTAGTCTTTGGGCAGTGAATTCCTTTACCCACACAGAGTCTCCGGGCCGGAAGGGGTGTACAGAGTCCACGGTGGGCACTGGCAGTGCATCTGGAATAAGCTTATGGGTGGCTCTCTGGGTAAACTGCAGAGCCTGTAAGGACTTGAGCAAGGGAACGGTTACAAATTTTAGCTTTTAGTTTCTCCCTGACCCTGGGAAGGATGGAGAGGAAGTTTACCACACATGATCTCAAGGGGGGGGGGGGGGACCCATCCCAGTAGAGGGCACATCTGGTCCATAAGAGGGAGAAGGGCAGGGGGTTGGTCCAATTTTCACTGGTTTCTAGGACAAACTTAATTAAACTTTTTAGAGTCCTGCTCATGCCTGTCCTAAGACTTGAGCTATATTTTGAGATACCTTGCTACAAAGGCTGGGCTGTTATCTGATCCTATGATTACTGGCAGCCCAAACCTCGAAGCAGTTTCTGTCCTAGTGGGGTATTCTTCAACCTGACCTGAGGTGTTTACAAAAAACAAAAACAAAAAAAACAACAAAAGAATTAGCATGTACTTATACCTTAATGTTGGTGGCTTAATCTCTGCAAAATCTACCTCCCAATGCTCTTCTGGGAAATCTCTTTGGGGCTTGAATTCCCAGGGGGACCCTCTTACCTTGCTTAGTATTTACCTGTGCACAGATAGTACTTCTAGTGACTATGCCTTTAATTACCTTATCTAAGCTGGTAGCATCTGTCTTACAGAAGTTCAGAAGACATGGTGACACCTAAGTGGGTAACCTGGTGTAACTGGGCAACTAATGTCTGACCTGAAGCCTCTGGGACCAACAGTCTGTCATCTGGTAGAGTCCACCAACCATCTGGTCCTTTGATGACTTGCTTCTGTTCAGCCAATTCTTCTTTTTGCTTGGTGCAGGTCGGGGTCCGGCAGGGTTACTAAGACTTATAAAGGCCCCACTGGTTTTTGGGCATCTTCCTTAGTAGTTTGGTCTGCGGCTCTATTTCCTCTGGCTTTCATTGTCTCCCCTTTCTGATGTCTTTTGCAGTGCACTATTGCAGCTGCCTTTGGGAGTCAGATGGCCTCAAATAAGGCTAAAATAATGTCCTTTCTGGCTGGAGTTGGCAACCCTCTTTCCCGGGGGATGGCACTGTGTCCCCATCAAAGGGTCTGGATTAAGGCCAAAAGTTCAGGAACTGTGCCCAAACTGTGTGGTCCATGGTGACTACTGCTGCCCCGGCATATCAGATCCCATCCTGTACGTAACTGCTCCCATCCGTGAACAGTACCTTGTCTGGTGATGATGGCAGGACATCTGTCAGTACTGAGTCTATTACCTCTATGCAGTCATGAATGGGTTCCTCTGGATCATCTGGAAGCAGGCTGGCAGGGCTGATGGCCAGTGTCTTATGGAACCGGACACAGGGCTGGTCCAGGAGAAGAGCTTGGCACTGGGTGATTCTGGTGTTTGACATCCATCTCTCTGGATCACTCGAATGAGGGCCTCGATGGCATGGGGTGTCGTCAGGGGTAGCTCCTGGCCCAGAGTCTGCTTATCTGCCTCCTTCACCAGCAATGCTGTAGTGGCCACTGCCCAGGGCACACTGGCCACTCTGCTGCCACAGGGTCTAGCTTCTTAGACAGATAGGCATCAGGTCTCTTCCAGGGATCTAGAGTCTGAGTGAGAACCCCTTTTTTAATGCCCCTTACCTCAGTCCCTTGGTGACATCTGGCAAGGCTAGGGCAGGTGCTGAGATGAGAGCCTTCTTTAGCTCCTCAAAGGCCAGTTGTTCCACTTTGGTCCAGCTCAGCGGCTGCATTCCCCCAGTGCGTGTTCCTTCCCAGGTCTATGGTCCTTCTCGATGTCCCAGGAAAACAGGCAGTTTGTCTGGTGGCTCTCTGGACTGATATCTTCTTAGAGGTCCCATTGGCTCTGTCAAGACTGAATAAACTGTCCCAGTGTTCACCAGTAAGTTAATAGGTTTGCCTCTCACTTGTAAGGTTACCCGTGGGGGCTTAATGGAAAGGAACCCTGGTCCTGTTAGTCCTCTTCCTCTATGTTAAAAAACTCCTGAAGTCTAAGTCTCCCTTTTTTGCCTCTCTAGCTAATCTGCTAGGACATCCTCCCTTGTAGTGCCTTTGTTTCCTACAATAGGCATACTAATTCCTTCTTATTTACTGCTGGCCTTTTTCTCCTTTCAAACTTTCTCTGTTCCCCTTCTCATCACGTACACAACCTTCACAAAAATCTTTACTATCTTAAATTAGCCTTCAAACTTTCTCTCTATGTCTTTCAAAAATGCAAAACCATGCCTTAAACCTTCCATTATTAAAAAGTATTTAGAAAAGGAGAGAGGGAAGAGAGAGCAGGCTTAGCCCCCTGTTCCCAGGCCTCCAGCCACTTGAAATTTAAAGTGACACATTTTTCCTACAGATAAGGATCTCAGTTTCTGATAAGCCTGAAAAGAGAGATGGGGGATTTCTAACTGCACCTTTAAGCCCCCTAACAGAACACGGTGAAAAGTGTCCAAGCAGTCACGGGAGTTTGGGGGTCTCATTGGGGTACAGGGGGGGGTCACAAAAGAATTTCCCTGCTAGTCAGCCACCCCCTCCAGCTACTCTAAACAATCCCGGGAGGGTGGAGACAGGGGGCAGCGCAGGTCCCAGGTGGCGAAGGCACTGCTTCCACAGAGGCATTTTCATCTGGTGGCCCACTGGGAAAATCGCTTGCCTCCTGCTGATGAAGGTGGCACAGAGGAACCGGTGACCCTTACACTGAAATCAGAGTCCCTGAATGTTCTGAAAAGTTCTTCTGCTCGACTGTTTCCATTAATATTACTGATTTTAAAACCATAACTTAAGAGTTGACATACACACACCGGGACCTAGTTGTCCTCAAAATATTTTCCTTTCCCTCTGAAGATTTTACAAAGTACTGTAATCATTAATCACATCAAATTTAAATGACCAATTGAGACAAACAGTTCTGAAACCGTTCCTCCACCACTGACGACAACTGGGTGGCGGCAGGTGTCTGAAATAAGATTCATTTAGTTTTTGAGCTTGCTGGGCAGACTTGGTGACTTTGCCAGCACAAGCTTCCTTCTTGTAAACAGTTAACTTAAGAATTTGGTATCTGCTTTTAACTTTTTGTACCACAATTGTTACAATTTCATACCTTCAAATTAATAAACATACATAGAGCTTTTGTTAGGCCGGCCATTTTCCCTCTGGCAGAAAGCAAGCACCCCTGGGGAAAGAGTTCCCTGTGGCCACTTGGGGCGGTTTGCTAGGCGTCAGAGCACTTAGTTTTAAACAAATCAAAAGTTTCTTTCCTTCTTCTTCTTTTTCTCTCACAGATTTTCACACTTACATGAACAAATAATTATACCCAAGCAGACAAACAAAATAGCAAACAAACATCTGTACTTATATCCTTTCAATAACAAGTAAGCAAAACAGAAAAGGCACTCATGTTGGATAAAGAAAACAAGACTAATACTCAAGGAACCATGAGAGGAAAGTTATCTTACAGACCGGCATTGACCTGGGAAAAAGTGTGGTTAAATCAAAAGCATTAATATAAGACAGAGACAAAGAACAAAAAGCTATACAACCAGACACCGGGCCCACACGAACTTACACAAATACAGAATACCAGATGAGGGATGCTATCCTTCCCAGATACCAGACGAGGGATGAAATCCCTCCCAGACGCCAGCCCGGCCGGACACGCAAGTGCCCGTTGCCGGCCAGCTACCAGAAGTGACCAAGACATCTCGGTCACCACCCGTCCCTGGGGCGTCCCCCAGGGTGACAGCTTTTCTGGTCGAAGACCCTTCAACCAGAGGTGCCGATTCCTCATGGTACCGACACCCTGTCCCAGACGAGGGATGCTATCCCTCCCAGATTCCAGAGAACACAAAAAACGAACAGAGGACAAGACAAACACTGAGCGACTCCGGAGTCTGCTTACCTCCAAGACCAATCTTGGCGCTTGAGGGGTGGTCGCCCCAAATCCCGGACGAGCCCCCAAATGTAAGGTCCCAAGACCTCCGGTGAGTCCGACGGAGGGGGCGACGACCCCATGTCAAACGCCGAGACGGAAACTTGATGCAAAAAGCATGAGGTTTTATTAGTACAAGCGCAGCGCAGGGGCTTCTCAGGCAGCCAGCATCAGTGCTGGCTGGCTGAGAGCGCCAAGTAATTACATGACATGAGTTTATAAAGGCTAAAACCACAGGCAGGTGGTCTGTAAATCAGGGAACTATGTTAACAGATAATATTTGGCTCATAATAGTTGACAGTTGACTCATTTCCCAAGGAGGCCGGATGGTCTGTTTTAGCAGGCCGATTCCAGAAACAGATAAAGTACCTATAGCCCTGCGATTAAGGAGGCTGGATGGTCTCTCCCTGACAGGTGCATTCCGAGGTGGTCAGCTCAGTTCCCAGGGGGAGAATTCCACAGCGGTCAACAGGATGAAACCTTCCTAGCCCTGCTTTTATTGTTTTGTCATAAAATATTGCATTCTGGCTTTTTGCATTTCAGGGTAGGGAGTTTCTGGGGACTGGCTTCATTCTTGCCTAATCTTCAACCTTAAAGAACTGACTTCATTCCTATCTAATCTTTAACCGTAAAGGTCACATCCTGGAACAGGCAGTGGGGGAGGCCAATTCCTCAATCTTGGGGTCCTTACAGTATCAATCTGTTTAATTAAAAAATATTTATATTAAGAGAGAACAGACTTTTGAACATTTTGGGGCCGGTGAAACATGCAAAAGTTATTCTTTAAAAACACACACAAAACTTTGAAATACTCTTGGAAAGATCAAATATACAATACACAATATATTTATATATATGATTTAAAGGTTATATACTTAAATTACTTTAAAGAAATATCAACTACATTCAAACTGGATCAATGAGTTAATTCTCTTTCTTTTAAATCAGACCAAGAAGTAAAATACTTTGGATTCCTAATTATTTAAGAGAATGCACAATGTATTTTCTCAAAAATAAGTTATACTTTAGGCATTTAGTTACCAAAATTATGTAACCTCTCTCAATTCAATCTGAACCTTAAAACTTCAGATCTTGCAAGTCAAATATTTAGTAGTTGTCTATAAATAAACATACATTTTTATTAATAAATTTTGAAATCTAATAATTAATTTTAAATCACGTTTTTTCTGCCCAGGGAAACTGAGAAGCAGACTTGTTCCCATGCAAACTTGTCCTTGGGCTATCAAAAGGCTTAGCAAATGAACATATTCTTTAAAGATAGCCGCTGGCTGGAATCAGATTACCTATTCTGGGTGGGAAGGGCGTGTCCTCCCCTTCCTCCATTAAAATTAAGGGGTAGCTTTAAAACCTCTTTTAAGGCAAGAGACCTTAAATTTTCATAACTTTAAATTTTTCAGCTAGCACATCAAGTACTTAGCATTTTCTAAATCAATAATACTTTTACATTTCAAAAGCAATTCTCTAGACTTCATGTGCTGGAGACCAATCGTTGTATCACTAATAGTAAGAGGCTGGTCAACCTTCAAGCTCTGAAAAGTCAGAGCCTGACACTCCCTATCTAATTGAGACAACGGTAACTGAGGCAACTTCCCCATCCTGTAATCATGTAAATCCTTACTGATTAGCTGAACTCCCAGCCATTCATATGTAAACTTGCTACCTACTCTCTGGTTACCTGTCTCAGAGTGGGAATTTCAAAAAGGGCTCCTTAAAATGCCTTGGGAAACTAGCTTGTATTTCTTTCCCAGTTCATCTCCGCCATCTTTACACCTAAAAATTTTAGGGTTTCTAATTCTGTACACAGAAAAGATTCAAGTCCAGCTAAAAAAACTATGTGCACTCGTTTTTAAACTGGCCTTTTCACTTTACATGAGCACAGAAATCCCGGACGCATCATGAATTTGTAAATGCTTTAAGTCACTAGCTGGAAAAAGGAGGATGGCGAATATGAGGCCTCTTATGGTGGCTTTCTTGGAGAGTGGCGTCCATATTGGATTGCCACGTGGCTTCATTCCCCCACATCCTGCTTACTTTGGGGGAAGTTTTTGCAACAGATCTGGCCACACATTTTTTCATGCTTAATAGATGAAGACAGATCTCAATACAATCTTTTTTCTTCTTTGCTTTCTGAAGTGATAACTAGCACCCAATGTGGCCAAGATCAGCATTTCCCTGCCAGTTCTTTTATAATTTTTAAAGAAAACTTTAAGTAATCTCATTGCAGGAGAGCAGATAGCTTTGCCCTCTCCTGCCACCTTTGAATTTCTCCACACCAGAGCCTGTTTCAGGAGTGGAGTTTCATTTATTCACAATTCACAATACACAATACACTTCCCAAAATTTTGAGACCTGAATTGGGGGGACTAGGGGGTTGTAGTTTAAGATCCTCGGGGAATTCAATTGAAATTGACCCACAGACTGAAGGGGGTCGGGAAGAAGTCTTAGGGACTTCTTCTCCCGTTTTAATAATTTCTTTAACATCGGGGGCATGGGAATGAATTTTTAAAACGTCATTTATGAGATTCCAATAAGAAAAGGCAGAGACAGGGACTTTCTCGGGGCCAAAGGTTGCATAATAATCCTGTAAGGCATCGCCAACTCTTTTCCAATGCCTACAATCTATAGTTCCTTCTAAAGGGGAACCAAGGACAGAGATCAGTGAGGAAAGTAAAAAATTCCCTTAAATCCTTTTTTTCTAACCCTAATTCCTCACTTCTTGAGAGACTCTTTGAGGCCGGCTAAGAAGACCTGGTGAGAACTAAGTTCTTGTCCCATGAATAAATCCCTCACTTACTGTTCCACTTCTTCCTTAATTTAATTATTCTGTCCTCGCTCTGGGTTGGAACAGCAGGTGTCCAGCCGCGAGCCTACTCCCAGCTTAGGGCGAGCAACGCGGGCTGATGCTTTCCCAGGCGGGCAGTGATAAGGCACGAGCTCAGAGTAAAAAGACCCAAGACACTCACGGTTAGATGCTCGAATCCACACGGTTTATTGCCTAAGTCCTGGAGGCTTCCAACACTCAGGCAGGCCACAGGGCGGAGAGGAGCAGACACACACGACGGACGACGACGGGTCACAGGCCGGCCACGGTCGCTCGTGCTCAGTGGAGTCAGGGATCGAGTCTCGGTCGATCCGGCGCGAAGGATTTGCTAGAGGAGTCAGAGAGGGAGAACAGTTTCTGTGGAGGCAGAGAACTGCTCTGAGTTCTGGCTGTCAGGCGCCTCTTTTTATGTGAATTTCTGTCCGCTTCTGATGTCATCAGTTACGTAGTCTTCTGGTCTTCGTGTGTCTTATCACCCCTTGCCAGATGGTGCCGAGGCTGGGGCCCTCTGCTACATGTAGGGTATGTCACACACTTTAATTCACACAGGCTTCACAGTTCAAACAATATCTTATTCTATCACTATTACAATGTTTAATGGTATTTCTATTTAATTCACTTTAATTCACACAGGTTTCACGCTGTTAAATAATCTACTCATTATTATATTCTAATTATTATAATCCATTATTATATATAATCCATTATTATATTCAAATGTCATACAATCCACACTATCAAACTTCACACACTTATAACATTCTATAATATTACTATAACACTTACCTACGACCATCTGTCTCACAGAAGGGTGGTCTGTGGCGATCAAGTAAGTCTGACTCGACAGTCATACTGTACAGCGACTCAGGAAGTGTCCGGCCGGACCATCAGTAAGCGTTCCCGGTAAGGAGCCGTTCCTCAAGCCTCGCGTTGGGTGCCAGATATCCCCACCCGCGGGACAATCAACGTGGGCGAGGTGGATCCTGTAAGGGAATGAGAAGGGACAAGAGACGCAGAAGAATGGAGGCAAGATAAGAATCTGATCAAGCCTCAAATTTTATTTCAAGGTTTCTGGTATATATACAGCTTCTTGGGGCTGGGCAAGGTCTTTTTTGTTCCTCATTCCAAGCACATGGATAAACATAAGAAATCAGTACCCATACCAGGATTCTGCCAGTGCCCTCGGGCTCAGGCGGCTCTCTACACCCCTGAGCTAGTCAGGTTAGTATGTGGCGGTATTTCGTCCACAGTAGGGAATTTAACTTGGCTGTAATGACAGCGCATGTGTGCAAGTAGCTAGAGGGAAGCCTGACATGGATACGATGCAGACATGGGTCTGCTTCCTTCTCGCTTATTTCCACCTTAGCATTCACCCACCTTCCCCTCTTCAACCCAGCTGAAGGCACGCCCAGCCCCACCCACTGCCACGCCCTGCCATTGTTGCCTCAGCTGACCCAGCCACTATGCCCTTGGCAGGAAGTGGCCACTGCAGATGGGGACCAGGTTTCACTGAGGACCTTCCCTCTCTCCGTTCCCATCCACGGTTCTCCCCCACCAAGGCCATGAGGCTGGCAGAGGGCCCGTTCACCCTCAGGACGCCCCTCTTGCTGCTTGGGCTCTGGGTGGTGCTGCCTCCCGCCCAGTGTTCTCAAGGTCGTCCCTCCTGGCGCTACATCTCCTCGGAGGTGGTGATTCCCAGGAAGGAGCCGAACCATGGCAAAGCCATGCTGGCAGCAGGCTGGCTCTCCTACAGCCTGAGGTTTGGGGGCCAGAGACACGTCCTCCACATGCGACGCAAGAGACTCTTTTGGCCTGGGCAGCTGGTGGTGATGACTCAAGATGACCAGGGGGCCTTGCAGATGGACTACCCCTTTTTCCCTCTCGACTGTTACTACCTGGGCTACCTGGAGGACGTCCCTCTCTCTATGGTCACCGTGGACACGTGCTATGGGGGCCTGGAAGGCATCATGAAGGTGGATGACCTGGCCTATGAAATCAAACCCCTCAAGGATTCCCCAAGGTTTGAGCACATCATTTCTCAGATCGTAGTCGACACTAATGCCATAGGACCCATGTCCAGGCTGGGACCCCAGGCTGAGAGGCACCCGCCTCTCTCTGACCCGGACCCCAGTGCAGCCTCCCGGATCAGCAGTAAGCTCTATTCATCCCACCTTGGAAGAATGAAAGGCTGTATCATGAGTGCCCATTCCATTTATACCCTGTTCAGCAATGTGTCAACGTGTGTCCAATACCTGGTACAAATGGGTAGTTTAATAGACTCCATGATGCGAAGTCTGGATATAAGGTTCTACATCAGCCTCATCGTCGTTTACAATACTGGAGAGCCAGAAAATATGGAGAACTATCAAGTGCCATTCGGTCCATTTGCAAGGAATTATATTGAAAACATATTAAAACCTTTTGTAACATATCCAGCTGTGATGGTGAACAGAAATGGGCCCCATGAACTTCAATATAGACCGACTAATTACAAGCTGTGTTCAAGAGAGAATCTGTTCTTTCTGGGTCACCTATACAGACATTATTTATTGTTGTCAATTATAGCTGCCCACCAAATAGGGCATGTGATTGGTCTGTGGTTAGATACAAGCGAATGCGTTTGCCAGAGAAGGACCACCTGCATCATGAACAGATACCCTGTGTTGACAGATTCATTCAGTAACTGTTCCTTTCAACGCTTTCAATACGTAGTTGCTAGTAATGGGGCAAACTGCCTATTCCAACACATTTGGTATGCAAACGCTAGCCTGTCACCCAATTTCTGTGGAAACTCTGTGGTGGAAGACAACGAGCATTGTGACTGTGGGTCCTTCAAGCAGTGTTACCACAACCCATGCTGCGAAACTGACTGCCGCTTTACGCCTGGGAGCATTTGTAACAGTGAACCCTGCTGTGCAAACTGCACCTACGCGCTTTCTGGGACGCTCTGCAGAACAATCCAGAACATCTGTGACCTTCCGGAGTACTGCAACGGGGTGGAAACTCTGTGTCCCAGTGATTTTTATCTGCTAGATGGAACCCCATGCACCGAGGACGGCTACTGCTATCATGGCAATTGCACTGACCGCAGTATGCACTGCCAGGAGATCTTTGGGAAAGGGGCGCTAAGCGCTCCAGACGTCTGCTACAGCATAAATACAAAGGGCCACCGATTTGGACACTGTAAAGTTACTACAAGACTCCACCCAGCTGCTTGTGCTGCTGCTGATGTTAAGTGTGGACGCCTACAGTGTGTCAATGTCACTCACCTGCCTCAGTTGCAGGAACATGTGGGGTTCCATCACTCAGTCATAGAGGGGTTCTTGTGTTTTGGGGTGGGTGCACACCGTGGAACAGAAACAACTGACGTGGGTGCTGTGAGAACTGGTACACCTTGTGGGGGTGGAAAGTTCTGTCTTAATGGCTTCTGCAATGCTACTCTGGCGGCCATAGACTACGACTGTCCCCCTTCGAAATGCAACTACAGGGGCGTGTGCAACAATAATAGGAACTGCCACTGCCATATCGGCTATAACCCTCCCCTGTGCATAAGCTCTGGTGCAGGAGGGAGTGTGGACAGTGGACCCCCTCCAGCGAAAAAGAAGCAAGTGAGAAAAAGTACTATGTCAGTGGTGTATTTGAGAGTGATTTTTGGTCGCTTGCTTGCCCTAATAGCTGCATTCCTCTTCGGTGTAGCCATGAATGTGAAGACTGTCCAGACCACTACAATCACTGAAGTAAACGTTATAGTGGAGTAAACAGCAAGTCAGCCTTCGGACCCCTGTACAACTCAGACAACATGAAGAAACACCTGCAAAAAGTCACCATAACCTGATGGCATAACTCAAGCCCACACTTCTGAGCGGCTGCAGGGGTCCTGCCCCCCATACAGGGTGCACACTGGATGTTTTCACACCACTCTCTCTGACAGCTGTCAAGTGTAGCCAAGCTGGCCAGCGTCTGCAATAAAGTGTGAGCACCGCACATTGGCTCCTGTGCAGTCCTTGTAGGTGTGTAAGAGCCCCGAGTGAGCCTGAGGCTCGGGCCGGGAGAGGGGACCTGGTGAGCAGCTGGCCTTGCGCTATGGAAGCCTGTCCCAGGATAAGTGATAGTGGCCACAGGTTCCTTTAAGGCCAATTTCTGACAGCTCCCACAACTGTGTCCTTGAGCACCGAGTGTCCCTCAGTCCCTGGGTAAGATCTCCTCTAAACTGCTTGGGTTCAGGGCAATGGTGTGCTCTTCCCCTCCCCCAACCCTGCCTGTTTCACATGGGCGTGGGGTTGTATGAGGTGGCTGTGAGCTGTGGGCTGAGAGCTGAGAGTGAGGGTACCTTGTCTGCTAGTGACCCCTGAGAGCCCTGGAGAGCATCCTTCCCTGTGTGGAGGAGGTTCAGTGAGTGGCACTCAATCAGAAAGAAGTGTCCTCCTCTCCCTGGCCTCACAGAAGCCTGCTCATTTGAGCCTCTCTCCCCCCTGTGCACTGCAGAGAGTGGCTGTGAGTGTGAGCTGAGTCCTGACTCTCCTCCACCTGATTCCCCACCGCACCCCATGCCTATACCCCCCACAACTGTCTTCATCCATAGCTGTAAGATTTTTGTCCAATCTCTTCCATCACCCCTCAGACAACTGAGAATTGTCTGAGGGGTGCTGGAAGAATTGAGAATTGTCCGTCCCTTCCCTTTCTATGTCCCTGATTCTGTTCTATTCACCAGATCATTCTGTTCTTCAGATTTCTATTCACTTGATTTTTAGATTCACTCGTTGGTAGGTATGTATTTGATGTCTTTTTGTTGTTCATAATTTTTATCTTTACCTTTTTCTTCTTCCTCCTCTTCTTAAATAATACCCTTCAGCATTTCATGTAATCCTGCTTTAGTGGTGATGAACTAACTCCTTTAGCTTTGTCTTGTCTGTGAAGCTCTTTGTCTCACCTTCAGTTCTGAATGATAGCTTTGCTGGGTAGAGTAATCTTGGTTGTAGGTTCTTGCTGTTCATCACTTTGAATATTTCTTGCCACTCTCTTCTGGCCTGCATAGTTTCTGTTGAGAAATCAACTTGTAGGTAACTGTTTTTCTCTTGCTGCTTTCAAGATTCTTTGTCTTTTGTCCTTGGCATTTTAATTATGATGTGTCTTGGTGTGGTCCTCTTTGGATTCCTCTTGTTTGGGGTCCTGTGTGCTTCCTGAACTTGTAAGTCTATTTACTCTCACCAGGTAGAGAAAGTTTTCTGTCATTTCTTCCAATAGGCCTTCAATATCCTGCTCGCTCTCTTCTTCTGGCACCCCAAAAATCCAGATGTTGGTACTCTTAAAGCCATCCCATAGGCTCCTTATACTATCCTCACACTTTTGGATTTTTTTTTCCTTCTGCCTCTCTGCTTGGGTATTTTTTGCTTCCTTATATTCCAGATCTTTGGTTTGACTCTTGGGGTACTTGGATCTATGTTGAGTTTCTATATATTCTTTATTTCAGACAGTATATGCTTAATTTCTGACTGGTCCCTTTTCATTGTTATTTATTTATTTATTTATTTATTTATTTATTTATTGCATTCTCATTAAGGTCTTTGAAGGTCTCACTAAGTTCCTCCGAGGTCTCTTCTAGTTCCTCCGTGGTTTTTAGAATATTTTTGAGTAACCTTATAAATATGGTTCTGAACTCTGTGTCATGCAATAGTTTACTTTCCTCCAACTCTCCCATTCGTGACGTGCTTCTGTGTGTCTGCGTTTTGGCTGCCTCCCTGTGTTGATGGAGTGGGTTTGTGTGGTCGATGACTTATAGGAGCCAGTAGCTCAGCTGCCCCAATCATCCAAGGTGGTCGCTCTTGGTACACCCCTTTGTGGGCTGAGTGCAAAGTCTTGGTGTAGTTAAGCCTTGATTGCTGTTGGTATAATGGGAGGAATTGACCTCCAGGCCAATTGGCTGTGAGGACCTGCTGTGTCTATAATGGACGAACTGTTGTGCTGGAGACACACTTATGGTACAGGCTTTGTTTCAGTGAGGCTTTGGTGCTCACTGAGTCTGCCTCCCAAATGTGTCACTTATAGATGTGAGGAGTTGAAATCTGGTGTCTTTCACTGACCACTAGGTACACTGGCTTCTGGATCTCCAATGGGGTGCAGTTCAGCTCCTGTCTGAGGCCATCCTGCAGGAGCTACAGCAAGAAGCACAGTCCGCTCCTCCTTGCTTAGAACCTGGAGGCTTTACAGCTGTCTGCACTGGGTTGCAAGTTTGCTAGGTTAAACTGCAATAGAGAATGCCATTCATATGCAAAAGCCTTTGCGTGGAGCTTTGGTGTTTGGTGTGTGTGTGTGTGTGTGTGTGTGTGTGTGTGTGTGTTTAAATTTACTAAGGTATTATATGTGTACATAGCTTACCATCGCCCCCCCCACCTCCCATACATGCCCTCCCTCCCCACAGTTCTGTGTTCGTTGGTTGTACTTATATGCATGCATACCAGTCTTTCGGTTGATCTCTTATCTCCCCCAGGTCTCCTTCCCCTCCCCGCTGTCATTTGACAGTCTGCTTGTTTTATGGTGACTATCTCAGGACCAGCAGAATAGAATCCTCTCCTCCTCTGGTTCACAATGCCCCCCACCCCATTTCCCACCGCTTCCCTGGGGCACACGGCTCTCCGGGGCACATGTCTCCCCCATGGCACACGGCTCTCCCGGAACACATGGTCCTCCTGGGGCTCATGGCTCTCCAGGGAAACACGGCCCCTTGAGGCACACAGCTCACCAGGGGCACATGGCTCCCATGGGGCGCTGGGTTCTCGAAGGGAGGCGCCGCGCCAGCTCCTCACTAGCACGGAGGGCGGGCTGGGATGGCTGCGGCCAGGGAGACCACACTCCAACAAGTCTCGTTCGGGGCGGGAGCAGAACAGCTGCGGACTCGGAGGCCAGGCTCTGAAGTAGCCCACTCCCTGGGCCCGGGGCAGAGTGAGCTCTGCTCTCGGTGGGCTTCCCTCACTTGCTGCAGTGGCGGCGGATGCGGCGGCAGCAGTGGCCCCCGTGGATCCTCTTCCACTATATTTTTAAAATCCACATGGTGGCAGCGGCGCCCTCCTTGGGGTCTCGGCAGAGGCTCCAGCTCAGCCCTGCGGCAGTGGGCTTGACGGGTGAAGGGCTCGCTGGGGCCACGAGCAGAAATTGCCGCGCCATCTCCTCACCAGCACGGCAGGTGGGCTGGGTCGGCTGCAGGCAGGCTGAGATGGCTGCGCTCAAAGGTGTCTTGTTCAGGGTGGGAGCGGAGCAGCTGCGGACAGGGAGGCTAAGTTCTGAAGCCGCCCACTCCTTGGTCCCAGGGCGGATGAGCTCTGTTCTCGGTGGGTTTCGCTCATTCCTAGCGGTGGCGGCGGGTGCGGCAGCAACGGTCGCTCCTGTGGTTCAATTTCCACTGTAGTGTTAAAATCCAGAAGGAGGCAGCGGCAGAAGCTCCAGCCCGGCCATGCTGCGGCAGACGAAGGACTTGCCGGGGCCGTGAACGGAAGGCGCCGGGCCAGCTCCTCACCAGCACGGCAGGTGCGGAGGCCGGGCTGTGATGGCTGCGGGCGTGGAGACCACACTCAAAGGCATCTCGTTCTGGGCAGGCGTGGAAGGCACGGCCAAGGCCGGCATTGGCTCCCTCGCTCCCATGGTGGGCCGGCCGGGAAGGCCCACTCCCTTGTCCCGGGGTGGAGCGAGCTCTGCTCTTGGTGGGCTTCCCTCACTCGTGGTGTTGGTGGTGGTGGTGGCGGGGGCGGCGGGGGCTCTGGCGGGTCCAGTTCCACGGCAGTTTTAAACTCCACATGGCGGCAGTGGCACTTTTCTCTGTCTCTAGTTGTAGCCATCCCAATCCACCAGCTTTTCTCACTTCGGTGTGTTTGTAGGTTGTGCGGGGCAGAGACTCAGGGCTTCACTAGGTTAGAGCGTGGCAAGCAGCGATGGCTGGCAGTGAGCCGTCTCTGCCTCTCCAACTGTGTCCCTGTGTCTCGCACCCAAGCACAGAAAACAATTATTCTTGCATGCAGCTCTGCAAGCAAGCCACCCTCACTTTCTGACCCAATGGCAGACAGTCCAGCTTCTCCCCAGAAACTGGATTTCAGAAAGATCAGGATCTTGTCTCTCTTCAAGTTGAAGAAAGCAACCCCCCACCAGATGGGATCTGCTACCAGCCCATATCGCATGTCCCCCCACCTCAGTTTTTCAGTGCTTGTGCCCAAATGCTCTTTTCTCTTTCCGTCTAGTTGTAGAACTTCTACTCAGCCAGCTTTCCTGTGGTTCTGGGTGTCTTTTAGTTGTAGTTTTGAAATTGTTGTGCACGGCAGCATTTTAGATCTTTACCTACACCGCCATCTTGGATCTTCCTTTCAGTTTTCACATTTCTATAATAAAGACTAGTATTCAAAATACTAATGAACCTTGTAAAAAGTTAACTTTTTGCCAAAACCGGTTTGGCTCAGTGGATAGAGCGTCAGCCTGCAGACTGAAAGGTCCCAGGTTTGAATCGGGTGAAGGGCATGTACTTACATGGATGCGGGCACATCCCCAGTAGCGGGTGTGCAAGAGGCAGCTGATCGATGATTCTCTCTCATCGATGTTTCTAACTCTCTATCCCTCCCTCTTCCTCTCTGTAAAAAATCAATTTTATATATATATATATATATATACATATATATATATATATATATATATATATATATATATATATATATATACATATATTTAAAGTTAACTTTTAAGGTCTTCAAGAAAACCAGTAAATTCCCTGTTTTAGAATTTATCCAAAGTAAATGCCTTAAAATAATTAGAATTAGATTTAAATCCCCCCAAAATTGTTAAAATATAAATAAATAATATATTAATTATAAAGATTTAAATAGCCCATGTAACTGGCTACACCCTTTGTTAATGGAGGAAGGGGTAGACGCCCTTCCCCAGCAGACAGGTAATCTAGTTTCCTGCCAGGAACCATCTTTGAAAAATGTGGTAATTTACATTTGAGTAAACCAAACCTGGTTTTCCAGAGCTACTGGCAAATAAAAAGTAAAGTTTAAATTTGCCTCATAAAAAACCTAGAGGACAGCATTGAAACTACTAATTGATTATGTCTTATATTTTTCTAAAAATCATAAAGTGTTATTAATCTAGGAAGTGCTAAATATATTTGTCCTGCCAGTTTTAAAAGTTCAAAGTGCAAATTAAATTGAGAGTAATTATATACTTGTGGTAATTAAATGCATAAGAAGTTATTTTTTTGAGAAAAGAAAATGTTGTGTTTACTCCAATAATTAGGAATTGAAAATAAGTTGCTTATTATTGGTCTAATTAAAAAAAAAAAAAAGCCGAAACCGGTTTGGCTCAGTGGTAGAGCATCGGTCTGCGGACTGAAAGGTCCCAGGTTCGATTCCGGTCAAGGGCATGTACATTGGTTGCGGGCACATCCTCAGTAGGGGGTGTGCAAGAGGCAGCTGGTCCATGTTTCTCTCTCATTGACATTTCTAGCTCTCTATCTCTCTCCCTTCCTCTCTGTAAAAAATCAATCAAATATATTTTAAAAATAAATAAATAAATAAATAAAAGGAATAATTCTGTGATCCCAACCAAAATTTTTCTATGGAAAAACTAGTTTAGGATCTAACTGATATATGAAGATAATTATAAAAGGTATTATAATATTTAAATCATATAGAGATATATGTTTGATTTTTTTCCATGTTAAAATTTCAATGCTTAGACAGAGATAATTCTTGGAAAGCTCCAAGGGCCTGGAGTCATACAAGAAATTTATTCTCTCTTCTTAAAGGAAATCTTTTAAAATTTATCAGATCTAATATACTTGAAATTGACCGCACCCGGCTAGCTCAGTCAGTAGAGCATGAGACTCTTAAAATACTTGAAATTTCATGGAAAGCCTTATCAAATAGAAGTTAATAAATATACAACTGCACCCACTAGGGTCATTTGGTAAGCTCCTGGAGTTGTTGAATGGCTATATTTGGCTCATTCTCCAAGTAAGGTGTTACTGAAACAGAAAGGGGGAGATGGATGCTATGTGTCACCTCAAAACAAACTCTGTCATGTTCTTTATACTTTAAATTTTTTGAATTGCGATGTAGAAGGTTGTACGGCAGCCAAAAGGCATCGGGCCTCCTGTACAATAGCCTCCGTGGGATTAGCCAAATGGAAGGATGCACAAACTGGACAATGGTTTGGACCAGACCCAGTAATGATGTGGGGAAGAGGTAGTATTTGTATCTTTCCAGAGGAGCAGCACAGCCATTTTGGCTGTCAGAGCGTTATGTGCGTCACCACAGTGGACCCAGAGAAGGTCCTTGTACCATCATTCAAAGGACTGAGAGTTGCCCTGATGACAGTAAAGCAGAAAAGGAAGATGGCGAAGGCTACGCAAGAGACCAAGGTGCCAACATGGGTTCAGCTGAAGAAGTTAAGAAATGAGGCCCAGCAAATGGCAGAAAAGCAGGAAATAGAAGCTACCCCCTCAATCATATTTCTGTCATGCTAGCATTGGTTAGCTGCCAGTCTTCTGCAAACTCTTTCGCAGCCAAGTTTGAGGATTCTTGAGTAAATCAGCAAAAGAAACTTTCATTTAGTAGGAAAGTGTTACTATAGTTTGATTTCTTTATTGTTGTGTTGCATTGGCATTTGTTTGTTAATAGCCATGTCTGGGTTTTGCATTAGCATTGTTTTGTTATTGGGTTTTCCATTGGAATTGTTTTGTTAATGTTTTAATAGTCAGAACTTTGTTCTTGATGTTTAAGTTGTACTTCCATTAATAGTAGCTTAAACATAAAAGAAAGGGCTAGATGTAGGAAGCAGTTATAGGGTTAAGACTCGGACTGACCTGCTGGCAAAGTCGCAAACAAGTCCCAGCTTGGAGGGCAACAGTCCTCTTAGCATAATTAAGCTTGATCTTGTGACTGCACCCTAGTCAGCTGTGGGCAAACTATGGCCCGTGGGCCGGATCCGGCCCGTTCGGCTCTTCTATGCGGCCCGCGGAGCCGAAAGAGCAGAGGGTTCTCTTGCTCTCCCCTCGGCTCCTTCACCAGCAGCCCAAGATGAGAGTGCCAGCACAGTCAGGTTGCTTTGGTTCTGGCCCTCCGGTCCAGTTTAAGAACCCATTGTGGCCCTCGAGTCAAAAAGTTTGCTCACCCCTGCTCTAGATCTTTCCTGGATAGCTAATAGGCTGTGGGAGGGGTAGCAAGTGCTGCCAAAAGAAATGAAATTCACAAGAACATTGTAAATTGCCTTTTTTGTTCCTGACAATAAATGAAGCATCAGCTTTGTGGTCTGGATCTGTTCTGTCGCCTTAACCAGGCACAGAAGATCCTCATAGACCCAGCTTTTTACTTTTTCTATCATTCCTCTATCCTTTGTTGTCCCTGATAAGGCTCGCCGAACCCTTGGCCGTGCTGACACAGATCAAGTAGCAATGGCAACTTGATCTACAATCGTCTCTCCTGCATGTGCCTACAACTTTTCATGTCTTCTCTGTCTAATGCCCGGCATCCGAGGTCCAGTGCTCCCAACAGTTGGCAGAGTCAAGCAACATCGAAGAGTAAGTGCTCCCACAATCCCACCAAAAGGTTTGTTTTTATCCACCATTTTTGTCTTTGAATCCATTCTTCGGTTTTGCAAGACAAAGCACTCTGACCAACCACCACAGCATTTCTGTTTCACTCTCTTCCCAGGACAAGCCCTGCCTTTCTCCTCCCCTCCCCCTCCCTGCCCAAGGTGTGCTCCTATCATCTTCCTCACTCCCAAGTTCCAAGGGCCCTTCTGTTGTGGGGTCAAACCCTGGGTTCAAAATAAGACCACCGGAGGCTGATGATTTATTAAAATAAGCAGGCAAAGATTTATTGAAATATCTGGCCAGGGCAGCCACAAGAGCAGCAAACGCAGGCGGGCTCCATACGACTGCACTGTTCTAGGTGTAGGCAAGTCTTTTTAAAGGCCTAAGCCACAAGAATTTTCCTTTGTTTCTAAATCTTAAAGACTAAATTCTAAAGACTGGGGACAGCCCGCAGGGTCGGTTCCCAGTCACATCCTGCTGGACACTGGAATGTGGCCCTATCTTGCGATAGCTGATAACACAGAAGCAGAGCTCAGTGGTTAGTCTCTAAAGGTTATCTACAGTTTCTATCCCTGAAGCTACTGAGTCAGTGGGAATCAATCTCCTGTGATCCTGGTCCCAGGCAAGGGAAAATTGCCTTAGCCTCCAGGTCTCCACCTGGAAGCTGAGGTAAGTACCCTGTGTTTTAATCAGGTGCAGGAGCCAGAAAGAAAAAAGGGTTAGAATTTAAATAGCATTCTTTACTTGAGATGTATATTCTTAATGTCTTATTTCACCTTCCTTTGTGTTTATAACTTGTTTCCTAATCCCACATCCTCTAGACATTACTTTTCCTCCCTCTGTGATTTACCCGATAAATGTCCTCTTACAGTTTGGGTCGTGGCTCTGAATTCTTTGCCAGCCAGAACCAAGGCTGCTGACCCCAGGTTTGACCTGACTCCACAGGTCAGACACCAGGTGCCCATCCGCCATCTACAACACACACCATGTAGAGTCCTCATGCGGGGCTCTGGGGAGCTTTGTGGCCCTTTGGGGAAGTGTCCATGTTTGGGGCAAGACATCCCGCAATCCTGGGGTGGCCACATGGTAACAAAGGCTAGCTGGGACCCAGGGAGGGGCGAGGAGTGCTGTGTGCTGCTCCTTGTTGGGTCACCAAAGGAGCCAGAGGAGGAACGCAGGGGGCCAGATGGGGAGGGATTTATTTGGTCATCCGCACACCACGTGGCTGAGCCTGCATGGTGCCAGCACCAGTGACAGGAATCAGCGGCCTTGAGAGGACTTTTGGCTGGCTTTTTTTTTTTTTTTTTTGGAGTGGGGGGGGGTGTGGGGGGTGGGAGGGGAGGCACCTCCTTATGCATACCCGGAGGGGAGAGAATGGAAGTGGTCAGCACAAGTGAAATGTGGTCTCAGCAAAGGGAATACCCATAGTGCAATGACCTGAAAAGCCAGTTCCGGGGGGAGGGGTATTGATTCAATTGCTCCATCAAACCTAACACTCCCGAGGTTTTGTGCATTCAGATTAGGGAAAATCAGGCACTCCAGGTGTAAGGTTGAGTAAAATCAGAATATAAATATAAAGTTTAGTAAAGCTAGAATGCAATATTTTATGACAAACATTAAAGCAAGGCTAGGTCCCGAGGGAGGTTTCATCCTGTAGGTACAACATCTCATGATACTCATCTTATGACCACCACCCTGACCACTCTGGAATTCTCCCCCTGGGAACTGAGTTGACCACCTGGGAATGCACCTGCCAGGAAGAGACCAGCCTAACCTGTAATTATGGAAAAGACCACGCCCGGAGTTGCCTCAACAGCAGACAAGGACTTACCCAGAGGAACAGCACACAAGGACTTACCCAGAGGAACAGCACACAAGGACTTACCCAGAGGAGCGGGAAGGGGGGAGGCAAAGGGGGCTTGCTTGCATAGCTGAGCTACAGTATAAAACTTGGGAAGAAACTTAGAACAGGGTCCGAGTTTGGAACGGGTGCCACTGCGCTGGTGCCCCGGCTCGGACCCTAACCCGGGTTAGATTTAATAAAGACTTTCTACATTTGCATCGGACTTGGCTCCCTGGTGGTCTGTGGGTTCCAGAATTTACCCGGCACAACACAGGGAACAACCAAGTTCAGATCCCCGGTTCCCACCCCCACCCAGCCTCTCTCAGGGAGCCCACATCCACTTTACCCCTCTTTTGCTAGGGGAAGAAATGGTAATCTTGCGCTGTTTACTGGGATTGTTCTGTTCTGGTTAGAGAATGCATATCCTAACCTGGCTGAGGGTTGCACTCCCCGGGACATGGGCATACTGGAAAAGTAGTGATAGATCCTCCCTTCCCCCAGTTGATTGACAGATGCAAACCCCACCTGTGGCCAGACATACCTGAACTCTGAACCTCCAATCAGCACCTGCTAAGTACCCTAAGCCCCGTCCCCTATGTCCCCCTTAAAAGCAGACCCCCGGGTGTTTTACGGCCTCTTCCAGTCTCTTCCACTCTCTCCCTCTGGAAGCAGCCGGCGGGGGTCCCACCCATCTCCAATAAAAGCCTGTGTCCTGGTCTCCCAGTCTCGGCCACCTCCTTTAATTAATGTACCACATGGTGCCGGACTTGGGTGAATGCGGACGATCCTCTGTGATCCTGCTCAGTGGCAGGGTCCTGAGTGGATTGGCCCATTCAGAACATCTCCGGGACTTCCTTACCGGTAGGCCTCAGGGACCCCCTCCCCCTCCCTACCCCGGTTCCCGTGACCTGGAAAGGCTTCAGAGTTTTCTCCTAGTCTGCTTGGCTGCACATTTTACGTTCTACGTTCACGTTCTACGAAAGCCCAGGCGCCTGGCTGAGGAAACTCTGTCCTACTCCACGAGACAGGTCTCCGATGACGACCCGAGACCTTCTCTCATCTCTTTTTCTACAGGTTGGCTAGGGGGGGATAGGAGGACGCTCTTATCTCTCTCTCCCAACTTCCCTCTCGGTAGCCTTTCCGGTCATGGAAACCCCTCAATGCAGACGCCCCTAAGGTGTCTTCTCGCCAGCCTCTCGACCCTTTTCTTTCTGGCTACTTCGGACCAAAACACCTCATTTAACACAGCATTTTCGCTCCGCCCAACCGCCTCGTAAAACGGCATTCCTATATCCTCCTAAATCTAGAAAGTTTTGCCACCGGACAAGGAAGCTTCAGATTCCCCAAAAGGGCTTTCCCCTCCCCCTCTCGTTCCCGCTCTCCCACCTGGCTTTCACTGCCATTCCTCCGCAGAGACTCACTCTTGCCCGTCTCTCACTGAGCATCTTCCCCCAGGTCGCGCCCCGGGCCCGAGTGCGGAAGTCCTAGGCGGGTCTCCTGGAGCAGTTTAAACTTTCCCGACCCTGCAGCTGGACCCGCTGGACCCGCCGGAGCCGCTGGAGCCGCTGGAGCCGCTGGAGCCGCTGGAGCCGCTGGAGCCGCCGGAGCCGCTGGACCCGCTGGACCCGCTGGAGCCGCTGGAGCCGCTGGAGCCGCTGGAGCCGCTGGAGCCGCTGGAGCCGCCGGAGCCGCCGGAGCCGCTGGAGCCGCCGGAGCCGCTGGAGCCGCTGGAGCCGCTGGAGCAGCTGGACCCGCTGGAGCCGCTGGAGCCGCTGCAGCCGCTGGACCCGCTGGAGCAGCTGGACCCGCTGGAGCCGCTGGAGCCGCTGCAGCCGCTGGACCCGCTGGAGCAGCTGGACCCGCTGGAGCCGCTGGAGCCGCTGCAGCCGCTGGACCCGCCGGAGTAGCTGGACCCGCTGGAGCAGCTGGAGCCGCTGGAGCCGCCAGAGCCGCTGGAGCTGCAAAGCCGCGCGTTTCTCCCCCTCCCAGCGCAGTACCTCCTAGTCCCGCCGCCTCTAGGGTAGGGCTTTCCTACCTGGAAGTTCTGACCGCGCCCACTCCCCTCCCCAGTGTGCTCCCGCTCCGCCTCCCACTCCGGCTCCCGGACCCTAACCCTCCCCGTGGTGCAGTCAGCTCTCCTCCGGTTCTGCCCGCCTCTCTCCCATGCGGTCCACGTCCACCGCCCCCTCCCCAGAGCGCTGGGCCTTCTCCCCGCGCTCCGCCCCCTCCCCCATCGCTCTCCGCAACGGATTCACAAGTGGTTGGACTCCCTTCTCACTCTCATCTTTCTCAAATTGAACCAGCAACTGCCTTCTCCCCAGTCTGTGAGAATTCTCATCCTGAGAATTTGAGCCCCGAACAGCTACATGTGATTCCCATGTGGCCCCGCCATCTAGTCCCGCCCCCTCTCCGGTTCCCACAGGGCAGCCCCTCTCCAACCACATGGCCTCAGGTAGATGGCCACCATTTTTAAACCACTAAGACCCGCCTCCACAGGCCCTGCCTCGTATGACCATCCACCTCCGCCCTTCCCTCCCCGTCCTGAATCTAAATTCCATTCTCTATTTCCACCCTCACAGATTGAGGGGCACCTCAGGTTTCTTTTTCCACTGAACTGACCGCCTTTAGTCCCCCACATACGCAACTTCAGGTTTCCAAACCCCTCAGAAGGACCTGGCCTTTAAGGTATTTAATAATAGAGACAAGGAGACCCAAAAACAACAGGCGAGATCAGGCTGTGAACGAAAAGAGCCA
Source organism: Vespertilio murinus (assembly GCA_963924515.1). Classification (NCBI taxonomy): domain Eukaryota; kingdom Metazoa; phylum Chordata; class Mammalia; order Chiroptera; family Vespertilionidae; genus Vespertilio; species Vespertilio murinus. The sequence continues at coordinate 211,109 of CAWUQJ010000029.1, read as the reverse complement.
CATGCCAACCCGAAAGGCTCGGGGAAGGCCTGCATGGCAGTCTTGCGAATTCAGAGACCTGGAATAACCACAGAGATGGTTTGAAAATTTAATATCCGACTATAAACAGGTTATAGCAGGTAGTCATGTCCCAGGTATTTTAACTGACAAAGATCAATTTGGATCTGCTTTACAGAGCCCTTTAGCCTTCCTGCTTCTGAGATAACCTATCTGTGAGATGTCTGGGTAACTTGTGTAACTTCCTTCTTACCCTGGACCCCTCAGGGCACAACAAATGGCCCCGAGACATTCTCTCATTGTGACTGTTATCAAGTTAATTGCAATGTGTTAATTACACTAGAGTATCCTGTATCTGTCTCTGTAAAAGAAGCTCATGCCCATCATTTCACTTTTTACCCTATCCCAGAGGTTTCCCCGCTTCGCTCTGTCCCACCTCCCTAATCCATCACCAATGAATTTCATGTAACTCGTCTACGTCCCTTTCCTTTGATTTGCCATGTATAAATATAGAAATGTAACCCGCCATTCTCCGGAGCAGTATCTCAATCCCTTGAGGTTCTGCTTCCCGGCAATTGTCGACAGTTTGGCTCAAATAAACTCAAAAAAAATTCTTTATAGGTTTCAATGGTTTTTTGTTAACAAGGCCAAGGCTGAGGCCCATTAGGAGGCCTTCCAGCTCCTAGCCACCACTCTCCAAAACCAAGTGCCAGTCCTCCCGCGGGTAAGTCAGGGGCTAAGCCTCCTCTGGGCCCATGCTTCACATGCAGCAAGGACACTGAGCCAAGTCCTGCTCAAACACGAGATGCCACCTGGGTCCTGCCCAAGGTGCGGAGGGGAGGCCACTGGAAATCAGACTGGCCCCTGGCCCCTCCGGGCTGGCCTCAACCAGTCCAGCATGGCCACCCTCTGGATCCAGTTTGGAGCTCCCAGACCTCATGGGACTGGCCACCGGAGAAGCTGCCCAGGCCCTGACAGGGCCCCACAGACTTACATCACCAGGACAGAGCCTCGGTACCGACTGTAGTGGCCGGTAAGCCGATCTCCTTTTTTCATTGGCATTCTGTCCTCTCTGAATTCGCTGGCACCCTCGTCCCCTCCTCGTCTCTATTATGGGGGTTGACAGATCAGACTCACAGCCATTAGCCACCTCAAATTCCCCCATTCACTCTTTTCTCATTCTACCTCGTTAACCCATCAAGGCTACTGTGCATCCCCTCATGAAACCCAGTTTTCCCAAACCTCAGTCACCTACCTCACTTTCACTCTCTTAATCCAAAAAGACAAGCCATTCCTGTGACTATAAGCACCTTATCTCCTTAGCTACTCTATCTCTAGGGAAAATGCAGGAGGTTTAAAAACTCCTGCGGCTAGAGGCCGGCCCAGCCTGGAAACGGCTGTGGAGCCTGTTCCCTCTCCCCCCCAACCCCTGTCTTTTAGAAACACTCAATGGAAGGTCTAAGGCATGGTTATGCATTTTTGAAGGACATAGAAGGAAGGTTTGAAGGTTAATTTGTAAGTGCAACTTGTGAAGGTTTGTGCATGTGATGAGATGGTGATAGAAAGAAAGTGAGGCTTCAGTCTCTAAGCCTGGCAGGACAAGGTTGCTGGGCACTTCTTAAGCTAAACCAGCATATTCACAGTCTCTAGCCTCTTATCCAACCATCCAGGTCCCTGGCTTTTACTACTTTCCTTCCCTTTCCCTCCCACTTTCACTGCAACACAGTCTCAATCACTCATCTACTCTCTCAGCTTGGAGTGCTGAACTAGAAAAAGAAATCTCATACCCTTTAGTCCACCTCTTCTCCCTACACCTTTCAGCTTGTCTCCATCATCAGGGATTTTTCTTCCTCTGTGGGGAAAACTCAGACATCTGTCTCCCCATCAGCTGGACAGGAACCTGTACTCTCATCTCTCTCTCACCCAACGTAGATGCAGTTGGGTCAATAATCAGTCTTTACGTAGATGCAGTTGGGTCAATAATCAGTCTTTACCTGTCCCCATAACCACTGCTCTACCTACTTGGAAACCCTGTCTCAGGAACTACAAGAAACATGTGGATGCCCAGCAAGGGGCAAAACTGGAAAGACAAGAACCTACTTCCAACGGTAACCCATTCTCCCCTACTCTTTTCCCCCTAGAAATAACATCTAGGTCTCAGCTTATCTTTCAGCTCCAGATCTGTCTCCCACTCACCTGGACAATCCTGCCCCAGAGGTTCAGAGAAAGTCATCTGTTTGGCCAGGCCTTACCAGAGACCTCCAAGAATGCTTGTTAGAACCCAGCAGTACACGTCTCAGAGGCACACAGCTGGCCTTCACTGGTAGAATTTCTCCATCATTGGATCCCAAAATTTTCTCTCCTAGCTAAGCCCTTACCAGGTCTCCTCACCCTCCCTCGTTTGCCAAGCTTTTTCAACTCCAGGACACCCCTCTTGTCTGTCTCTCTCCCTCTCTCCCCCAGACATCTCTAATAGCCTACCTGTCCTGACAGCGTGATGCCACAGTGAGGGACTGCAGCCCTGCCTCTGGGCTCTGCCTGCAGCTGCTATTCTCATCAGGGAGGCCCAAAACATTTGCCTCCAGCACCCCTTGCAGGTCTTCTCCACCCACAGACTACAGGGTATTCTGTCACACCAACCCTGATCTCTCCTTGGCCCCCTCTCACATGCAGGAACTCCATCTCCTGTTCCTCGAGAGTCCTGATGTCTCCCTAACTCAGTCCCCAGCTCTGAACCCAGCCACTCTTCCTGCTGTCTCTACCCAAACTGCAGCAAAGCACTCCTGCCCCAAGGTTTTCAAAAGCCCTCACTCAACCTCAGGCGAGACTCTCAGATTTCTCTCTCTAATCCTGCTTTAACTCTGTTTGTGGATGGAAGCTTGTGTCTAGACCCCCAGGAACGTCGAAAAGCCGCCTACTTGATTGTAACACTCGAACAGACCCTGCAGATGGACTTCATTCCTCTTCACCTCGCCCACACTGCAGCTCCTGGAAACTACACATACCCTACTGTAGGGAGCCCCCTGGAAGAGACCCGGACATGTTTACTGACTGAGCTGGGATATTGACAGAATCATGCCAGTTACACTCCTGCCCTGGAAGTGCCCAGATGTTCTTAGTTCCTGGCTTGTGTTTGTCAGGCAGGAAGGAGTGGGTGGTATCTGGCCCCTCCTAGGCTTCTTGTTTTTTCCTGTGAAAACCCCACCTTTTGTGTATTTGAGAATAAATAGAGGTGCTGTGTGGCTCAGAGGTTGTCAGTCTCTCCAGCAGAGGAGGTCTGCAACCCACCTGGAGCCCAGCTGAAACCCATCTCTTCGTCGTCTCTCTTCATTTCTTCATTTCTCAATCCCTGGCTGCCTCTACGAAGAACCAGTTTCATCTCTCTTTCCGTGCTGGCCACGGAGAAGGGAGATCCCCGGCCATATCAGGTCCCCGCACCCTACCACCTACATTCATCGGGTAAAATCCAGAAGGGCAACGGCTTCCTTAAAGACCATCTAACTAAACTCTCTCTCTCTAGAAATTTGCAGCTCCTAGCCGGACCTTCTGCCCATGGTCCTGACTGGAACCCGAGCTACACCAAGGAGCCCCACTTTTTACCTCCCCAAGAATCTTACCCCCAGGTTGTCTTTCAGCTCCAGGCCCAGAAAAGCAGCAAAACCAGACAAGTGATGCCGTGGCAGCCTCAGTACCAGCTTTTACCTCCCAAGTGACTCAACAGGATCGCTCTCTTCACTAACTAGTCTCTTGGAGAAAATCATGCTGCTGCACCCCTCATCCAGCACGGAAAAATGCTACCTGCTTTTGCTCACATACCCCATGGCTCCTCCCACTATTAGGCCCACTGGTATCTATACTCTTAATCTTAATCTTCGTCCCACGTCTCATGCGTTGTTTCACTGGTCTTTTACAGATCAGAATGCAGGCGTTCACCAATTGGAAGGCGGGAAAGATCTATCTGGCACTGAATTCAAAACCCAACGCCAGAATCTTTTTTTTTTTTTTTTCACCTGAAGCATCACTTCTATGGTATTTTTTATTTTTATTTTATTTTATTTTATTTTTATTTTTTAAATATTTTTTTATTAAGGTATTACCTGTGTACATAGCTTATCATTGCCCCGCCCCCATAGATGCCCTCCCTCCCCAGAGTTTTGTGTCCATTGGTTGTTCTTATATGCAAGCATACCAGTCCTTCGGTTGATCTCTTATCTCCCCCAGATCTCCCTACCCTCCCTTCCCCCTCGCTGTCATTTGGCAGTCTGCCTGTTGTTTTACTGTCACTATATCTATCTTTCTGTTCATTCGTTTATAATGTTCTTTAATATCCATAAATGAGTGAGATCATGTAGTGTTTCTCTTTCATTGACTGGCTTATTTCACTCAGCATGATGCTCTCCAATTCCATCCAGGTTACTGCAAATGATGAGAATTCCTTCCTTTTTATGGCAGCATAGTATTCCATGGTGTAGATGTACCATAGTTTTCTGATCCATTCATCTGCTGACGGGCACCTAGGCTGTTTCCAAATCCTAGCTATTGTAAATTGTGCTGCTATGAACATAGGGGTACATATATCCTTTCTGATTGATCTTTCTAGTTTCTTGGGGTATATTCCTAGTAGTGGGATTACTGGGTCAAATGGGAGTTCCATTTTCAGTTTTTTGAGGAAGCTCCATACTGTTCTCCACAGTGGTTGCACCACCCTGCAATCCCACCAGCAGTGCAGGAGGGTTCCTTTTTCTCCGAAACCTCGCCAACATTTGTTGTTTGTTGTTTTGTTGATGTTGGCCATTCTGACAGGTGTGAGATGGTACCGCATTGTTGTTTTGGTTTGCATCTCTCGGATAATTAGTGACTTGGAGCATGTCTTCATGTGCCTCTTGGCCTTCCTTCTGTCTTCTTTTGAGAGGATTCTATTTAGGTCCATTGCCCATTTTTTAGTTGGCTCATTCATTTTCCTTTTATTGAGTTCTATAAGCTGTCTGTAGATGTTGGAGATTAAACCTTTGTCAGTGATATCGTTTGCAAATATGTTCTCCCATACTGTGGGACTTCTTGTTGTTTTGTTGATGGTTTCTTTTGATGTAAAAAAGCTTCTTATTTTGATGTAGTCCCATTTGTTTATTTTCTCTTTAGCTTCCATTGCCCTAGGGTTAGTATCAGTGAAGAAGTTCTTTAGGCATATGTCTGAGATTTTGCTGCCTGTGGGTGCCTCAAGTATTTTTATGGTTTCCCGTGTTATGTTTAAGTCCTGTATCCATTTTGAGTTTATTTTTGTGTATGGTGTAAGTTGGTGATCTAGTTTCATTCTTTTGCATGTATCTGTCCAATTTTCCCAACACCATTTATTGAAAAGACTGTCTTGGCTCCGTTGTATGTTCATGCCTCCTTTGTCAAATATTAATTGAGCATATTGATTTGGGTTGATGTCTGGATTCTCTAATCTATTCCATTGATCAATATGTCTGTTCTTGTGCCAGTACCAGGCTGTTTTGAGAACAGTTGCTTTGTAATACAGCTTGAAATCTGGTATTGAGATTCCTCCTACTTTACTCTTATTTCTCAAGATTGCTGAGGCTATTCGGGGTCTTTTATTGTTCCAAATGAATTTTTGGAGAGTTCTTTCTAGGTCTGTGAAGTATGTCCATGGTATTTTCATGGGGAGTGCATTGAACTTGTATATTGCTTTGGGAAGTATGGACATTTTGATGATGTTGATTCTACCAATCCATGAACATGGTATGTTCTTCCATCTGTTTACATCTTTCTCTATTTCTTTTTTCAGTGTTGTGTAGTTTGCTGCATATAGGTCTTTTACCTCCTTGGTTAAGTTTATTCCTAGGTATCTTAATTTTTTTGGTGCGATGGTAAACGGGATTGCTTTTTTAATCTCTGTTTCTGTAAGTTCACTATTGGTGTAGAGAAATGCCATTGATTTCTTGGCATTGATTTTGTATCCTGCTACATTGCCAAATTCGTTTATTAAGTCTATTAGCTTTTTGATGGAGTCTTTTGGGTTTTTTATGTACAATATCATGTCATCTGCAAATAGTGACAGCTTTACTTCTTCTTTTCCAATTTTGATGCCTTTTATTTCCTCTTCTTGCCTAATTGCAATGGCGAGTACTTCCAGTACTATGTCGAAGAGGAGTGGTGAGAGTGGGCATCCCTGTCTTGTTCCTGTTCTTAGAGGGAATGGTTTTAGTTTTTGCCCATTGAGCATGATGTTGGCTGTGGGTTTATCATATATAGCTTTTATTATGTTGAGGTTTGATCCTTGTACTCCCACCTTGTTGAGAGTTTTTATCAGGAAAGGGTGTTGGATTTTATCAAATGCCTTTTCTGCATCGATAGATATGACCATATGATTTTTATCTCTCAATTTGTTTATGTGATGTATCACGTTTATTGATTTGCAAATATTGTACCATCCTTGCATTCCTGGAATAAAACCTACTTGGTCATGGTGTATGATCTTCCTGATGTACTGCTGGAGCCGATTTGCTAGAATTTTGTTGAGGATTTTGGCATCTATGTTCATGAGGGATATTGGCCTGTAATTCTCTTTCATTGAGTTGTCTTTATCTGGTTTTGGTATTAGGGTGATGCTGGCTTCATAAAAGGAGTTTGGCAGTGTTCCTTCCTCTTGAATTTTTTGGAAAAGTCTGAGGAGGATAGGTTTTAGTTCTTCCTTGAATGTTTGGTAAAACTCTCCTGTGAAACCATCTGGCCCTGGGCTTTTGTTTGCTGGAAGCTTTTTGATGACTGCTTCAATTTCTTCCCAAGTTACTGGTCTATTGAGATTTTTAGATTCTTCCTGATTGAGTTTTGGAAGGTTGTATTTTTCTAGGAATATGTCCATTTCCTCCAGGTTGTCCAGTTTGTTGGAATAGAGTTGTTCATAGTATTTTGTAACAATCATTTGTATTTCGGCAGGGTCTGTTGTTATTTCACCTCTTTCATTTCTGATTTTGTTTATTTGGGTCCTCTCTCTTTGTTTCTTGGTTAGCCTGGCTAGAGGCTCATCAATCTTGTTTATCCAGTCAAAGAACCAGCTCTTGGTTTTGTTGATCTTATGTATTGTGTGTTTGGTCTCTATGTCGTTAATCTCCGCTCTGATTTTTATTATTTCCTTCCTTCTGCTTACACTGGGCCTTTCTTGCTGTTCTTTTTCTAACTGTTTGAGTTGTAGGGTTAGATAATTTGTTACCATTCTTTCTTGTTTTTTGCAATAGGCTTGTAGGGATATGAACTTCCCTCTCAAAACAGCTTTTGCTGTATCCCATAGATTTTGGATTGTTGTGTTTTCATTGTCATTAGTTGCCATGATGTTTTTGATTTCTTCCTTGATTTCTCTGGTAACCCAGTCTTTGTTCAATAGCATGCTATTTAGTCTCCATGTGTTTAATTTCTTTGGCTTATTATTATTGTAGTTGATTTCCAATTTTATGGCACTATGATCTGAGAAAATGCTTGATAAGATTTCTATCTTCTTGAATTTGAAGAGACTTTGCCTATGTCCCAACATGTGGTCAATCTTTGAGAATGACCCATGTGCACTTGAGAAGAATGTATATTCTGTGGCTTTGGGATGAAATGTTCTGAAGATGTCGATTAATTCCATCTGGTCTAGTACGTCATTTAGGATTGACGTTTCTTTACTGATTTTTTGTTTAGATGATTTGTCCAGAGGTGACAGTGGAGTATTAAAATCACCTACTATGATTGCATTGCTATTAATCTCTCCCTTAATGTCCTCCAGCAGTTTCGTTATGTATTTGGGTGCTCCCGTATTGGGTGCATATATGTTTACCAGGGTTATTTCTTCTTGTTGGATTGCTCCCTTTAGTATAATGAAGTGGCCTTCAATATCTCTTTTTATGTCCTTCACTTTGAGATATAATTTGTCAGATATAAGTATTGCCATCCCAGCCTTTTTTTCATTTCCGTTCGCCTGGAAAATCTTTTTCCATCCCTTCACCCTCAGCCTGTGTGCATCTTTTTTTCTGAAGTGTGTTTCTTGTAGACAGCAGATATATGGGTCTTGCTTTCTTATCCATTCTGTTACACTATGTCTTTTGATTGGAGCATTTAAACCATTTACATTTAAAGTTATTATTGATAAGTAGGTATTTTATGCCATTTTTATTCTATACCCCTGTGTTCCTTCTTTGCTTCCTATTTCTTTATTTTTACAGTAAACCCTTTAGCATTTCTTGCATTGCTGGTTTGGTGGAGATAAATTCCTTTAGTCTTTTTTTGTCTGTAAAGCTCTTGATTTCATTTTCAATCTTGATTGATAGCCTTGCTGGGTACAATATTCTTGGATTCAGACCCTTCCTTTGCATGACTTTGTATATTTCATCCCATTCCCTTCTGGCCTGATGAGTTTCTGTGGAGAAATCAGTTGCTAGTCTGATGGGGGTTCCTTTATATGTAACCTTCTGTCTCTCTCTAGCTGCTTTTAAGTTTCTTGCTTTGTCGTTGTTGTTTTGCACTTTAATTATAATGTGCCTAGCTGTTGGTCTTTGGGGATTCATTTTGCTTGGGACTCTACGAGCTTCTTGTATTTGTATGGTTTTTATCTTCTCTATCTCAGGAAAGTTTTCTGTCATTATATCTTGAAACAGTTTTTCTATGCCTTCCTCTGTTTCCTTTCCTTCTGGAACCCCTATTATTCTAATATTGTTTTGTTTTGTAATGTCCCAAAGTTCCCATAGGCTCTCTTCCTGCTTTTTAATTTTTTTTTCTAAAAGCTGCTCTAATTGGGTATTTTTTTCCATCTTGTCTTCTAGCTCACTGATCCGGTCCTCTGCTTCATCTAGCCTACTTTTGATGCTTTCTATTGAGTTCTTTACAGTAGCTATGTCATTTTTCATTTCTTCTTGGTTCTTCTTCATTTCCTCTTGGGTCTTACTCATATTGTCAAATTTGTCTTCCATTCTTTTTAGCCATCCCATGATCATTACTCTGAATTCTTGCTCTGGTAGGTTGCTTGCCTCTAAATCGTTTACTTCCTTTTCTGGTGATGGCTGATTTTCTTTCATAGGCGGGTTGTTTCTTAGCCTCCCCATGATCTATCTTTTTAGGACGCCGGTTTATGTAGTTCTCTCTCTCCTGCTTAGATTTAAAGGTACAAAATACAACACAACCAGGTACAACACACAAGGCACTGAACAGAAAAGCGTTTGCAATATTAATATCCTCCAATAAAGGTGACTAGAACCCAGCTAACAAAATCATACAATCAAATAAACAGAATAAGCAAACCAATCTTACAAAAAAGCATAAAACTTTGATATAGTTAGCATTTAGCATACAACTACAAAGGGGGTAGAGAGAAGGATTTTTTTTTTTTTAAGGACAGCGACAAGGTAGGTGCGAATGGACTTGGAGTAGGGGGTTGGGGGTTAGATATACACTGGAAGGGTGAAATTTTCGGAGGGGATAAATAGAAAAAATAGGGAAAATCTAGAGCAGTAAAGAGTTAAGATAAGCAGGGCACCAAAGGGAAAGGTTTAGGAAGAGAGTGATGGCATAAAGGTAGGGTTGAGTTAGAATAGAGCGTTTGAGAAGGAAAGGTATAAATAGTCTGTTGAATAGTAATCCCAAAGGGGAAAAAAAGAGAAAAGAAAGAAAAAGAAGAAAAAGAGGGGAAAAAAAAGAAAGAAAAAAAAAAGGATTATAATATGTCACTTAAAAAGTAGTCATAAAAATAAACAAAAGAAAATAAGATTAAAAAGCTAAAAAAGGTAAAATAGTAGTAGTAATAATGTTGATTACCTTTAAAAAATGAATTAATTAAAAAGGTAAAATCAAGTGAGGGCAGATGAAAAAATTTCTTGAGTAAACTTTGCAATTAAAGTAGGTAAAAAACAAAAATTAAACAGTTAAAAAGTAAAAATTGAAAATTAAACAAAATTTGCTGTAATGAAGGTCATTCAGTTCCTGTGTTGTTCTGTCTGGCACGCCTGTTCCCCGTCTGGGCAGTAGTTGCAGATCCCTGTGTTTCACTGTTCCTCCGTGTTGATTACAAGTCCTGATTTTTAAGCCGATCTAGAGACCTTATGTGCTTTAGCCTCTGGGTGGCAGTGTTTCTGGATGACTTCCAGGACTCTAAAGCCTTTCTATCTTTTTCCCCCTCTCTGAGTCCCTGCTGTATGGAGGGCTGGGGGTGGGGCGGACCCGAGCTGGCTGCACTCCCCTGAAATTCTGCGGATATTTCTTGAGTTCAGATCCAGATGTGCTGCTCCTTAGATATCCCCCCCTCTTAGGAGCCCAGCCCACAGACAGGCGTGCCTCCAGCCGAAAACCCTGGGGCTTCCTGCAAATCCAGGACCAGTCCCTCAGCCTCTGTGTGCCTGGCGCTCGCGCGAGCTGGTGCGCGAGAACTGTTGCGAGGGGGCTGCCGCGCAGTCAGGACTACCGGGCCGGGCTGCGGGGAACTCACCCACCGGATCGCTGCGAAATCTGAGCTCCTCCGAGATCAAGGGTTCGCGCTGACTATGATCAGTTGGTATTCCTTGGGGCTGTGGATAATCAGGCCTCCGACTCGAACCTCCTCCCTTCCAAGATGGCGAGATTTCCCGGTTCGCGCCTGCAAGTAACTCCGGTAAGGGACCCAGCCGTGGGTGGTCAACCGTCGGGGGCTCCCTGATCAGCAGACCCCAAATTTCCTCTGGTGTTTGCCAGTCTCCTGGCTTGTTGACCAGCACTCCCAGTGCGATCCTCAGCTACTCTCTCTCTCTTCCTCGGGACACGACTCAAAAACCGCCCATCTGCTCTTCCGCCATTTTTCTCCCTGTCCCAACGCCAGAATCTTTGAGACCCCAGGTAGACGCCCCTAAGAGACGCCGTCCCCTCACAGCTGGAAGCAATTACTGAAGACTGACCTTCGCCCACTGACCTTACCCGGACTCTCAATTTTATTTATTTATTTTTTTAATATTACCAGAAGCCTGGAATGATAGATCCTCCCTTCCCCCAGTTGATTGACAGATGCAAACCCCACCTATGGCCAGACATACCTGAACTCTGAACCTCCAATCAGCACCTGCTAAGTACCCTAAGCCCCGTCCCCTATCTTCCCCTTAAAAGCAGACCCCCGGGTGTTTTACGGCCTCTTCCAGTCTGTTCCACTCTCTCCCTCTGGAAGCAGCCGGCGGGGGTCCCACCCATCTCCAATAAAAGCCTGTGTCCTGGTCTACCAGTCTCAGCCACCTTCTTTAATTAATCTATCAAGTAGTACCCTGGAAAGATCAACAACCTTGTTGCAGGAAGAAGACAATGGAGTCCCGGATGTGCCTGTGCTTTGCAAATCCCCAGCCCACATTGCCTGTGTGTGGACTGGGAAGGAGGCTACATGCTGGCTGGTGGCCTTGGGAGGGGGGAGTCTTTTGGGGTAGGGGAGGACCAGAGGATGGTCTGAAATTGAAGACCATTAGAGAGCAGTTTATGGTGGGTGGTCATGTCCTAGCATGTCCTAGGCTAGTTCTTTGGCAAAAGTCAACTTTGATCTTGGCTGAGCCTATTGTCTTTTGGCATCTGGGGGGTGGGGGCAAACCTGTGAAATGTGAGAGTGACTTGTGGCTTCCCTTTTTCCGGACCCCTCAAGGGTGAGAAGGCTAAAAGGCTAATTCCAAAGTAACCCTGATATTGGGGGGGGGGGGGGGAATTGGAGGGGGGGGGAGGCTAGCAATCTGAATGTGTGCCAGCAATCTAATGTACATTCTTGATGACTACAATTAAGTCCCTGCCCCTTTCTCCATAAACTGGTCTTGCAAGACTTGTTACCTAAATGCTCCAATCTTACAGCGGCCATAAACCATGACACTGCCCCTGGAGGGGGGTTATAGCGCTGGCACCAGGCCAGGCCTTAGGTATGGTCTCAAGCCCCCCAACACTGGGGATTTTTGCAAAGCCTGAGAACGGTCTGGAAGTATAATCCATATTTGGGGGACAAAGACACCAAAAGGGGGTAAAAGAGGGGCTTCCATATGGGTTTGCTCAGAATTTGACAGGCAACCTCCTCTGAGTCCACTGGTGTAATAAAGCTGTGCAACTGCATTTCTCTCAGCATTGCTTGGTTTTTCTCCAGTCTTCTGTAACAAGGTGTGAAAGAAGAGCCACATGCTAACCTGACAAGCCCAGGGAAGGTCTACGTGGCAGTCTTGCAAACTCAGAGACCTAAAATAACCACAAAAGATGGTTTGGAAATTAAATATCTAACCACAAACAGGTTATAGTGGGTAGTCATGTCCCAGATAGTTCACCTGACAAAGATCAACTTAGATCTTCTTTACTGAGCCCATCTGCCCCCCTGCCTCTAAGATAACCCATCTGTGAGATGTCTGGGTAACTTGTAACTTCCTTTTTACCCCAGACCCCTCAGGGCATAACTAATGGCCTCAAGACATTCCCTCGTTGTTATTGTTATCAAGTTAAGTGTCAACTGTTAATTTCGTTAGAGTATCCTGTATCCATCTCTGAAAAAGAAGCTCATGTCCATCATTTCACCTTCTACCCTATCCCAGAGGTTTCCCTGCTTCGCTCTGTCCCACCTCCCTAATCCATCACCAATGAGTTTCATGTAACTCACCTACGTCCCTTTCCTTTGATTGCAATGTATAAATACAGAAATGTAACCCAGTTCTTCAGAGCAGTATCTCAATCCGTTGAGATTCTGCTTCCTGGCATATGTGGACAGTTTGGCTCAAACAACCTCACAAAAAGCGGTGTGAAGGGACTGGCTATCTGGGGATTACCCCAATACATTGAGATTCTGCTTTCTGGCAAATGTCGACAGTTGGGCCCAAATTAAGGCACGGAAATTCTTTACAGGCTTGAATGTTTTTCTACGTTAACACTTCTTGTCTGTAACTGTTACACACATTTTTATTTCTTTTGCCTACTTCCCCAGGTAATCTTTGTCCTTACCATACAAGCCGCTGGCTTAGGGGGATGCAGAGCAGACTTTGGGGATGACCTGCTGGTCTGCCACAGGGCAGGGGGCTCAGGGGAGTCGCCTGTCTCTGCTGGACTGGCTCCAGTAGCCACCAGCGCCCGCCCCCTTGGCTGTGGGGCTTCCCCTTCAACCTGGGCCCCCACTCCGCATCCCAGGCCCCTCACCCCCAACCCCAACCTGACGTGAGGTGGGCGTGCCCCCGGCCAATGGCCACGGGCTGCCAGGCTGGTGGGCGGGAACAAGGCGGGGATTGGGCGGGCGCGCCGGAAGTGGTGCGCCAGGCCTCCAACCCCGGGCGGCCGGGCACCGGAAGCACTCGCCCCGTGCGTGCGTGCGTGCGTGCGTGCGTGCGTGAGTGCGTGCGTGCGTGCGTGCGTGCGTGCGTGCGTGCCCCCGAGGCGCGCCGGCCAGCCGAAGGCCGCGGCGCCCCTGCTCCCCGCGTCTCCGCAGCCGGAGGCGGCCGGGCCACAGCGGAGGGCGCGATGCGGCTGGGCGGTGGGGCCTTCGCCGCGGGCTGCGTGGCGCTCGAGGTGCTGGGCGTCGCGCTCTTCCTGCGGGGCTTCTTCCCGCCTCCCGTGCGCTCCTCCTCCCAGCCCGAGCCCCCGGCTGCGCCCGAGCCCTCGGCAGGTGCGGCCCCGCCTCCGGGCCGTCCCCTCCGCGCGGGCCTCTCCCCGGACCCCGCCCCAGGCCCCTCTCCGGACGCTCCAGCTCCGCGTCCGGCCGGCCCCCTGACGCCCGCCCCCGGCCGGCAGCCCGTCTGCACCTCCGGTCCGGCCGCCGGAAAGTCCGCTCTCCGCGCCGGGCCGCCCCCTTCGGCCGCGCCCGGGCCCCGAGCAGCTCCGAGCCCCGCGTTCCCGGCACCCGTGCCGCTCCTGGAGCCCCAGCAGACGGCGGCTCCTGCGGAGCCCTCGCTCTGGCCAGGCCCCTCCCGCAGTCCGTGCCGGGCAGAGGCTCGTCTGCCCAGGCCCGCTCCCCACGAGCCGCTGCCCCTGTGGACGCGGCCGGCAGGAGCTCCCCTTCGGCGCAGGGACGCGCGCGTGGCGGGCGCCGCGCCTGCACGGGCCTCTCCAGGGCCCTCGCCTGGGCAGGCGGTCGGTCGGGGCCCAGCACTCGCTCCTCGCCGCGCGGAGGGCAGCTCCTCACTCGGCCCTGGGGCCCCGGGCGCTCCCACACGCTGTAGGGGAGGCCATTGCTCTCTGGGAGGTCCATGCAGCCATGGCGGGAGCTGTGCTAGAGTTGTCGGCAGAAACCAGGCTGCAGGGGGTGGAAACTTAGCTTTCTTTTTCCTTTCAAACCCTCCTTTTAGGAGCCAGTTCCAATTGGACCAAGCTCCCCCCACCTCTCTTCAGGAAAGTTGTTGTTATGCTGATTGATGGCTTGAGAGATGATTTTGTGTTTGGGTCAAGAGGTGTGAAATTTATGCCCTACACGACTTACCTTGTGGAAGAAGGAGCATCTCACAGTTTTGTGGCTGAAGCCAAGCCACCTACCGTTACTATGCCTCGAATCAAGGTAAACCCCTAACGCCAGCCGATGCACGCAATTCATGAAAGGGGCTGAGCCCTGGCTTCGTCCTAATTGGCACATTAGCTCTTCATTGTATAGGACTAGTGCCCCAGTGCATGAAATTCGTGCCCATTGAAAGGGGATTACTTAGAGGAAATAGCTTAATATTGCTATTTGCCCTTTCTCTATAATAAAGTGTCAGAGATGAAAGAAAGTTAGTAAAATGTGTATGAAAACCTTCCTCCTGTCAGAGTCTGGGGCACACCATGGGACAGAGTCAAGTCTCCCGCCCACTCACATGCACCTCAAAGCCTCGTGAGACCCAGACCCGGCCGTCCCCCGCCCCCCGCCCCCCCAATTGGGCTAGATTCAGACCCGGCCAGTCCCACCCTTGTCAAGCCCTGCGGGGCAGGGAGTGTAGCCTTAGGCCCCCTGGCCTGGTGCCAGGACGGGAGGCGTGGCGTGAAGCCCCCCAGCCCAGCCCAGGGTGGGGTGTGTGTCTTGAGGTCCTCCAAGCCCTGCTGGGGGGGGACACAGCCTGAGGCCCCATTTCAAGCCCTGCTGGGGGGGGGGGGGGAGGCCTGAGTTCCCCTATCAAGCGGGTGAGGGTGATTGCTCATTAAGGCTCCTTAAGGGAACTTGAACTCAGCTGTGGGTGCAGCTATCTTTGTGACGGGGCGATGTCCACTAGCACATTCTCTCTTTGTTAGAGTGGACTAGAGGCCCGTTGCATGAAGATATCCATTCAATAGGCCTCTCTTCCCTGGGCTTCCAGCACCCGGGACCCAGGCCTTTGCTGTCGCCAGAGTTTGCCTTCATCTTTGCTGCAGACTCAGGCCAGAGTCTGCGGTCTTTGTATTCATTGTGGCTCTCTGCTCCTGTAGATCCCTTCACTCCACCTCCACCCCCCACCCCCATCCTCCCTCTCATAGCAGGCGACCTGCCCGGGGTGGCCACCATCTTTGTCCTTCTAATTTGCATACTCACTCGGATTGGTTGTGGGCACAGCGGAGGTACGGTCAGTTTACATGTTTGTCTGTTATTAGGTAAGATGGTTTGGCTCTAAGAGGTTTAGAGGGCTCTCTTATAGTCTGTGACTTGTCCACATTTGAAATGCATTTGGTGCCCTCAGCCTGGCTGGGGCAGTGGACGGACATAAGATAGAACTGAGACCACGATTTGTACCCCTTTTCAAGGAGCAGGAGGAGTCCATGCTTCCTGGGAGGCATGAAGTACTGAAAGACAGCTAATCCAGGACAGCCTAGTCTCAGGGACGCCATCCTCCTTGCTACCCTGTTGTTTTCTGTACTGGTCATGAGGTCAGTTATCATCCTGGAGAGCCTTTAGGGTTCTCTAGTCCAGCCTCTAGAAGGGAAACTCAGACTTGCCCAGCAGTGAAGCAAACAGTGACTGACCCAGCAGGGTCTGGCCTCCACAGTTCTCGCTGTGTAAACTGCCTGCAGGTGCTCAGCTAGTGAGTGTGGCTTTCAAGTGCCTAGTGCAGGGGTGGGCAAACTTTTTGACTCGAGGGCCACAATGGGTTCTTAAACTGGACCGGAGGGCCGGAACAAAAGCATGGATGGAGTGTTTGTGTAGACTAATATAAACTCAAAGTAAGCATCGTTACATAAAAGGGTACGGTCTTGTGTGTGTGTGTTTTTTTTAATTCAATAGTTTTATTCACTGGATCCGGCCCTCGGGCCGTAGTTTGCCCAGCCCTGGCCTACTGCTTCACCCAGGAACTATGGGTAAAGAAAAGACTAAAGCTTTGTTAGGGACCATTTCCAAAGGAGGGAACAGGCTTGAAGTACCCAAGTCATGCGGGTGGAATGGGGGCTGGAGCACAAGGCTGCCTGGCTCCAATGACCGGCTGTCCTGAGGCAGCACACGGCAGCACTGCTGAGCAGGGTGACTGAGACAGGTCCTTCCCTCAGAAGGCAAGAGCCCCCAATTCCCAAAGCCATGGCAGCCACGGGAACCTCCAAGGAGATGACAGGCTGGAGTTCTCACTTAACACTTCCTACAGCCCCCAACTGCATGCTCCCTGGGGTGACAGCCCAGAGGGTAAGGAGTTCCACAGGGGAAGAAGTTGAAATGTCCATGAAACATGTGAAAAGATTCTTTTTACTTTACTAGTAATCATAGCAACTCAAATTAAAACCATCTGCAAGGCCAAGTTGTAAAAATTTAAAGATTGATGAGAAATGAGGTGAACACGTGTCTTCATTCTGAGAATAGAGCTGAACTGAGCCACCTGCCCCATCCAGGCCAATGTGGTCTCCAGCTCGTGCTACTCAACTGAGTGCCCTCCACTGTGCCTACTCACCCAGGCCTCGTGGCTGTCTGCCCGTTTACCTCCCCCTCGTCTGAGCTGCTTTTCCTCTCATGATCACATGTAGCTAGCTCCCATGCACACTGCCCTCTGGCTTGGAGCCTTTGCAGTTTACTGTGTCTGCCTAGGAAGGCCCCACCTCACCTCACCTCACCTCACCTCACCTCACCTCACCTAGACAACACTTCAATCTCAGGTCTCAACTCAAATGGTACTTCCATTGGAAGCTTCTTGAAGTAAATGCCCATTAAAATGGACTTGGTTAAATATATTGTGCATTCAAATATTGGATGGAAATATGTTGTATATTCCCACACTAAAAACAGCCCCGGCTGATATGGCTCAGTAGATAGTGCCAGCCCTTGCACTGAAGGGCCGTGGGTTTGATTCCCGGTCAAAGGCACATACTGGGTTGCAGGTTCCATCCCCAGCCCGGTTGGGGCGTGTGCAAGAGGCAACCGATTGATGTTGTCTGTCCCCTCCGTGTCTCGCCACCCAACTTTTCCAGTCTTTTAAAAGGAAAAAATATCCTCACGTAAGGGTTAACAAGTGTGTGTGTGTGTGTGTGTGTGTGTGTGTGTACGTGTACACATATATATGTAGTTTTTATAGCTGTTTTTTTCTAGGGAAAGAAATTCGTGGTTATTAATTGGAAAACAAAACCAAGCTGTAAAATTATTTACATAGTCTGTTAACCATTTTGGTGGAAAATGTATCTTTGTGTAAATTCGTTTGTATACAGAAAAAAAGTATTAAAGGGTACTTGCCCAAAATAACCGGTTTCTTTAGGTGTAGAATTTGGGGTAAGAGAGAGGCTCACGTTTTAAAAAATAACTTTAGCCCTTACTGATTTGGCTCGGTGGATAGAGCGTCTGCCTGCAGACTGAAAGGTCCCAGGGTCGATTCCAGTCAAGGGCATATGCCCAGGTCGTAGGCTCAATCCCCAATGGGGGATGTCCAGGAGGCAGCTGATCCCCACCATTCTCTCTCATCAGTGATTTTTCTTTCTCTCTCCTCCTCCTCTCCCTTCCTCTCAGAAAAGAATTAGAAAAATATATTTTTAAAAAGAAAAAGAAATAACTTTAGCCCTGGCCAGTGTGGCTTGGTTGGGTGTCTCAGTTAGGTGTCCTTCCTCTGCATCGGAGGGTTCCTGGTTCAATTCCTGGTCAGGACTCACGTCCTGTTGTGGGCTCCGGCTGGATGTTTCGCCTTTACCTCTGTTGCATCGAGGTTATGGAAGTCCACTACACTTGTCTTCATCTCTCTAGAAATCAATTTTAAATTTTAAAAAAAAAAAAATTCCTTTGTTGAGATAGGAATCCAGCACATGCTGTACTGGTCATTAGGCCAGTTATAATCCTGTGCACAGGCTGATGCCTCTCAGGACAGGCTGATGCAGTCCAGCACATGCATTTGTATGTGCATAGTTGGACGAGACATAACGTGTGAATATCCATGCTCTGCTCCTCACTTGAGATTGACCTCGCCCAGGGGTGGTGGCTGCTGTCACTGTTATTTTGTTTGTGTGACATGACTTGCCTAAACTAGGTAGGCTAGGGAGTTTCTCCCTTAGTGTAGTCTCTGAGGTTGTTTTTCTGATTCTTGTTTTTAGTTTTAATCTAGTATTTCAAGGGTCACTCGGGGTCAGCATAGGCTAGTGATTGGTGAGAAGTTGTGCATAAAGACCTAATGCGGTGAGACCACCCTTAGTGGGGTCATGCGTGGGACGAGCCAGATGCTCACTGGCCTGGGACTTTCGCTTCCGTCCTGACTCTCCCTTTCTCTGAGGGTAGGCCTGTCCAGCCAGCAGGAACTAGTAGGCAGGCCTCCCTCTCCAGGCTCCTGAGTGTACACGCAGCCTTGCAGGTGCCAGGAATAGGTGGAGCTGCTGGGGCTCCACCACACCTATCTCATCTCTCCACTCCCCTTCTGAAGTCTGGGCTGGTCTCTTACCACAGCCAGCACGGCGCCTCGGCAGCTGTTGAGATGGCCTTGCCATGGATGCCACACCCTGGCATGGCTCTGTCCCTGGAGCCAGCTCCAAGTCGAGATCCCTCCTGTCCTCTGCTCCTGCAGCACGGAGCCAGGGCAGAGGGCGCAGCCCCTTTAAAGCACTGTGGGGCCTCGCGGTGCTTACTGGGACCTTGCAGTTTGTCTTGAGTGAGAACTTCTCAACAGATTGTCTATCCTTAGTGAGTTTTCAAAGTCCCCAAATGGTGGTTTTGACAGTTTTATCCAGAGTCATCTTGCCCTTGGGGGAGGAAATGGGGCGAGCTCACGTGCATTCTAGACGCCCAGTGAACACGTGTGTTTGCTCTTGGAGAAGTCTTGGCAGGTACATGCCTGTTTGTTTGCATTGCACAGGCCCGGACACTTGTGTGTGGGTTGTTGGGAGATACCAACCACAGAGACGGCGGCCTCTTGGACTCTGGGCTAAAATGAGGGAGGCTGTTGACTTACTCCAATCGCAGGAAGGGGTGAAGATGTCAGCAGCTCCCACACCCCTCTCCCAGAAATTATGGGGCCGTATGGTGGGGTTAGGGAGGGGTCCTCCTCAGCACACCTGGGCCAGCTTCCCCGGGGGAACTTCGGAGAGGGGTGTGGGAGCTGCTCTTTCACTTGGGATTGGACATAGAGTCTCTGGTTTGTGAATTGGGACATGGAGTTTGCAGACGTGAAGCTCAGGTGAGAGGCTGGCTGTGGTGTGAACACACAGGTCACTCACTTTGGCTCTTCTCCTCTGGCACTGCCGTCGTCTGGCTCCCTCAGTGCCTCCTCTCTCCTTGTCTGAAATGGGTCGGCATTTGCGGTGAAGCGTTCTGGTTTTGCCAGAATCTGCGGGTAGCTGAACCCATTTGTCGTAAGACCCACACCCCAGTACTGGAGATGCCCTACTCTTAGCTTGCATCTTTCATCCGTGTCGTGGCCAGCGCCCCTTCCCCTGCTGCACTTTGGGCCCCAGAGTCTAATCCGAGAGCGTTCCCTCCTGCAGGCGTTGATGACCGGCAGCCTCCCTGGCTTCGTGGATGTCATCAGAAACCTCAACTCCCCCGCTCTGCTGGAAGACAATGTCGTCACACAGGCAAAAGCCGCAGGGAAGAGGATCATCTTCTATGGAGACGAAACATGGGTGAAGTTATTCCCAAAGCACTTTGTGGAATATGATGGGACGACCTCATTTTTTGTGTCAGATTATACAGAGGTCAGTGTTTAAAATAAGAAACATAGATCCTATTAGACAGAGAGGCAGCGTTGTCTGTGTGGTGCTTGTTACTCTGTCGGGAGGGTGTGGAGACAGCACAGGTGTGGTTCACTTGCACCGTGACAGCCAGGGGCGTGAGCCCGGTGCAGGTGTGAGCACGGCTCTCTGGAGACTGAGCACCAGTTGGCAAGTGTCAGGGAGCCAGGGAGCTGGGTGCGCAGCGGAGTGGGGACGTCCCAGTAGGATGGAGTGGTGGCAGCCTCTGTCTGAGGCCGAGCCCGAGGCTGCCACCCTGCCTGGGGCTCTGAGGCCGCTGGTTCCTCTGCAAGTGGGTCAGTGTCGAGTGGGAGGCACAGGGTCAAGGGCAAGCTGGGTGGGTGGTCCTGAGAGGCGTCAGCCTGTGCTGGGAGTGCTGCTTCACCAAGGGGAGGAGTGATGAGAGCCCTCGTTGAAAAGTTGAGCCTGGGTGCAGAGGGAGACCCTAAGGGCAGTGGCACCACATGTCTGGACTTGGCTTTAGGGTGGTCAGCGTAGCACCCCCACACCTGTCCGTTGGCTGGCACAGATGCCCTCTGCTGCAGTGGCCTGTGCAGCATAGCCATGCTGGCCAGCAGCAACTGGGCCCCTCCCCGTCCTGTGTACAGTCACTCAGAAACACGTCTCTGCTGTAGGCTTCTCAGTGGGAGGGAGGTGGGCCAGGGGAAGGGTTGGGGCTGACCAGGCTAAACAGCTCTGTTGGGGGCTGCTGGTCACAGAATGCTGTCTTCTCCCTCCCGGGACAGCTCTCCTGCTGGTCACTTGAACCCTGGGCACTGTCCCGTGCTCACTAACTGCCCTCCCTCTCTAGTTGGGTCCTGGGTCCTTGCTCAGTGCAGCCCCTGTGGTGCCCACAGAGATGTTCTCGGAGCAGACCCTGCTCGGTCCATCTGTACAACATACTCTGCAGCCTAGAGGTTTGAAACGATGCCAGGGAAAGTTCCGTCTCACCTGATGCTTGTTTAATTCTTTATGGCAGTTTTTGTTTTGTTTTTTTCTTGGTCTTTTCCAACCTCCCACTCGTCCTGTCACCTCAACTAAACCTGGGATTTATAGTGACCGCACCCTTTCTTGGGGAGTGAAGATCTAGGCTGTACGGGAGCTCTTGACATGCACTTTCCCCTAAAGGTGGACGATAACGTGACGAGGCACTTGGATAAAGTATTGAAAAGAGGGGATTGGGATGTGTTAATCCTCCATTACCTGGGGCTGGATCACATCGGCCACATTTCTGGGCCCAGCAGCCCCCTGATTGGGCGCAAGCTCAGCGAGATGGACAGCATCCTGATGAGAATCCACACCGCACTGCTGTCAGAGGTAAGTTGCACTTCAGAGGGTCTTGGTGCCAGGAGGTGCTTGTGCCCGCACTCGCCAGGAAAAATTGAGCTGGCACGTGAGCTCAGGAGACCTGAGTGAATGTCACACCCACCGTCCCTCGGCAGCCTCTGCTGGCACCATGTCACTGTGATGCTCACCTGCCTGGTCCCGCCTCCAGTGGCTCTGTCTCTGCCATCACCATCCCTCCTGCCCCTGCTTCCTGAGTGCCTTTGGGACGCTGAGCCTGCCTGGGTGTCTGCAGGGTGTGGGCACCAGCCTGGAGGGCAGACAAGAAGCACAGTAACCAAGTGCATCAGGGCTCTTTTTTAAAATACATTTTATTTATGTCGGGGGCGGGGGGGGGGGAGGGAGGGGGAGAGAGACATCCGTGATGAGAGAGAATTCTGGATCAGCTGCCTCCTGCACCCCACCCCCACCCCCCACCGGGATTGAGCCTACATTGAGCCTGGGCATGTGTCCTAATCGGGAATCGAACCATGACCTCCTGGTTCATAGGGCAACACCCAACCCCTGAGCCATGCCATCCAGGCTGCATGCGTATTCTTGAAGGTGATGTGCCACTGGGCAATGGGGCAGGAGGAGGGAACTGCATCTGAGGGTCTTGGTTTTCTGCAGCCTGGGAAGTCATGGGAGATGTGAGCAGAGGCTGGGCAGGAAGGGGCCGATGTGCCAGGCCAAGAGCAAGGGTGAGGTGGAGCTGCCAGGCACGTCCTGGGCAGCAGAGGTCATGGCTGGAGCCCCTGGGGCAGGAAGGTGGCTGCGTTTGACACATGCCGAGTAATGTGCCAGCCCTCTCACAGCTCGGAAGTGGCAAAGAGGTCTGGGCCCAAATCCTCTGCCCTGAGAGGCCCTGTGTCCACGCCCGCTGTGCTGTGTGACCTCCACGTGATTCTGTTTGTCTCATCTATGACATTATTTGACCTTGACCTTGACCTTGACCTGACTGTGAGCTCATACAGGTAAAAGGACAAAAAAACACTAAGTTAGGAAGCAACTGCTTATCACAGCTGAAATCTGACGTTGGTTTCTCAGCAAATACGTGTTCCCGGTGTCAATGCCGTTGAAATGGCCCCTTTGCCTTGCAGGAGAGGGAGGCCCTCTCGCCCAGCCTGCTGGTTCTCTGTGGCGACCACGGCATGTCCGAGAGTGGGGGCCACGGGGCCGCCTCCTTGGAGGAAGTCAGCACCGTGCTGCTCCTCACCAGCTCTGCGTTCGCGAGGAAGCCCGGTGAGGACGTAGGCATGGCTAACGAGCTGACACTGCATTGCACTGCTGTTTTCTGTCACCTGGCTTTAGTTTTAAAACTATTCTTGGAAGCCAAGTTTGAAATATCCTGAGCAATGGCAGAATGAAAATTAACAGGGCGAAGGGCAGTCAGGATTGGGGGTTTAGGGTTCTTGCCCCGATGACTACAACACAAATGTCCTTTGTGGGAATTCAGGTATACGGATGCCCCGTAGCTTAGCGACTTTGGAGGCACATATATGAATTGAGAAACAGAAGTGCTTGCATCCCCTTAAAAGTGCCCACTGTTAGGAAGTCCAGGTTGAATAGCCGTGTCCATAGGAGTCACCAGACCAGTCCGAGCAGTGTTAACTGAGGACTCATCTGTCATCACTGACACACCAGTTCTGCACCCAAACACACGCGCCCCGCTGGCCCCCACCCCCACCCCCACCCCGCCCCCCGCCTCAGGCCAGTCTGTCTCCAATACCTTCCACGTGGGCCTGCCTGTGCCCGTCCTTCCATGCTGCTGTTCTTGTGGACGCCATGGCTTCCTCTCCCAGTTCCTTGCCATCACCCAGCACTGTTGGAGGGTGCCCACGAGGGCACCAGCCTCTACCCCGCCACCCTCGCTCGGACCTCAGCACGGCCTCTGTACCCCACCATCCCTCGCTCGGACCTCAGCAGGGTGACCGCCAAGCAGAGTGAAAGCCCTGCACCGGAAACAACTTCTTCCCTGCATTTCTCGTCCTGCCCAGGGGCCTGAGCTCCTGTGGTGGAAATGGCACCATGTGAAAATGTCTTCACAAACACTTGTTCACGGATGTTCACAGCAACAATCCATGGCAGCCAAGTGGAAACCCAAGCCCTGATGAGTTTGCTGAGCATGGTGCGTCCACACGGCAGATACCACCAAGCAGGGCAGCAGGAAGAGTGAGGGTGGGCGGGCAGCAGGGCTGACTCGGAGGAAGAGGACAGCTGGGCTGGTTGGGAGGCCTGTTCCTGTGGCTGTGGCTGTGGCTGTGGCTGTGGCTGTGGCTGGGAGGCTTGTGGCTGTGCGGGCAGATGGTCTGGAGGGCTTGGGGTGGTGGTGTTTAACTTGTTGATTTGCTTAAGAATCTCGTTCTATTCTACAGACTGCACTCCTTTTGTTCTTTGAGTCAGTGTCAGTTTTAGAACTTTTCTGTGAGTGGTCCCCACCACTCCCACCCCCCTCCAGCAAGTTGTCCTCATTAGGTTTGGAATGCAAGGAGCCCTGGGGCACGTGGTTCTGTGCCCAGGAGAGAGGGCCCTGCAGTGCTGCAGAGTGAAGCCTGCTGTGTGAGCACACTGCGTCCATTCGTCAGTGGGTGGGGGCTGGCACATTCGTGAACAAGTGTTTGTGAAGACATTTCCATGTGGTGTCTTTTTTTTTAATTATTATTATTATATATATATATATGTTTATTGATTTCCGAAAGGAAGGTACAGGAGAGAGATGAAAACATCAATGACGAGAAAGCATCACTGACCGGCTGCCTCCTGCACGCCCCTCACTGGGATGGAATCCACAGCCTGGGCTTGGGCCCTGACCAGCTGGGTTGTGTGGCGTCCTTTTCTTCCAGGACAGCTCTGGCCCTCCCTCGGTGCTGTTGCTGTCGGGCGCACTCTGGAGGGCACAGCCAGTTCTATGCGCAGCGACTGGCTGTGCAGTCAGGGTGAGATGCAGCCCCGCAGTCTCAGCACGGCAGCTGGGCCCCCAGTGTCAGTGCCCAGGGCTTTGTTTTGTTTCGGAACAAGCCCTCAATGGAAGAGACTGTGAGGAGAAAGATAGATAATGTTGGAGTGGAAAACTTCTAAGTGTAAGTAACCCAGGAGGCATCAGTAGAGAGTTGGTCAGAAAAGAAGAATACATTTGACCCAATTAAAAATTTTTTCATACAACACAAAATTACCATAATCAAAGCTAAATCTCTACAAACTCGCCCTAGAGGGAGAGGCTGGCCCACCTGCATCAGGTGTCTGGGCGAAGTGGGGGAGGTGCTTTCTCCACAGGGAAGAGGACGCCTGTGCTGAGCTTCCTGTCCAGGGCCTCACGGGGCCTGGGGCAGAGCCAGGCCTGAGCCCAGGTCCTGATTCACCCAGGCTCCTTGCAGGGTCCGACAGACACCAACCCCTGCTTAGCACAAAGAGCTGCAGGTGCGCAGGCCAGGCCGCTGGGCAGCCTCCCGCTGCTTTCCTAGAGGCGCCCCGAGGGGCTGTGAGCACCACTCTGCATCCAGAGGGCGGGGCCACCAGGGCCCCTCTGCCGAGCCACCTGCTCTCTGTGCCGCAGTCCCCCAGGCGCCGTGACTGCCGGGGAAGCTCCGTGCAGATCCACGGGGAACAGTTTGGAGAGGGTGATTGGGTGCCTTGTCGAAGGTCAGTGTGTCCGTCGCTCACCCTGCTTTCTCCGTAGGTGAAGTCAGGCCCCCAGAGCGTGTGCAGCAGACCGACCTGGCTGCCACCCTGGCGGTGGGGCTCGGCCTGCCCATCCCGCAGCACAGCGTGGGCCGCGTCCTGTTCCCCGTCATGCAGGGCAGAGCCATGCGGGAACAGCTGAGGTTCCTACACTTGAATGCAGTGCAGCTCAGCAGGCTGCTGCAAGCAAGCGTCCCGGTGTACGAGAGAGGTGAGTGGTGGCCACCCTCTGGCAGGCTGGGGCTCCCGTGTGCCTGGTCCTCACTGCTGCTGGCTACGTGACTGCTCTGCTTCCAGAGCTCGGCCCTCACCGTGAGGCCCTTGTCTCAGTCACCTGCTCCCATAAGTGTATTCAGTCAACAAGTGTTAATTCTTGCCGCTCAGCTTCTGTTTGGACAGCAGGGCCGGGCTGCCCTCTCGGAGCGCAGCTTGAGAGGGAGAGCAGGAGGTGGCTATTGGTGCAGGTGGCCAGGGCCTGGGAGGGAGCATGTGGCAGACACAGGGTCGGCAGGGAGGGGGGATGCCTCACTTTAGGGGAATGGAGGGGCTGAGTGGCTGGAGCAGAGGAGGGCACAGGACGGGAGGTCGGGTGTGGGGCCTCTGGGGCCCTGGCTGGGATAGGCACTCTTGCTTTTGTCCCGAGTTGCAGAGCCTGAGCTCTGCAGCCGGCACTGAAAAGGCTCTGGGCCGGGAAGGCTGGGGCACGGGGAGAGTGGGCCCAGGTGGTGGCGGTGGCGGTGGCGGTGGCGGTGGAGCTGGAGCCAGGACGGGAGGGGGTGGTCTGGATGCTGACCGCATGCAGGGAGGGCTTGCTGGTACCCTGGACATTGGCCCGAATAAGCCCAAGCTAAGGTCTGACGCAGGCTTCTGTGAACAGTGAAGGAAGTGTGGGGTGGCTGTACAGAGGTGGGAGTGGCTACTGGGGAGCAGGTTCACCAGGTGGTGCTCGTCGGTGAGGGGTAGGTGTCGAGGAAGCCAAGTAGCCAATGAAAGAATTTCCTCAAGCAGGAACTAGCACCCTGGCAGAGGCAGTGCCCTCGGGGCTTAGGTGCAGGCAGTGCCAGAGGGTGGCGAGGGCTCACCTTGGCTGTGACGGAGAGCTGGGCAGCACACCACTGGGCGGCGGCGGGGTGGAGGCCTCAGGGAGCCCAGACTCCTGGGGTGGCTCTGCTGGAGGCGGGAGAGGGCCCTGAGCACCAGGGAGCCCCCGAAAGGAAGTCCTTGCTTCTGGCCCTGCTCTGAGGAGGCTGGCTGGCCTTGGGGAGCCAGCAGCTACTGGGAATGGGCTTTCTGCAACAGCCCCGCTTTGCACAGCGGAGGCAGAGGCCATCCTGCCCAGAGGACTCGCGATTCAGAGCCGGTAGAAGACACAAGCTATTGCTGAGAGGCAGGCCGGTTAGCCATGCGAGGTGGGGGCGGGAAAATGGGGGTCGTGGATGTGGTGGAGAAGCGTCGGGCACCCATCCGCCCAGTCCTCACGCAGTGCGAGCATGGGAAGGTGTTTTTGAAGTTGTCATCTGTTAGCATGATGTATTTCTGGGTGGTTTTCCATTACAGGAGCGGGGGAGGGGGAGCAAGGGGGGAGAGAGGCAAGGCCGGGGCGGAGGCAGAAGGGTGGGGGAGGCTGGCTGGAAGGAGGTAGAGGGTGCTGGCCCATGACCGGCCCACGCAGGAGGGTTCTTGGGCGCCAGCTGTCAGGTTCTCCCACTGGCCGCGGAAGCACACTGGGAACCAGCGCCACGGCTGCTGCGTCCACAACCTGTTCTTCTTCTTGCCAGAGCCTGGATTCGAACAGTTTAAAATGTCGGAGAGGCTGCACGGAAACTGGGTCAGACTGTACTTAGAGGACAATAACTCGGAAGTCCTTCTCAACCTGGGAGCCAAGGTCCGCAGGCAGTACCTGGGCACCCTGAAGACCCTGAGCCGGGCCGTGAGCAGCCAGGTGGCCCAGTACGACATCTACTCGATGGTGGTGGGCACCATCGTGGTTCTGGAGGTAGGAGCCCTCACGGAGCGGAGCGAGGCTCCCTGTGGAGCTGGCTCGATACCCCAGCCCGAGCATTACACTGGAGCGTCTGCAGAACATCAGTGTTTCCAAATCGGGACTAGTTTTCCTTCTGGCTCACGTGTGCCCTTGTGCACAGTCCTGTCCGGGCGGGCGGCTGGAGGCGTGGTTTGGGCCGTTCCCTGCGGCCCATTGTGGACCAGCCGTGCTTTCTCGCTCAGGTCCTCGCCCTGCTCCTGCTCAGCGTCCCGCAGGCCCTGGGTGCCGCAGCCGAGCTGGAGGTCCCTCTGTCGCCCGTGTGTTCTCTGCTTTTCTACTTGGCGTTCCTGCTTCTCTGGGCCGTGCACGTGGTCGTGTGCACCTCAGCCGAGAGCTCCCGCTACCTGTGCAGCCTCGCGTGGCCCGTGGCGGGCGGCGTGCTGGCGCTGGTCTCCGCGCTGCTCTGTGGGGTCTTGTCCACTCTGACCAGGACGTGTGTGAATGGGAAGCTCCTGAGGAGGGTAAGGCTGGCTCTCAGGTGGGACGTGTCTCCCTGTGTGAGCCGTCCTTTGTACTTTAGCACCTCTCCCTCCCGCCGTGTGCGGCAGGCACAGCGTGGCCGAGCCGGGGAGGACAGCCTGTCCTCAGGCTCTGGGCCCACCTCACACTCTCAGCTCCGTGCTGACAGGTCCCAGACCTTGCCTGTCAGGTGGGAAGACAGGGTCCCGGTGACAGAGGGCGGGAGAGGGAGAGAGATGGAAGAAATTCTCTCAGTGATGCGAGAGAATCATTGATCAGCTGCCTCCTGCACGCCCCACGCTGGAGATCGAACCTATAATCCGGGCATGTGCCCTGACCAGGAATCGAACCCTGACCTCCGGGTTCATAAGTCAACCTCAACCCCTGAGCCAACTGTCCTTAGTTTTAAATGCTTCCAGTTGGCACATGGGAGGGATGGTATGTGATGCCAAGTTGGTCGTTTCAGTAGAATGAGCGAATGTTTCAGTGGAAACTTCCTGGATTTCTGGAAAATTCATGGCTGCATTCTTGGGAAATAGCATTGAGGTTCTTTGGTTTTAGTAGCGGGAACTGGCTGTGGCTGCCTGATGACCCAGGCTCGAGAGGACGAAAGATGTGTATGAAGGGCTGGGGCCAGGGGGCCGGGCCCAGGTCTCTCAACCCCCACATTGCCCAGGTGGTGTGGGTCTGGGCACCCACTCTCGTCACCGGGCTGAGGAGAGCAGGGGGAGCACCCGCTGAGTGTCTCCGTGGGCTCTGTTCCGGGCCCAGCACGCGGCCAGTCGTGTGCGGTTTTCAGATTTCCCTCACAAAGTGCACCTTCCTCGCAGAGCCCAGCTCCTTCCTCCAGGAGGTGGTCCGAGCTGGACTTCCTCATCCTGGCGGGGACTGTGGGCCACGTCCTGAGCCTGGGGGCAAGCAGCTTCATCGAGGAGGAGCACCAGACCTGGTACTTCCTCGTCAGCACCCTGTGCTTGGCTCTGTGTCACGAGAGCTACAGAGCCTGCTTTCTGGGGGACGACGGGGAGTCTCGGCATTGCTCCGGCCCGGCATCGGCTCTGCGGGACAGGAGCGTCAGCTGTGACGTGTTAGAGCTCGACCAAGCACGCAAGAGCCCCTCTTCCCTGGACGGACTCGGCGGCCGTGAGAAGTACATGACGCTGGCCAGCCCGTGGCTGGTCCTCAGCTGCTGCCGGCTGCTGCGGGCTCTGAACCAGACGGGGGTGCAGTGGGCCCACCGCCCTGACCTGGGACACTGGCTCACCAGGTGAGAGCAAACGCCGTGGCTGCAGCTAGCTGGCCAGCAGTCGACTTTTTACACATGGGGCCCGTTTTCCATGTTCAGGATAGTAGTGGTATTTGAGATGTGAAGAATTAGAAAAATATACCCTAACCCAGGGGTGGGCAAACTTTTTGACTCGAGGGCCACAATGGGTTCTTAAACTGGACCGGAGGGCCGGAACAAAAGCAACCTGACCGTGCTGGCACTCTCCTCTTGGGCTGCTGGTGAAGGAGCGGAGGGGAGAGCAAGAGAACCCTCCGCTCTTTGGGCTCCGCGGGCCGGATAGAACAGCCGAACGGGCCATAGTTTGCCCGCAGCTGCCCTAGCCCATGAGTTGATGTTGAAAAGCAAACTTGTATAAGGCTAGCCTAATGGGGTTGGTTTTATTGCCGAATCACCAACCGCATTTAAGAACCTGTGAGCGAGGAGCTGGTTCTGCCCTGGCCAGCTGCTCCCGGCAGGACGACAGGACAGGCTGTGAGGATCATGGTCAGAAGCCCTCGACGTCCAGTGGCTGGGCGGGGGTGCTGCTTCAACACTTGAGAGACGTGCAGCAGGTGAAAACCAGACAGGAGAGGTGTCCTCATGACAGTTAGAGGGAGATGCGTGGCTCCCGGAGCGGGATGCCCCGTGGGAAGCACAGGGCCTGCCCAGCAGCTCCTCACCTGTGCAGGGAACGTGTGGTGGCCCAGAGGGACACGCGTGGCGTCGCGGGGTGGACCGCTGTGGACAAGAAGCGGGGCGTCAGGGCAGCAGTCCTTCAGTGTACATCGTGAGCACCTCAGTCTGCATTTCAGTCACCAACCATGGTCTTCCGTGCTTGTCAGGAAAGTCAGCCATTTTTAGCAGTCTTAGGAAGCCACTCAGCCGAGACCCAAGCCTCGCGAGCTGCACTTGTGGGTAATTCCTGGTCTTTCCTTCCCATTCAGCCCTGACCACCAAGCCGAACTCTCCATCCTTGCCACCCTTTCCCTCCTCGCCATCTTCGCGCTGGTTCAGAGCCGGTGCTCCCCGCTGTCCAAGGGGACCCTGGCGCTTGGCCTGCTGGGAGTCTACTGCTACAGAACAGCCACTGGCCACCTGCTGTCCCCATGGCAACAAGGCAGCAAGGACCTTTCCAGGTAGTGTGCTGCGGCCCCGGGCTTGTTTAAGGTCTCTGGTTGTGAAGGGACACCTGCCTGCTGCCTTTAGGACGCTGGAGTTTGTTGTTGGTGAAGTGGTTTCACCGACAGATCTGGGGCCTGACTGCGCATGCTCAGTGAACTGACCACTTCCCTTGTCCTGGTGGGAGACACAGTAACTCGGCAGTGAGATGTTTGAGGGCCATCTTTTTAAAAAACCAGGAGTCTCAAACTCGGTGTTGCTTGGTCACTGAGATAGACGAGAGAGTGGGTGTTGCCCTGCGTCTGGGAAACGCAGCAGAAAGCTAACTCACCAGGTCTTTGGGGATCCCTGAGGAGCTTCGTGCCACTGAGCCTGGAGACACGCCGCGGCGGGTCAGGCAGCTGCTGTCTCCTGGAGGTGGGTGGGCCCTCCGACCCAGGCATCCCCTTCAGCAGCGAGGAGACCAGAGGCAAGGGTGCTCTGCTCTCCAAGGCATTGGCACTGCTCCTGGGGAGGCAGCAGGGCCAGGCACGGGGGCGCCTGAGCCTCTGAGCGAGCGAGGAGGCTTGTTCTGGGCTCACAGCCCCGGCATCTGCTGCAGCGTGTTTTCACAGGACACGCAAAGACGCGGAGCAGCAGGCTGTGCCTGTGTGGCCCGAGCTTGTGAAGCAGGGGCATCGCTGCTCATGCTCCTGTGACACTCACCGATGGATGTCACTGGCCTCCATTTCACTAGTGCTGAATTGCTTTTCTTCTTGAAAACTACATTTTATTGATTTTTTTACGGAGAGGAATGGAGAGGGAAAGGGAGAGTTGGAAACATCGATGAGAGAGAAACATCGACCAGCTGCCTCCTGCACACCCCCTACTTGAATGTGCCCGCAACCAAGGTATACGCTCTTGACCGGAATCGAACCTGGGACCTTTCAGTCTGCAGGCCGACGCTCTATCCAGTGAGCCACACCGGTTAGGGCTGTGTTGCTTTTCTGATCATCTTCACAAAGGTCCAGCTGAAAGCTGAGGGCCCTGCCAGGCTGGGTAGGTGGCTGAGGGGCACAGGGTACCCCTGGAAATGGCCTGCCAACTACAGTGGGCAGTCAGGAATGCCAGGGGCCTGGCTGCGGGGACTTCACCCAACAGGGAGGCCCGCTGGGGGCAGCGTGGTGTGCAGGCATCTCAAAGGATGTACACTGTGTAGTCTGAGGCTGGGCACATGCTGGAGATGGAAGTCCCCTTTCCGGGTGTTTGATACAGGTGTCTGTGACACACAAACGCCTCCTTTCCTCTCTGGTTGACGCTCCAACTTCAGCATCGCTCGCTTCAGAGCTTGGGGCAGGGTCCTCCTCTCACAGAGGCTGTAGGCCGGTGCCCCCTATGGTGACTCTGCTGCTGGGTTCACACGCCTCCTGCCCCAGCCTCTCTGTCCCATTGCTCGTCCCCTCATGCTTCAGAGCCGCTCATCCCAGAGCAGTCTTGAGTCCAGAACCCCTGACAGCTGCTTCTCCCCTCTCGGGCCCCAAGGTGCTGCTGCCCGTCCATCTTCTGAAACGTGCCTCTACCGTTCACTCCTGGCTCTCCTCACACGTGAGCCCATGCATGGGAAGCCAGGCCTCGCCTCAGTGGCGCTCTTCCTCCTGGCTGCCCGGCATTCAGCCCACCCGGCATTGCAGGCACAGAGCCCAGCCCTCCCCTCTTAAGCTCTGACCACTCAGGCCTCTGCTGCATTCTCTTTGATCCTGAAGCTCTATCGTTTGCTCAGCCTGGGCAGGCTGTGCCTGACCGCATCTCCGTTGCGGGGTGTGGCCCATGGCAGGCCTCAGTGGACAGCGTTCCACTGTTTGAATTGAACACGTCATACTGAAAGATAATGTTTTAAAAGTGCATAAGTCTTCCTAAGAAATATATATTATTTTGATTATTTAGTTTAAAATTCTCACTTAGCCAAAACCGGTTTGGCTCAGTGGATGGAGCATCAGCCTGTGGACTGAAGGGTTCCAGGTTTGATTCCGGTCAAGGGCATGTACCTTGGTTGCGGGCACTTCCCAGTAGGGAGTGTGCAGGAGGCAGCTGATTGATACTTCTCTCATCGGTGTTTCTCTATCCCTCTCTCTTCCTCTCTGTAAAAAAAAAAAATCAATAAAATATATATTTTTTTTAATTAAAATAAAATTATTACTTAGCGTTACTGTATGTGCTTCTTTATTTTGAGAGGATGTTTATGGAAGCTGGGGACAGGAAAACAAGGAAGGGCTTCGGGCCGGGGGAAGCTCCAGGAGAGCCCAGTGGGGCACCTGGCTTCGCTTTAAATGACCAGCCTTTCTGGTATAAAATACTTTATGATTTCTTAAAATTTATTTATTGTCTAAAGTTTTACAGCTGTCTCCTTTTCCCCCAGTTGACCCCCCTCCTCCTCTCCTGCAGCCATTCCCACCCTGGGCAAGCCCCCACCGCCCCAGGGTCTGTCCATTGTTTATGCTAACATGTGTGCATACAAGTCCTTTGGTTGCTCTCTAACCCCCTGCCCCTACCATGTGTCTCTGGATTATTCTTGTTCATCAAATTATGTTGATCATTATATCCTACACATGAGTGAGATCATGTGATATTTATCTTTCTCTGACTGACTTATTTCGCTTAGCAATAATGCTCTCCAGGTCCATCCATGCTGTTGCAAATGGTAAAAGTTCCTTCTTTTTTATAGCGGCATAGTATTCCATTGTGTAGCTGTACCACAGTTTTTTAATCCAGTCATCTGCTGATGGGCAGGTAGGTTGTTTCCAAATCTTAGCTGTGGTGAATTGTGCTGCTGTGGACATAGGGGTGCATAAATTCTTTCTGATGGGTGTTTCTGGTTTCTTGGGATATATTTCTAGGAGTGGGATCACTGGGCTAAATGGCAGTTCCATTTTTAACTTTTTAAGGAAACTCCACACTGTTGTCCACAGCGGCTGCACCAGTCTGCATTCCCACCAGCAGTGCAGGAGGGTTCCTTTTTCTCCGCATCTTCCCCAGCACTTGTAATTTCTTGATTTGTTAATGATAGCCATTCTGACAGGCGTGAGATGGTACCTCATTGTCGTTTTGATTTACATCTCTCAGTCAATCAAATTAGTGACTTTGAAAGTGTTTTCATGTCTCTCGGCCTTCTGTATGTCCTCTTTCGAAATGTGTCTATTTAGGTCCTTTGCCCGTGTTTTGATTGGCTCGTTATCTTCCTTTTGTTAAGTTGTATGAGTTTTCTGTAAATTTTGGAGATTAAACCCTTATCTGAAATATCATTGGCGAATAAGTTTTCCCACACAGTGGGCTTTCTTGTTGTTGTGTATGACATTTTTTTTTAAACCTTTATGGTTAAGAGTATTACAAGTATCCCCCTCTCCCCCATAACCCCTTCCACTTGGTCCCGTCCCACCTGAGACTTTCATCGCCTTATTGTCTGTGTCCATAGGTGATGTGTATCTATTAAGATGCAAAGTGTCCCCTCGGGAGTTGGACTCGGAGGCCGCGAGTTCGATCGCTCGCTATGACATGCGCTGACCACCAGGGGGTGGCGCAGAATGAAGGAAAGCCCCAGCTGGCAGCCAGGGAAGGGAGGCCCTGGCCTGGCAGCCAAAAGGCCCCAATTGGCCCTGATTGCCAGCCAGGACTAGGGACCCTACCCACGCACGGATTTTGTGCACCAGATCTCTGTAAAAGCCCAAGTGACCTTTAAGACTGTTGCTATGACACACACTGGCCAGCAGAGGGCAGATATTCAATGCAGGAGCTGCGCCCTGGTGGTCAGGGCACTCCCACCGTGTGAGCACCGCTCAGCTGACAGATCCGACCTGGCGGCCCACCAGTCCAGCAGCAGCCACTCACTCCCTCATTAGTCCTGCGGGTCCAATCTCCAAAGAATGGGCCAGGCACCAACGGACCAGCGCCACCCTTCTGGAAGTCGGCCTCAGGCACCACAGCTGCTTCTGCTCCTTAGACGCTCCCCCAGGAAGAAAGGATGTGAAAGCAGCCACCAGGTGGCTCCCAAGGCGTGAACATCAGCGGAACGGATCCCTGGTCCCCCTCACCCCCCTCAGGACTTAGTGCACTGGGCCTCTAGTGTGAATATTTTTAGTTAATCTCTTCCTGCCTCTCCTCCCGAGATTCATCAGTCTATTTCCATGCCACACATTCTATTTTATTCATCAGTTTATTTTGTTCATTACATTTCTTGTTCTTTTATGTTTAGATTTAGATTTGTTGTTTGTTTGTTTTCAAGATTTAATTGTTGATAAATATGTATGTATTGCCATTTTATTGTTATGTTTTCTATTTTTAAAATATATTTTATTGATTTTTTTTACAGAGAGGAAGAGAGAGGGATAGAGAGAAACATCAATGAGAGAGAATCATTGATCAGCTGCCTCCTGCACACCCCCTACTGGGGATGCCCGCAACCAAGGTACATGCCTCTGATCGGAATCGAACTTGGGACCTTTCAGTCTGCAGGCCGACGCTCTATCCACTGAGCCAAACCAGTTTCGGCTCTATCTTTCTTTTCTTCTTTTTTACTTTCTTTCTCCTCCTGCTCCTCCACCAGTTTGGTGGTGATGAATTCCTTTAGCTTTTTCTTGTCTGTGAAGCTCTTTATCTGACCTTCATTTCTAAATGATTACTTTGCTGGGAAGAATAATCTTGGTTATAGCCCTGGCTTTTCATCACTTTGAATATTTCTTGCCACTCCCTTCTGGTTTGCATAGTTTCTGTTGAGAAATCAGCTGACAACCGTATGGGTGCTCCCTTGTCAGTAACTAACTGCTTTTCTCTTGTTGCTTTTAAGATTCTCCCTTTGTCCTTAACTGTTGGCATTTTAATTGTGATGTGTCTTGGTGTGGTCCTCTTTGGGTTCCTCTTGTTTGGGACTCTGCACTTTTTGTAAGTCTGTTGCTTTCACCAGGTAAGGGAAGTTTTCCATCACTATTTCTTCAAATAGATTTTCAATATCTTGCTCTCCTTCTGGCACGCCCAAAACACAAGTGCTGGTAAATTTTAAGTTGTCCCAGAGGCTCCTTAGGCTATCTTCATATTTTGGGGGCCTTTTTGCTTTTCTAATTGGATGTTTTTTGCTTCCTGGTATTCCAAATTGTTGATTTGATGGTCAGGTTCCTTTACTCTCTCAATTTTTTTTCTTTTTTCTTTTTAAAAATTTTTTTAATTTATTAAGGTATTATATGGGTACATAGCTTACCATTGGCCCCCCACCCCCCACCTCCCATTCATGCCCTCCCTCCCCAGAGTTCTGTGTTCGTTGGTTATACTTATATGCATGCATACCAGTCCTTGGGTATGAGAGTCCTATCTCCCCCCAGGTCTCCTTCCCCGCCCCGCTGTCATTTGACAATCTGCTTGTTTTATGGTGACTATCTCAGGACCACCGGAATAGAACCCGCTCCTCCTCTGGTTCACACCGCCCCTCCCCCCAGGTCCCACTGCTTCCCCGGGGCACACGGCTCTCCCGGGGCACATGGCTCTCCCGGGGCACACGGCCCCCTGGGACACACGGCTCACCCGAGGCACACGGCCCCCTGGGACATAAGGCTCACCCAGGGAACACGGCTCCCTGGGACATAAGGCTCACCCATAGCACACGGCCCCTCTGGGGCGCTGGGGTTTCGAACTGGAGGCGCCGCGCTAGCTCCTCGCTACCACGGCGGGTGGGCTGGGACGGCTGCGGGCGGGGAGACCGCGCTCCAAGGAGTCTCAGCGGAACGGCTGCGGACATGCAGGCCAAGCTCTGAAGCCACACACTCCCTGGGCCCGAGGTGGAGTGAGCTCTGTTCTCGGTGGGCTTCCCTCACTCACAGCAGTGGCGGCGGCTTTTGTAGCTCAATTTCCACTGTAGTTTTAAAATCCACATGACGGCATTGTCAGAAGCTTCGGCCCGGCCATGAGGCAGCGTAGGAAGGACTCGCCGGGGCCACGAACGGAAGGCTCTGCGCCAGCTCCTCCCCAGCACGGCGTCTGTTGAGGCCGGGCTGAGGTGGCTTCGGGTGGGGAGATGCCGCGCCATCTCCTCACCAGCATGGTGGGCGGGCCGAGATGGTTGCGGCCGGGGAGAGCACGCTCAAAGGCGTCTCGTTCAGGGCAGGAGCCGAAGGCGTAGCTCCCATGGTGGGCCCGCCTGGATGGCCCACTCCCTTGGCCCCGGGGCGGAGCGAGGTCTGGCTTCCCTCATTCCTGGCGGGTCCGGTTCCACCGTAGTTTTAAACCCCACGTGGCAGCAGAGGCGCCTTGCTTTGTGTCTAGTTGTAGCCATCCCATTCCGCCAGCTTTCCTGTGGGTCTGGTGCGATCCCTTTCGATTTTAGCTGTTGTTTTTTTCCAAATTGTTGAGGAGGTGGCAGCCTAGGAGGCTGCCCAGGCCGCCACCTTGTTTCGGTCTCCCTCCTTTACTCTCTTGTTGAGTCCCTGTAAACTATTCTGAATTTCAGTTAGTGTGTGCTTAATTTCTGACTGGTCCTTTTGCATGTCTTTCACATTTTCACTAAGTCCCTTGCAGCTCTCATTGAGCATCCTTGTAGCCATTAATTTGGACTCTATATCTATTGCTGTAGTTGAGCCTTGACTGCTGTTGGCATCACTGGGAGGAGTTTACCTCCAGGCCAATTGGCTGTGAGGACCCGCTGTGACTACCGTGTGAGAGCTGCTGTGCAGGAGACACCCCAGTGGAGCAGGACTTGCTTCAGTGGAGCTTTGGTGCTCACTGAGCCTGCCTCTTGAATGTGTTGCTTGTGGGCCTGTATAGTTGTAATCTGGTATGGTCTGAAGTTGTCCGCCAGGTGTACTGGGTCTGGTGCCTCCCGGGTGGTACAAAGTCAGCCACAGCCTGGAGCCACCCTGCAGGAGCTACAGAGCTATCTGCGTATGGCTG
Source organism: Vespertilio murinus (assembly GCA_963924515.1). NCBI lineage: Eukaryota > Metazoa > Chordata > Mammalia > Chiroptera > Vespertilionidae > Vespertilio > Vespertilio murinus. The sequence goes on along the minus strand of CAWUQJ010000029.1, from coordinate 174,273 downwards.
TTGCTTATATTGGGCTTGGAAATACCAGCTGAGGGCAAGCTGTGAAGCAAGGTAGGCTGGTGCTAAGGCCGGGTCTTGGGCCTCTTAGTGATAGTTATATGGTATGCTGACACCAGCTGCCGCTTGTCTGAGAGATTTTTAAAAGTCTTGTTAGAAATAAGGTGATCCCCTAAAACCGGGGTCCTGGCCGAACACCAAGGACATTCGGGAGCCAGACAGCAAGGCCGTATCTTTCCTCCTGCAGGAGGGGCGTGTGCATGGGGGCTGGGAGCAGGCATCCACTCTGGCTTTTATTGCTGACATACCTCATCTGTCCCTCACTCTCGATGGGAGAGCTTAGGCTCCCAGTCTTGTACGATTGGCTAACTTAAAGGGAAAAGGAAGGGTTGATCTTTGCCATTTCTAAATGGCGGGCCAGAATGGCGGCTGCCTATACTCGCTTCTGTGACAGGGAAGATTATTTGTTTATTCTCAGTCTGAAACCTGAGCCGGGACAGGCTTATTCACACGAAAGAGCTGCTGCAACAGCTTAGGTGGGGCTGCAGAGGAGAGGGCCAGGTATGGAGTCATTTAACTGTGTTGTAGGAGTCTGTGTCCCACACCATGAAGTTCTCTGGCATGTTGTCACAGATAGCATCCTCTGCAGACAGCCGCAGGTGGCGTGCGGAAATGCTCAGCTCACAGCAGGCACCTGGCAAACACTGGACGTGCAGTCCCTCCCTCAGTTCCCAGGACGGCTCTGTGGGGTGCAGGTGCCATCTCTCTTCATTTGCAAGTATCACGGTTGAGCATCAGAAGTCCTAATTCACTTGCCCACAACTACAGATGGTGTGGACCAAATCATCGTATGTGCAGACACGTGCAGGTGTGTGTCTGTGCTTGTGAGCTCGTGGCTGTTCCTGGCACAGCTGTACCAGGTCCTCCTTGGACAAGAGGAGGAAGGTTCCCGTACGCCACCTCCATCGGAGGAGGGCACACAGGAGGGGTCCTGGCACTTCCACTGGACACCCAGCAGGCGGCGCTGGGGCCTGTTAGCTGAGTGGATGCCAGGGTGACAAGAGGGGTGACCAGTGTGACTGTGGAAGCCCCTATTCCCGTGGCTGAGAAGGACCCACTCCCCAGGCGAGGGGCAGGGGGGCCCAGGCCCACCTATCGACGAGGCTCCTCCCAGTTCTCCTTCCTGTTGGTGCCGTGGCTCCAGGAGGTGACGAGCTCCCTGGGGGTCCCCTGGGGGAAATATGTGCTAATTTGTCTTGCTTTTCCTTAGGGGCATCATTGAAGCACGCTTTGTGTATGTGTTTGTCCTTGGCATTCTGTTCACGGGCATCAAAGACGTGCTTAAGTCTCCAGTCCTCACTGCAGACGTCCCGGCCAAGACCGCCGGTCTGTGGGACGTGCACAGCGCACTGGTGCTCCTGGCAGCCTTGCTCCTCAGGCCACATAACCTTCCTGTCCTGGTGTGCAGCCTCTTGATCCAGACCATGATGACCAGGTTCATCTGGAGGCCCCTGAGGCACGGGGCCACTGAGGTCACCGTCATGCACTATTGGTTTGGCCAGGCATTCTTCTATTTCCAGGTAGGTTTTCGTTATCTCTGTGGGTAGACCAGTAACGTGCGTCATGTACCTTGTAGTTGTCCTTTGCAGGTTTCAGTGTCAGTCAGTGAGAGAGCAGTCCAGTGTGTGTGTGGGGGGGGGGGGGGGGCGGGGGGGGCGGGGGAGGGCGGGGTGCTGCTCCTGACGTGTGCATGTCTGTAGGCATGACGCAGCAGTTGCGTGAGGCATGGCTGCTGCCGGACCGTCTGCACAGCTGCATCTGCTGAAGCAGTGACTGTGCTCTCGTGGCCATCCTGCTAGCCTGTCCCCTCAGTCATTGATCCCCCAGGCCCAGCATCCACCCTCAGCCTCCAGCAATGGCCCCATGCTGCCCTCGGACAGGGTCCCGGGGGAGGGTGTGTCGTGTGTCTGTGAGGGAGAGAGATCTGAGGAAAGACGGAGCTTGCCGCAGCTCACCAGAGACTTGCGTCCGTAGTCTCCCCACACTCAGACCTGGCACTTGCTCCTCGCCGTCTCTGGAAGTGTGCCTGTGTCTCTGTGCTACACGGGTTAGCGGGACAGACAGATGGCTCCTGGCTTCTCATGGTCACGTGGCCGTGTTGTGAGCGTGGCCATATCATTCCAGGGAAACTCCAACAACATCGCCACGGTGGACATCTCGGCGGGCTTCGTGGGCCTGGACACCTACGTGGAGGTCCCGGCCATGTTCCTGACGGCATCTGCAACGTATGCGGGGCCCGTGCTGTGGGCCAGCCACTTGGTGAACTTCCTGAGCTGGGAGCCCAGCAGGTGCAGCTCCTCCTCTGACCCTCACAGTCTGGCCACGCCCCTCACGTGCGCAGCACCCTTTGACAGGGTGACAGGAGGGGTGACCCTGGAGTGTGACTGTGGAAGCCCCTATTCCCGTGGCTGAGAAGGACCCACTCCCCAGGCGAGGGGCAGGGGGTGCCCAGGCCCACCTATCGACGAGGCTCCTCCCAGTTCTCCTTCCTGTTGGTGCCGTGGCTCCAGGAGGTGACGACCTCCCTGGGGGTCCCCTTCCTGATGGTTGGATCCCCAGCGGGACCCAAGGTGTGTGCACAAGGACTTGCTGCAGGAGCTCAGGTCTGGAGCTGCCATGAGAGTGAACTAGTTACCCCAGAGCCAGAGCACCGGAGTTAGGCGGCCTCACGGAGCAAGGCTAGGGTTGAGGGGTGGGGGTGGGGGTGGGGTGGGGTGGGGTGGGGTGGGGTGGGCAGCTGGGATCACGGCTGCCAGGGGAGCGTGTGGGGGCCTCGGTGTCTGAGCGTAGAGGGAGGCAGCATGCGATGACACTCAGGATCTTGCATTTAGGGCTGTGACCCGTTTTGAGTTGCTTCTATGTGGTATAAGTTGGTGGCCTAGCTTCATGTTTTTGCACGTCTGTCTATCCAGGTTCCAGGGCCCTTTATCGAGAGACTGACTACCCGCTGTGCTCTCTTGTCACCACCTCTGTCCTAGACCATGTGGCCTGCCTCCCTTCTGAGCTCTGTTTAGCCTTTGTCATGGTGCGTGATCTTGCTGGGCTCGATTTGGTAGCATTTTGTTGAGGATTTTTGCGTCTGTTCATCAGGGATATGGGCCTGGGCCTATAGTTTTCTTTTTCAGAGTCTGTCTGGTTTTGTAATGAGGATGGTGCTGGCCACGGAACATGAGCTTGGAAGCCTTCCCTCCTCTTAAATTTTTGGGAATAGTTTAAGAGGAATGCATGTTAATAAAGTGTTCGGCTAAATGTACCCGTGAAGTCATCCTGTCCAGGATGTTTGTTTGTGGGGAGGTTTTTTTTATTCCTGCTTTGATTTCATGAGTAGTTATCAGTCTTTTCAGATTCTTTCTTCTTCACTCAGACTTGGAAGATGGTGCGGTTTTTTTTTGTTTGTTTGTTTGTTTGTTTTTAATATATTTTATTGATATTTTACAGAGAGGAAGGGAGAGAGATAGAGAGCTAGAAACGTCGATGAGAGAGAAACATCGACCAGCCGCCTCCTGCACACTCCCCACCGGGGATGTGCCCGCAACCAACGTACATGCCCTTGACCGGAATCGAACCCGGGACCTTTCAGTCCGCAGACCGATGCTCTACCACTGAGCCAAACCGGTTTCGGCGGAAGATGCTGCGTTTGTAGGAGTTTATCTGTTTCTTACAGATTGTTCAGTTAGTTGGCATGTAGTTGACCCTAGTCTTGTGCGGCTATCTTCTCGTAGTTTATAGGTTAGCATACACGAGAGGGTGTAGCAGTGTGTGCCTGTCGTTTTTAAATAGATACTTTTGCAAACTGGGGCGTGAAGCCGAAACCGGTTTGGCTCAGTGGATAGAGCGTCGGCCTGCGGACTGACTGAAAGGTCCCAGGTTCGATTCCGGTCAAGGGCATGTACCTTAGTTGCGGGCACATCCCCAGTAGGGGGTGTGCAAGAGGCAGCTGATCGATGATTCTCTCTCATTGATGTTTCTAACTCGCTATCCCTCTCTCTCTTCCTCTCTGTAAAAAATCAATAAATATACTTTTTTTAAAAAATGGGGCGTGAAGTAGCGTGACAGGAGGTGTCTGCCGCCTCATCTCCTCAGTCGCCGCTGCCCACCAGACTGACCAGGCCCAGGAGCAAGCTTTACCTCCTCGTTTTCAAAATACATGTGTCAGTGACAGAGCACTGGGACAGAGCACCGTGCACTAACCCGTTTCCCTTCACCCGCAGCGGTTCGGCGCTGAGGCGCGCCTGCTTCTGCTACGCGCTGCTCAGCACCGTCCCGGTGTCCGCCTACATCGTCATGGTAACCGCCCTGCGCTACCACCTGTTCATCTGGAGCGTGTTCTCCCCGAAGCTCCTCTACGAGGGCATGCACCTGCTTGTCACAGCCACCCTCTGCCTGTGCTTCACCGCCGTGGACCGGGCCGGCGCCAAGGCAGACGCTGGGAGAAGAGCACGTTGTTAAAGCCTCCTGTTTACTCCATGGATTTGTTAGTAAAAGTAGGCGTACGTGCAAGATTATTCTGAAAAGAAGAGGTGAATTCTACAGTGCGGGTGAATAGCTTCAATTGCTTGGACGATTATACGTGAAGTTGCATTCAGTAGTAAGTGGCTTAATAAAAGGTCACTTTAAAATACTTAGTTTGAATATGAGCCATATTCCCCTGTAGACAGACAATCACTACAGAAACTGCTGGGCTTTTAATTGCCTCTGGATGAGTTGGGCTATGACCAGCCCTGTGTGTTTACGTGATGCGTAAAAGGTTGCCAGAGCGGGTGTCGTGTGTGCGACCTTCAGAGGCTCGACCCTTTTGACTTCAGGGCCCCCGGAGCTCGGCTTCATGGGGTCACAGCTGTCAGCACTGATGGCACTGAAAATTAAAACAGACATTTCAAAACAATTTATTCATTTAAAAATAAAGATATAAACTTTAATATATTTTTAAGGAAAATACCGTATTTTTCGCACCATAAGACGCACCCGACCATGAGACGCACCTGGTTTTTAGAGGAGAACAATAGGGAAAAAAATATTCTGAACCAAATAGTGTAATAAAATATTTAATAAAGTATAACAGAATAATATTTGAAACATACAAACTGAACAGCAGTCAACAGTGGCATTGAGAACCATTATCACTGTCATTAACACATAAAGACAAAGGTTTGAGTACTCTAGTCTCAAGACGCAGGCACTTCTTCTATTCGGACCATAAGACGCAGGCACTTTTCCTCCCACTATTTGGTGAAGCAAAAGTGCGTCTATGGTCCGAAAAATACGGTAACTATTTTCCACACACAAAAATTAGCAAGAAGAGTGGCATTGTCTTATATTTTTGCAAATCTCCTCTGAGTGTCTGGCTCAGGTGTGGACGGCTGGGCTCTGTGCTCAGCCTGCTGTGTTGTATGCGGTGCGGGCAGCCCAGGCCAGACGGGAGGGTGCGGTCTGTCCGTGGTGGCTGTGGGTGTTCTGTGTCCGTGCTGCGCCGAAGCTGGAAGGTGCACTGAGCTTCACGCTGGGGTCGGCAGCCCTGTAGCTTTTAATGCCACAGGGGAAGCTGGTGTGGGACGAGGGTCATTGTACTGTGCCTGCAACTTCTTGTGAGATTTAAACTTTTCCAAAATAAAGTTACTTTGAAAAGGAAGCTTAGGTGTGCTTTGCAGTCTGAAACCACACCGTGACCGGCCTGGGCTGCCCTCGACTGCATTGGCCGGTGAGCTCTGAGGGGACCCTCCCCAGATGTGGCTCCACCACACTCTCATCTGGAAAACAGCGTGGCAACACGGTTCCTGATGCAAAGCCAAGCACCACTAGTTCCACTGCCCACAGCCGCATCAGAACTCAGTGCTGGGAGCAAGGGGGCAGGTGCACGTGTTCCGGAACTCTCTCACTTCGTGTGAAAATTCAGCTCATCAGCACATCCCGAGTTGTCTTGGCAACGACAGTCCGCTTGGTTTTCAAGGAAATGACTGCCACCTCCCCAAACCCAAACCACTAGGTGGTCCTTCTTTCAGGTGAGAACGGGGCTTTCCTAGAGGCGTCTGGTGCACCAGGTCCCGGCACCATGCGGGGGGTGCTGTCCCTCTCCGCAGTCCTCCCCCGGCACCCTGGAGGGGGCCCTCCTCCTCCACGGGCACCACAGACCCCGTCTGGCCCGTGACACTCGGACTCGGAAGAGCGCTGTGATCTAGAAAGCACGGGCACGTTCTCGCAGCCTCCACCACCTCGTCTCTCCCCTCTCCGCCTCCCCCTGGCCAGGGCCTGCCCCCTCTTTTTAAGAAATAATGACTTCATATCACCTGTAATTTTTTAATTGTAAATGCTCAATAAAAATGTTGCATTTTTAAAGATACATTTTTCTTGATTTCAGTGAGGAAGGGAGGAGAGAAACAGTGATGAGAATTGTTGAGCGGCTGCCTCCTGCACTCCCCCTCCTGGGGATTGAGCATGCAACCCGGGCATGTGGCCTTTACCAGAATCAAATTGGGCCCCTTCAGTCCACAGGCTAACACTCTGTTCACTGAGCCACACCAGCTGGGGCAAAAACATATTTTTTAAAGAAAGTATTTTTTAAAATATATTTATTGATTTTTTTCTTCTTTTAAGAGAGGAAGGGAGAGTGATAGTTAGAAACATCGATGAGGGAGAAACATTGATCAGCTGCCTCCTGCATTCCCCCTACTGGGGATGTGCCTGCAACCAGGGTACTTGCCCTTGACCGGAATCAAACTCGGGCCCTTCAGTCCTCAGGCCAACGCTCTGTCCACTGAGCCACATGGGTTAGGGCAAGAAAGTATTTTTAGCTATCACTACCTAGAAGCAGCGGTCACGGACACTCAGGAAACTGTCTCGGGGGCGATTTGTCCAGCAGGCTTTACTCTATTGCTGTTTTTAATCCAGAGCATTTAATGTAATTTTTCTGAGTTTAACAGAAAAAGAGAAAGTGTTGAACTTTGGATAACTTGCTTCTTACAAGAAGTATTAGTTCATAAAATATTCCTAAAAATTTAAGAAAAAATATTTTTGACAGTCTGATCAGACTGTCAAACCTCAGAGGGAAGGTAGGGGAGGGTGGGAGAAAGGGGGAGAGGTCAACCAAAGGACTTGTATGCATGTAAGCCTGACCAGTGATCACGGGCAACAAGGGGGTGGGGAGGGGTTTGGGATGGGAGTGGGGGGGTGAGGACAAATATGTCATAATCAAGAAATTTAAAAAAAAAAGAAAAAACTATGTTTAAATATTCATTTTAAAAACTACTCCTTCTTACTTTAGTCCATATCCCTGGAGTCCTTGCTATAAAACATGACAGAAGTATCACACCCCTTCCCCCCAGTTTCCCTTCCCTCGCTTACAACTTCTTTCATAGGGTTATCATCACAAGTTATGGTGCCGATTCTGTGCTGTAACCTACACCACTGGCCAGTGCTGATTCTGTGATAAAGGGCTCACAGCTCGCCCCCAGGCCTTCCCACGCCGCTTACTCTTTATTTTCTTTTCTCCGTTTTGAATCTTTTCACACAGGATTCGTGGATGTGGACTTCCTGAACTTTGCATCTATCAGAGCAAGATCTACTTCTTGGAGTATTTATTCCTAAATTCTACTCACAGTGCCAGTTGTCAGAGCAGGTTCCTCCTTGGACCATGTTGGCTCAGTGAGTGTTGTTGACAGCACTCACTGAGCCATCCTGCCAACTGGTCCAAGTAGGTCCTGATCCTGCCCTACTGCGGACCTTCTGGGACGCTGGGTGGCAGACAGGGAAGCCATGACAGGTTGTGAATCTGTAAGAGAGTCTTTTTTTATTATTATTAAGGTATTATATGTGTACATAGCTCACCATTGCCCCCTCCCCCCCCACCTCCCATTCATGCCCTCCCTCCCCAGAGTTCTGTGTTCGTTGGTTGTACTTATATTCAAGCATACCAGTCCTTCGGTTGTTCTCTTATCTCCCCCCAGGTCTCCTTCCCCTCCCCGCTGTCATTTGGCACTCTGCTTGTTTTATGGTGACTATCTCAGGACCACCGGAATAGAGTCTGCTCCTCCTCTGGTTCTCACTGCCCCTTCCCCCGGGTCCCACTGCTTCCCCTGGGACACGCGGCTCGCCCGGGGCACACGGCCCCCTGGGACATAAGGCTCACCCATGGCACACAGCCCCTCTGGGGCGCTGGGGTCGAGAATTGGAGGCGCCACACTAGCTCCTTGCTAGCACGCTGTGACAGCTGCAGGTGGCCTGAGTTGGCTGCAGGCGGGCTGAGATGGCTTCAGGCGGGGAGAACGCCCTCAAAGGTGTCTTGTTCGGTGCGGAAGCAGAGCAGCTGCGGATGCGGAGGCTAAGTTCTGAGGCCGCCCACTCGCTCAGCCCGGGGCGTAGTGAGCTCTGTTCTTGGTGGATTTCCTTTATTCGTGGGGGCGGTGGCTGGTGCGGGTGCGGCAGCAACAGTTGCTCCTGTGGTTCAATTTCCACTGTAGTTTTAACATCCACATGGCATTAGTTGCGGAAGCTTCGGCCCGGCCATGCGGCGGCGGAGGAAGGACTCGCCGGGGCCACCAATGGAAAGCGCCGTGCCAGCCCCTCACCAGCACCGCGTGTGCGGAGGCTTGTCCAAGCCGGCTGCGGGCGGTGGCGGAAAAAGGACTCACTGGGGTGTAAACAGAAGGTGCCGCACCAGCCCCCCACCAGCACGGCACGCGCGGAGACCGGGCCGAGCTGCCCCGGGCCGGGAGACACCGCGCCAGCTCCTCACCAGCACGGTGGGTGGGCTGGGACAGCTGTGTGCCGTGATGGTTGCGGGCAGGGAGGCTTCTTGTCTAGGCAGGTGCCGAAGGCGCGGCGGAGGTCCCGTATCAGCTCCCTGGTTCCCATGGCGGCCGGCGGGCTGGCCCAGTCCCTGGGCCCCGGAGCGGAGCTTCCCTCATTCCCAGCGGCAGCGGCTCCAGCAGGTCCAGTTTTGCCGTAGTTTTAAACTCCACATGGCAGCAGCGGCGCCCTGCTTTGTGTCCAGTTGTAGCCTTCCCATTTCGCCAGCTTTCCTGTGGGTCTGGTGCGATCCCTTTTGATTTTAGCGTTGTTTTTTTTCCAAATTGTTGATGAGGTGGCAGCCTAGGAGGCTGCCTAGGCCGCCATCTTGTTTCGGTCACATTGTAAAATCTTTAGAAGAAATACCCTCAAGCAGAGGGGATTTTCAGAAAATTCAGGGAGTTTGAATGCAATGTAGGGGTCACCGCTCCCCTTACTAGCAGAAGGCAAGCGCTTTGGCCAGTGGAAACAGAGTGGGCTGCTAGATGAAAACGCCTCAGTGGGAGTACCTCCTTTGCCATCTGGGACCTGTGCCATGCTCCCTGCCTCTGCCCACCCAGCGTCCATCCCCCTCCAGGGATTGTTTTGAGTAGCGGTGGCAGGGACAAGGAGAGAAATTCCCTTGTGATCCCCTGCCTCCCATGAGACTGTTATGATTTAACCCCCGGCAACTGCTTGGACACTTTTCACCAATGTTATATATTTTTGAAGGATATAGAAAGGTTTAAAAGTTAATTTGAGAGAGATGCAAATCAAAACAATAATGTGGTACCATCTCACACCTGTCAGAATGGCCAACATCAACAAAACAACAAACGACAAATGTTGGCGAGGTTGCGGAGAAAAAGGAACCTTCATGCACTGCTGGTAGGATTGCAGGTTGGTGCAACCACTGTGGAGAACAGTATGAAGCTTCCTCAAAAAACTGAAAATGGAACTCCCATTTGACCCAGTAATCCCACTACTAGGAATATACCCCAAGAAGCTAGAAACCCCAATCAGAAAGGATATATGCACCCCTATGTTGATAGCAGCACAATTGACAATAGCTAGGATTTGGAAACAGCCTAGGTGCCCGTCAGCAGATGAATGGATCAGAAAACAATGGTACATCTACACCATGGAATACTATGCTGCCATAAAAAGGAAGGGATTCTCATCATTTGCAGTAACCTGGATGGAATTGGAGAGCATCATGCTGAGTGAAATAGGCCAGTCAATGAAAGAGAAACATTACATGATCTCACTCATTAATGGATATTAAAGAACATTATAAACGAATGAACAGGAAGATAGATATAGTGACAGTAAAGCAACAAGCAGACTGTCAAATGACAGCGGGGGTGGGGGTGGGGTAGGGAGATCAGGGGGAGATAGGAGATCAGCCGAAGGACTGGTATGCATGCATATAAGAACAACCAATGGACACGGAACTCTGGGGAGGGAGGGCATGTATGGGAGGTGGGGTGGGGGGGCAATGGTAAGCTATGTACACAGATAATACATTAATAAATTTTTTTTTTAAAAAGGAAAGTGTAATTCCATCGGAGACCAATGTATGAAATTTTGTATCTAAAACACTTAATGGCAATAAAACTCCAATTGTGCAGAAAACTTAAAAAGTGCAACAACAAAAAAAGCAATCAGGCCACATTTAGTGAAAATCAATATATACAATATGCAAAAAAAAAAAAAAAAAAAGTTAATTTGATAAAGATTTTTGTAAAGGTTGTAAAGAGGATGTCCTGACAGGTTAGCTAGGAGGGGCAAGCCTGTTAGTTTCCTGGTGGACACTGGGGCAGCCCATTCAGTCTTGACAGAGCTGATGGGATCCATACATCATTCCAGGGATCCTCCTTGGACATCAGAGGACTGTGGACTTTGGAAGGAACACATACTGGGGGAATGCAGTTGCTGAACTGGAATGGGCCTTTGAGAAGGTTCTCGCCTCAGCACCTGCCCTAGCCTTGCCAGATGTCGCGAAGCCCTTCCACCTCTACATGAGTGAGGTAAGGGGCATTGCCAAAGGGATTTTCACTGAGACTCTAGGTCCCAGGAAGAGACTTGTTGCCTAAGAGACTAGACCCTGTGGCATCAGGGTGGCCAGAGTGCCACGGGGCAGTGGCCACCACAGCATTGCTGGTGAAGGAGGCAGATAAGCAGATTCTGGGCCAGTAGCTACACTGGCTGTCAGCCCTGCCGGCCTGCTTCCGGATGATGGTCCAGAGGATCCCATTCATGGCTGCCTGGAGGTGATGCAGTGCTGCCATCATCACCAGACGAGGGACACTGTGCCATCCACAGAGAAAGAGGGTTACCAAGTGCAGCCAGAAGAAATTGGCTGAACAGAAGCAAGTCACTGAAGGACTATGATTGGTGGACCCTCCAGATGACAAGACTGTTTGTCCCAGAGGCTCTCAGACATTAGTTGCCCAGTGGCACCAGGTTATCCACTTAGGTGTCACCAAGACTTCTGAGCTTCTGTGAGGAAGAGTTGCTAGAAGTACTGTCTGAGCAAAGGTAAATGCTAAGCAAGGTAAGGGGGTCCCCCTGGAAATTCAGTTTCCAGGAAACTTCTCCAGGAGAGCATTGGTAGGTGGATTTCAGAGATTAAACCACCAGAATTAAGGTCTCGTTTTTGTAGACACTTCAGATTAGACAGAAACTGCCTCTATAGTAGCCAAGAGATTACTCCAGGAGATTATACCTATAACAGCCCAACCTTTGTAGCCAAGGTATCTCAAAGTATAGCTCAAGCCTTAGGACAGGCATGAGCAGGACTCTGAGAAGGAGTTTAACTAAATGTGTCCTAGAATCGGTGAAAATTGGACCAACCCCCTGTCCTTTGCCCTCTTGTGGACTAGGTGTAACCCTATTGGGATGGTTTCCCCCCTTTTTGAGATCATGTAACCATTCCCTTGCTCAAGTCCTTACAGGCTCTGCAGTTTGCTTGTTCCAGATGCACTGCCAGTGCCCACCGCAGACCCTGTAGCCCAGGAACTCAGTGTGGGTAAAGAAATTCACTGCCCAAGGACTCAAAGGGACACTACCCATGGCTGATGAAGTAGATGGCACCCAGACTTGACTATATGACTCCCAGCTTCTGCATGGCCTGGATCCTGGCAACTAGCCGCCTCACCTGTGAGATCCCCAGCCTGGGCTCCACGCAGGACAGGAGGACAATTGATGCCCGCAGGAGGGGAACTGGACTTCAGTGAGGACAATACTGATGGGAACTGTGGTACTAAGGGTCTTGGTAACTGTATTTGTTGTTTATGCTGATTCTTACTCATGATGTCAAGAATGTTTTTATTGGCCAGTGAGAAAGTCCAGGGCTATGTAAGACTAGATAACAGAACAACGAATGCCCTAAAGTAAGCTGAGTCAATGATTTGACTTATGCATATAAGACAAGGGGGGAATGAGAGGGCAGGGGGAGGCTAACTCCTGACTCCATTTTGTATTGTGGGGCAGGGCAGAACAGGGCAGAGCTATCCTCCATTTTGTGTAACTGGACCCTAGCCATCACCCAACCAATCAGGGTCAGCCAAAGCAGTGACATCACCACCCTTATGAAACCCCTGGACTTGTCCAAGTTCGGCCTCTCTTCCATCATGCTGTCGGTGTGAGTGGGACAGAGCCCATGCTAGCATGGAAGAGGCTCTTTTGTTTATTGCATCGGACTCAGCTCCCTGGTGGTCCTTGGGGATCACGAAGTCTGTGCATAACACTTTCAACCCCACCACACACAACTAGGCTTCCCCAGAGAGGGACTTGCCTCTTCTTTGAACAAATTAAACAACAAAGAGACACAAAAACATCAACACTATTATACAAGCCCACAGAAAAAACTAAAAGTTTACACCAGAGAATGTCCAGCATTAAAGTTTCCAAAGCAGTGTCTTTTGTCCCCGGTTTGGGAATTGCCCCTCTAGAATTTCAGTATATTCCCAAAGGACTATTCAAAAATGGGTTGGGGTCTTTTCTTGTTGCCTCTAAATCAGAGGCCTTCTTCCTACAGGGAAAAACAGGGTGTGTACACTTATTAACTTCAGAATAGTTCTGAGACAGTCTCTAAATTTTTATTTTATTAATTTCCATCTTATTGGGAGAAACATTTTTTCCTATGCTTTTCCTTAGAAGCTTCTAGTTCCAAATCAAGATATGCTACCCATATACTCATTCAGTTTAATTTCAGAGCCGGCATTTTCTAATTCCTGCATGCAAGATATTAACATAGGTACCACAAACAAACTGCATTTTTGGCCATTCCTCAGTTAATATTTTCTAGTTAAATCTTCTCACTTCTGTAAAGTACTTGCAAGTAAAGGCTTCTTATCAGGAGTATTAAATGAGGGCTGGGGTCTTGGGAGCTTCTAGCCTTGGAGGTACAATTTCCCGTGTTAAATTTTTTATTTTTGGATATCTGTAGTCTGAGCATACTTTAGATATGTTATGTAGTGGGTCAAATGTGGCCTCAGTTTCTCTCCTGGCTGTCTAAAACCACAGGGAGGTTCGGGGCCTGGGCAGACCAAGCCTTACGGTGGCCCACAAACAAGCCATTTAGTTAACATTTGCGTTGGGACCTCCAGATGGGGCTCTTGTATAAAAAGAAATAAAAAGTTGCCCCTTTATCTTAGAAGCTGAATGAGTTCAGCTCATTTATACGGCAAAGGTTATTTTTGCTCAGACTCTCAGCAATTCCAATTGAAAAGCCAAAATCAAAACAGCCACCATTTCTTTCCTCCAGTTCTGCCTTAGCCTGGGTTCTGCCAACCCTTAACCTGGGGTTCTGTCAGCCCTGGTTCCACCTCAAGGATTTTAAAACAGATCAAATAAAGTCAGGCCCTCTACCAAAGCCAGGGAAGGTCCTGGATTCAAGAAACAACTCACCCACGTTCACCCAATGGGCGGAAAACCAGCGGGCTCAACGGGCCCTTTGCTGGATCCTAGCTCCGAGTCCAGGTCCAAGGGATGATCCAGGGTGAGTTGTTTTTTTGAGTTTTTTTTTTTTGTGTGTTTTTTTTTTGTTTGTTTGTTTTCAGTCCTGCCACGACTACACCAATTAATGTTAACAAAGGAAGACATTGAAACCTGTAAAGTATTTCAGTGAGTTTATTTGAGCCAAACTGTCGACATGTGCCGGGAAGCAGAACCTCAAGGGATTGAGAAAATGCTCTGAAGAATGGCGGGTTACATTTCTACTTATACACTGAAATCAAAGAAGGGACATACCGTATTTGCCGGCGTATAAGACGACTTTTTGGCCCTGAAAAATATGCCTCCAAGTGGGGGGTAGTCTTATATGGCGAGTATATAACAAACTCTGTATTTTTAGTGGAAATGTTAGGGGGTCGTCTTATACGCCCAGTCGTCTTGTACGCCGGCAAATACGTATTTTTCAGGGCCAAAAAATTGTCTTATATGCCGGCAAATACGGTAGGTGGGTTACATGAAATTCATTGGTGATGGAGTAAGGAGGCGGGAGAAAGCAAAGCGGTGGGAAACCCCTGGGATTGGATAAAAAAGTAAAATGATGGACGCTACTTAGGTAAGTGCAGAAACAATTAATGAAGGAATTTGAGACATCTGTCCTGGGGCCCACCACATTTGGTTATGCCCCAGGGGCTCCAGAAAAAGGGAAGTTACAAGTTACCCAGACATCTCACAGATAGGTTATCTTAGAGGCAGGAAGGCAGATGGGCTCAGTAAAGGAGATCTAAGTTGATCTTTGTCAGGTGAGATATCTGGGACGTGAGTACCCACTATAACCTGTTTGTGGTTAGATATGTAATTTTCAAACCATCTTTTGTGGTTATTTTGGTTCTCTGAGTTTGCAAGACTGCCACGCAGGCCTTCCCTGAGCTTGTCAGGTCAGCATGTGGCTCTTTTCCTTCACAGCATCCTGTGATGCCCAATGGAAGTGAGCACTTCATCCTGCAAACCTTACAGGCACCACACAAAGGGGGCTCAAACACCTGCCGATATCGGGCTGGCTTGACAAGGGCAAGTCTGGGGGGAAGGGGGGACACGGGTCCACAGGGGCTGCGACAAGGGAACACAGCCTGCTCACATGGCTCAGGGACCTTGCCTCCCAACGCCAACACTCACTCCACAGAAAAACATTCACATTCTTCACACACCAATGCAACCTTCCTCTCAAAGACTCACAATCTAGGAATATGCCTCTTCAGAATCACACATCAGACTATTTCATTTCCAATAAAAAATAAAATAAAATAAAAAAACTAACCCTCCTCACAATTGGCTACGAACAACATTTAGGGACACTCAGCTAGGTTACAACACACTTGGGTGGATGCAACCAGAACCTACACAAAAAAACGCACAGGGTCACCACGTGCCTCACGGCACGTCACAAATACCAACACTCCTTTGCCCTGAATGGCACCTCACCTGGGGGTGCTCACAGGATAACCCCTTTACAACACCCGCTACATCTGCCCCGTCAATATCCTCACATCACAGATCATACGGAAATCTCCAGCAAAACAACACACAAACATTTTTCATCGTCGAGGACTTGGCGACACCTACTGGGGAACGCAGACAACGCATTTACAACTACAGACCTCACAGCACCATAGACACAAACACCATGGCTCGCATCAATGTTCCTGGGAGCAAGTTGCCAAGAGGACGGTCTTCTGCTCTCCTACATCATTCAATTCCAACAAACTTAGCTTCAATACCAGGATATATTTCCTTTTAAAAAATCTTATTTTACTGAGCCGAAACCGGTTTGGCTCAGTGGTAGAGCATGGGTCTGTGGACTGAAGGGTCCCGGGTTCGATTCCGGTCAGGGGCATGTGCCTTGGTTGCGGGCACATCCCCGGTAGGGGGTGTGCAAGAGGCAGCTGGTCAATGTTTCTCTCTCATTGACGTTTCTAGCTCTCTATCTCTCTCTGTAAAATATCAATATCCCTTCCTCTCTGTAAAATATCAATAAAATATATATATTTTTTAAAAATCTTATTTTACTGAAATAAGATTCACACATGGAGTGCAACAAAATTAACTGACATGAAAACTTTGAGTGTCAACGCTTCTCTTTCAGCACTTGATTTCAAACACTTGGTGAATTTGGCCTTTGGATTTCACATGATTCAGAAAATTCACCAACAATCACGTTGGCACATTTCACATATGGAAAAGGACACATCAAGCCAACTTTAGCAAATCACAAATTCAACGGCAAGGACGACGGATCACACGTGCTGCAAACAGGACGAGGACAACACGTTCACTCACACTCAGGGCAAAGGGGAGGCAAGGGTTGCAATGGCACATCTTTACCACTCAATAGCACCTCCATCCCGCTGGCGCTAACTCATTACAGCATCAACTTACAACTTACACAGCTCAACACGCCACTTCAAAAAGGAGTGGGGGAGGAGGGACAACATCTAGGTCAGGGTGCCACTCAGTCCCCTCACAGGGAACTCCCATACAACACTCTCCGGATAGCCCGTTGGCGGCCATCAGAGGGAAGGAAGGGGTGCACAACCCACAGCAAGAACACTCACTAATGCCCATTCGCCCTCGTCGTGGATTCTACAGCAGCATCCATATTTCTCCCTCCTCTCTCTTCCTTTATGAAATAAGAAAATAACTTATCAATACATTTTTTAAAACACTAGCTTTCAACAACAAACTACTCAGCACAATCTTTTTCTACACCCAGTAACATGTTTGCATGGGGAAAAAAACCCCTGCATGTATCTAACATTAAGAACCGTCAGGAATAACAGGCTCCCCGCTATGAAATACCCCTACATGGGCTATCTCCATGGTACAGATCGCCTGGTCAGGGACAGCCTTGCCTCCCGGATACTAAATAAATAAATGAATAAATAAATAAATACAGGGATAACTGCCTCCCAATGGCGGCCTCCAGCTCCATGGCTGGCTGCCTGCTTCACTCAGGACCACCTACAACGAACTGCCTGCCTCAACCATAGTGTCTCCAGGGAGATCCATGCCTCCCTCAAAAATGACCACCTCTCCGTGATGATCTCCGGAACAACATGTTCTCACAACACCCCTGTGACTATATGGACCCACTGCCTGCTCCACAATGATGGCCTCCGGAGAACTCACGGCCTCACTAATGCCCTTCTCTGCGTCAAGAGCTCACTTCATGAACGCAACCAAAAACCATGCCAGCAAAGGAATCCCAAAAGCATCCCTTGGAGGGGCTGGGGTGGAGACAGAGGGCAAATACACGCCTGGGACTTCAGTCCATTCACCAAAGGAATCATTGCACCCCTGGACAGCCTCCGGGATTCCTAGCTTTCTTTTTTACCTTGTTTTCTCGACACATGTTTGGGTACCTGATGTTTCAGCACCAAGGACAGAAGCACAGCGTCTGATTCCTGGAGGGCCCACAAGACAGCAGCAGAGGATCGCTTGCACGCAAGAAAAAACTCACAGCCATTGCACCTTTCCTCAGCCAACCACACTCTCTGGGCAGTCCAAAGACAACAAAAACTCTCAGAAATCCGAAAACACAAAATAGCAACTTCCATCATACACAATCATGGGACTTAACACATAGGGGACTCCTAACTTTTACGTCCATCCTTGACATTGACCTCAGCCTGCCTCCAACATCCACAGCCTATTTGCTTTGCAACAACACTTCTCCGATTCTCACTTCCACAAATTGTCAAAGTCACACACTGGACCCTCTTGGCTGTGTGTGTGCTTCACATTCACATACACAAACACATTTTCTTCTTTCATCTTTCACACAAACCGGAGGGGAGGCGTGAGTGCACAACACACACATACAAACATCCAGGTCAGGGACACACACCCAGGATTCCTTGCCTCCCATACTCGCAGGGGATCAAACCACAAACCAAAAAGCAGGTTCCTTAACTGCAAATCACACAAGGGGACCTTCTACATGCAGGCACACACTCTATACAATGAACACACTGGACAGGCCACATTCCTGTTTATACCTCCCAACATTCATGACTCCAAGAACCAGCCACTACCACTGGGCTCTGCCTCCACACACACTGCAACATGGCACCACGCACCTAAGCACATGGACAGACAACTGCTGCTCCACATGCTGCTCTTCAGCTGCACCACGTGCTCCTCAGATGTGCTCGGGAACACACGAAAGGCTTCCTAATCTACACCCCACTTCTACAATCGGAAAAAATGCACAGTGCTTCACCTTTACCTGGGACCTCCTGTGGGGCCGGGGCCCTCCCAAAAACAGTTCTTTTACAAGGCATGTGCATGTAAAGTGTGGGGGGCTGTTTCTCTGTTTTCCGCGACCCACACGGAAAGTGACAGGTTCCTGAGTAGAGGAGCTGGGGATTAAGAAATTAAAGAAAAACCTGAGACCAGACACAGAAATAGAGACAAGCTGGGACCCGGGCTGGGGGCTGTCACTCTGATGGAGGGACAGTCACACCCGCCACAGACAGCACAGTGCATTTATTTATTTCCAAGGGGGGTTAAGATCAAAGGAGTTTTGGGTTTGCCCAGGTCCTATTCATTCCTCATTCCTGGTTCAAGGATGGGATTTAGCATATCTAGACCTGGGTAAGTCAAGGTCCTATTCATTCCTTGTTCCCAGCACATGGATAAAGATAAGAAATCAGTACTGATAACAGTCTCCAAGAGGCTGTTTCCAGAAGATGGCCATGCCAGTCACTTCGGACTCAGCTGACATTAATTTAAAGGTCATCCATGTGCATCCCCCCAGGGGGCCCTCTACACAAAGGATGGAAGGACACATCCTCCTCATCGTACAAAATTTACTGATGCTTTGGAATCATTTCATAAAACTTATAGGCTGATCTGTTCATTACCATGACAATGAATGCAAAAAACACTTAGGCATTTGGAATACATACATACGTTTTGGGAAATGGGGAAGTAGACTCAGACTGACCAAAAGGGAAACACACTAAAAGCCTTAAACAATTTTGAAAAACAAAACCACAAGCCATACCGCATGGACATGTAGGGGTGCTCAACAGGATCCTCTTAGCAGCCTGAACACTCAAACCTCACGCCTTTATTTTTTTAAAATAAACCTTTGTTGTTCATATTATTACAAATGTTGTTCCTCATTTTTCCCCCTCCATTGCTCCCCTCCACCAAGTTTCCATCCCACTCTCTGCCCTTTCCCCATCCCCCATTGTCCTCATCCATAGGTGCACAGTTTATGTTCAGTCTCTTCCCGCCCCCCCCCATCCCCATTTCCCTGAGAATCATCAGTCCACTCCCCTTCCATACCTCTGATTCTATTATATTCACCAGTTAATATTGTTCATCATGATTTTTACTTCCCTTGGTTTTTAGTTTCACTTGTTGATAGTTACGTATTTGTTGTTCATAATTTTTATCTTTATTTTCTTACTCTTCCTAAAGAACCCCTTTTAGCAATTCATATAATTCTGGCTTGGTGGTGATGAACTCCTTTAGTTTAAATTTATTTGTGAAGCTCTTTGTTTGGCCTTCGATTCTGAGTGATAGCTTTGCTGGGTAGAGTATTTTTGGCTGTAGGTTCTTGTTATTCATCATCTTGAATATTTCTTGCCATTCCCGTCTGGCATGTATGGTTTCTGTTGAGAAATCAGCTGACAGTGGTATGGGTGCTCCTTTATAGGTAACTACCAGCTTTTGTCTTGCTGCTTTTAATATCCTCTCTTTGTCTTTTGCTCTTGGGATTTTAATTATGATGTGTCTTGGTGTAGTCCTCTTTGGATTCCTTTTGTTTGGTGCTTCCTGGACTTGTAAGTCTATTTCTTTCCCCAGGTGGGGGAAGTTTTCTGTCACTATTTCTTTCAATATGTTTTCAGTATCTTGCTCTCTGTCATCTTCTGGGATGCCCATAATTCTGATGTTGGTTCGCTTGAAGTTGTCCCAGAGGTGTCTTACATAATCTTCAACTGCCGAGAGCCATAAAGATAGAGTTCGGTCTCACTTCCTGGTCAGCCCTACTTCCTGATTGAGCAATAGCATAGAAAGTCCGAGCGCGCCAAAGGTCAGAAGAACCTCCCACATCAGAATAACCAATCAGCTAAGGACAGATACCCAGTCCCCAACCAATCACCCCATGGCAATTCCTTATCCTACCCCTCCCCTCCTGAGCGCTTATAAACCGCAGCGCTTCAATAAAGATCTTGAGGCTTGATCAGAACCCTGTCTTGCCTCCGTTCTTCATGCCCCTTGTTTGTTTCGTTCTCTTAGGTGGTTCCTGCGTGCCCTCGTTGTTGCCCCGTGGGCCAGGACAAATTGGCACCCAACGCGGGGCACCCTGGGGACCCCCGACGAGAATGTCTACCGGAGATGCCCTGGCCAGGCACCCCCCAGAGTCGCCTCGAGGACCCGCGAGTGAAGACTCGGCATTTAGACCGCCACGGTCCTACCCGCCGTGAGACAGATCGGAGTAGAGGTGGGTAGACGATTTTTCAAACAAGATTTCAGAACATTTCACCCCTTTTTGCTCGACTGTTATTATTGGCTCTCTTGGTCGATTCCTCCTGCCCACTAATAAGCACTCACTTGCCGAGTTGGGGAAGAGTGAAGGGTACCCATCTCTGGCTGTGAGAACTCTGAATCACTTGAATTAGTATCGTCGCCCAGCCTTCTTGTCACGAGTTCTCTCCAATTAGACCTGCTCTTAAAACCTTGAGCTTGCTTTGAACAAAGATCATTCACCTCACAGACTCAACCACAGGAAGACCTGCGCGAATGAGGAGGGCAAACGGGGTCTTCTCGTCTGTGAGGATCCGTGTAGGGGGATTATACCTACTGACCGTTTCACGCAAGCAAGGGAGTGAAGGGCAGTGTCGAAAAGAGAGTAATTCTGCCTGAATCCCTGGGTTGACGAGAAAATTCAGGCTGACCTGGTACGGGGGTTATACGTCCCGGAGGCTTACGTGGGGGAGAAAGTCACTCGGAGAGCCATCCAGTCGACCAATAATGGGGAATTCTTTGAGTACCCATGAAATGTTCCTTGACGGTCTCAAGATGTCCCTCAGAGCTAGAGGAAAAAGGGTTAAAAGAAAAGACCTTAGGCAGTTCTTTGAGTTTGTTCATAACACCTGCCCTTGGTTCCCCCTAGAAGGAACTATTAACCAAAAACGCTGGGAATGGGTAGGAGATGCCCTACAGGATTTTTATCGGACCTTTGGTCCTGAGAAGATTCCTGTTACTGCCTTCTCTTATTGGAACCTAATTCATGACATTCTAAAAATCCATTCTCAGGACCCTGATGTTAAAGAGGTCATCAAAACAGGAGAGGAGATTCTTAAGGAAAACTCCCGTCCACCCTCAACATGCCACTCAGTCGTTATAGATCTCCCAGGAGAACTCCCAGAGACCCCCAAAGACCAAGAACCTTTAAATATTTAAAAAAAAAAAAAAAAAAAAAAAGAACTGGCAGGGAAATGCTGATCTTGGCCAAATTGGTGCTAGTTATCACTTCAGAAAGCGAAGGAGAAAAAAATTGTATTGAGATCTGTCTTCATCTATTAAGCATGAAAAAATGTGTGGCCAGATCTGTTGCAAAAACTTCCCCCAAAGTAAGCAGGATGTGGGGGAATGAAGCCACGTGGCAATCCAATATGGACGCCACTCTCCAAGAAAGCCACCATAAGAGGCCTCATATTCGCCATCCTCCTTTTTCCAGCTAGTGACTTAAAGCATTTACAAATTCATGATGCATCCAGGATTTCTGTGCTCATGTAAAGTGACAAGGCCGGTTTAAAAACGAGTGCGCATAGTTTTTGAGCTGGACTTGAATCTTTTCTGTGTACAGGATTAAAAACCCTAAATTTTTTACATTTAAAGATGGCGGAGATGAACTGGGAAAGAAATACAAGCTAGTTTCCCAAGGCATTTTAAGGAGCCCTTTTTGAAATTCCCACTCTGAGACAGGTAACCAGAGAGTAGGTAGCAAGTTTACATATGAATGGCTGGGAGTTCAGCTAATCAGTAAGGATTTACATGATTACAGGATGGGGAAGTTGCCTCAGTTACCGTTGTCTCAATTAGATAGGGAGTGTCTGGCTCTGACCTTTCAGAGCTTGAAGGTTGACCAGCCTCTTACCATTAGTGATACAATGATTGGTCTCCAGCACATGAAGTCTAGAGAATTGCTTTTGAAATGTAAAAGTATTATTGATTTAGAAAATGCTAAGTAATTGATTTGCTACCTAAAAAATTTAAAGTTATGAAAGTTTAAGGTCTCTTGCCATAAAAGAGGTTTTAAAGCTACCCCTTAATTTTAATGGAGGAAGGGGAGGACACGCCCTTCCCACCCAGAATAGGTAATCTGATTCCAGCCAGCAGCTATCTTTAAAGAATATGTTCATTTGCTACGCCTTTTGATAGCCCAAGGTCAAGTTTGCATGTGAACAAGTTTGCTTCTCAGTTTCCCTGGGCAGAAAAAAACGTGATTTAAAATTAACTATTTGATTTCAAAATTTATTCTTAAAAATATGTTTATTAATAACTACTAAGTATTTGACGTGCAAGCTCTGAAATTTTAAGATTCAGATTGAATTGAGAGAGGTGCTATAATTGTGGTAACTTAATGCCTAAAGTATAACTTATTTTTGAGAAAATAAATTGTGCTTTCTCATAAATAATTAGGAATCCTAAGTATTTTACTTCTTGGTCTGATTTAAAAGAGAATTAACTCATTGATCCAGTTTGAATGTAGTTGATATTTCTTTAAAGTAATTTAAGTATATAACCTTTAAATCATATATATATAAATATATTGTGTATTGTATATTTGATCTTTCCAAGAGTATTTCAAGTTTTTTTTATTGATACTTGAAATTACATGGAAAGCTTTATCAAATAAAAATTATATGCTGTATATTAAATGTTATGAAAGTTTTTGCCTGTAAGAAAGGCAAAAACAATATATTTCTTAAATATAGAAAAAATTTTCAACAGCAGTAGAATTTCAAGAAAGAAGCCTCACACAGACTCCTTTTTAAAAATTTGCTACAGGTGTGATACTGTAAGACCCCCTGAGGGAGACCCTCACTCTGTCCCAAGGATCGACGGTGACCCAATCATCCGCAGGAGGCGTCACTTGATGCAAACAGCAAGAGGCTTTATTCCAGTGGGCTGGGGCTCAATTCATAACTCACGCAGGAGCAGAGGAGTCGAGCCCCGAGCAGAAACTCTTACAAGCATATATAGGCAAAAAATCACACGTGGGAGGGGTTACACATGGAGGGGGAGGAAGGGAACAAAGAAATTCCTTGCATTTCAGGGTAGGGAGTTTCTGGGGACTGATTTCATTCTTGTCTAATCTTCAACCGTAAAGAACTGACCTCATTCCTGTCTAATCTTTAACCGTAAAGGTCACATCCTGGAACAGGTAGTGGGGAAGGTCAATTCTTCAATCTTTGCATAACAGGGAGGGGCCCTTACATTCCCCCCTTTTCTTTTCAGGGAAGTTCCAATCCTGGAACTATAGGTCTCCATCTTGAGAGAGGGGCAGGTACCTCTGCTGAAGTACCAGGACTTGGACTGCACTAATTCTCTCCCGAATGAACGTTACTAGTCTGTTCAGGATGCAGGGGCCAAAGGTTAGGAGTAACAGGAGAATGATGAGGGGTCCCGCCAGGGTGGAAATCAGGGTGGTGAACCAAGGGGAGCGATTAAACCATCCCTCGAACCACCCCTGATTGGTCTCCCGTTCTCTCTTCCGGGTCTCAAGCCTTTCTCTCAGTTTGGACATGGAGTCTTTTATAACCCCAGAGTGGTCTATGTAAAAACAACACTCTTCCTTTAGTGCAGTATATAAACCACCATCCTTGAGGAATAGGAAATCTAAGCCTCGCCTATTCTGTAGTACTACCTCTGCTAGGGACCCGACCGATTTTTCTAATTTGCCTATAGATTTCTCCAGGGTACTTAAATCCTGGTCTATTTGTTGACTTAATTCTTGCTCGCACATTTAGCTTTACTAAGCCTCAGACTTTTTTCACTGGCTAGCAAAAATGTTTTTACCACAGTACCACAGTTCCCATTAGTACTGTCCTCATTGAAGTCCGATTCCCCTCCTGCTGGCATCAAGTCTCCTCCTGGCCTGTGTGGAGCTCAGCCTAGGGATCTCACGGGTGAGGCCGCTGGTTGCCAGGATCCAGGCCGTTTTCTGTGCAGGAGTGGGGAGTGGTGTAGTCAGGTCTGGGTGCCGTCTACTTCAACAGCCGTGGGCGTGCTCAGGGTAACAGTGTAGCGTCCTTCTCGGGTTGGGGTTAGTCTTTGGGCAGTGAATTCCTTTACCCACACAGAGTCTCCGGGCCGGAAGGGGTGTACAGAGTCCACGGTGGGCACTGGCAGTGCATCTGGAATAAGCTTATGGGTGGCTCTCTGGGTAAACTGCAGAGCCTGTAAGGACTTGAGCAAGGGAACGGTTACAAATTTTAGCTTTTAGTTTCTCCCTGACCCTGGGAAGGATGGAGAGGAAGTTTACCACACATGATCTCAAGGGGGGGGGGGAGGGGACCCATCCCAGTAGAGGGCACATCTGGTCCATAAGAGGGAGAAGGGCAGGGGGTTGGTCCAATTTTCACCGGTTTCTAGGACAAACTTAATTAAACTTTTTAGAGTCCTGCTCATGCCTGTCCTAAGACTTGAGCTATATTTTGAGATACCTTGCTACAAAGGCTGGGCTGTTATCTGATCCTATGATTACTGGCAGCCCAAACCTCGAAGCAGTTTCTGTCCTAGTGGGGTATTCTTCAACCTGACCTGAGGTGTTTACAAAAAACAAAAACAAAAAAAACAACAAAAGAATTAGCATGTACTTATACCTTAATGTTGGTGGCTTAATCTCTGCAAAATCTACCTCCCAATGCTCTCCTGGGAAATCTCTTTGGGGCTTGAATTCCCAGGGGGACCCTCTTACCTTGCTTAGTATTTACCTGTGCACAGATAGTACTTCTAGTGACTATGCCTTTAATTACCTTATCTAAGCTGGTAGCATCTGTCTTACAGAAGTTCAGAAGACATGGTGACACCTAAGTGGGTAACCTGGTGTAACTGGGCAACTAATGTCTGACCTGAAGCCTCTGGGACCAACAGTCTGTCATCTGGTAGAGTCCACCAACCATCTGGTCCTTTGATGACTTGCTTCTGTTCAGCCAATTCTTCTTTTTGCTTGGTGCAGGTCGGGGTCCGGCAGGGTTACTAAGACTTATAAAGGCCCCACTGGTTTTTGGGCATCTTCCTTAGTAGTTTGGTCTGCGGCTCTATTTCCTCTGGCTTTCATTGTCTCCCCTTTCTGATGTCTTTTGCAGTGCACTATTGCAGCTGCCTTTGGGAGTCAGGTGGCCTCAAATAAGGCTAAAATAATGTCCTTTCTGGCTGGAGTTGGCAACCCTCTTTCCCGGGGGATGGCACTGTGTCCCCATCAAAGGGTCTGGATTAAGGCCAAAAGTTCAGGAACTGTGCCCAAACTGTGTGGTCCATGGTGACTACTGCTGCCCCGGCATATCAGATCCCATCCTGTACGTAACTGCTCCCATCCGTGAACAGTACCTTGTCTGGTGATGATGGCAGGACATCTGTCAGTACTGAGTCTATTACCTCTATGCAGTCATGAATGGGTTCCTCTGGATCATCTGGAAGCAGGCTGGCAGGGCTGATGGCCAGTGTCTTATGGAACCGGACACAGGGCTGGTCCAGGAGAAGAGCTTGGCACTGGGTGATTCTGGTGTTTGACATCCATCTCTCTGGATCACTCGAATGAGGGCCTCGACGGCATGGGGTGTCGTCAGGGGTAGCTCCTGGCCCAGAGTCTGCTTATCTGCCTCCTTCACCAGCAATGCTGTAGTGGCCACTGCCCAGGGCACACTGGCCACTCTGCTGCCACAGGGTCTAGCTTCTTAGACAGATAGGCATCAGGTCTCTTCCAGGGATCTAGAGTCTGAGTGAGAACCCCTTTTTTAATGCCCCTTACCTCAGTCCCTTGGTGACATCTGGCAAGGCTAGGGCAGGTGCTGAGATGAGAGCCTTCTTTAGCTCCTCAAAGGCCAGTTGTTCCACTTTGGTCCAGCTCAGCGGCTGCATTCCCCCAGTGCGTGTTCCTTCCCAGGTCTATGGTCCTTCTCGATGTCCCAGGAAAACAGGCAGTTTGTCTGGTGGCTCTCTGGACTGATATCTTCTTAGAGGTCCCATTGGCTCTGTCAAGACTGAATAAACTGTCCCAGTGTTCACCAGTAAGTTAATAGGTTTGCCTCTCACTTGTAAGGTTACCCGTGGGGGCTTAATGGAAAGGAACCCTGGTCCTGTTAGTCCTCTTCCTCTATGTTAAAAAACTCCTGAAGTCTAAGTCTCCCTTTTTTGCCTCTCTAGCTAATCTGCTAGGACATCCTCCCTTGTAGTGCCTTTGTTTCCTACAATAGGCATACTAATTCCTTCTTATTTACTGCTGGCCTTTTTCTCCTTTCAAACTTTCTCTGTTCCCCTTCTCATCACGTACACAACCTTCACAAAAATCTTTACTATCTTAAATTAGCCTTCAAACTTTCTCTCTATGTCTTTCAAAAATGCAAAACCATGCCTTAAACCTTCCATTATTAAAAAGTATTTAGAAAAGGAGAGAGGGAAGAGAGAGCAGGCTTAGCCCCCTGTTCCCAGGCCTCCAGCCACTTGAAATTTAAAGTGACACATTTTTCCTACAGATAAGGATCTCAGTTTCTGATAAGCCTGAAAAGAGAGATGGGGGATTTCTAACTGCACCTTTAAGCCCCCTAACAGAACACGGTGAAAAGTGTCCAAGCAGTCACGGGAGTTTGGGGGTCTCATTGGGGTACAGGGGGGGGTCACAAAAGAATTTCCCTGCTAGTCAGCCACCCCCTCCAGCTACTCTAAACAATCCCGGGAGGGTGGAGACAGGGGGGCAGCGCAGGTCCCAGGTGGCGAAGGCACTGCTTCCACAGAGGCATTTTCATCTGGTGGCCCACTGGGAAAATCGCTTGCCTCCTGCTGATGAAGGTGGCACAGAGGAACCGGTGACCCTTACACTGAAATCAGAGTCCCTGAATGTTCTGAAAAGTTCTTCTGCTCGACTGTTTCCATTAATATTACTGATTTTAAAACCATAACTTAAGAGTTGACATACACACACCGGGACCTAGTTGTCCTCAAAATATTTTCCTTTCCCTCTAAAGATTTTACAAAGTACTGTAATCATTAATCACATCAAATTTAAATGACCAATTGAGACAAACAGTTCTGAAACCGTTCCTCCACCACTGACGACAACTGGGTGGCGGCAGGTGTCTGAAATAAGATTCATTTAGTTTTTGAGCTTGCTGGGCAGACTTGGTGACTTTGCCAGCACAAGCTTCCTTCTTGTAAACAGTTAACTTAAGAATTTGGTATCTGCTTTTAACTTTTTGTACCACAATTGTTACAATTTCATACCTTCAAATTAATAAACATACATAGAGCTTTTGTTAGGCCGGCCATTTTCCCTCTGGCAGAAAGCAAGCACCCCTGGGGAAAGAGTTCCCTGTGGCCACTTGGGGCGGTTTGCTAGGCGTCAGAGCACTTAGTTTTAAACAAATCAAAAGTTTCTTTCCTTCTTCTTCTTTTTCTCTCACAGATTTTCACACTTACATGAACAAATAATTATACCCAAGCAGACAAACAAAATAGCAAACAAACATCTGTACTTATATCCTTTCAATAACAAGTAAGCAAAACAGAAAAGGCACTCATGTTGGATAAAGAAAACAAGACTAATACTCAAGGAACCATGAGAGGAAAGTTATCTTACAGACCGGCATTGACCTGGGAAAAAGTGTGGTTAAATCAAAAGCATTAATATAAGACAGAGACAAAGAACAAAAAGCTATACAACCAGACACCGGGCCCACACGAACTTACACAAATACAGAATACCAGATGAGGGATGCTATCCTTCCCAGATACCAGACGAGGGATGAAATCCCTCCCAGACGCCAGCCCGGCCGGACACGCAAGTGCCCGTTGCCGGCCAGCTACCAGAAGTGACCAAGACATCTCGGTCACCACCCGTCCCTGGGGCGTCCCCCAGGGTGACAGCTTTTCTGGTCGAAGACCCTTCAACCAGAGGTGCCGATTCCTCATGGTACCGACACCCTGTCCCAGACGAGGGATGCTATCCCTCCCAGATTCCAGAGAACACAAAAAACGAACAGAGGACAAGACAAACACTGAGCGACTCCGGAGTCTGCTTACCTCCAAGACCAATCTTGGCGCTTGAGGGGTGGTCGCCCCAAATCCCGGACGAGCCCCCAAATGTAAGGTCCCAAGACCTCCGGTGAGTCCGACGGAGGGGGCGACGACCCCATGTCAAACGCCGAGACGGAAACTTGATGCAAAAAGCATGAGGTTTTATTAGTACAAGCGCAGCGCAGGGGCTTCTCAGGCAGCCAGCATCAGTGCTGGCTGGCTGAGAGCGCCAAGTAATTACATGACATGAGTTTATAAAGGCTAAAACCACAGGCAGGTGGTCTGTAAATCAGGGAACTATGTTAACAGATAATATTTGGCTCATAATAGTTGACAGTTGACTCATTTCCCAAGGAGGCCGGATGGTCTGTTTTAGCAGGCCGATTCCAGAAACAGATAAAGTACCTATAGCCCTGCGATTAAGGAGGCTGGATGGTCTCTCCCTGACAGGTGCATTCCGAGGTGGTCAGCTCAGTTCCCAGGGGGAGAATTCCACAGCGGTCAACAGGATGAAACCTTCCTAGCCCTGCTTTTATTGTTTTGTCATAAAATATTGCATTCTGGCTTTTTGCATTTCAGGGTAGGGAGTTTCTGGGGACTGGCTTCATTCTTGCCTAATCTTCAACCTTAAAGAACTGACTTCATTCCTATCTAATCTTTAACCGTAAAGGTCACATCCTGGAACAGGCAGTGGGGGAGGCCAATTCCTCAATCTTGGGGTCCTTACAGTATCAATCTGTTTAATTAAAAAATATTTATATTAAGAGAGAACAGACTTTTGAACATTTTGGGGCCGGTGAAACATGCAAAAGTTATTCTTTAAAAACACACACAAAACTTTGAAATACTCTTGGAAAGATCAAATATACAATACACAATATATTTATATATATGATTTAAAGGTTATATACTTAAATTACTTTAAAGAAATATCAACTACATTCAAACTGGATCAATGAGTTAATTCTCTTTCTTTTAAATCAGACCAAGAAGTAAAATACTTTGGATTCCTAATTATTTAAGAGAATGCACAATGTATTTTCTCAAAAATAAGTTATACTTTAGGCATTTAGTTACCAAAATTATGTAACCTCTCTCAATTCAATCTGAACCTTAAAACTTCAGATCTTGCAAGTCAAATATTTAGTAGTTGTCTATAAATAAACATACATTTTTATTAATAAATTTTGAAATCTAATAATTAATTTTAAATCACGTTTTTTCTGCCCAGGGAAACTGAGAAGCAGACTTGTTCCCATGCAAACTTGTCCTTGGGCTATCAAAAGGCTTAGCAAATGAACATATTCTTTAAAGATAGCTGCTGGCTGGAATCAGATTACCTATTCTGGGTGGGAAGGGCGTGTCCTCCCCTTCCTCCATTAAAATTAAGGGGTAGCTTTAAAACCTCTTTTAAGGCAAGAGACCTTAAATTTTCATAACTTTAAATTTTTCAGCTAGCACATCAAGTACTTAGCATTTTCTAAATCAATAATACTTTTACATTTCAAAAGCAATTCTCTAGACTTCATGTGCTGGAGACCAATCGTTGTATCACTAATAGTAAGAGGCTGGTCAACCTTCAAGCTCTGAAAAGTCAGAGCCTGACACTCCCTATCTAATTGAGACAACGGTAACTGAGGCAACTTCCCCATCCTGTAATCATGTAAATCCTTACTGTTTAGCTGAACTCCCAGCCATTCATATGTAAACTTGCTACCTACTATCTCTGGTTACCTGCCTCAGGGTGGAAATTTCAAAAAGGGGCTGCTTAAATCGCCTTGGGAAACTAGCTTGTATTTCTTTCCCAGTTCATCTCCGCCATCTTTACACCTAAAAATTTTAGGGTTTCTAATTCTGTACACAGAAAAGATTCAAGTCCAGCTAAAAAAACTATGTGCACTCGTTTTTAAACTGGCCTTTTCACTTTACATGAGCACAGAAATCCCGGACGCATCATGAATTTGTAAATGCTTTAAGTCACTAGCTGGAAAAAGGAGGATGGCGAATATGAGGCCTCTTATGGTGGCTTTCTTGGAGAGTGGCGTCCATATTGGATTGCCACGTGGCTTCATTCCCCCACATCCTGCTTACTTTGGGGGAAGTTTTTGCAACAGATCTGGCCACACATTTTTTCATGCTTAATAGATGAAGACAGATCTCAATACAATCTTTTTTCTTCTTTGCTTTCTGAAGTGATAACTAGCACCCAATGTGGCCAAGATCAGCATTTCCCTGCCAGTTCTTTTATAATTTTTAAAGAAAACTTTAAGTAATCTCATTGCAGGAGAGCAGATAGCTTTGCCCTCTCCTGCCACCTTTGAATTTCTCCACACCAGAGCCTGTTTCAGGAGTGGAGTTTCATTTATTCACAATTCACAATACACAATACACTTCCCAAAATTTTGAGACCTGAATTGGGGGGACTAGGGGGTTGTAGTTTAAGATCCTCGGGGAATTCAATTGAAATTGACCCACAGACTGAAGGGGGTCGGGAAGAAGTCTTAGGGACTTCTTCTCCCGTTTTAATAATTTCTTTAACATCGGGGGCATGGGAATGAATTTTTAAAACGTCATTTATGAGATTCCAATAAGAAAAGGCAGAGACAGGGACTTTCTCGGGGCCAAAGGTTGCATAATAATCCTGTAAGGCATCGCCAACTCTTTTCCAATGCCTACAATCTATAGTTCCTTCTAAAGGGGAACCAAGGACAGAGATCAGTGAGGAAAGTAAAAAATTCCCTTAAATCCTTTTTT
The DNA here is from genome assembly GCA_963924515.1 of Vespertilio murinus. NCBI lineage: Eukaryota > Metazoa > Chordata > Mammalia > Chiroptera > Vespertilionidae > Vespertilio > Vespertilio murinus. Next base: position 143,433 of record CAWUQJ010000029.1, on the reverse strand, counting down.
TCTAACCCTAATTCCTCACTTCTTGAGAGACTCTTTGAGGCCGGCTAAGAAGACCTGGTGAGAACTAAGTTCTTGTCCCATGAATAAATCCCTCACTTACTGTTCCACTTCTTCCTTAATTTAATTATTCTGTCCTCGCTCTGGGTTGGAACAGCAGGTGTCCAGCCGCGAGCCTACTCCCAGCTTAGGGCGAGCAACGCGGGCTGATGCTTTCCCAGGCGGGCAGTGATAAGGCACGAGCTCAGAGTAAAAAGACCCAAGACACTCACGGTTAGATGCTCGAATCCACACGGTTTATTGCCTAAGTCCTGGAGGCTTCCAACACTCAGGCAGGCCACAGGGCGGAGAGGAGCAGACACACACGACGGACGACGACGGGTCACAGGCCGGCCACGGTCGCTCGTGCTCAGTGGAGTCAGGGATCGAGTCTCGGTCGATCCGGCGCGAAGGATTTGCTAGAGGAGTCAGAGAGGGAGAACAGTTTCTGTGGAGGCAGAGAACTGCTCTGAGTTCTGGCTGTCAGGCGCCTCTTTTTATGTGAATTTCTGTCCGCTTCTGATGTCATCAGTTACGTAGTCTTCTGGTCTTCGTGTGTCTTATCACCCCTTGCCAGATGGTGCCGAGGCTGGGGCCCTCTGCTACATGTAGGGTATGTCACACACTTTAATTCACACAGGCTTCACAGTTCAAACAATATCTTATTCTATCACTATTACAATGTTTAATGGTATTTCTATTTAATTCACTTTAATTCACACAGGTTTCACGCTGTTAAATAATCCACTCATTATTATATTCTAATTATTATAATCCATTATTATATATAATCCATTATTATATTCAAATGTCATACAATCCACACTATCAAACTTCACACACTTATAACATTCTATAATATTACTATAACACTTACCTACGACCATCTGTCTCACAGAAGGGTGGTCTGTGGCGATCAAGCAAGTCTGACTCGACAGTCATACTGTACAGCGACTCAGGAAGTGTCCGGCCGGACCATCAGTAAGCGTTCCTGGTAAGGAGCCGTTCCTCAAGCCTCGCGTTGGGCGCAGAATATCCCCACCCGCGGGACAATCAACGTGGGCGAGGTGGATCCTGTAAGGGAATGAGAAGGGACAAGAGACGCAGAAGAATGGAGGCAAGATAAGAATCTGATCAAGCCTCAAATTTTATTTCAAGGTTTCTGGTATATATACAGCTTCTTGGGGCTGGGCAAGGTCTTTTTTGTTCCTCATTCCAAGCACATGGATAAACATAAGAAATCAGTACCCATACCAGGATTCTGCCAGTGCCCTCGGGCTCAGGCGGCTCTCTACACCCCTGAGCTAGTCAGGTTAGTATGTGGCGGTATTTCGTCCACAGTAGGGAATTTAACTTGGCTGTAATGACAGCGCATGTGTGCAAGTAGCTAGAGGGAAGCCTGACATGGATACGATGCAGACATGGGTCTGCTTCCTTCTCGCTTATTTCCACCTTAGCATTCACCCACCTTCCCCTCTTCAACCCAGCTGAAGGCACGCCCAGCCCCACCCACTGCCACGCCCTGCCATTGTTGCCTCAGCTGACCCAGCCACTATGCCCTTGGCAGGAAGTGGCCACTGCAGATGGGGACCAGGTTTCACTGAGGACCCTCCCTCTCTCCGTTCCCATCCACGGTTCTCCCCCACCAAGGCCATGAGGCTGGCAGAGGGCCCGTTCACCCTCAGGACGCCCCTCTTGCTGCTTGGGCTCTGGGTGGTGCTGCCTCCCGCCCAGTGTTCTCAAGGTCGTCCCTCCTGGCGCTACATCTCCTCGGAGGTGGTGATTCCCAGGAAGGAGCCGAACCATGGCAAAGCCATGCTGGCAGCAGGCTGGCTCTCCTACAGCCTGAGGTTTGGGGGCCAGAGACACGTCCTCCACATGCGACGCAAGAGACTCTTTTGGCCTGGGCAGCTGGTGGTGATGACTCAAGATGACCAGGGGGCCTTGCAGATGGACTACCCCTTTTTCCCTCTCGACTGTTACTACCTGGGCTACCTGGAGGACGTCCCTCTCTCTATGGTCACCGTGGACACGTGCTATGGGGGCCTGGAAGGCATCATGAAGGTGGATGACCTGGCCTATGAAATCAAACCCCTCAAGGATTCCCAGAGGTTTGAGCACATCATTTCTCAGATCGTAGCCGACACTAATGCCATAGGACCCATGTCCAGGCTGGGACCCCAGGCTGAGAGGCACCCGCCTCTCTCTGACCCGGACCCCAGTGCAGCCTCCCGGATCAGCAGTAAGCTCTATTCATCCCACCTTGGAAGAATGAAAGGCTGTATCATGAGTGCCCATTCCATTTATACCCTGTTCAGCAATGTGTCAACGTGTGTCCAATACCTGGTACAAATGGGTAGTTTAATAGACTCCATGATGCGAGGTCTGGATATGAGGTTCTACATCAGCCTCATCGTCGTTTACAATACTGGAGAGCCAGAAAATATGGAGAACTATCAAGTGCCAGGCGGTCCATTTGCAAGGAATTATATTCGCAACATATTCAAACCTTTTCTAACATTTCCAGCTGTGATGGTGAACAGAAATGGGCCCCATGAAGTTCACTATAGACCGAGTTATTACACGCTGTGTTCAAGAGACAATCTGTTCTTTCTGGGTCACCTATACAGACATTATTTATTGTTGTCAATTATAGCTGCCCACCAAATAGGGATTGTGATTGGTCTGTGGTTAGATACAAGCGAATGCGTTTGCCAGAGAAGGACCACCTGCATCATGAACAGATACCCTGTGTTGACAGATTCATTCAGTAACTGTTCCTTTCAACACTTGCAATACATAGTTGCTAATGATCTGGCAAACTGCCTATTCGTACACGTTGGGCATGTAAACACTAGCCTGTCACCCAATTTCTGTGGAAACTCTGTGGTGGAAGACAACGAGCATTGTGACTGTGGGTCCTTCAAGCAGTGTTACCACAACCCATGCTGCAAAACTGACTGCCGCTTTACGCCTGGGAGCATTTGTAACAGTGAACCCTGCTGTGCAAACTGCACCTACGCGCTAACTGGGACGCTCTGCAGAACAATCCAGAACATCTGTGACCTTCCGGAGTACTGCAACGGGGTGGAAACTCTGTGTCCCAGTGATTTTTATCTGCTAGATGGAACCCCATGCACCGAGGACGGCTACTGCTATCATGGCAATTGCACTGACCGCAGTATGCACTGCCAGGAGATCTTTGGGAAAGGGGCGCTAAGCGCTCCAGACGTCTGCTACAGCATAAATACAAAGGGCCACCGATTTGGACACTGTAAAGTTACTGCTGAATTCTCCCCAACTCCTTGTGCTGCTGCTGATGTTAAGTGTGGACGCCTACAGTGTGTCAATGTCACTCACCTGCCTCAGTTGCAGGAACATGTGGGGTTCCATCACTCAGTCATAGAGGGGTTCTTGTGTTTTGGGGTGGGTGCACACCGTGGAACAGAAACAACTGACGTGGGTGCTGTGAGAACTGGTACACCTTGTGGGGGTGGAAAGTTCTGTCTTAATGGCTTCTGCAATGCTACTCTGGCGGCCATAGACTACGACTGTCCCCCTTCGAAATGCAACTACAGGGGCGTGTGCAACAATAATAGGAACTGCCACTGCCATATCGGCTATAACCCTCCCCTGTGCATAAGCTCTGGTGCAGGAGGGAGTGTGGACAGTGGACCCCCTCCAGCGAAAAAGAAGCAAGTGAGAAAAAGTACTATGTCAGTGGTGTATTTGAGAGTGATTTTTGGTCGCTTGCTTGCCCTAATAGCTGCATTCCTCTTCGGTGTAGCCATGAATGTGAAGACTGTCCAGACCACTACAATCACTGAAGTAAACGTTATAGTGGAGTAAACAGCAAGTCAGCCTTCGGACCCCTGTACAACTCAGACAACATGAAGAAACACCTGCAAAAAGTCACCATAACCTGATGGCATAACTCAAGCCCACACTTCTGAGCGGCTGCAGGGGTCCTGCCCCCCATACAGGGTGCACACTGGATGTTTTCACACCACTCTCTCTGACAGCTGTCAAGTGTAGCCAAGCTGGCCAGCGTCTGCAATAAAGTGTGAGCACCGCACATTGGCTCCTGTGCAGTCCTTGTAGGTGTGTAAGAGCCCCGAGTGAGCCTGAGGCTCGGGCCGGGAGAGGGGACCTGGTGAGCAGCTGGCCTTGCGCTATGGAAGCCTGTCCCAGGATAAGTGATAGTGGCCACAGGTTTCTTTAAGGCCAATTTCTGACAGCTCCCACAACTGTGTCCTTGAGCACCGAGTGTCCCTCAGTCCCTGGGTAAGATCTCCTCTAAACTGCTTGGGTTCAGGGCAATGGTGTGCTCTTCCCCTCCCCCAACCCTGCCTGTTTCACATGGGCGTGGGGTTGTATGAGGTGGCTGTGAGCTGTGGGCTGAGAGCTGAGAGTGAGGGTACCTTGTCTGCTAGTGACCCCTGAGAGCCCTGGAGAGCATCCTTCCCTGTGTGGAGGAGGTTCAGTGAGTGGCACTCAATCAGAAAGAAGTGTCCTCCTCTCCCTGGCCTCACAGAAGCCTGCTCATTTGAGCCTCTCTCCCCCCTGTGCACTGCAGAGAGCGGCTGTGAGTGTGAGCTGAGTCCTGACTCTCCTCCACCTGATTCCCCACCGCACCCCATGCCTATACCCCCCACAACTGTCTTCATCCATAGCTGTAAGATTTTTGTCCAATCTCTTCCATCACCCCTCAGACAACTGAGAATTGTCTGAGGGGTGCTGGAAGAATTGAGAATTGTCCGTCCCTTCCCTTTCTATGTCCCTGATTCTGTTCTATTCACCAGATCATTCTGTTCTTCAGATTTCTATTCACTTGATTTTTAGATTCACTCGTTGGTAGGTATGTATTTGATGTCTTTTTGTTGTTCATAATTTTTATCTTTACCTTTTTCTTCTTCCTCCTCTTCTTAAATAATACCCTTCAGCATTTCATGTAATCCTGCTTTAGTGGTGATGAACTAACTCCTTTAGCTTTGTCTTGTCTGTGAAGCTCTTTGTCTCACCTTCAGTTCTGAATGATAGCTTTGCTGGGTAGAGTAATCTTGGTTGTAGGTTCTTGCTGTTCATCACTTTGAATATTTCTTGCCACTCTCTTCTGGCCTGCATAGTTTCTGTTGAGAAATCAACTTGTAGGTAACTGTTTTTCTCTTGCTGCTTTCAAGATTCTTTGTCTTTTGTCCTTGGCATTTTAATTATGATGTGTCTTGGTGTGGTCCTCTTTGGATTCCTCTTGTTTGGGGTCCTGTGTGCTTCCTGAACTTGTAAGTCTATTTACTCTCACCAGGTAGAGAAAGTTTTCTGTCATTTCTTCCAATAGGCCTTCAATATCCTGCTCGCTCTCTTCTTCTGGCACCCCAAAAATCCAGATGTTGGTACTCTTAAAGCCATCCCATAGGCTCCTTATACTATCCTCACACTTTTGGATTTTTTTTTCCTTCTGCCTCTCTGCTTGGGTATTTTTTGCTTCCTTATATTCCAGATCTTTGGTTTGACTCTTGGGGTACTTGGATCTATGTTGAGTTTCTATATATTCTTTATTTCAGACAGTATATGCTTAATTTCTGACTGGTCCCTTTTCATTGCTATTTATTTATTTATTTATTTATTTATTTATTTATTGCATTCTCATTAAGGTCTTTGAAGGTCTCACTAAGTTCCTCCGAGGTCTCTTCTAGTTCCTCCGTGGTTTTTAGAATATTTTTGAGTAACCTTATAAATATGGTTCTGAACTCTGTGTCATGCAATAGTTTACTTTCCTCCAACTCTCCCATTCGTGACGTGCTTCTGTGTGTCTGCGTTTTGGCTGCCTCCCTGTGTTGATGGAGTGGGTTTGTGTGGTCGATGACTTATAGGAGCCAGTAGCTCAGCTGCCCCAATCACCCAAGGTGGTCGCTCTTGGTACACCCCTTTGTGGGCTGAGTGCAAAGTCTTGGTGTAGTTAAGCCTTGATTGCTGTTGGTATAATGGGAGGAATTGACCTCCAGGCCAATTGGCTGTGAGGACCTGCTGTGTCTATAATGGACGAACTGTTGTGCTGGAGACACACTTATGGTACAGGCTTTGTTTCAGTGAGGCTTTGGTGCTCACTGAGTCTGCCTCCCAAATGTGTCACTTATAGATGTGAGGAGTTGAAATCTGGTGTCTTTCACTGACCACTAGGTACACTGGCTTCTGGATCTCCAATGGGGTGCAGTTCAGCTCCTGTCTGAGGCCATCCTGCAGGAGCTACAGCGAGAAGCACAGTCCGTTCCTCCTTGCTTAGAACCTGGAGGCTTTACAGCTGTCTGCACTGGGTTGCAAGTTTGCTAGGTTAAACTGCAATAGAGAATGCCATTCATATGCAAAAGCCTTTGCTTGGAGCTTTGGTGTTTGGTGTGTGTGTGTGTGTGTGTGTGTGTGTGTGTTTAAATTTACTAAGGTATTATATGTGTACATAGCTTACCATCGCCCCCCCCCACCTCCCATACATGCCCTCCCTTCCCACAGTTCTGTGTTCGTTGGTTGTACTTATATGCATGCATACCAGTCTTTCGGTTGATCTCTTATCTCCCCCAGGTCTCCTTCCCCTCCCCGCTGTCATTTGACAGTCTGCTTGTTTTATGGTGACTATCTCAGGACCAGCAGAATAGAATCCTCTCCTCCTCTGGTTCACAATGCCCCCCACCCCATTTCCCACCGCTTCCCTGGGACACAAGCTCTCCGGGGCACATGTCTCCCCCATGGCACACGGCTCTCCCGGAACACATGGTCCTCCTGGGGCTCATGGCTCTCCAGGGAAACACGGCCCCTTGAGGCACACAGCTCACCAGGGGCACATGGCTCCCATGGGGCGCTGGGTTCTCGAAGGGAGGCGCCGCGCCAGCTCCTCACTAGCACGGAGGGCGGGCTGGGATGGCTGCGGCCAGGGAGACCACACTCCAACAAGTCTCGTTCGGGGCGGGAGCAGAACAGCTGCGGACTCGGAGGCCGGGCTCTGAAGTAGCCCACTCCCTGGGCCCGGGGCAGAGTGAGCTCTGCTCTCGGTGGGCTTCCCTCACTTGCTGCGGTGGCGGCGGATGCGGCGGCAGCAGTGGCCCCCGTGGATCCTCTTCCACTATATTTTTAAAATCCACATGGTGGCAGCGGCGCCCTCCTTGGGGTCTCGGCAGAGGCTCCAGCTCAGCCCTGCGGCAGTGGGCTTGACGGGTGAAGGGCTCGCTGGGGCCACGAGCAGAAATTGCCGCGCCATCTCCTCACCAGCACGGCAGGTGGGCTGGGTCGGCTGCAGGCAGGCTGAGATGGCTGCGCTCAAAGGTGTCTTGTTCAGGGTGGGAGCGGAGCAGCTGCGGACAGGGAGGCTAAGTTCTGAAGCCGCCCACTCCTTGGTCCCAGGGCGGATGAGCTCTGTTCTCGGTGGGTTTCGCTCATTCCTAGCGGTGGCGGCGGGTGCGGCAGCAACGGTCGCTCCTGTGGTTCAATTTCCACTGTAGTGTTAAAATCCAGAAGGAGGCAGCGGCAGAAGCTCCAGCCCGGCCATGCTGCGGCAGACGAAGGACTTGCCGGGGCCGTGAACGGAAGGCGCCGGGCCAGCTCCTCACCAGCACGGCAGGTGCGGAGGCCGGGCTGTGATGGCTGCGGGCGTGGAGACCACGCTCAAAGGCATCTCGTTCTGGGCAGGCGTGGAAGGCACGGCCAAGGCCGGCATTGGCTCCCTCGCTCCCACGGTGGGCCGGCCGGGAAGGCCCACTCCCTTGTCCCGGGGTGGAGCGAGCTCTGCTCTTGGTGGGCTTCCCTCACTCGTGGTGTTGGTGGTGGTGGCGGGGGCGGCGGGGGCTCTGGCGGGTCCAGTTCCACGGCAGTTTTAAACTCCACATGGCGGCAGTGGCACTTTTCTCTGTCTCTAGTTGTAGCCATCCCAATCCACCAGCTTTTCTCACTTCGGTGTGTTTGTAGGTTGTGCGGGGCAGAGACTCAGGGCTTCACTAGGTTAGAGCGTGGCAAGCAGCGATGGCTGGCAGTGAGCCGTCTCTGCCTCTCCAACTGTGTCCCTGTGTCTCGCACCCAAGCACAGAAAACAATTATTCTTGCATGCAGCTCTGCAAGCAAGCCACCCTCACTTTCTGACCCAATGGCAGACAGTCCAGCTTCTCCCCAGAAACTGGATTTCAGAAAGATCAGGATCTTGTCTCTCTTCAAGTTGAAGAAAGCAACCCCCCACCAGATGGGATCTGCTACCAGCCCATATCGCATGTCCCCCCACCTCAGTTTTTCAGTGCTTGTGCCCAAATGCTCTTTTCTCTTTCCGTCTAGTTGTAGAACTTCCACTCAGCCAGCTTTCCTGTGGTTCTGGGTGTCTTTTAGTTGTAGTTTTGAAATTGTTGTGCACGGCAGCATTTTAGATCTTTACCTACACCGCCATCTTGGATCTTCCTTTCAGTATTCACATTTCTATAATAAAGACTAGTATTCAAAATACTAATGAACCTTGTAAAAAGTTAACTTTTTGCCAAAACCGGTTTGGCTCAGTGGATAGAGCGTCAGCCTGCAGACTGAAAGGTCCCAGGTTTGAATCGGGTGAAGGGCATGTACTTACATGGATGCGGGCACATCCCCAGTAGCGGGTGTGCAAGAGGCAGCTGATCGATGATTCTCTCTCATCGATGTTTCTAACTCTCTATCCCTCCCTCTTCCTCTCTGTAAAAAATCAATTTTATATATATATATATATATATATATATATATATATATATATATATATACATATATTTAAAGTTAACTTTTAAGGTCTTCAAGAAAACCAGTAAATTCCCTGTTTTAGAATTTATCCAAAGTAAATGCCTTAAAATAATTAGAATTAGATTTAAATCCCCCCAAAATTGTTAAAATATAAATAAATAATATATTAATTATAAAGATTTAAATAGCCCATGTAACTGGCTACACCCTTTGTTAATGGAGGAAGGGGTAGACGCCCTTCCCCAGCAGACAGGTAATCTAGTTTCCTGCCAGGAACCATCTTTGAAAAATGTGGTAATTTACATTTGAGTAAACCAAACCTGGTTTTCCAGAGCCACTGGCAAATAAAAAGTAAAGTTTAAATTTGCCTCATAAAAAACCTAGAGGACAGCATTGAAACTACTAATTGATTATGTCTTATATTTTTCTAAAAATCATAAAGTGTTATTAATCTAGGAAGTGCTAAATATATTTGTCCTGCCAGTTTGAAAAGTTCAAAGTGCAAATTAAATTGAGAGAAATTATATACTTGTGGTAATTAAATGCATAATAAGTTATTTTTTTTGAGAAAAGAAAATGTTGTGTTTACTCCAATAATTAGGAATTGAAAATAAGTTGCTTATTATTGGTCTAATTAAAAAAAAAAAAAAGCCGAAACCGGTTTGGCTCAGTGGTAGAGCATCGGTCTGCGGACTGAAAGGTCCCAGGTTCGATTCCGGTCAAGGGCATGTACATTGGTTGCGGGCACATCCCCAGTAGGGGGTGTGCAAGAGGCAGCTGGTCCATGTTTCTCTCTCATTGACATTTCTAGCTCTCTATCTCTCTCCCTTCCTCTCTGTAAAAAATCAATCAAATATATTTTAAAAATAAATAAATAAATAAATAAATAAAAGGAATAATTCTGTGATCCCAACCAAAATTTTTCTATGGAAAAACTAGTTTAGGATCTAACTGATATATGAAGATAATTATAAAAGGTATTATAATATTTAAATCATATAGAGATATATGTTTGATTTTTTTCCATGTTAAAATTTCAATGCTTAGACAGAGATAATTCTTGGAAAGCTCCAAGGGCCTGGAGTCATACAAGAAATTTATTCTCTCTTCTTAAAGGAAATCTTTTAAAATTTATCAGATCTAATATACTTGAAATTGACCGCACCCGGCTAGCTCAGTCAGTAGAGCATGAGACTCTTAAAATACTTGAAATTTCATGGAAAGCCTTATCAAATAGAAGTTAATAAATATACAACTGCACCCACTAGGGTCATTTGGTAAGCTCCTGGAGTTGTTGAATGGCTATATTTGGCTCATTCTCCAAGTAAGGTGTTACTGAAACAGAAAGGGGGAGATGGATGCTATGTGTCACCTCAAAACAAACTCTGTCATGTTCTTTATACTTTAAATTTTTTGAATTGCGATGTAGAAGGTTGTACAGCAGCCAAAAGGCATCGGGCCTCCTGTACAATAGCCTCCGTGGGATTAGCCAAATGGAAGGATGCACAAACTGGACAATGGTTTGGACCAGACCCAGTAATGATGTGGGGAAGAGGTAGTATTTGTATCTTTCCAGAGGAGCAGCACAGCCATTTTGGCTGTCAGAGCGTTATGTGCGTCACCACAGTGGACCCAGAGAAGGTCCTTGTACCATCATTCAAAGGACTGAGAGTTGCCCTGATGACAGTAAAGCAGAAAAGGAAGATGGCGAAGGCTACGCAAGAGACCAAGGTGCCAACATGGGTTCAGCTGAAGAAGTTAAGAAATGAGGCCCAGCAAATGGCAGAAAAGCAGGAAATAGAAGCTACCCCCCTCAATCATATTTCTGTCATGCTAGCATTGGTTAGCTGCCAGTCTTCTGCAAACTCTTTCGCAGCCAAGTTTGAGGACTCTTGAGTAAATCAGCAAAAGAAACTTTCATTTAGTAGGAAAGTGTTACTATAGTTTGATTTCTTTATTGTTGTGTTGCATTGGCATTTGTTTGTTAATAGCCATGTCTGGGTTTTGCATTAGCATTGTTTTGTTATTGGGTTTTCCATTGGAATTGTTTTGTTAATGTTTTAATAGTCAGAACTTTGTTCTTGATGTTTAAGTTGTACTTCCATTAATAGTAGCTTAAACATAAAAGAAAGGGCTAGATGTAGGAAGCAGTTATAGGGTTAAGACTCGGACTGACCTGCTGGCAAAGTCGCAAACAAGTCCCAGCTTGGAGGGCAACAGTCCTCTTAGCATAATTAAGCTTGATCTTGTGACTGCACCCTAGTCAGCTGTGGGCAAACTATGGCCCGTGGGCCGGATCCGGCCCGTTCGGCTCTTCTATGCGGCCCGCGGAGCCGAAAGAGCAGAGGGTTCTCTTGCTCTCCCCTCGGCTCCTTCACCAGCAGCCCAAGATGAGAGTGCCAGCACAGTCAGGTTGCTTTGGTTCTGGCCCTCCGGTCCAGTTTAAGAACCCATTGTGGCCCTCGAGTCAAAAAGTTTGCCCACCCCTGCTCTAGATCTTTCCTGGATAGCTAATAGGCTGTGGGAGGGGTAGCAAGTGCTGCCAAAAGAAATGAAATTCACAAGAACATTGTAAATTGCCTTTTTTGTTCCTGACAATAAATGAAGCATCAGCTTTGTGGTCTGGATCTGTTCTGTCGCCTTAACCAGGCACAGAAGATCCTCATAGACCCAGCTTTTTACTTTTTCTATCATTCCTCTATCCTTTGTTGTCCCTGATAAGGCTCGCCGAACCCTTGGCCGTGCTGACACAGATCAAGTAGCAATGGCAACTTGATCTACAATCGTCTCTCCTGCATGTGCCTACAACTTTTCATGTCTTCTCTGTCTAATGCCCGGCATCCGAGGTCCAGTGCTCCCAACAGTTGGCAGAGTCAAGCAACATCGAAGAGTAAGTGCTCCCACAATCCCACCAAAAGGTTTGTTTTTATCCACCATTTTTGTCTTTGAATCCATTCTTCGGTTTTGCAAGACAAAGCACTCTGACCAACCACCACAGCATTTCTGTTTCACTCTCTTCCCAGGACAAGCCCTGCCTTTCCCCTCCCCTCCCCCTCCCTGCCCAAGGTGTGCTCCTATCATCTTCCTCACTCCCAAGTTCCAAGGGCCCTTCTGTTGTGGGGTCAAACCCTGGGTTCAAAATAAGACCACCGGAGGCTGATGATTTATTAAAATAAGCAGGCAAAGATTTATTGAAATATCTGGCCAGGGCAGCCACAAGAGCAGCAAACGCAGGCGGGCTCCATACGACTGCACTGTTCTAGGTGTAGGCAAGTCTTTTTAAAGGCCTAAGCCACAAGAATTTTCCTTTGTTTCTAAATCTTAAAGACTAAATTCTAAAGACTGGGGACAGCCCGCAGGGTCGGTTCCCAGTCACATCCTGCTGGACACTGGAATGTGGCCCTATCTTGCGATAGCTGATAACACAGAAGCAGAGCTCAGTGGTTAGTCTCTAAAGGTTATCTACAGTTTCTATCCCTGAAGCTACTGAGTCAGTGGGAATCAATCTCCTGTGATCCTGGTCCCAGGCAAGGGAAAATTGCCTTAGCCTCCAGGTCTCCACCTGGAAGCTGAGGTAAGTACCCTGTGTTTTAATCAGGTGCAGGAGCCAGAAAGAAAAAAGGGTTAGAATTTAAATAGCATTCTTTACTTGAGATGTATATTCTTAATGTCTTATTTCACCTTCCTTTGTGTTTATAACTTGTTTCCTAATCCCACATCCTCTAGACATTACTTTTCCTCCCTCTGTGATTTACCCGATAAATGTCCTCTTACAGTTTGGGTCGTGGCTCTGAATTCTTTGCCAGCCAGAACCAAGGCTGCTGACCCCAGGTTTGACCTGACTCCACAGGTCAGACACCAGGTGCCCATCCGCCATCTACAACACACACCATGTAGAGTCCTCATGCGGGGCTCTGGGGAGCTTTGTGGCCCTTTGGGGAAGTGTCCATGTTTGGGGCAAGACATCCCGCAATCCTGGGGTGGCCACATGGTAACAAAGGCTAGCTGGGACCCAGGGAGGGGCGAGGAGTGCTGTGTGCTGCTCCTTGTTGGGTCACCAAAGGAGCCAGAGGAGGAACGCAGGGGGCCAGATGGGGAGGGATTTATTTGGTCATCCGCACACCACGTGGCTGAGCCTGCATGGTGCCAGCACCAGTGACAGGAATCAGCGGCCTTGAGAGGACTTTTGGCTGGCTTTTTTTTTTTTTTTTTGGAGTGGGGGGGGTGTGGGGGGTGGGAGGGGAGGCACCTCCTTATGCATACCCGGAGGGGAGAGAATGGAAGTGGTCAGCACAAGTGAAATGTGGTCTCAGCAAAGGGAATATCCATAGTGCAATGACCTGAAAAGCCAGTTCCGGGGGGAGGGGTATTGATTCAATTGCTCCATCAAACCTAACACTCCCGAGGTTTTGTGCATTCAGATTAGGGAAAATCAGGCACTCCAGGTGTAAGGTTGAGTAAAATCAGAATATAAATATAAAGTTTAGTAAAGCTAGAATGCAATATTTTATGACAAACATTAAAGCAAGGCTAGGTCCCGAGGGAGGTTTCATCCTGTAGGTACAACATCTCATGATACTCATCTTATGACCACCACCCTGACCACTCTGGAATTCTCCCCCTGGGAACTGAGTTGACCACCTGGGAATGCACCTGCCAGGAAGAGACCAGCCTAACCTGTAATTATGGAAAAGACCACGCCCGGAGTTGCCTCAACAGCAGACAAGGACTTACCCAGAGGAACAGCACACAAGGACTTACCCAGAGGAACAGCACACAAGGACTTACCCAGAGGAGCGGGAAGGGGGGAGGCAAAGGGGGCTTGCTTGCATAGCTGAGCTACAGTATAAAACTTGGGAAGAAACTTAGAACAGGGTCCGAGTTTGGAACGGGTGCCACTGCGCTGGTGCCCCGGCTCGGACCCTAACCCGGGTTAGATTTAATAAAGACTTTCTACATTTGCATCGGACTTGGCTCCCTGGTGGTCTGTGGGTTCCAGAATTTACCGGGCACAACACAGGGAACAACCAAGTTCAGATCCCCGGTTCCCACCCCCACCCAGCCTCTCTCAGGGAGCCCACATCCACTTTACCCCTCTTTTGCTAGGGGAAGAAATGGTAATCTTGCGCTGTTTACTGGGATTGTTCTGTTCTGGTTAGAGAATGCATATCCTAACCTGGCTGAGGGTTGCACTCCCCGGGACATGGGCATACTGGAAAAGTAGTGATAGATCCTCCCTTCCCCCAGTTGATTGACAGATGCAAACCCCACCTGTGGCCAGACATACCTGAACTCTGAACCTCCAATCAGCACCTGCTAAGTACCCTAAGCCCCGTCCCCTATGTCCCCCTTAAAAGCAGACCCCCGGGTGTTTTACGGCCTCTTCCAGTCTCTTCCACTCTCTCCCTCTGGAAGCAGCCGGCGGGGGTCCCACCCATCTCCAATAAAAGCCTGTGTCCTGGTCTCCCAGTCTCGGCCACCTCCTTTAATTAATGTACCACATGGTGCCGGACTTGGGTGAATGCGGACGATCCTCTGTGATCCTGCTCAGTGGCAGGGTCCTGAGTTGATTGGCCCATTCAGAACATCTCCGGGACTTCCTTACCGGTAGGCCTCAGGGACCCCCTCCCCCTCCCTACCCCGGTTCCCGTGACCTGGAAAGGCTTCAGAGTTTTCTCCTAGTCTGCTTGGCTGCACATTTTACGTTCTACGTTCACGTTCTACGAAAGCCCAGGCGCCTGGCTGAGGAAACTCTGTCCTACTCCACGAGACAGGTCTCCGATGACGACCCGAGACCTTCTCTCGTCTCTTTTTCTACAGGTTGGCTAGGGGGGGATAGGAGGACGCTCTTATCTCTCTCTCCCAACTTCCCTCTCGGTAGCCTTTCCGGTCATGGAAACCCCTCAATGCAGACGCCCCTAAGGTGTCTTCTCGCCAGCCTCTCGACCCTTTTCTTTCTGGCTACTTCGGACCAAAACACCTCATTTAACACAGCATTTTCGCTCCGCCCAACCGCCTCGTAAAACGGCATTCCTATATCCTCCTAAATCTAGAAAGTTTTGCCACCGGACAAGGAAGCTTCAGATTCCCCAAAAGGGCTTTCCCCTCCCCCTCTCGTTCCCGCTCTCCCACCTGGCTTTCACTGCCATTCCTCCGCAGAGACTCACTCTTGCCCGTCTCTCACTGAGCATCTTCCCCCAGGTCGCGCCCCGGGCCCGAGTGCGGAAGTCCTAGGCGGGTCTCCTGGAGCAGTTTAAACTTTCCCGACCCTGCAGCTGGACCCGCTGGAGCCGCCGGAGCCGCTGGAGCCGCTGGAGCCGCCGGAGCCGCCGGAGCCGCTGGAGCCGCTGGAGCCGCTGGAGCCGCCGGACCCGCTGGAGCCGCTGGAGCCGCTGGAGCCGCCGGACCCGCTGGAGCCGCTGGAGCCGCTGGAGCCGCTGGAGCCGCTGGAGCCGCCGGAGCCGCTGGAGCCGCCGGAGCCGCTGGAGCCGCTGGAGCCGCTGGAGCAGCTGGACCCGCTGGAGCCGCTGGAGCCGCTGGAGCCGCTGGAGCCGCTGGAGCCGCTGGAGCCGCTGGAGCCGCTGGAGCAGCTGGACCCGCTGGAGCCGCCGGAGCCGCCGGAGCCGCTGGAGCCGCCAGAGCCGCTGGAGCTGCAAAGCCGCGCGTTTCTCCCCCTCCCAGCGCAGTACCTCCTAGTCCCGCCGCCTCTAGGGTAGGGCTTTCCTACCTGGAAGTTCTGACCGCGCCCACTCCCCTCCCCAGTGTGCTCCCGCTCCGCCTCCCACTCCGGCTCCCGGACCCTAACCCTCCCCGTGGTGCAGTCAGCTCTCCTCCGGTTCTGCCCGCCTCTCTCCCATGCGGTCCACGTCCACCGCCCCCTCCCCAGAGCGCTGGGCCTTCTCCCCGCGCTCCGCCCCCTCCCCCATCGCTCTCCGCAACGGATTCACAAGTGGTTGGACTCCCTTCTCACTCTCATCTTTCTCAAATTGAACCAGCAACTGCCTTCTCCCCAGTCTCTGAGAATTCTCATCCTGAGAATTTGAGCCCCGAACAGCTACATGTGATTCCCACGTGGCCCCGCCATCTAGTCCCGCCCCCTCTCCGGTTCCCACAGGGCAGCCCCTCTCCAACCACATGGCCTCAGGTAGATGGCCACCATTTTTAAACCACTAAGACCCGCCTCCACAGGCCCTGCCTCGTATGACCATCCACCTCCGCCCTTCCCTCCCCGTCCTGAATCTAAATTCCATTCTCTATTTCCACCCTCACAGATTGAGGGGCACCTCAGGTTTCTTTTTCCACTGAACTGACCGCCTTTAGTCCCCCACATACGCAACTTCAGGTTTCCAAACCCCTCAGAAGGACCTGGCCTTTAAGGTATTTAATAATAGAGACAAGGAGACCCAAAAACAACAGGCGAGATCAGGCTGTGAACGAAAAGAGCCACATGCCAACCCGAAAGGCTCGGGGAAGGCCTGCATGGCAGTCTTGCGAATTCAGAGACCTGGAATAACCACAGAGATGGTTTGAAAATTTAATATCCGACTATAAACAGGTTATAGCAGGTAGTCATGTCCCAGGTATTTTAACTGACAAAGATCAATTTGGATCTGCTTTACAGAGCCCTTTAGCCTTCCTGCTTCTGAGATAACCTATCTGTGAGATGTCTGGGTAACTTGTGTAACTTCCTTCTTACCCTGGACCCCTCAGGGCACAACAAATGGCCCCGAGACATTCTCTCATTGTGACTGTTATCAAGTTAATTGCAATGTGTTAATTACACTAGAGTATCCTGTATCTGTCTCTGTAAAAGAAGCTCATGCCCATCATTTCACTTTTTACCCTATCCCAGAGGTTTCCCCGCTTCGCTCTGTCCCACCTCCCTAATCCATCACCAATGAATTTCATGTAACTCGTCTACGTCCCTTTCCTTTGATTTGCCATGTATAAATATAGAAATGTAACCCGCCATTCTCCGGAGCAGTATCTCAATCCCTTGAGGTTCTGCTTCCCGGCAATTGTCGACAGTTTGGCTCAAATAAACTCAAAAAAAATTCTTTATAGGTTTCAATGGTTTTTTGTTAACAAGGCCAAGGCTGAGGCCCATTAGGAGGCCTTCCAGCTCCTAGCCACCACTCTCCAAAACCAAGTGCCAGTCCTCCCGCGGGTAAGTCAGGGGCTAAGCCTCCTCTGGGCCCATGCTTCACATGCAGCAAGGACACTGAGCCAAGTCCTGCTCAAACACGAGATGCCACCTGGGTCCTGCCCAAGGTGCGGAGGGGAGGCCACTGGAAATCAGACTGGCCCCTGGCCCCTCCGGGCTGGCCTCAACCAGTCCAGCATGGCCACCCTCTGGATCCAGTTTGGAGCTCCCAGACCTCATGGGACTGGCCACCGGAGAAGCTGCCCAGGCCCTGACAGGGCCCCACAGACTTACATCACCAGGACAGAGCCTCGGTACCGACTGTAGTGGCCGGTAAGCCGATCTCCTTTTTTCATTGGCATTCTGTCCTCTCTGAATTCGCTGGCACCCTCGTCCCCTCCTCGTCTCTATTATGGGGGTTGACAGATCAGACTCACAGCCATTAGCCACCTCAAATTCCCCCATTCACTCTTTTCTCATTCTACCTCGTTAACCCATCAAGGCTACTGTGCATCCCCTCATGAAACCCAGTTTTCCCAAACCTCAGTCACCTACCTCACTTTCACTCTCTTAATCCAAAAAGACAAGCCATTCCTGTGACTATAAGCACCTTATCTCCTTAGCTACTCTATCTCTAGGGAAAATGCAGGAGGTTTAAAAACTCCTGCGGCTAGAGGCCGGCCCAGCCTGGAAACGGCTGTGGAGCCTGTTCCCTCTCCCCCCCAACCCCTGTCTTTTAGAAACACTCAATGGAAGGTCTAAGGCATGGTTATGCATTTTTGAAGGACATAGAAGGAAGGTTTGAAGGTTAATTTGTAAGTGCAACTTGTGAAGGTTTGTGCATGTGATGAGATGGTGATAGAAAGAAAGTGAGGCTTCAGTCTCTAAGCCTGGCAGGACAAGGTTGCTGGGCACTTCTTAAGCTAAACCAGCATATTCACAGTCTCTAGCCTCTTATCCAACCATCCAGGTCCCTGGCTTTTACTACTTTCCTTCCCTTTCCCTCCCACTTTCACTGCAACACAGTCTCAATCACTCATCTACTCTCTCAGCTTGGAGTGCTGAACTAGAAAAAGAAATCTCATACCCTTTAGTCCACCTCTTCTCCCTACACCTTTCAGCTTGTCTCCATCATCAGGGATTTTTCTTCCTCTGTGGGGAAAACTCAGACATCTGTCTCCCCATCAGCTGGACAGGAACCTGTACTCTCATCTCTCTCTCACCCAACGTAGATGCAGTTGGGTCAATAATCAGTCTTTACGTAGATGCAGTTGGGTCAATAATCAGTCTTTACCTGTCCCCATAACCACTGCTCTACCTACTTGGAAACCCTGTCTCAGGAACTACAAGAAACATGTGGATGCCCAGCAAGGGGCAAAACTGGAAAGACAAGAACCTACTTCCAACGGTAACCCATTCTCCCCTACTCTTTTCCCCCTAGAAATAACATCTAGGTCTCAGCTTATCTTTCAGCTCCAGATCTGTCTCCCACTCACCTGGACAATCCTGCCCCAGAGGTTCAGAGAAAGTCATCTGTTTGGCCAGGCCTTACCAGAGACCTCCAAGAATGCTTGTTAGAACCCAGCAGTACACGTCTCAGAGGCACACAGCTGGCCTTCACTGGTAGAATTTCTCCATCATTGGATCCCAAAATTTTCTCTCCTAGCTAAGCCCTTACCAGGTCTCCTCACCCTCCCTCGTTTGCCAAGCTTTTTCAACTCCAGGACACCCCTCTTGTCTGTCTCTCTCCCTCTCTCCCCCAGACATCTCTAATAGCCTACCTGTCCTGACAGCGTGATGCCACAGTGAGGGACTGCAGCCCTGCCTCTGGGCTCTGCCTGCAGCTGCTATTCTCATCAGGGAGGCCCAAGACATTTGCCTCCAGCACCCCTTGCAGGTCTTCTCCACCCACAGACTACAGGGTATTCTGTCACACCAACCCTGATCTCTCCTTGGCCCCCTCTCACATGCAGGAACTCCATCTCCTGTTCCTCGAGAGTCCTGATGTCTCCCTAACTCAGTCCCCAGCTCTGAACCCAGCCACTCTTCCTGCTGTCTCTACCCAAACTGCAGCAAAGCACTCCTGCCCCAAGGTTTTCAAAAGCCCTCACTCAACCTCAGGCGAGACTCTCAGATTTCTCTCTCTAATCCTGCTTTAACTCTGTTTGTGGATGGAAGCTTGTGTCTAGACCCCCAGGAACGTCGAAAAGCCGCCTACTTGATTGTAACACTCGAACAGACCCTGCAGATGGACTTCATTCCTCTTCACCTCGCCCACACTGCAGCTCCTGGAAACTACACATACCCTACTGTAGGGAGCCCCCTGGAAGAGACCCGGACATGTTTACTGACTGAGCTGGGATATTGACAGAATCATGCCAGTTACACTCCTGCCCTGGAAGTGCCCAGATGTTCTTAGTTCCTGGCTTGTGTTTGTCAGGCAGGAAGGAGTGGGTGGTATCTGGCCCCTCCTAGGCTTCTTGTTTTTTCCTGTGAAAACCCCACCTTTTGTGTATTTGAGAATAAATAGAGGTGCTGTGTGGCTCAGAGGTTGTCAGTCTCTCCAGCAGAGGAGGTCTGCAACCCACCTGGAGCCCAGCTGAAACCCATCTCTTCGTCGTCTCTCTTCATTTCTTCATTTCTCAATCCCTGGCTGCCTCTACGAAGAACCAGTTTCATCTCTCTTTCCGTGCTGGCCACGGAGAAGGGAGATCCCCGGCCATATCAGGTCCCCGCACCCTACCACCTACATTCATCGGGTAAAATCCAGAAGGGCAACGGCTTCCTTAAAGACCATCTAACTAAACTCTCTCTCTCTAGAAATTTGCAGCTCCTAGCCGGACCTTCTGCCCATGGTCCTGACTGGAACCCGAGCTACACCAAGGAGCCCCACTTTTTACCTCCCCAAGAATCTTACCCCCAGGTTGTCTTTCAGCTCCAGGCCCAGAAAAGCAGCAAAACCAGACAAGTGATGCCGTGGCAGCCTCAGTACCAGCTTTTACCTCCCAAGTGACTCAACAGGATCGCTCTCTTCACTAACTAGTCTCTTGGAGAAAATCATGCTGCTGCACCCCTCATCCAGCACGGAAAAATGCTACCTGCTTTTGCTCACATACCCCATGGCTCCTCCCACTATTAGGCCCACTGGTATCTATACTCTTAATCTTAATCTTCGTCCCACGTCTCATGCGTTGTTTCACTGGTCTTTTACAGATCAGAATGCAGGCGTTCACCAATTGGAAGGCGGGAAAGATCTATCTGGCACTGAATTCAAAACCCAACGCCAGAATCTTTTTTTTTTTTTTTTCACCTGAAGCATCACTTCTATGGTATTTTTTATTTTTATTTTATTTTATTTTATTTTTATTTTTTAAATATTTTTTTATTAAGGTATTACCTGTGTACATAGCTTATCATTGCCCCGCCCCCATAGATGCCCTCCCTCCCCAGAGTTTTGTGTCCATTGGTTGTTCTTATATGCAAGCATACCAGTCCTTCGGTTGATCTCTTATCTCCCCCAGATCTCCCTACCCTCCCTTCCCCCTCGCTGTCATTTGGCAGTCTGCCTGTTGTTTTACTGTCACTATATCTATCTTTCTGTTCATTCGTTTATAATGTTCTTTAATATCCATAAATGAGTGAGATCATGTAGTGTTTCTCTTTCATTGACTGGCTTATTTCACTCAGCATGATGCTCTCCAATTCCATCCAGGTTACTGCAAATGATGAGAATTCCTTCCTTTTTATGGCAGCATAGTATTCCATGGTGTAGATGTACCATAGTTTTCTGATCCATTCATCTGCTGACGGGCACCTAGGCTGTTTCCAAATCCTAGCTATTGTAAATTGTGCTGCTATGAACATAGGGGTACATATATCCTTTCTGATTGATCTTTCTAGTTTCTTGGGGTATATTCCTAGTAGTGGGATTACTGGGTCAAATGGGAGTTCCATTTTCAGTTTTTTGAGGAAGCTCCATACTGTTCTCCACAGTGGTTGCACCACCCTGCAATCCCACCAGCAGTGCAGGAGGGTTCCTTTTTCTCCGAAACCTCGCCAACATTTGTTGTTTGTTGTTTTGTTGATGTTGGCCATTCTGACAGGTGTGAGATGGTACCGCATTGTTGTTTTGGTTTGCATCTCTCGGATAATTAGTGACTTGGAGCATGTCTTCATGTGCCTCTTGGCCTTCCTTCTGTCTTCTTTTGAGAGGATTCTATTTAGGTCCATTGCCCATTTTTTAGTTGGCTCATTCATTTTCCTTTTATTGAGTTCTATAAGCTGTCTGTAGATGTTGGAGATTAAACCTTTGTCAGTGATATCGTTTGCAAATATGTTCTCCCATACTGTGGGACTTCTTGTTGTTTTGTTGATGGTTTCTTTTGATGTAAAAAAGCTTCTTATTTTGATGTAGTCCCATTTGTTTATTTTCTCTTTAGCTTCCATTGCCCTAGGGTTAGTATCAGTGAAGAAGTTCTTTAGGCATATGTCTGAGATTTTGCTGCCTGTGGGTGCCTCAAGTATTTTTATGGTTTCCCGTGTTATGTTTAAGTCCTGTATCCATTTTGAGTTTATTTTTGTGTATGGTGTAAGTTGGTGATCTAGTTTCATTCTTTTGCATGTATCTGTCCAATTTTCCCAACACCATTTATTGAAAAGACTGTCTTGGCTCCGTTGTATGTTCATGCCTCCTTTGTCAAATATTAATTGAGCATATTGATTTGGGTTGATGTCTGGATTCTCTAATCTATTCCATTGATCAATATGTCTGTTCTTGTGCCAGTACCAGGCTGTTTTGAGAACAGTTGCTTTGTAATACAGCTTGAAATCTGGTATTGAGATTCCTCCTACTTTACTCTTATTTCTCAAGATTGCTGAGGCTATTCGGGGTCTTTTATTGTTCCAAATGAATTTTTGGAGAGTTCTTTCTAGGTCTGTGAAGTATGTCCATGGTATTTTCATGGGGAGTGCATTGAACTTGTATATTGCTTTGGGAAGTATGGACATTTTGATGATGTTGATTCTACCAATCCATGAACATGGTATGTTCTTCCATCTGTTTACATCTTTCTCTATTTCTTTTTTCAGTGTTGTGTAGTTTGCTGCATATAGGTCTTTTACCTCCTTGGTTAAGTTTATTCCTAGGTATCTTAATTTTTTTGGTGCGATGGTAAACGGGATTGCTTTTTTAATCTCTGTTTCTGTAAGTTCACTATTGGTGTAGAGAAATGCCATTGATTTCTTGGCATTGATTTTGTATCCTGCTACATTGCCAAATTCGTTTATTAAGTCTATTAGCTTTTTGATGGAGTCTTTTGGGTTTTTTATGTACAATATCATGTCATCTGCAAATAGTGACAGCTTTACTTCTTCTTTTCCAATTTTGATGCCTTTTATTTCCTCTTCTTGCCTAATTGCAATGGCGAGTACTTCCAGTACTATGTCGAAGAGGAGTGGTGAGAGTGGGCATCCCTGTCTTGTTCCTGTTCTTAGAGGGAATGGTTTTAGTTTTTGCCCATTGAGCATGATGTTGGCTGTGGGTTTATCATATATAGCTTTTATTATGTTGAGGTTTGATCCTTGTACTCCCACCTTGTTGAGAGTTTTTATCAGGAAAGGGTGTTGGATTTTATCAAATGCCTTTTCTGCATCGATAGATATGACCATATGATTTTTATCTCTCAATTTGTTTATGTGATGTATCACGTTTATTGATTTGCAAATATTGTACCATCCTTGCATTCCTGGAATAAAACCTACTTGGTCATGGTGTATGATCTTCCTGATGTACTGCTGGAGCCGATTTGCTAGAATTTTGTTGAGGATTTTGGCATCTATGTTCATGAGGGATATTGGCCTGTAATTCTCTTTCATTGAGTTGTCTTTATCTGGTTTTGGTATTAGGGTGATGCTGGCTTCATAAAAGGAGTTTGGCAGTGTTCCTTCCTCTTGAATTTTTTGGAAAAGTCTGAGGAGGATAGGTTTTAGTTCTTCCTTGAATGTTTGGTAAAACTCTCCTGTGAAGCCATCTGGCCCTGGGCTTTTGTTTGCTGGAAGCTTTTTGATGACTGCTTCAATTTCTTCCCAAGTTACTGGTCTATTGAGATTTTTAGATTCTTCCTGATTGAGTTTTGGAAGGTTGTATTTTTCTAGGAATATGTCCATTTCCTCCAGGTTGTCCAGTTTGTTGGAATAGAGTTGTTCATAGTATTTTGTAACAATCATTTGTATTTCGGCAGGGTCTGTTGTTATTTCACCTCTTTCATTTCTGATTTTGTTTATTTGGGTCCTCTCTCTTTGTTTCTTGGTTAGCCTGGCTAGAGGCTCATCAATCTTGTTTATCCAGTCAAAGAACCAGCTCTTGGTTTTGTTGATCTTATGTATTGTGTCTTTGGTCTCTATGTCGTTAATCTCCGCTCTGATTTTTATTATTTCCTTCCTTCTGCTTACACTGGGCCTTTCTTGCTGTTCTTTTTCTAACTGTTTGAGTTGTAGGGTTAGATAATTTGTTACCATTCTTTCTTGTTTTTTGCAATAGGCTTGTAGGGATATGAACTTCCCTCTCAAAACAGCTTTTGCTGTATCCCATAGATTTTGGATTGTTGTGTTTTCATTGTCATTAGTTGCCATGATGTTTTTGATTTCTTCCTTGATTTCTCTGGTAACCCAGTCTTTGTTCAATAGCATGCTATTTAGTCTCCATGTGTTTAATTTCTTTGGCTTATTATTATTGTAGTTGATTTCCAATTTTATGGCACTATGATCTGAGAAAATGCTTGATAAGATTTCTATCTTCTTGAATTTGAAGAGACTTTGCCTATGTCCCAACATGTGGTCAATCTTTGAGAATGACCCATGTGCACTTGAGAAGAATGTATATTCTGTGGCTTTGGGATGAAATGTTCTGAAGATGTCGATTAATTCCATCTGGTCTAGTACGTCATTTAGGATTGACGTTTCTTTACTGATTTTTTGTTTAGATGATTTGTCCAGAGGTGACAGTGGAGTATTAAAATCACCTACTATGATTGCATTGCTATTAATCTCTCCCTTAATGTCCTCCAGCAGTTTCGTTATGTATTTGGGTGCTCCCGTATTGGGTGCATATATGTTTACCAGGGTTATTTCTTCTTGTTGGATTGCTCCCTTTAGTATAATGAAGTGGCCTTCAATATCTCTTTTTATGTCCTTCACTTTGAGATATAATTTGTCAGATATAAGTATTGCCATCCCAGCCTTTTTTTCATTTCCGTTCGCCTGGAAAATCTTTTTCCATCCCTTCACCCTCAGCCTGTGTGCATCTTTTTTTCTGAAGTGTGTTTCTTGTAGACAGCAGATATATGGGTCTTTCTTTCTTATCCATTCTGTTACACTATGTCTTTTGATTGGAGCATTTAAATCATTTACATTTAAAGTTATTATTGATAAGTAGGTATTTTATGCCATTTTTATTCTATACCCCTGTGTTCCTTCTTTGCTTCCTATTTCTTTATTTTTACAGTAAACCCTTTAGCATTTCTTGCATTGCTGGTTTGGTGGAGATAAATTCCTTTAGTCTTTTTTTGTCTGTAAAGCTCTTGATTTCATTTTTAATCTTGATTGATAGCCTTGCTGGGTACAATATTCTTGGATTCAGACCCTTCCTTTGCATGACTTTGTATATTTCATCCCATTCCCTTCTGGCCTGATGAGTTTCTGTGGAGAAATCAGTTGCTAGTCTGATGGGGGTTCCTTTATATGTAACCTTCTGTCTCTCTCTAGCTGCTTTTAAGATTCTTGCTTTGTCGTTGTTGTTTTGCACTTTAATTATAATGTGCCTAGCTGTTGGTCTTTGGGGATTCATTTTGCTTGGGACTCTACGAGCTTCTTGTATTTGTATGGTTTTTATCTTCTCTATCTCAGGAAAGTTTTCTGTCATTATATCTTGAAACAGTTTTTCTATGCCTTCCTCTGTTTCCTTTCCTTCTGGAACCCCTATTATTCTAATATTGTTTTGTTTTGTAATGTCCCAAAGTTCCCATAGGCTCTCTTCCTGCTTTTTAATTTTTTTTTCTAAAAGCTGCTCTAATTGGGTATTTTTTTCCATCTTGTCTTCTAGCTCACTGATCCGGTCCTCTGCTTCATCTAGCCTACTTTTGATGCTTTCTATTGAGTTCTTTACAGTAGCTATGTCATTTTTCATTTCTTCTTGGTTCTTCTTCATTTCCTCTTGGGTCTTACTCATATTGTCAAATTTGTCTTCCATTCTTTTTAGCCATCCCATGATCATTACTCTGAATTCTTGCTCTGGTAGGTTGCTTGCCTCTAAATCGTTTACTTCCTTTTCTGGTGATGGCTGATTTTCTTTCATAGGCGGGTTGTTTCTTAGCCTCCCCATGATCTATCTTTTTAGGACGCCGGTTTATGTAGTTCTCTCTCTCCTGCTTAGATTTAAAGGTACAAAATACAACACAACCAGGTACAACACACAAGGCACTGAACAGAAAAGCGTTTGCAATATTAATATCCTCCAATAAAGGTGACTAGAACCCAGCTAACAAAATCATACAATCAAATAAACAGAATAAGCAAACCAATCTTACAAAAAAGCATAAAACTTTGATATAGTTAGCATTTAGCATACAACTACAAAGGGGGTAGAGAGAAGGATTTTTTTTTTTTTAAGGACAGCGACAAGGTAGGTGCGAATGGACTTGGAGTAGGGGGTTGGGGGTTAGATATACACTGGAAGGGTGAAATTTTCGGAGGGGATAAATAGAAAAAATAGGGAAAATCTAGAGCAGTAAAGAGTTAAGATAAGCAGGGCACCAAAGGGAAAGGTTTAGGAAGAGAGTGATGGCATAAAGGTAGGGTTGAGTTAGAATAGAGCGTTTGAGAAGGAAAGGTATAAATAGTCTGTTGAATAGTAATCCCAAAGGGGAAAAAAAGAGAAAAGAAAGAAAAAGAAGAAAAAGAGGAAAAAAAAAAAAGAAAAAAAAAGGATTATAATATGTCACTTAAAAAGTAGTCATAAAAATAAACAAAAGAAAATAAGATTAAAAAGCTAAAAAAGGTAAAATAGTAGTAGTAATAATGTTGATTACCTTTAAAAAATGAATTAATTAAAAAGGTAAAATCAAGTGAGGGCAGATGAAAAAATTTCTTGAGTAAACTTTGCAATTAAAGTAGGTAAAAAACAAAAATTAAACAGTTAAAAAGTAAAAATTGAAAATTAAACAAAATTTGCTGTAATGAAGGTCATTCAGTTCCTGTGTTGTTCTGTCTGGCACGCCTGTTCCCCGTCTGGGCAGTAGTTGCAGATCCCTGTGTTTCACTGTTCCTCCGTGTTGATTACAAGTCCTGATTTTTAAGCCGATCTAGAGACCTTATGTGCTTTAGCCTCTGGGTGGCAGTGTTTCTGGATGACTTCCAGGACTCTAAAGCCTTTCTATCTTTTTCCCCCTCTCTGAGTCCCTGCTGTATGGAGGGCTGGGGGTGGGGCGGACCCGAGCTGGCTGCACTCCCCTGAAATTCTGCGGATATTTCTTGAGTTCAGATCCAGATGTGCTGCTCCTTAGATATCCCCCCCTCTTAGGAGCCCAGCCCACAGACAGGCGTGCCTCCAGCCGAAAACCCTGGGGCTTCCTGCAAATCCAGGACCAGTCCCTCAGCCTCTGTGTGCCTGGCGCTCGCGCGAGCTGGTGCGCGAGAACTGTTGCGAGGGGGCTGCCGCGCAGTCAGGACTACCGGGCCGGGCTGCGGGGAACTCACCCACCGGATCGCTGCGAAATCTGAGCTCCTCCGAGATCAAGGGTTCGCGCTGACTATGATCAGTTGGTATTCCTTGGGGCTGTGGATAATCAGGCCTCCGACTCGAACCTCCTCCCTTCCAAGATGGCGAGATTTCCCGGTTCGCGCCTGCAAGTAACTCCGGTAAGGGACCCAGCCGTGGGTGGTCAACCGTCGGGGGCTCCCTGATCAGCAGACCCCAAATTTCCTCTGGTGTTTGCCAGTCTCCTGGCTTGTTGACCAGCACTCCCAGCGCGATCCTCAGCTACTCTCTCTCTCTTCCTCGGGACACGACTCAAAAACCGCCCATCTGCTCTTCCGCCATTTTTTCTCCCTGTCCCAACGCCAGAATCTTTGAGACCCCAGGTAGACGCCCCTAAGAGACGCCGTCCCCTCACAGCTGGAAGCAATTACTGAAGACTGACCTTCGCCCACTGACCTTACCCGGACTCTCAATTTTATTTATTTATTTTTTTAATATTACCAGAAGCCTGGAATGATAGATCCTCCCTTCCCCCAGTTGATTGACAGATGCAAACCCCACCTGTGGCCAGACATACCTGAACTCTGAACCTCCAATCAGCACCTGCTAAGTACCCTAAGCCCCGTCCCCTATCTTCCCCTTAAAAGCAGACCCCCGGGTGTTTTACGGCCTCTTCCAGTCTGTTCCACTCTCTCCCTCTGGAAGCAGCCGGCGGGGGTCCCACCCATCTCCAATAAAAGCCTGTGTCCTGGTCTACCAGTCTCAGCCACCTTCTTTAATTAATCTATCAAGTAGTACCCTGGAAAGATCAACAACCTTGTTGCAGGAAGAAGAAAATGGAGTCCCGGATGTGCCTGTGCTTTGCAAATCCCCAGCCCACATTGCCTGTGTGTGGACTGGGAAGGAGGCTACATGCTGGCTGGTGGCCTTGGGAGGGGGGAGTCTTTTGGGGTAGGGGAGGACCAGAGGATGGTCTGAAATTGAAGACCATTAGAGAGCAGTTTATGGTGGGTGGTCATGTCCTAGCATGTCCTAGGCTAGTTCTTTGGCAAAAGTCAACTTTGATCTTGGCTGAGCCTATTGTCTTTTGGCATCTGGGGGGTGGGGGCAAACCTGTGAAATGTGAGAGTGACTTGTGGCTTCCCTTTTTCCGGACCCCTCAAGGGTGAGAAGGCTAAAAGGCTAATTCCAAAGTAACCCTGATATTGGGGGGGGGGGGAATTGGAGGGGGGGGGAGGCTAGCAATCTGAATGTGTGCCAGCAATCTAATGTACATTCTTGATGACTACAATTAAGTCCCTGCCCCTTTCTCCATAAACTGGTCTTGCAAGACTTGTTACCTAAATGCTCCAATCTTACAGCGGCCATAAACCATGACACTGCCCCTGGAGGGGGGTTATAGCGCTGGCACCAGGCCAGGCCTTAGGTATGGTCTCAAGCCCCCCAACACTGGGGATTTTTGCAAAGCCTGAGAACGGTCTGGAAGTATAATCCATATTTGGGGGACAAAGACACCAAAAGGGGGTAAAAGAGGGGCTTCCATATGGGTTTGCTCAGAATTTGACAGGCAACCTCCTCTGAGTCCACTGGTGTAATAAAGCTGTGCAACTGCATTTCTCTCAGCATTGCTTGGTTTTTCTCCAGTCTTCTGTAACAAGGTGTGAAAGAAGAGCCACATGCTAACCTGACAAGCCCAGGGAAGGTCTACGTGGCAGTCTTGCAAACTCAGAGACCTAAAATAACCACAAAAGATGGTTTGGAAATTAAATATCTAACCACAAACAGGTTATAGTGGGTAGTCATGTCCCAGATAGTTCACCTGACAAAGATCAACTTAGATCTTCTTTACTGAGCCCATCTGCCCCCCTGCCTCTAAGATAACCCATCTGTGAGATGTCTGGGTAACTTGTAACTTCCTTTTTACCCCAGACCCCTCAGGGCATAACTGATGGCCTCAAGACATTCCCTCGTTGTTATTGTTATCAAGTTAAGTGTCAACTGTTAATTTCGTTAGAGTATCCTGTATCCATCTCTGAAAAAGAAGCTCATGTCCATCATTTCACCTTCTACCCTATCCCAGAGGTTTCCCTGCTTCGCTCTGTCCCACCTCCCTAATCCATCACCAATGAGTTTCATGTAACTCACCTACGTCCCTTTCCTTTGATTGCAATGTATAAATACAGAAATGTAACCCAGTTCTTCAGAGCAGTATCTCAATCCGTTGAGATTCTGCTTCCTGGCATATGTGGACAGTTTGGCTCAAACAACCTCACAAAAAGCGGTGTGAAGGGACTGGCTATCTGGGGATTACCCCAATACATTGAGATTCTGCTTTCTGGCAAATGTCGACAGTTGGGCCCAAATTAAGGCACGGAAATTCTTTACAGGCTTGAATGTTTTTCTACGTTAACACTTCTTGTCTGTAACTGTTACACACATTTTTATTTCTTTTGCCTACTTCCCCAGGTAATCTTTGTCCTTACCATACAAGCCGCTGGCTTAGGGGGATGCAGAGCAGACTTTGGGGATGACCTGCTGGTCTGCCACAGGGCAGGGGGCTCAGGGGAGTCGCCTGTCTCTGCTGGACTGGCTCCAGTAGCCACCAGCGCCCGCCCCCTTGGCTGTGGGGCTTCCCCTTCAACCTGGGCCCCCACTCCGCATCCCAGGCCCCTCACCCCCAACCCCAACCTGACGTGAGGTGGGCGTGCCCCCGGCCAATGGCCACGGGCTGCCAGGCTGGTGGGCGGGAACAAGGCGGGGATTGGGCGGGCGCGCCGGAAGTGGTGCGCCAGGCCTCCAACCCCGGGCGGCCGGGCACCGGAAGCACTCGCCCCGTGCGTGCGTGCGTGCGTGCGTGCGTGCGTGCGTGCGTGCGTGCGTGCGTGCGTGCGTGCGTGCCCCCGAGGCGCGCCGGCCAGCCGAAGGCCGCGGCGCCCCTGCTCCCCGCGTCTCCGCAGCCGGAGGCGGCCGGGCCACAGCGGAGGGCGCGATGCGGCTGGGCGGTGGGGCCTTCGCCGCGGGCTGCGTGGCGCTCGAGGTGCTGGGCGTCGCGCTCTTCCTGCGGGGCTTCTTCCCGCCTCCCGTGCGCTCCTCCTCCCAGCCCGAGCCCCCGGCTGCGCCCGAGCCCTCGGCAGGTGCGGCCCCGCCTCCGGGCCGTCCCCTCCGCGCGGGCCTCTCCCCGGACCCCGCCCCAGGCCCCTCTCCGGACGCTCCAGCTCCGCGTCCGGCCGGCCCCCTGACGCCCGCCCCCGGCCGGCAGCCCGTCTGCACCTCCGGTCCGGCCGCCGGAAAGTCCGCTCTCCGCGCCGGGCCGCCCCCTTCGGCCGCGCCCGGGCCCCGAGCAGCTCCGAGCCCCGCGTTCCCGGCACCCGTGCCGCTCCTGGAGCCCCAGCAGACGGCGGCTCCTGCGGAGCCCTCGCTCTGGCCAGGCCCCTCCCGCAGTCCGTGCCGGGCAGAGGCTCGTCTGCCCAGGCCCGCTCCCCACGAGCCGCTGCCCCTGCGGACGCGGCCGGCAGGAGCTCCCCTTCGGCGCAGGGACGCGCGCGTGGCGGGCGCCGCGCCTGCACGGGCCTCTCCAGGGCCCTCGCCTGGGCAGGCGGTCGGTCGGGGCCCAGCACTCGCTCCTCGCCGCGCGGAGGGCAGCTCCTCACTCGGCCCTGGGGCCCCGGGCGCTCCCACACGCTGTAGGGGAGGCCATTGCTCTCTGGGAGG
This sequence comes from Vespertilio murinus, assembly GCA_963924515.1. Classification (NCBI taxonomy): domain Eukaryota; kingdom Metazoa; phylum Chordata; class Mammalia; order Chiroptera; family Vespertilionidae; genus Vespertilio; species Vespertilio murinus. The sequence goes on along the minus strand of CAWUQJ010000029.1, from coordinate 113,059 downwards.
TCCATGCAGCCATGGCGGGAGCTGTGCTAGAGTTGTCGGCAGAAACCAGGCTGCAGGGGGTGGAAACTTAGCTTTCTTTTTCCTTTCAAACCCTCCTTTTAGGAGCCAGTTCCAATTGGACCAAGCTCCCCCCACCTCTCTTCAGGAAAGTTGTTGTTATGCTGATTGATGGCTTGAGAGATGATTTTGTGTTTGGGTCAAGAGGTGTGAAATTTATGCCCTACACGACTTACCTTGTGGAAGAAGGAGCATCTCACAGTTTTGTGGCTGAAGCCAAGCCACCTACCGTTACTATGCCTCGAATCAAGGTAAACCCCTAACGCCAGCCGATGCACGCAATTCATGAAAGGGGCTGAGCCCTGGCTTCGTCCTAATTGGCACATTAGCTCTTCATTGTATAGGACTAGTGCCCCAGTGCATGAAATTCGTGCCCATTGAAAGGGGATTACTTAGAGGAAATAGCTTAATATTGCTATTTGCCCTTTCTCTATAATAAAGTGTCAGAGATGAAAGAAAGTTAGTAAAATGTGTATGAAAACCTTCCTCCTGTCAGAGTCTGGGGCACACCATGGGACAGAGTCGAGTCTCCCGCCCACTCACATGCACCTCAAAGCCTCGTGAGACCCAGACCCGGCCGTCCCCCGCCCCCCGCCCCCCCAATTGGGCTAGATTCAGACCCGGCCAGTCCCACCCTTGTCAAGCCCTGCGGGGCAGGGAGTGTAGCCTTAGGCCCCCTGGCCTGGTGCCAGGACGGGAGGCGTGGCGTGAAGCCCCCCAGCCCAGCCCAGGGTGGGGTGTGTGTCTTGAGGTCCTCCAAGCCCTGCTGGGGGGGGACACAGCCTGAGGCCCCATTTCAAGCCCTGCTGGGGGGGGACACAGCCTGAGGCCCCATTTCAAGCCCTGCTGGGGGGGGGCACAGCCTGAGGCCCCATTTCAAGCCCTGCTGGGGAGGGGCACAGCCTGAGGCCCCATTTCAAGCCCTGCTGGGGGGGGGGAGGCCTGAGTTCCCCTATCAAGCGGGTGAGGGTGATTGCTCATTAAGGCTCCTTAAGGGAACTTGAACTCAGCTGTGGGTGCAGCTATCTTTGTGACGGGGCGATGTCCACTAGCACATTCTCTCTTTGTTAGAGTGGACTAGAGGCCCGTTGCATGAAGATATCCATTCAATAGGCCTCTCTTCCCTGGGCTTCCAGCACCCGGGACCCAGGCCTTTGCTGTCGCCAGAGTTTGCCTTCATCTTTGCTGCAGACTCAGGCCAGAGTCTGCGGTCTTTGTATTCATTGTGGCTCTCTGCTCCTGTAGATCCCTTCACTCCACCTCCACCCCCCACCCCCATCCTCCCTCTCATAGCAGGCGACCTGCCCGGGGTGGCCACCATCTTTGTCCTTCTAATTTGCATACTCACTCGGATTGGTTGTGGGCACAGCGGAGGTACGGTCAGTTTACATGTTTGTCTGTTATTAGGTAAGATGGTTTGGCTCTAAGAGGTTTAGAGGGCTCTCTTATAGTCTGTGACTTGTCCACATTTGAAATGCATTTGGTGCCCTCAGCCTGGCTGGGGCAGTGGACGGACATAAGATAGAACTGAGACCACGATTTGTACCCCTTTTCAAGGAGCAGGAGGAGTCCATGCTTCCTGGGAGGCATGAAGTACTGAAAGACAGCTAATCCAGGACAGCCTAGTCTCAGGGACGCCATCCTCCTTGCTACCCTGTTGTTTTCTGTACTGGTCATGAGGTCAGTTATCATCCTGGAGAGCCTTTAGGGTTCTCTAGTCCAGCCTCTAGAAGGGAAACTCAGACTTGCCCAGCAGTGAAGCAAACAGTGACTGACCCAGCAGGGTCTGGCCTCCACAGTTCTCGCTGTGTAAACTGCCTGCAGGTGCTCAGCTAGTGAGTGTGGCTTTCAAGTGCCTAGTGCAGGGGTGGGCAAACTTTTTGACTCGAGGGCCACAATGGGTTCTTAAACTGGACCGGAGGGCCGGAACAAAAGCATGGATGGAGTGTTTGTGTAGACTAATATAAACTCAAAGTAAGCATCGTTACATAAAAGGGTACGGTCTTGTGTGTGTGTGTTTTTTTTAATTCAATAGTTTTATTCACTGGATCCGGCCCTCGGGCCGTAGTTTGCCCAGCCCTGGCCTACTGCTTCACCCAGGAACTATGGGTAAAGAAAAGACTAAAGCTTTGTTAGGGACCATTTCCAAAGGAGGGAACAGGCTTGAAGTACCCAAGTCATGCGGGTGGAATGGGGGCTGGAGCACAAGGCTGCCTGGCTCCAATGACCGGCTGTCCTGAGGCAGCACACGGCAGCACTGCTGAGCAGGGTGACTGAGACAGGTCCTTCCCTCAGAAGGCAAGAGCCCCCAATTCCCAAAGCCATGGCAGCCACGGGAACCTCCAAGGAGATGACAGGCTGGAGTTCTCACTTAACACTTCCTACAGCCCCCAACTGCATGCTCCCTGGGGTGACAGCCCAGAGGGTAAGGAGTTCCACAGGGGAAGAAGTTGAAATGTCCATGAAACATGTGAAAAGATTCTTTTTACTTTACTAGTAATCATAGCAACTCAAATTAAAACCATCTGCAAGGCCAAGTTGTAAAAATTTAAAGATTGATGAGAAATGAGGTGAACACGTGTCTTCATTCTGAGAATAGAGCTGAACTGAGCCACCTGCCCCATCCAGGCCAATGTGGTCTCCAGCTCGTGCTACTCAACTGAGTGCCCTCCACTGTGCCTACTCACCCAGGCCTCGTGGCTGTCTGCCCGTTTACCTCCCCCTCGTCTGAGCTGCTTTTCCTCTCATGATCACATGTAGCTAGCTCCCATGCACACTGCCCTCTGGCTTGGAGCCTTTGCAGTTTACTGTGTCTGCCTAGGAAGGCCCCACCTCACCTCACCTCACCTCACCTCACCTCACCTCACCTAGACAACACTTCAATCTCAGGTCTCAACTCAAATGGTACTTCCATTGGAAGCTTCTTGAAGTAAATGCCCATTAAAATGGACTTGGTTAAATATATTGTGCATTCAAATATTGGATGGAAATATGTTGTATATTCCCACACTAAAAACAGCCCCGGCTGATATGGCTCAGTAGATAGTGCCAGCCCTTGCACTGAAGGGCCGTGGGTTTGATTCCCGGTCAAAGGCACATACTGGGTTGCAGGTTCCATCCCCAGCCCGGTTGGGGCGTGTGCAAGAGGCAACCGATTGATGTTGTCTGTCCCCTCCGTGTCTCGCCACCCAACTTTTCCAGTCTTTTAAAAGGAAAAAATATCCTCACGTAAGGGTTAACAAGTGTGTGTGTGTGTGTGTGTGTGTGTGTGTGTACGTGTACACATATATATGTAGTTTTTATAGCTGTTTTTTTCTAGGGAAAGAAATTCGTGGTTATTAATTGGAAAACAAAACCAAGCTGTAAAATTATTTACATAGTCTGTTAACCATTTTGGTGGAAAATGTATCTTTGTGTAAATTCGTTTGTATACAGAAAAAAAGTATTAAAGGGTACTTGCCCAAAATAACCGGTTTCTTTAGGTGTAGAATTTGGGGTAAGAGAGAGGCTCACGTTTTAAAAAATAACTTTAGCCCTTACTGATTTGGCTCGGTGGATAGAGCGTCTGCCTGCAGACTGAAAGGTCCCAGGGTCGATTCCAGTCAAGGGCATATGCCCAGGTCGTAGGCTCAATCCCCAATGGGGGATGTCCAGGAGGCAGCTGATCCCCACCATTCTCTCTCATCAGTGATTTTTCTTTCTCTCTCCTCCTCCTCTCCCTTCCTCTCAGAAAAGAATTAGAAAAATATATTTTTAAAAAGAAAAAGAAATAACTTTAGCCCTGGCCAGTGTGGCTTGGTTGGGTGTCTCAGTTAGGTGTCCTTCCTCTGCATCGGAGGGTTCCTGGTTCAATTCCTGGTCAGGACTCACGTCCTGTTGTGGGCTCCGGCTGGATGTTTCGCCTTTACCTCTGTTGCATCGAGGTTATGGAAGTCCACTACACTTGTCTTCATCTCTCTAGAAATCAATTTTAAATTTTAAAAAAAAAAAAATTCCTTTGTTGAGATAGGAATCCAGCACATGCTGTACTGGTCATTAGGCCAGTTATAATCCTGTGCACAGGCTGATGCCTCTCAGGACAGGCTGATGCAGTCCAGCACATGCATTTGTATGTGCATAGTTGGACGAGACATAACGTGTGAATATCCATGCTCTGCTCCTCACTTGAGATTGACCTCGCCCAGGGGTGGTGGCTGCTGTCACTGTTATTTTGTTTGTGTGACATGACTTGCCTAAACTAGGTAGGCTAGGGAGTTTCTCCCTTAGTGTAGTCTCTGAGGTTGTTTTTCTGATTCTTGTTTTTAGTTTTAATCTAGTATTTCAAGGGTCACTCGGGGTCAGCATAGGCTAGTGATTGGTGAGAAGTTGTGCATAAAGACCTAATGCGGTGAGACCACCCTTAGTGGGGTCATGCGTGGGACGAGCCAGATGCTCACTGGCCTGGGACTTTCGCTTCCGTCCTGACTCTCCCTTTCTCTGAGGGTAGGCCTGTCCAGCCAGCAGGAACTAGTAGGCAGGCCTCCCTCTCCAGGCTCCTGAGTGTACACGCAGCCTTGCAGGTGCCAGGAATAGGTGGAGCTGCTGGGGCTCCACCACACCTATCTCATCTCTCCACTCCCCTTCTGAAGTCTGGGCTGGTCTCTTACCACAGCCAGCACGGCGCCTCGGCAGCTGTTGAGATGGCCTTGCCATGGATGCCACACCCTGGCATGGCTCTGTCCCTGGAGCCAGCTCCAAGTCGAGATCCCTCCTGTCCTCTGCTCCTGCAGCACGGAGCCAGGGCAGAGGGCGCAGCCCCTTTAAAGCACTGTGGGGCCTCGCGGTGCTTACTGGGACCTTGCAGTTTGTCTTGAGTGAGAACTTCTCAACAGATTGTCTATCCTTAGTGAGTTTTCAAAGTCCCCAAATGGTGGTTTTGACAGTTTTATCCAGAGTCATCTTGCCCTTGGGGGAGGAAATGGGGCGAGCTCACGTGCATTCTAGACGCCCAGTGAACACGTGTGTTTGCTCTTGGAGAAGTCTTGGCAGGTACATGCCTGTTTGTTTGCATTGCACAGGCCCGGACACTTGTGTGTGGGTTGTTGGGAGATACCAACCACAGAGACGGCGGCCTCTTGGACTCTGGGCTAAAATGAGGGAGGCTGTTGACTTACTCCAATCGCAGGAAGGGGTGAAGATGTCAGCAGCTCCCACACCCCTCTCCCAGAAATTATGGGGCCGTATGGTGGGGTTAGGGAGGGGTCCTCCTCAGCACACCTGGGCCAGCTTCCCCGGGGGAACTTCGGAGAGGGGTGTGGGAGCTGCTCTTTCACTTGGGATTGGACATAGAGTCTCTGGTTTGTGAATTGGGACATGGAGTTTGCAGACGTGAAGCTCAGGTGAGAGGCTGGCTGTGGTGTGAACACACAGGTCACTCACTTTGGCTCTTCTCCTCTGGCACTGCCGTCGTCTGGCTCCCTCAGTGCCTCCTCTCTCCTTGTCTGAAATGGGTCGGCATTTGCGGTGAAGCGTTCTGGTTTTGCCAGAATCTGCGGGTAGCTGAACCCATTTGTCGTAAGACCCACACCCCAGTACTGGAGATGCCCTACTCTTAGCTTGCATCTTTCATCCGTGTCGTGGCCAGCGCCCCTTCCCCTGCTGCACTTTGGGCCCCAGAGTCTAATCCGAGAGCGTTCCCTCCTGCAGGCGTTGATGACCGGCAGCCTCCCTGGCTTCGTGGATGTCATCAGAAACCTCAACTCCCCCGCTCTGCTGGAAGACAATGTCGTCACACAGGCAAAAGCCGCAGGGAAGAGGATCATCTTCTATGGAGACGAAACATGGGTGAAGTTATTCCCAAAGCACTTTGTGGAATATGATGGGACGACCTCATTTTTTGTGTCAGATTATACAGAGGTCAGTGTTTAAAATAAGAAACATAGATCCTACTAGACAGAGAGGCAGCGTTGTCTGTGTGGTGCTTGTTACTCTGTCGGGAGGGTGTGGAGACAGCACAGGTGTGGTTCACTTGCACCGTGACAGCCAGGGGCGTGAGCCCGGTGCAGGTGTGAGCACGGCTCTCTGGAGACTGAGCACCAGTTGGCAAGTGTCAGGGAGCCAGGGAGCTGGGTGCGCAGCGGAGTGGGGACGTCCCAGTAGGATGGAGTGGTGGCAGCCTCTGTCTGAGGCCGAGCCCGAGGCTGCCACCCTGCCTGGGGCTCTGAGGCCGCTGGTTCCTCTGCAAGTGGGTCAGTGTCGAGTGGGAGGCACAGGGTCAAGGGCAAGCTGGGTGGGTGGTCCTGAGAGGCGTCAGCCTGTGCTGGGAGTGCTGCTTCACCAAGGGGAGGAGTGATGAGAGCCCTCGTTGAAAAGTTGAGCCTGGGTGCAGAGGGAGACCCTAAGGGCAGTGGCACCACATGTCTGGACTTGGCTTTAGGGTGGTCAGCGTAGCACCCCCACACCTGTCCGTTGGCTGGCACAGATGCCCTCTGCTGCAGTGGCCTGTGCAGCATAGCCATGCTGGCCAGCAGCAACTGGGCCCCTCCCCGTCCTGTGTACAGTCACTCAGAAACACGTCTCTGCTGTAGGCTTCTCAGTGGGAGGGAGGTGGGCCAGGGGAAGGGTTGGGGCTGACCAGGCTAAACAGCTCTGTTGGGGGCTGCTGGTCACAGAATGCTGTCTTCTCCCTCCCGGGACAGCTCTCCTGCTGGTCACTTGAACCCTGGGCACTGTCCCGTGCTCACTAACTGCCCTCCCTCTCTAGTTGGGTCCTGGGTCCTTGCTCAGTGCAGCCCCTGTGGTGCCCACAGAGATGTTCTCGGAGCAGACCCTGCTCGGTCCATCTGTACAACATACTCTGCAGCCTAGAGGTTTGAAACGATGCCAGGGAAAGTTTCGTCTCACCTGATGCTTGTTTAATTCTTTATGGCAGTTTTTGTTTTGTTTTTTTCTTGGTCTTTTCCAACCTCCCACTCGTCCTGTCACCTCAACTAAACCTGGGATTTATAGTGACCGCACCCTTTCTTGGGGAGTGAAGATCTAGGCTGTACGGGAGCTCTTGACATGCACTTTCCCCTAAAGGTGGACGATAACGTGACGAGGCACTTGGATAAAGTATTGAAAAGAGGGGATTGGGATGTGTTAATCCTCCATTACCTGGGGCTGGATCACATCGGCCACATTTCTGGGCCCAGCAGCCCCCTGATTGGGCGCAAGCTCAGCGAGATGGACAGCATCCTGATGAGAATCCACACCGCACTGCTGTCAGAGGTAAGTTGCACTTCAGAGGGTCTTGGTGCCAGGAGGTGCTTGTGCCCGCACTCGCCAGGAAAAATTGAGCTGGCACGTGAGCTCAGGAGACCTGAGTGAATGTCACACCCACCGTCCCTCGGCAGCCTCTGCTGGCACCATGTCACTGTGATGCTCACCTGCCTGGTCCCGCCTCCAGTGGCTCTGTCTCTGCCATCACCATCCCTCCTGCCCCTGCTTCCTGAGTGCCTTTGGGACGCTGAGCCTGCCTGGGTGTCTGCAGGGTGTGGGCACCAGCCTGGAGGGCAGACAAGAAGCACAGTAACCAAGTGCATCAGGGCTCTTTTTTAAAATACATTTTATTTATGTCGGGGGCGGGGGGGGAGGGAGGGGGAGAGAGACATCCGTGATGAGAGAGAATTCTGGATCAGCTGCCTCCTGCACCCCACCCCCACCCCCCACCGGGATTGAGCCTACATTGAGCCTGGGCATGTGTCCTAATCGGGAATCGAACCATGACCTCCTGGTTCATAGGGCAACACCCAACCCCTGAGCCATGCCATCCAGGCTGCATGCGTATTCTTGAAGGTGATGTGCCACTGGGCAATGGGGCAGGAGGAGGGAACTGCATCTGAGGGTCTTGGTTTTCTGCAGCCTGGGAAGTCATGGGAGATGTGAGCAGAGGCTGGGCAGGAAGGGGCCGATGTGCCAGGCCAAGAGCAAGGGTGAGGTGAAGCTGCCAGGCACGTCCTGGGCAGCAGAGGTCATGGCTGGAGCCCCTGGGGCAGGAAGGTGGCTGCGTTTGACACATGCCGAGTAATGTGCCAGCCCTCTCACAGCTCGGAAGTGGCAAAGAGGTCTGGGCCCAAATCCTCTGCCCTGAGAGGCCCTGTGTCCACGCCCGCTGTGCTGTGTGACCTCCACGTGATTCTGTTTGTCTCATCTATGACATTATTTGACCTTGACCTTGACCTTGACCTGACTGTGAGCTCATACAGGTAAAAGGACAAAAAAACACTAAGTTAGGAAGCAACTGCTTATCACAGCTGAAATCTGACGTTGGTTTCTCAGCAAATACGTGTTCCCGGTGTCAATGCCGTTGAAATGGCCCCTTTGCCTTGCAGGAGAGGGAGGCCCTCTCGCCCAGCCTGCTGGTTCTCTGTGGCGACCACGGCATGTCCGAGAGTGGGGGCCACGGGGCCGCCTCCTTGGAGGAAGTCAGCACCGTGCTGCTCCTCACCAGCTCTGCGTTCGCGAGGAAGCCCGGTGAGGACGTAGGCATGGCTAACGAGCTGACACTGCATTGCACTGCTGTTTTCTGTCACCTGGCTTTAGTTTTAAAACTATTCTTGGAAGCCAAGTTTGAAATATCCTGAGCAATGGCAGAATGAAAATTAACAGGGCGAAGGGCAGTCAGGATTGGGGGTTTAGGGTTCTTGCCCCGATGACTACAACACAAATGTCCTTTGTGGGAATTCAGGTATACGGATGCCCCGTAGCTTAGCGACTTTGGAGGCACATATATGAATTGAGAAACAGAAGTGCTTGCATCCCCTTAAAAGTGCCCACTGTTAGGAAGTCCAGGTTGAATAGCCGTGTCCATAGGAGTCACCAGACCAGTCCGAGCAGTGTTAACTGAGGACTCATCTGTCATCACTGACACACCAGTTCTGCACCCAAACACACGCGCCCCGCTGGCCCCCACCCCCACCCCCACCCCGCCCCCCGCCTCAGGCCAGTCTGTCTCCAATACCTTCCACGTGGGCCTGCCTGTGCCCGTCCTTCCATGCTGCTGTTCTTGTGGACGCCATGGCTTCCTCTCCCAGTTCCTTGCCATCACCCAGCACTGTTGGAGGGTGCCCACGAGGGCACCAGCCTCTACCCCGCCACCCTCGCTCGGACCTCAGCACGGCCTCTGTACCCCACCATCCCTCGCTCGGACCTCAGCAGGGTGACCGCCAAGCAGAGTGAAAGCCCTGCACCGGAAACAACTTCTTCCCTGCATTTCTCGTCCTGCCCAGGGGCCTGAGCTCCTGTGGTGGAAATGGCACCATGTGAAAATGTCTTCACAAACACTTGTTCACGGATGTTCACAGCAACAATCCATGGCAGCCAAGTGGAAACCCAAGCCCTGATGAGTTTGCTGAGCATGGTGCGTCCACACGGCAGATACCACCAAGCAGGGCAGCAGGAAGAGTGAGGGTGGGCGGGCAGCAGGGCTGACTCGGAGGAAGAGGACAGCTGGGCTGGTTGGGAGGCCTGTTCCTGTGGCTGTGGCTGTGGCTGTGGCTGTGGCTGTGGCTGGGAGGCTTGTGGCTGTGCGGGCAGATGGTCTGGAGGGCTTGGGGTGGTGGTGTTTAACTTGTTGATTTGCTTAAGAATCTCGTTCTATTCTACAGACTGCACTCCTTTTGTTCTTTGAGTCAGTGTCAGTTTTAGAACTTTTCTGTGAGTGGTCCCCACCACTCCCACCCCCCTCCAGCAAGTTGTCCTCATTAGGTTTGGAATGCAAGGAGCCCTGGGGCACGTGGTTCTGTGCCCAGGAGAGAGGGCCCTGCAGTGCTGCAGAGTGAAGCCTGCTGTGTGAGCACACTGCGTCCATTCGTCAGTGGGTGGGGGCTGGCACATTCGTGAACAAGTGTTTGTGAAGACATTTCCATGTGGTGTCTTTTTTTTTAATTATTATTATTATATATATATATATGTTTATTGATTTCCGAAAGGAAGGTACAGGAGAGAGATGAAAACATCAATGACGAGAAAGCATCACTGACCGGCTGCCTCCTGCACGCCCCTCACTGGGATGGAATCCACAGCCTGGGCTTGGGCCCTGACCAGCTGGGTTGTGTGGCGTCCTTTTCTTCCAGGACAGCTCTGGCCCTCCCTCGGTGCTGTTGCTGTCGGGCGCACTCTGGAGGGCACAGCCAGTTCTATGCGCAGCGACTGGCTGTGCAGTCAGGGTGAGATGCAGCCCCGCAGTCTCAGCACGGCAGCTGGGCCCCCAGTGTCAGTGCCCAGGGCTTTGTTTTGTTTCGGAACAAGCCCTCAATGGAAGAGACTGTGAGGAGAAAGATAGATAATGTTGGAGTGGAAAACTTCTAAGTGTAAGTAACCCAGGAGGCATCAGTAGAGAGTTGGTCAGAAAAGAAGAATACATTTGACCCAATTAAAAATTTTTTCATACAACACAAAATTACCATAATCAAAGCTAAATCTCTACAAACTCGCCCTAGAGGGAGAGGCTGGCCCACCTGCATCAGGTGTCTGGGCGAAGTGGGGGAGGTGCTTTCTCCACAGGGAAGAGGACGCCTGTGCTGAGCTTCCTGTCCAGGGCCTCACGGGGCCTGGGGCAGAGCCAGGCCTGAGCCCAGGTCCTGATTCACCCAGGCTCCTTGCAGGGTCCGACAGACACCAACCCCTGCTTAGCACAAAGAGCTGCAGGTGCGCAGGCCAGGCCGCTGGGCAGCCTCCCGCTGCTTTCCTAGAGGCGCCCCGAGGGGCTGTGAGCACCACTCTGCATCCAGAGGGCGGGGCCACCAGGGCCCCTCTGCCGAGCCACCTGCTCTCTGTGCCGCAGTCCCCCAGGCGCCGTGACTGCCGGGGAAGCTCCGTGCAGATCCACGGGGAACAGTTTGGAGAGGGTGATTGGGTGCCTTGTCGAAGGTCAGTGTGTCCGTCGCTCACCCTGCTTTCTCCGTAGGTGAAGTCAGGCCCCCAGAGCGTGTGCAGCAGACCGACCTGGCTGCCACCCTGGCGGTGGGGCTCGGCCTGCCCATCCCGCAGCACAGCGTGGGCCGCGTCCTGTTCCCCGTCATGCAGGGCAGAGCCATGCGGGAACAGCTGAGGTTCCTACACTTGAATGCAGTGCAGCTCAGCAGGCTGCTGCAAGCAAGCGTCCCGGTGTACGAGAGAGGTGAGTGGTGGCCACCCTCTGGCAGGCTGGGGCTCCCGTGTGCCTGGTCCTCACTGCTGCTGGCTACGTGACTGCTCTGCTTCCAGAGCTCGGCCCTCACCGTGAGGCCCTTGTCTCAGTCACCTGCTCCCATAAGTGTATTCAGTCAACAAGTGTTAATTCTTGCCGCTCAGCTTCTGTTTGGACAGCAGGGCCGGGCTGCCCTCTCGGAGCGCAGCTTGAGAGGGAGAGCAGGAGGTGGCTATTGGTGCAGGTGGCCAGGGCCTGGGAGGGAGCATGTGGCAGACACAGGGTCGGCAGGGAGGGGGGATGCCTCACTTTAGGGGAATGGAGGGGCTGAGTGGCTGGAGCAGAGGAGGGCACAGGACGGGAGGTCGGGTGTGGGGCCTCTGGGGCCCTGGCTGGGATAGGCACTCTTGCTTTTGTCCCGAGTTGCAGAGCCTGAGCTCTGCAGCCGGCACTGAAAAGGCTCTGGGCCGGGAAGGCTGGGGCACGGGGAGAGTGGGCCCAGGTGGTGGCGGTGGCGGTGGCGGTGGAGCCAGGACGGGAGGGGGTGGTCTGGATGCTGACCGCATGCAGGGAGGGCTTGCTGGTACCCTGGACATTGGCCCGAATAAGCCCAAGCTAAGGTCTGACGCAGGCTTCTGTGAACAGTGAAGGAAGTGTGGGGTGGCTGTACAGAGGTGGGAGTGGCTACTGGGGAGCAGGTTCACCAGGTGGTGCTCGTCGGTGAGGGGTAGGTGTCGAGGAAGCCAAGTAGCCAATGAAAGAATTTCCTCAAGCAGGAACTAGCACCCTGGCAGAGGCAGTGCCCTCGGGGCTTAGGTGCAGGCAGTGCCAGAGGGTGGCGAGGGCTCACCTTGGCTGTGACGGAGAGCTGGGCAGCACACCACTGGGCGGCGGCGGGGTGGAGGCCTCAGGGAGCCCAGACTCCTGGGGTGGCTCTGCTGGAGGCGGGAGAGGGCCCTGAGCACCAGGGAGCCCCCGAAAGGAAGTCCTTGCTTCTGGCCCTGCTCTGAGGAGGCTGGCTGGCCTTGGGGAGCCAGCAGCTACTGGGAATGGGCTTTCTGCAACAGCCCCGCTTTGCACAGCGGAGGCAGAGGCCATCCTGCCCAGAGGACTCGCGATTCAGAGCCGGTAGAAGACACAAGCTATTGCTGAGAGGCAGGCCGGTTAGCCATGCGAGGTGGGGGCGGGAAAATGGGGGTCGTGGATGTGGTGGAGAAGCGTCGGGCACCCATCCGCCCAGTCCTCACGCAGTGCGAGCATGGGAAGGTGTTTTTGAAGTTGTCATCTGTTAGCATGATGTATTTCTGGGTGGTTTTCCATTACAGGAGCGGGGGAGGGGGAGCAAGGGGGGAGAGAGGCAAGGCCGGGGCGGAGGCAGAAGGGTGGGGGAGGCTGGCTGGAAGGAGGTAGAGGGTGCTGGCCCATGACCGGCCCACGCAGGAGGGTTCTTGGGCGCCAGCTGTCAGGTTCTCCCACTGGCCGCGGAAGCACACTGGGAACCAGCGCCACGGCTGCTGCGTCCACAACCTGTTCTTCTTCTTGCCAGAGCCTGGATTCGAACAGTTTAAAATGTCGGAGAGGCTGCACGGAAACTGGGTCAGACTGTACTTAGAGGACAATAACTCGGAAGTCCTTCTCAACCTGGGAGCCAAGGTCCGCAGGCAGTACCTGGGCACCCTGAAGACCCTGAGCCGGGCCGTGAGCAGCCAGGTGGCCCAGTACGACATCTACTCGATGGTGGTGGGCACCATCGTGGTTCTGGAGGTAGGAGCCCTCACGGAGCGGAGCGAGGCTCCCTGTGGAGCTGGCTCGATACCCCAGCCCGAGCATTACACTGGAGCGTCTGCAGAACATCAGTGTTTCCAAATCGGGACTAGTTTTCCTTCTGGCTCACGTGTGCCCTTGTGCACAGTCCTGTCCGGGCGGGCGGCTGGAGGCGTGGTTTGGGCCGTTCCCTGCGGCCCATTGTGGACCAGCCGTGCTTTCTCGCTCAGGTCCTCGCCCTGCTCCTGCTCAGCGTCCCGCAGGCCCTGGGTGCCGCAGCCGAGCTGGAGGTCCCTCTGTCGCCCGTGTGTTCTCTGCTTTTCTACTTGGCGTTCCTGCTTCTCTGGGCCGTGCACGTGGTCGTGTGCACCTCAGCCGAGAGCTCCCGCTACCTGTGCAGCCTCGCGTGGCCCGTGGCGGGCGGCGTGCTGGCGCTGGTCTCCGCGCTGCTCTGTGGGGTCTTGTCCACTCTGACCAGGACGTGTGTGAATGGGAAGCTCCTGAGGAGGGTAAGGCTGGCTCTCAGGTGGGACGTGTCTCCCTGTGTGAGCCGTCCTTTGTACTTTAGCACCTCTCCCTCCCGCCGTGTGCGGCAGGCACAGCGTGGCCGAGCCGGGGAGGACAGCCTGTCCTCAGGCTCTGGGCCCACCTCACACTCTCAGCTCCGTGCTGACAGGTCCCAGACCTTGCCTGTCAGGTGGGAAGACAGGGTCCCGGTGACAGAGGGCGGGAGAGGGAGAGAGATGGAAGAAATTCTCTCAGTGATGCGAGAGAATCATTGATCAGCTGCCTCCTGCACGCCCCACGCTGGAGATCGAACCTATAATCCGGGCATGTGCCCTGACCAGGAATCGAACCCTGACCTCCGGGTTCATAAGTCAACCTCAACCCCTGAGCCAACTGTCCTTAGTTTTAAATGCTTCCAGTTGGCACATGGGAGGGATGGTATGTGATGCCAAGTTGGTCGTTTCAGTAGAATGAGCGAATGTTTCAGTGGAAACTTCCTGGATTTCTGGAAAATTCATGGCTGCATTCTTGGGAAATAGCATTGAGGTTCTTTGGTTTTAGTAGCGGGAACTGGCTGTGGCTGCCTGATGACCCAGGCTCGAGAGGACGAAAGATGTGTATGAAGGGCTGGGGCCAGGGGGCCGGGCCCAGGTCTCTCAACCCCCACATTGCCCAGGTGGTGTGGGTCTGGGCACCCACTCTCGTCACCGGGCTGAGGAGAGCAGGGGGAGCACCCGCTGAGTGTCTCCGTGGGCTCTGTTCCGGGCCCAGCACGCTGCCAGTCGTGTGCGGTTTTCAGATTTCCCTCACAAAGTGCACCTTCCTCGCAGAGCCCAGCTCCTTCCTCCAGGAGGTGGTCCGAGCTGGACTTCCTCATCCTGGCGGGGACTGTGGGCCACGTCCTGAGCCTGGGGGCAAGCAGCTTCATCGAGGAGGAGCACCAGACCTGGTACTTCCTCGTCAGCACCCTGTGCTTGGCTCTGTGTCACGAGAGCTACAGAGCCTGCTTTCTGGGGGACGACGGGGAGTCTCGGCATTGCTCCGGCCCGGCATCGGCTCTGCGGGACAGGAGCGTCAGCTGTGACGTGTTAGAGCTCGACCAAGCACGCAAGAGCCCCTCTTCCCTGGACGGACTCGGCGGCCGTGAGAAGTACATGACGCTGGCCAGCCCGTGGCTGGTCCTCAGCTGCTGCCGGCTGCTGCGGGCTCTGAACCAGACGGGGGTGCAGTGGGCCCACCGCCCTGACCTGGGACACTGGCTCACCAGGTGAGAGCAAACGCCGTGGCTGCAGCTAGCTGGCCAGCAGTCGACTTTTTACACATGGGGCCCGTTTTCCATGTTCAGGATAGTAGTGGTATTTGAGATGTGAAGAATTAGAAAAATATACCCTAACCCAGGGGTGGGCAAACTTTTTGACTCGAGGGCCACAATGGGTTCTTAAACTGGACCGGAGGGCCGGAACAAAAGCAACCTGACCGTGCTGGCACTCTCCTCTTGGGCTGCTGGTGAAGGAGCGGAGGGGAGAGCAAGAGAACCCTCCGCTCTTTGGGCTCCGCGGGCCGGATAGAACAGCCGAACGGGCCATAGTTTGCCCGCAGCTGCCCTAGCCCATGAGTTGATGTTGAAAAGCAAACTTGTATAAGGCTAGCCTAATGGGGTTGGTTTTATTGCCGAATCACCAACCGCATTTAAGAACCTGTGAGCGAGGAGCTGGTTCTGCCCTGGCCAGCTGCTCCCGGCAGGACGACAGGACAGGCTGTGAGGATCATGGTCAGAAGCCCTCGACGTCCAGTGGCTGGGCGGGGGTGCTGCTTCAACACTTGAGAGACGTGCAGCAGGTGAAAACCAGACAGGAGAGGTGTCCTCATGACAGTTAGAGGGAGATGCGTGGCTCCCGGAGCGGGATGCCCCGTGGGAAGCACAGGGCCTGCCCAGCAGCTCCTCACCTGTGCAGGGAACGTGTGGTGGCCCAGAGGGACACGCGTGGCGTCGCGGGGTGGACCGCTGTGGACAAGAAGCGGGGCGTCAGGGCAGCAGTCCTTCAGTGTACATCGTGAGCACCTCAGTCTGCATTTCAGTCACCAACCATGGTCTTCCGTGCTTGTCAGGAAAGTCAGCCATTTTTAGCAGTCTTAGGAAGCCACTCAGCCGAGACCCAAGCCTCGCGAGCTGCACTTGTGGGTAATTCCTGGTCTTTCCTTCCCATTCAGCCCTGACCACCAAGCCGAACTCTCCATCCTTGCCACCCTTTCCCTCCTCGCCATCTTCGCGCTGGTTCAGAGCCGGTGCTCCCCGCTGTCCAAGGGGACCCTGGCGCTTGGCCTGCTGGGAGTCTACTGCTACAGAACAGCCACTGGCCACCTGCTGTCCCCATGGCAACAAGGCAGCAAGGACCTTTCCAGGTAGTGTGCTGCGGCCCCGGGCTTGTTTAAGGTCTCTGGTTGTGAAGGGACACCTGCCTGCTGCCTTTAGGACGCTGGAGTTTGTTGTTGGTGAAGTGGTTTCACCGACAGATCTGGGGCCTGACTGCGCATGCTCAGTGAACTGACCACTTCCCTTGTCCTGGTGGGAGACACAGTAACTCGGCAGTGAGATGTTTGAGGGCCATCTTTTTAAAAAACCAGGAGTCTCAAACTCGGTGTTGCTTGGTCACTGAGATAGACGAGAGAGTGGGTGTTGCCCTGCGTCTGGGAAACGCAGCAGAAAGCTAACTCACCAGGTCTTTGGGGATCCCTGAGGAGCTTCGTGCCACTGAGCCTGGAGACACGCCGCGGCGGGTCAGGCAGCTGCTGTCTCCTGGAGGTGGGTGGGCCCTCCGACCCAGGCATCCCCTTCAGCAGCGAGGAGACCAGAGGCAAGGGTGCTCTGCTCTCCAAGGCATTGGCACTGCTCCTGGGGAGGCAGCAGGGCCAGGCACGGGGGCGCCTGAGCCTCTGAGCGAGCGAGGAGGCTTGTTCTGGGCTCACAGCCCCGGCATCTGCTGCAGCGTGTTTTCACAGGACACGCAAAGACGCGGAGCAGCAGGCTGTGCCTGTGTGGCCCGAGCTTGTGAAGCAGGGGCATCGCTGCTCATGCTCCTGTGACACTCACCGATGGATGTCACTGGCCTCCATTTCACTAGTGCTGAATTGCTTTTCTTCTTGAAAACTACATTTTATTGATTTTTTTACGGAGAGGAATGGAGAGGGAAAGGGAGAGTTGGAAACATCGATGAGAGAGAAACATCGACCAGCTGCCTCCTGCACACCCCCTACTTGAATGTGCCCGCAACCAAGGTATACGCTCTTGACCGGAATCGAACCTGGGACCTTTCAGTCTGCAGGCCGACGCTCTATCCAGTGAGCCACACCGGTTAGGGCTGTGTTGCTTTTCTGATCATCTTCACAAAGGTCCAGCTGAAAGCTGAGGGCCCTGCCAGGCTGGGTAGGTGGCTGAGGGGCACAGGGTACCCCTGGAAATGGCCTGCCAACTACAGTGGGCAGTCAGGAATGCCAGGGGCCTGGCTGCGGGGACTTCACCCAACAGGGAGGCCCGCTGGGGGCAGCGTGGTGTGCAGGCATCTCAAAGGATGTACACTGTGTAGTCTGAGGCTGGGCACATGCTGGAGATGGAAGTCCCCTTTCCGGGTGTTTGATACAGGTGACTGTGACACACAAACGCCTCCTTTCCTCTCTGGTTGACGCTCCAACTTCAGCATCGCTCGCTTCAGAGCTTGGGGCAGGGTCCTCCTCTCACAGAGGCTGTAGGCCGGTGCCCCCTATGGTGACTCTGCTGCTGGGTTCACACGCCTCCTGCCCCAGCCTCTCTGTCCCATTGCTCGTCCCCTCATGCTTCAGAGCCGCTCATCCCAGAGCAGTCTTGAGTCCAGAACCCCTGACAGCTGCTTCTCCCCTCTCGGGCCCCAAGGTGCTGCTGCCCGTCCATCTTCTGAAACGTGCCTCTACCGTTCACTCCTGGCTCTCCTCACACGTGAGCCCATGCATGGGAAGCCAGGCCTCGCCTCAGTGGCGCTCTTCCTCCTGGCTGCCCGGCATTCAGCCCACCCGGCATTGCAGGCACAGAGCCCAGCCCTCCCCTCTTAAGCTCTGACCACTCAGGCCTCTGCTGCATTCTCTTTGATCCTGAAGCTCTATCGTTTGCTCAGCCTGGGCAGGCTGTGCCTGACCGCATCTCCGTTGCGGGGTGTGGCCCATGGCAGGCCTCAGTGGACAGCGTTCCACTGTTTGAATTGAACACGTCATACTGAAAGATAATGTTTTAAAAGTGCATAAGTCTTCCTAAGAAATATATATTATTTTGATTATTTAGTTTAAAATTCTCACTTAGCCAAAACCGGTTTGGCTCAGTGGATGGAGCATCAGCCTGTGGACTGAAGGGTTCCAGGTTTGATTCCGGTCAAGGGCATGTACCTTGGTTGCGGGCACTTCCCAGTAGGGAGTGTGCAGGAGGCAGCTGATTGATACTTCTCTCATCGGTGTTTCTCTATCCCTCTCTCTTCCTCTCTGTAAAAAAAAAAGATCAATAAAATATATATTTTTTTAAATTAAAATAAAATTATTACTTAGCGTTACTGTATGTGCTTCTTTATTTTGAGAGGATGTTTATGGAAGCTGGGGACAGGAAAACAAGGAAGGGCTTCGGGCCGGGGGAAGCTCCAGGAGAGCCCAGTGGGGCACCTGGCTTCGCTTTAAATGACCAGCCTTTCTGGTATAAAATACTTTATGATTTCTTAAAATTTATTTATTGTCTAAAGTTTTACAGCTGTCTCCTTTTCCCCCAGTTGACCCCCCTCCTCCTCTCCTGCAGCCATTCCCACCCTGGGCAAGCCCCCACCGCCCCAGGGTCTGTCCATTGTTTATGCTAACATGTGTGCATACAAGTCCTTTGGTTGCTCTCTAACCCCCTGCCCCTACCATGTGTCTCTGGATTATTCTTGTTCATCAAATTATGTTGATCATTATATCCTACACATGAGTGAGATCATGTGATATTTATCTTTCTCTGACTGACTTATTTCGCTTAGCAATAATGCTCTCCAGGTCCATCCATGCTGTTGCAAATGGTAAAAGTTCCTTCTTTTTTATAGCGGCATAGTATTCCATTGTGTAGCTGTACCACAGTTTTTTAATCCAGTCATCTGCTGATGGGCAGGTAGGTTGTTTCCAAATCTTAGCTGTGGTGAATTGTGCTGCTGTGGACATAGGGGTGCATAAATTCTTTCTGATGGGTGTTTCTGGTTTCTTGGGATATATTCCTAGGAGTGGGATCACTGGGCTAAATGGCAGTTCCATTTTTAACTTTTTAAGGAAACTCCACACTGTTGTCCACAGCGGCTGCACCAGTCTGCATTCCCACCAGCAGTGCAGGAGGGTTCCTTTTTCTCCGCATCTTCCCCAGCACTTGTAATTTCTTGATTTGTTAATGATAGCCATTCTGACAGGCGTGAGATGGTACCTCATTGTCGTTTTGATTTACATCTCTCAGTCAATCAAATTAGTGACTTTGAAAGTGTTTTCATGTCTCTCGGCCTTCTGTATGTCCTCTTTCGAAATGTGTCTATTTAGGTCCTTTGCCCGTGTTTTGATTGGCTCGTTATCTTCCTTTTGTTAAGTTGTATGAGTTTTCTGTAAATTTTGGAGATTAAACCCTTATCTGAAATATCATTGGCGAATAAGTTTTCCCACACAGTGGGCTTTCTTGTTGTTGTGTATGACATTTTTTTTAAACCTTTATGGTTAAGAGTATTACAAGTATCCCCCTCTCCCCCATAACCCCTTCCACTTGGTCCCGTCCCACCTGAGACTTTCATCGCCTTATTGTCTGTGTCCATAGGTGATGTGTATCTATTAAGATGCAAAGTGTCCCCTCGGGAGTTGGACTCGGAGGCCGCGAGTTCGATCGCTCGCTATGACATGCGCTGACCACCAGGGGGTGGCGCAGAATGAAGGAAAGCCCCAGCTGGCAGCCAGGGAAGGGAGGCCCTGGCCTGGCAGCCAAAAGGCCCCAATTGGCCCTGATTGCCAGCCAGGACTAGGGACCCTACCCACGCACGGATTTTGTGCACCAGATCTCTGTAAAAGCCCAAGTGACCTTTAAGACTGTTGCTATGACACACACTGGCCAGCAGAGGGCAGATATTCAATGCAGGAGCTGCGCCCTGGTGGTCAGGGCACTCCCACCGTGTGAGCACCGCTCAGCTGACAGATCCGACCTGGCGGCCCACCAGTCCAGCAGCAGCCACTCACTCCCTCATTAGTCCTGCGGGTCCAATCTCCAAAGAATGGGCCAGGCACCAACGGACCAGCGCCACCCTTCTGGAAGTCGGCCTCAGGCACCACAGCTGCTTCTGCTCCTTAGACGCTCCCCCAGGAAGAAAGGATGTGAAAGCAGCCACCAGGTGGCTCCCAAGGCGTGAACATCAGCGGAACGGATCCCTGGTCCCCCCTCACCCCCCTCAGGACTTAGTGCACTGGGCCTCTAGTGTGAATATTTTTAGTTAATCTCTTCCTGCCTCTCCTCCCGAGATTCATCAGTCTATTTCCATGCCACACATTCTATTTTATTCATCAGTTTATTTTGTTCATTACATTTCTTGTTCTTTTATGTTTAGATTTAGATTTGTTGTTTGTTTGTTTTCAAGATTTAATTGTTGATAAATATGTATGTATTGCCATTTTATTGTTATGTTTTCTATTTTTAAAATATATTTTATTGATTTTTTTTACAGAGAGGAAGAGAGAGGGATAGAGAGAAACATCAATGAGAGAGAATCATTGATCAGCTGCCTCCTGCACACCCCCTACTGGGGATGCCCGCAACCAAGGTACATGCCTCTGATCGGAATCGAACTTGGGACCTTTCAGTCTGCAGGCCGACGCTCTATCCACTGAGCCAAACCAGTTTCGGCTCTATCTTTCTTTTCTTCTTTTTTACTTTCTTTCTCCTCCTGCTCCTCCACCAGTTTGGTGGTGATGAATTCCTTTAGCTTTTTCTTGTCTGTGAAGCTCTTTATCTGACCTTCATTTCTAAATGATTACTTTGCTGGGAAGAATAATCTTGGTTATAGCCCTGGCTTTTCATCACTTTGAATATTTCTTGCCACTCCCTTCTGGTTTGCATAGTTTCTGTTGAGAAATCAGCTGACAACCGTATGGGTGCTCCCTTGTCAGTAACTAACTGCTTTTCTCTTGTTGCTTTTAAGATTCTCCCTTTGTCCTTAACTGTTGGCATTTTAATTGTGATGTGTCTTGGTGTGGTCCTCTTTGGGTTCCTCTTGTTTGGGACTCTGCACTTTTTGTAAGTCTGTTGCTTTCACCAGGTAAGGGAAGTTTTCCATCACTATTTCTTCAAATAGATTTTCAATATCTTGCTCTCCTTCTGGCACGCCCAAAACACAAGTGCTGGTAAATTTTAAGTTGTCCCAGAGGCTCCTTAGGCTATCTTCATATTTTGGGGGCCTTTTTGCTTTTCTAATTGGATGTTTTTTGCTTCCTGGTATTCCAAATTGTTGATTTGATGGTCAGGTTCCTTTACTCTCTCAATTTTTTTTCTTTTTTCTTTTTTAAATTTTTTTTAATTTATTAAGGTATTATATGGGTACATAGCTTACCATTGGCCCCCCACCCCCCACCTCCCATTCATGCCCTCCCTCCCCAGAGTTCTGTGTTCGTTGGTTATACTTATATGCATGCATACCAGTCCTTGGGTATGAGAGTCCTATCTCCCCCCAGGTCTCCTTCCCCGCCCCGCTGTCATTTGACAATCTGCTTGTTTTATGGTGACTATCTCAGGACCACCGGAATAGAACCCGCTCCTCCTCTGGTTCACACCGCCCCTCCCCCCAGGTCCCACTGCTTCCCCGGGGCACACGGCTCTCCCGGGGCACATGGCTCTCCCGGGGCACACGGCCCCCTGGGACACACGGCTCACCCGAGGCACACGGCCCCCTGGGACATAAGGCTCACCCAGGGAACACGGCTCCCTGGGACATAAGGCTCACCCATAGCACACGGCCCCTCTGGGGCGCTGGGGTTTCGAACTGGAGGCGCCGCGCTAGCTCCTCGCTACCACGGCGGGTGGGCTGGGACGGCTGCGGGCGGGGAGACCGCGCTCCAAGGAGTCTCAGCGGAACGGCTGCGGACATGCAGGCCAAGCTCTGAAGCCACACACTCCCTGGGCCCGAGGTGGAGTGAGCTCTGTTCTCGGTGGGCTTCCCTCACTCACAGCAGTGGCGGCGGCTTTTGTAGCTCAATTTCCACTGTAGTTTTAAAATCCACATGACGGCATTGTCAGAAGCTTCGGCCCGGCCATGAGGCAGCGTAGGAAGGACTCGCCGGGGCCACGAACGGAAGGCTCTGCGCCAGCTCCTCCCCAGCACGGCGTGCGTTGAGGCCGGGCTGAGGTGGCTTCGGGTGGGGAGATGCCGCGCCATCTCCTCACCAGCATGGTGGGCGGGCCGAGATGGTTGCGGCCGGGGAGAGCACGCTCAAAGGCGTCTCGTTCAGGGCAGGAGCCGAAGGCGTAGCTCCCATGGTGGGCCCGCCTGGATGGCCCACTCCCTTGGCCCCGGGGCGGAGCGAGGTCTGGCTTCCCTCATTCCTGGCGGGTCCGGTTCCACCGTAGTTTTAAACCCCACGTGGCAGCAGAGGCGCCTTGCTTTGTGTCTAGTTGTAGCCATCCCATTCCGCCAGCTTTCCTGTGGGTCTGGTGCGATCCCTTTCGATTTTAGCTGTTGTTTTTTTCCAAATTGTTGAGGAGGTGGCAGCCTAGGAGGCTGCCCAGGCCGCCACCTTGTTTCGGTCTCCCTCCTTTACTCTCTTGTTGAGTCCCTGTAAACTATTCTGAATTTCAGTTAGTGTGTGCTTAATTTCTGACTGGTCCTTTTGCATGTCTTTCACATTTTCACTAAGTCCCTTGCAGCTCTCATTGAGCATCCTTGTAGCCATTAATTTGGACTCTATATCTATTGCTGTAGTTGAGCCTTGACTGCTGTTGGCATCACTGGGAGGAGTTTACCTCCAGGCCAATTGGCTGTGAGGACCCGCTGTGACTACCGTGTGAGAGCTGCTGTGCAGGAGACACCCCAGTGGAGCAGGACTTGCTTCAGTGGAGCTTTGGTGCTCACTGAGCCTGCCTCTTGAATGTGTTGCTTGTGGGCCTGTATAGTTGTAATCTGGTATGGTCTGAAGTTGTCCGCCAGGTGTACTGGGTCTGGTGCCTCCCGGGTGGTACAAAGTCAGCCACAGCCTGGAGCCACCCTGCAGGAGCTACAGAGCTATCTGCGTATGGCTGTTGCTTATATTGGGCTTGGAAATACCAGCTGAGGGCAAGCTGTGAAGCAAGGTAGGCTGGTGCTAAGGCCGGGTCTTGGGCCTCTTAGTGATAGTTATATGGTATGCTGACACCAGCTGCCGCTTGTCTGAGAGATTTTTAAAAGTCTTGTTAGAAATAAGGTGATCCCCTAAAACCGGGGTCCTGGCCGAACACCAAGGACATTCGGGAGCCAGACAGCAAGGCCGTATCTTTCCTCCTGCAGGAGGGGCGTGTGCATGGGGGCTGGGAGCAGGCATCCACTCTGGCTTTTATTGCTGACATACCTCATCTGTCCCTCACTCTCGATGGGAGAGCTTAGGCTCCCAGTCTTGTACGATTGGCTAACTTAAAGGGAAAAGGAAGGGTTGATCTTTGCCATTTCTAAATGGCGGGCCAGAATGGCGGCTGCCTATACTCGCTTCTGTGACAGGGAAGATTATTTGTTTATTCTCAGTCTGAAACCTGAGCCGGGACAGGCTTATTCACACGAAAGAGCTGCTGCAACAGCTTAGGTGGGGCTGCAGAGGAGAGGGCCAGGTATGGAGTCATTTAACTGTGTTGTAGGAGTCTGTGTCCCACACCATGAAGTTCTCTGGCATGTTGTCACAGATAGCATCCTCTGCAGACAGCCGCAGGTGGCGTGCGGAAATGCTCAGCTCACAGCAGGCACCTGGCAAACACTGGACGTGCAGTCCCTCCCTCAGTTCCCAGGACGGCTCTGTGGGGTGCAGGTGCCATCTCTCTTCATTTGCAAGTATCACGGTTGAGCATCAGAAGTCCTAATTCACTTGCCCACAACTACAGATGGTGTGGACCAAATCATCGTATGTGCAGACACGTGCAGGTGTGTGTCTGTGCTTGTGAGCTCGTGGCTGTTCCTGGCACAGCTGTACCAGGTCCTCCTTGGACAAGAGGAGGAAGGTTCCCGTACGCCACCTCCATCGGAGGAGGGCACACAGGAGGGGTCCTGGCACTTCCACTGGACACCCAGCAGGCGGCGCTGGGGCCTGTTAGCTGAGTGGATGCCAGGGTGACAAGAGGGGTGACCAGTGTGACTGTGGAAGCCCCTATTCCCGTGGCTGAGAAGGACCCACTCCCCAGGCGAGGGGCAGGGGGGCCCAGGCCCACCTATCGACGAGGCTCCTCCCAGTTCTCCTTCCTGTTGGTGCCGTGGCTCCAGGAGGTGACGAGCTCCCTGGGGGTCCCCTGGGGGAAATATGTGCTAATTTGTTTTGCTTTTCCTTAGGGGCATCATTGAAGCACGCTTTGTGTATGTGTTTGTCCTTGGCATTCTGTTCACGGGCATCAAAGACGTGCTTAAGTCTCCAGTCCTCACTGCAGACGTCCCGGCCAAGACCGCCGGTCTGTGGGACGTGCACAGCGCACTGGTGCTCCTGGCAGCCTTGCTCCTCAGGCCACATAACCTTCCTGTCCTGGTGTGCAGCCTCTTGATCCAGACCATGATGACCAGGTTCATCTGGAGGCCCCTGAGGCACGGGGCCACTGAGGTCACCGTCATGCACTATTGGTTTGGCCAGGCATTCTTCTATTTCCAGGTAGGTTTTCGTTATCTCTGTGGGTAGACCAGTAACGTGCGTCATGTACCTTGTAGTTGTCCTTTGCAGGTTTCAGTGTCAGTCAGTGAGAGAGCAGTCCAGTGTGTGTGTGTGGGGGGGGGGGGGGGGGGCGGGGGAGGGCGGGGTGCTGCTCCTGACGTGTGCATGTCTGTAGGCATGACGCAGCAGTTGCGTGAGGCATGGCTGCTGCCGGACCGTCTGCACAGCTGCATCTGCTGAAGCAGTGACTGTGCTCTCGTGGCCATCCTGCTAGCCTGTCCCCTCAGTCATTGATCCCCCAGGCCCAGCATCCACCCTCAGCCTCCAGCAATGGCCCCATGCTGCCCTCGGACAGGGTCCCGGGGGAGGGTGTGTCGTGTGTCTGTGAGGGAGAGAGATCTGAGGAAAGACGGAGCTTGCCGCAGCTCACCAGAGACTTGCGTCCGTAGTCTCCCCACACTCAGACCTGGCACTTGCTCCTCGCCGTCTCTGGAAGTGTGCCTGTGTCTCTGTGCTACACGGGTTAGCGGGACAGACAGATGGCTCCTGGCTTCTCATGGTCACGTGGCCGTGTTGTGAGCGTGGCCATATCATTCCAGGGAAACTCCAACAACATCGCCACGGTGGACATCTCGGCGGGCTTCGTGGGCCTGGACACCTACGTGGAGGTCCCGGCCATGTTCCTGACGGCATCTGCAACGTATGCGGGGCCCGTGCTGTGGGCCAGCCACTTGGTGAACTTCCTGAGCTGGGAGCCCAGCAGGTGCAGCTCCTCCTCTGACCCTCACAGTCTGGCCACGCCCCTCACGTGCGCAGCACCCTTTGACAGGGTGACAGGAGGGGTGACCCTGGAGTGTGACTGTGGAAGCCCCTATTCCCGTGGCTGAGAAGGACCCACTCCCCAGGCGAGGGGCAGGGGGTGCCCAGGCCCACCTATCGACGAGGCTCCTCCCAGTTCTCCTTCCTGTTGGTGCCGTGGCTCCAGGAGGTGACGACCTCCCTGGGGGTCCCCTTCCTGATGGTTGGATCCCCAGCGGGACCCAAGGTGTGTGCACAAGGACTTGCTGCAGGAGCTCAGGTCTGGAGCTGCCATGAGAGTGAACTAGTTACCCCAGAGCCAGAGCACCGGAGTTAGGCGGCCTCACGGAGCAAGGCTAGGGTTGAGGGGTGGGGGTGGGGGTGGGGGTGGGGTGGGGTGGGGTGGGGTGGGGTGGGCAGCTGGGATCACGGCTGCCAGGGGAGCGTGTGGGGGCCTCGGTGTCTGAGCGTAGAGGGAGGCAGCATGCGATGACACTCAGGATCTTGCGTTTAGGGCTGTGACCCGTTTTGAGTTGCTTCTATGTGGTATAAGTTGGTGGCCTAGCTTCATGTTTTTGCACGTCTGTCTATCCAGGTTCCAGGGCCCTTTATCGAGAGACTGACTACCCGCTGTGCTCTCTTGTCACCACCTCTGTCCTAGACCATGTGGCCTGCCTCCCTTCTGAGCTCTGTTTAGCCTTTGTCATGGTGCGTGATCTTGCTGGGCTCGATTTGGTAGCATTTTGTTGAGGATTTTTGCGTCTGTTCATCAGGGATATGGGCCTGGGCCTATAGTTTTCTTTTTCAGAGTCTGTCTGGTTTTGTAATGAGGATGGTGCTGGCCACGGAACATGAGCTTGGAAGCCTTCCCTCCTCTTAAATTTTTGGGAATAGTTTAAGAGGAATGCATGTTAATAAAGTGTTCGGCTAAATGTACCCGTGAAGTCATCCTGTCCAGGATGTTTGTTTGTGGGGAGGTTTTTTTTATTCCTGCTTTGATTTCATGAGTAGTTATCAGTCTTTTCAGATTCTTTCTTCTTCACTCAGACTTGGAAGATGGTGCGGTTTTTTTTGTTTGTTTGTTTGTTTGTTTTTAATATATTTTATTGATATTTTACAGAGAGGAAGGGAGAGAGATAGAGAGCTAGAAACGTCGATGAGAGAGAAACATCGACCAGCCGCCTCCTGCACACTCCCCACCGGGGATGTGCCCGCAACCAACGTACATGCCCTTGACCGGAATCGAACCCGGGACCTTTCAGTCCGCAGACCGATGCTCTACCACTGAGCCAAACCGGTTTCGGCGGAAGATGCTGCGTTTGTAGGAGTTTATCTGTTTCTTACAGATTGTTCAGTTAGTTGGCATGTAGTTGACCCTAGTCTTGTGCGGCTATCTTCTCGTAGTTTATAGGTTAGCATACACGAGAGGGTGTAGCAGTGTGTGCCTGTCGTTTTTAAATAGATACTTTTGCAAACTGGGGCGTGAAGCCGAAACCGGTTTGGCTCAGTGGATAGAGCGTCGGCCTGCGGACTGACTGAAAGGTCCCAGGTTCGATTCCGGTCAAGGGCATGTACCTTAGTTGCGGGCACATCCCCAGTAGGGGGTGTGCAAGAGGCAGCTGATCGATGATTCTCTCTCATTGATGTTTCTAACTCGCTATCCCTCTCTCTCTTCCTCTCTGTAAAAAATCAATAAATATACTTTTTTTTAAAAATGGGGCGTGAAGTAGCGTGACAGGAGGTGTCTGCCGCCTCATCTCCTCAGTCGCCGCTGCCCACCAGACTGACCAGGCCCAGGAGCAAGCTTTACCTCCTCGTTTTCAAAATACATGTGTCAGTGACAGAGCACTGGGACAGAGCACCGTGCACTAACCCGTTTCCCTTCACCCGCAGCGGTTCGGCGCTGAGGCGCGCCTGCTTCTGCTACGCGCTGCTCAGCACCGTCCCGGTGTCCGCCTACATCGTCATGGTAACCGCCCTGCGCTACCACCTGTTCATCTGGAGCGTGTTCTCCCCGAAGCTCCTCTACGAGGGCATGCACCTGCTTGTCACAGCCACCCTCTGCCTGTGCTTCACCGCCGTGGACCGGGCCGGCGCCAAGGCAGACGCTGGGAGAAGAGCACGTTGTTAAAGCCTCCTGTTTACTCCATGGATTTGTTAGTAAAAGTAGGCGTACGTGCAAGATTATTCTGAAAAGAAGAGGTGAATTCTACAGTGCGGGTGAATAGCTTCAATTGCTTGGACGATTATACGTGAAGTTGCATTCAGTAGTAAGTGGCTTAATAAAAGGTCACTTTAAAATACTTAGTTTGAATATGAGCCATATTCCCCTGTAGACAGACAATCACTACAGAAACTGCTGGGCTTTTAATTGCCTCTGGATGAGTTGGGCTATGACCAGCCCTGTGTGTTTACGTGATGCGTAAAAGGTTGCCAGAGCGGGTGTCGTGTGTGCGACCTTCAGAGGCTCGACCCTTTTGACTTCAGGGCCCCCGGAGCTCGGCTTCATGGGGTCACAGCTGTCAGCACTGATGGCACTGAAAATTAAAACAGACATTTCAAAACAATTTATTCATTTAAAAATAAAGATATAAACTTTAATATATTTTTAAGGAAAATACCGTATTTTTCGCACCATAAGACGCACCCGACCATGAGACGCACCTGGTTTTTAGAGGAGAACAATAGGGAAAAAAATATTCTGAACCAAATAGTGTAATAAAATATTTAATAAAGTATAACAGAATAATATTTGAAACATACAAACTGAACAGCAGTCAACAGTGGCATTGAGAACCATTATCACTGTCATTAACACATAAAGACAAAGGTTTGAGTACTCTAGTCTCAAGACGCAGGCACTTCTTCTATTCGGACCATAAGACGCAGGCACTTTTCCTCCCACTATTTGGTGAAGCAAAAGTGCGTCTATGGTCCGAAAAATACGGTAACTATTTTCCACACACAAAAATTAGCAAGAAGAGTGGCATTGTCTTATATTTTTGCAAATCTCCTCTGAGTGTCTGGCTCAGGTGTGGACGGCTGGGCTCTGTGCTCAGCCTGCTGTGTTGTATGCGGTGCGGGCAGCCCAGGCCAGACGGGAGGGTGCGGTCTGTCCGTGGTGGCTGTGGGTGTTCTGTGTCCGTGCTGCGCCGAAGCTGGAAGGTGCACTGAGCTTCACGCTGGGGTCGGCAGCCCTGTAGCTTTTAATGCCACAGGGGAAGCTGGTGTGGGACGAGGGTCATTGTACTGTGCCTGCAACTTCTTGTGAGATTTAAACTTTTCCAAAATAAAGTTACTTTGAAAAGGAAGCTTAGGTGTGCTTTGCAGTCTGAAACCACACCGTGACCGGCCTGGGCTGCCCTCGACTGCATTGGCCGGTGAGCTCTGAGGGGACCCTCCCCAGATGTGGCTCCACCACACTCTCATCTGGAAAACAGCGTGGCAACACGGTTCCTGATGCAAAGCCAAGCACCACTAGTTCCACTGCCCACAGCCGCATCAGAACTCAGTGCTGGGAGCAAGGGGGCAGGTGCACGTGTTCCGGAACTCTCTCACTTCGTGTGAAAATTCAGCTCATCAGCACATCCCGAGTTGTCTTGGCAACGACAGTCCGCTTGGTTTTCAAGGAAATGACTGCCACCTCCCCAAACCCAAACCACTAGGTGGTCCTTCTTTCAGGTGAGAACGGGGCTTTCCTAGAGGCGTCTGGTGCACCAGGTCCCGGCACCATGCGGGGGGTGCTGTCCCTCTCCGCAGTCCTCCCCCGGCACCCTGGAGGGGGCCCTCCTCCTCCACGGGCACCACAGACCCCGTCTGGCCCGTGACACTCGGACTCGGAAGAGCGCTGTGATCTAGAAAGCACGGGCACGTTCTCGCAGCCTCCACCACCTCGTCTCTCCCCTCTCCGCCTCCCCCTGGCCAGGGCCTGCCCCCTCTTTTTAAGAAATAATGACTTCATATCACCTGTAATTTTTTAATTGTAAATGCTCAATAAAAATGTTGCATTTTTAAAGATACATTTTTCTTGATTTCAGTGAGGAAGGGAGGAGAGAGACAGTGATGAGAATTGTTGAGCGGCTGCCTCCTGCACTCCCCCTCCTGGGGATTGAGCATGCAACCCGGGCATGTGGCCTTTACCAGAATCAAATTGGGCCCCTTCAGTCCACAGGCTAACACTCTGTTCACTGAGCCACACCAGCTGGGGCAAAAACATATTTTTTAAAGAAAGTATTTTTTAAAATATATTTATTGATTTTTTTCTTCTTTTAAGAGAGGAAGGGAGAGTGATAGTTAGAAACATCGATGAGGGAGAAACATTGATCAGCTGCCTCCTGCATTCCCCCTACTGGGGATGTGCCTGCAACCAGGGTACTTGCCCTTGACCGGAATCAAACTCGGGCCCTTCAGTCCTCAGGCCAACGCTCTGTCCACTGAGCCACATGGGTTAGGGCAAGAAAGTATTTTTAGCTATCACTACCTAGAAGCAGTGGTCACGGACACTCAGGAAACTGTCTCGGGGGCGATTTGTCCAGCAGGCTTTACTCTATTGCTGTTTTTAATCCAGAGCATTTAATGTAATTTTTCTGAGTTTAACAGAAAAAGAGAAAGTGTTGAACTTTGGATAACTTGCTTCTTACAAGAAGTATTAGTTCATAAAATATTCCTAAAAATTTAAGAAAAAATATTTTTGACAGTCTGATCAGACTGTCAAACCTCAGAGGGAAGGTAGGGGAGGGTGGGAGAAAGGGGGAGAGGTCAACCAAAGGACTTGTATGCATGTAAGCCTGACCAGTGATCACGGGCAACAAGGGGGTGGGGAGGGGTTTGGGATGGGAGTGGGGGGGGGGGTGAGGACAAATATGTCATAATCAAGAAATTTTAAAAAAAAAGAAAAAACTATGTTTAAATATTCATTTTAAAAACTACTCCTTCTTACTTTAGTCCATATCCCTGGAGTCCTTGCTATAAAACATGACAGAAGTATCACACCCCTTCCCCCCAGTTTCCCTTCCCTCGCTTACAACTTCTTTCATAGGGTTATCATCACAAGTTATGGTGCCGATTCTGTGCTGTAACCTACACCACTGGCCAGTGCTGATTCTGTGATAAAGGGCTCACAGCTCGCCCCCAGGCCTTCCCACGCCGCTTACTCTTTATTTTCTTTCCTCCGTTTTGAATCTTTTCACACAGGATTCGTGGATGTGGACTTCCTGAACTTTGCATCTATCAGAGCAAGATCTACTTCTTGGAGTATTTATTCCTAAATTCTACTCACAGTGCCAGTTGTCAGAGCAGGTTCCTCCTTGGACCATGTTGGCTCAGTGAGTGTTGTTGACAGCACTCACTGAGCCATCCTGCCAACTGGTCCAAGTAGGTCCTGATCCTGCCCTACTGCGGACCTTCTGGGACGCTGGGTGGCAGACAGGGAAGCCATGACAGGTTGTGAATCTGTAAGAGAGTCTTTTTTTATTATTATTAAGGTATTATATGTGTACATAGCTCACCATTGCCCCCTCCCCCCCCACCTCCCATTCATGCCCTCCCTCCCCAGAGTTCTGTGTTCGTTGGTTGTACTTATATGCATGCATACCAGTCCTTCGGTTGTTCTCTTATCTCCCCCCAGGTCTCCTTCCCCTCCCCGCTGTCATTTGGTAGTCTGCTTGTTTTATGGTGACTATCTCAGGACCACCGGAATAGAGTCTGCTCCTCCTCTGGTTCTCACTGCCCCTTCCCCCGGGTCCCACTGCTTCCCCTGGGACACGCGGCTCGCCCGGGGCACACGGCCCCCTGGGACATAAGGCTCACCCATGGCACACAGCCCCTCTGGGGCGCTGGGGTCGAGAATTGGAGGCGCCACACTAGCTCCTTGCTAGCACGCTGTGACAGCTGCAGGTGGCCTGAGTTGGCTGCAGGCGGGCTGAGATGGCTTCAGGCGGGGAGAACGCCCTCAAAGGTGTCTTGTTCGGTGCGGAAGCAGAGCAGCTGCGGATGCGGAGGCTAAGTTCTGAGGCCGCCCACTCGCTCAGCCCGGGGCGTAGTGAGCTCTGTTCTTGGTGGATTTCCTTTATTCGTGGGGGCGGTGGCTGGTGCGGGTGCGGCAGCAACAGTTGCTCCTGTGGTTCAATTTCCACTGTAGTTTTAACATCCACATGGCATTAGTTGCGGAAGCTTCGGCCCGGCCATGCGGCGGCGGAGGAAGGACTCGCCGGGGCCACCAATGGAAAGCGCCGTGCCAGCCCCTCACCAGCACCGCGTGTGCGGAGGCTTGTCCAAGCCGGCTGCGGGCGGTGGCGGAAAAAGGACTCACTGGGGTGTAAACAGAAGGTGCCGCACCAGCCCCCCACCAGCACGGCACGCGCGGAGACCGGGCCGAGCTGCCCCGGGCCGGGAGACACCGTGCCAGCTCCTCACCAGCACGGTGGGTGGGCTGGGACAGCTGTGTGCCGTGATGGTTGCGGGCAGGGAGGCTTCTTGTCTAGGCAGGTGCCGAAGGCGCGGCGGAGGTCCCGTATCAGCTCCCTGTTTCCCATGGCGGCCGGCGGGCTGGCCCAGTCCCTGGGCCCCGGAGCGGAGCTTCCCTCATTCCCAGCGGCAGCGGCTCCAGCAGGTCCAGTTTTGCCGTAGTTTTAAACTCCACATGGCAGCAGCGGCGCCCTGCTTTGTGTCCAGTTGTAGCCTTCCCATTTCGCCAGCTTTCCTGTGGGTCTGGTGCGATCCCTTTTGATTTTAGCGTTGTTTTTTTTCCAAATTGTTGATGAGGTGGCAGCCTAGGAGGCTGCCTAGGCCGCCATCTTGTTTCGGTCACATTGTAAAATCTTTAGAAGAAATACCCTCAAGCAGAGGGGATTTTCAGAAAATTCAGGGAGTTTGAATGCAATGTAGGGGTCACCGCTCCCCTTACTAGCAGAAGGCAAGCGCTTTGGCCAGTGGAAACAGAGTGGGCTGCTAGATGAAAACGCCTCAGTGGGAGTACCTCCTTTGCCATCTGGGACCTGTGCCATGCTCCCTGCCTCTGCCCACCCAGCGTCCATCCCCCTCCAGGGATTGTTTTGAGTAGCGGTGGCAGGGACAAGGAGAGAAATTCCCTTGTGATCCCCTGCCTCCCATGAGACTGTTATGATTTAACCCCCGGCAACTGCTTGGACACTTTTCACCAATGTTATATATTTTTGAAGGATATAGAAAGGTTTAAAAGTTAATTTGAGAGAGATGCAAATCAAAACAATAATGTGGTACCATCTCACACCTGTCAGAATGGCCAACATCAACAAAACAACAAACGACAAATGTTGGCGAGGTTGCGGAGAAAAAGGAACCCTCCTGCACTGCTGGTGGGATTGCAGGGTGGTGCAACCACTGTGGAGAACAGTATGGAGCTTCCTCAAAAAACTGAAAATGGAACTCCCATTTGACCCAGTAATCCCACTACTAGGAATATACCCCAAGAAACTAGAAAGATCAATCAGAAAGGATATATGCACCCCTATGTTGATAGCAGCACAATTGACAATAGCTAGGATTTGGAAACAGCCTAGGTGCCCGTCAGCAGATGAATGGATCAGAAAACAATGGTACATCTACACCATGGAATACTATGCTGCCATAAAAAGGAAGGGATTCTCATCATTTGCAGTAACCTGGATGGAATTGGAGAGCATCATGCTGAGTGAAATAGGCCAGTCAATGAAAGAGAAACATTACATGATCTCACTCATTAATGGATATTAAAGAACATTATAAACGAATGAACAGGAAGATAGATATAGTGACAGTAAAGCAACAAGCAGACTGTCAAATGACAGCGAGGGGGAAGGGAGGGTAGGGAGATCTGGGGGAGATAAGAGATCAACCGAAGGACTGGTATGCTTGCATATAAGAACAACCAATGGACACAAAACTCTGGGGAGGGAGGGCATCTATGGGGGCGGGGCAATGATAAGCTATGTACACAGGTAATACCTTAATAAAAAAATATTTAAAAAATAAAAATAAAATAAAATAAAATAAAAATAAAAAATACCATAGAAGTGATGCTTCAGGTGAAAAAAAAAAAAAAAAAGATTCTGGCGTTGGGTTTTGAATTCAGTGCCAGATAGATCTTTCCCGCCTTCCAATTGGTGAACGCCTGCATTCTGATCTGTAAAAGACCAGTGAAACAACGCATGAGACGTGGGACGAAGATTAAGATTAAGAGTATAGATACCAGTGGGCCTAATAGTGGGAGGAGCCATGGGGTATGTGAGCAAAAGCAGGTAGCATTTTTCCGTGCTGGATGAGGGGTGCAGCAGCATGATTTTCTCCAAGAGACTAGTTAGTGAAGAGAGCGATCCTGTTGAGTCACTTGGGAGGTAAAAGCTGGTACTGAGGCTGCCACGGCATCACTTGTCTGGTTTTGCTGCTTTTCTGGGCCTGGAGCTGAAAGACAACCTGGGGGTAAGATTCTTGGGGAGGTAAAAAGTGGGGCTCCTTGGTGTAGCTCGGGTTCCAGTCAGGACCATGGGCAGAAGGTCCGGCTAGGAGCTGCAAATTTCTAGAGAGAGAGAGTTTAGTTAGATGGTCTTTAAGGAAGCCGTTGCCCTTCTGGATTTTACCCGATGAATGTAGGTGGTAGGGTGCGGGGACCTGATATGGCCGGGGATCTCCCTTCTCCGTGGCCAGCACGGAAAGAGAGATGAAACTGGTTCTTCGTAGAGGCAGCCAGGGATTGAGAAATGAAGAAATGAAGAGAGACGACGAAGAGATGGGTTTCAGCTGGGCTCCAGGTGGGTTGCAGACCTCCTCTGCTGGAGAGACTGACAACCTCTGAGCCACACAGCACCTCTATTTATTCTCAAATACACAAAAGGTGGGGTTTTCACAGGAAAAAACAAGAAGCCTAGGAGGGGCCAGATACCACCCACTCCTTCCTGCCTGACAAACACAAGCCAGGAACTAAGAACATCTGGGCACTTCCAGGGCAGGAGTGTAACTGGCATGATTCTGTCAATATCCCAGCTCAGTCAGTAAACATGTCCGGGTCTCTTCCAGGGGGCTCCCTACAGTAGGGTATGTGTAGTTTCCAGGAGCTGCAGTGTGGGCGAGGTGAAGAGGAATGAAGTCCATCTGCAGGGTCTGTTCGAGTGTTACAATCAAGTAGGCGGCTTTTCGACGTTCCTGGGGGTCTAGACACAAGCTTCCATCCACAAACAGAGTTAAAGCAGGATTAGAGAGAGAAATCTGAGAGTCTCGCCTGAGGTTGAGTGAGGGCTTTTGAAAACCTTGGGGCAGGAGTGCTTTGCTGCAGTTTGGGTAGAGACAGCAGGAAGAGTGGCTGGGTTCAGAGCTGGGGACTGAGTTAGGGAGACATCAGGACTCTCGAGGAACAGGAGATGGAGTTCCTGCATGTGAGAGGGGGCCAAGGAGAGATCAGGGTTGGTGTGACAGAATACCCTGTAGTCTGTGGGTGGAGAAGACCTGCAAGGGGTGCTGGAGGCAAATGTCTTGGGCCTCCCTGATGAGAATAGCAGCTGCAGGCAGAGCCCAGAGGCAGGGCTGCAGTCCCTCACTGTGGCATCACGCTGTCAGGACAGGTAGGCTATTAGAGATGTCTGGGGGAGAGAGGGAGAGAGACAGACAAGAGGGGTGTCCTGGAGTTGAAAAAGCTTGGCAAACGAGGGAGGGTGAGGAGACCTGGTAAGGGCTTAGCTAGGAGAGAAAATTTTGGGATCCAATGATGGAGAAATTCTACCAGTGAAGGCCAGCTGTGTGCCTCTGAGACGTGTACTGCTGGGTTCTAACAAGCATTCTTGGAGGTCTCTGGTAAGGCCTGGCCAAACAGATGACTTTCTCTGAACCTCTGGGGCAGGATTGTCCAGGTGAGTGGGAGACAGATCTGGAGCTGAAAGATAAGCTGAGACCTAGATGTTATTTCTAGGGGAAAAAGAGTAGGGGAGAATGGGTTACCGTTGGAAGTAGGTTCTTGTCTTTCCAGTTTTGCCCCTTGCTGGGCATCCACATGTTTCTTGTAGTTCCTGAGACAGGGTTTCCAAGTAGGTAGAGCAGTGGTTATGGGGACAGGTAAAGACTGATTATTGACCCAACTGCATCTACGTAAAGACTGATTATTGACCCAACTGCATCTACGTTGGGTGAGAGAGAGATGAGAGTACAGGTTCCTGTCCAGCTGATGGGGAGACAGATGTCTGAGTTTTCCCCACAGAGGAAGAAAAATCCCTGATGATGGAGACAAGCTGAAAGGTGTAGGGAGAAGAGGTGGACTAAAGGGTATGAGATTTCTTTTTCTAGTTCAGCACTCCAAGCTGAGAGAGTAGATGAGTGATTGAGACTGTGTTGCAGTGAAAGTGGGAGGGAAAGGGAAGGAAAGTAGTAAAAGCCAGGGACCTGGATGGTTGGATAAGAGGCTAGAGACTGTGAATATGCTGGTTTAGCTTAAGAAGTGCCCAGCAACCTTGTCCTGCCAGGCTTAGAGACTGAAGCCTCACTTTCTTTCTATCACCATCTCATCACATGCACAAACCTTCACAAGTTGCACTTACAAATTAACCTTCAAACCTTCCTTCTATGTCCTTCAAAAATGCATAACCATGCCTTAGACCTTCCATTGAGTGTTTCTAAAAGACAGGGGTTGGGGGGGAGAGGGAACAGGCTCCACAGCCGTTTCCAGGCTGGGCCGGCCTCTAGCCGCAGGAGTTTTTAAACCTCCTGCATTTTCCCTAGAGATAGAGTAGCTAAGGAGATAAGGTGCTTATAGTCACAGGAATGGCTTGTCTTTTTGGATTAAGAGAGTGAAAGTGAGGTAGGTGACTGAGGTTTGGGAAAACTGGGTTTCATGAGGGGATGCACAGTAGCCTTGATGGGTTAACGAGGTAGAATGAGAAAAGAGTGAATGGGGGAATTTGAGGTGGCTAATGGCTGTGAGTCTGATCTGTCAACCCCCATAATAGAGACGAGGAGGGGACGAGGGTGCCAGCGAATTCAGAGAGGACAGAATGCCAATGAAAAAAGGAGATCGGCTTACCGGCCACTACAGTCGGTACCGAGGCTCTGTCCTGGTGATGTAAGTCTGTGGGGCCCTGTCAGGGCCTGGGCAGCTTCTCCGGTGGCCAGTCCCATGAGGTCTGGGAGCTCCAAACTGGATCCAGAGGGTGGCCATGCTGGACTGGTTGAGGCCAGCCCGGAGGGGCCAGGGGCCAGTCTGATTTCCAGTGGCCTCCCCTCCGCACCTTGGGCAGGACCCAGGTGGCATCTCGTGTTTGAGCAGGACTTGGCTCAGTGTCCTTGCTGCATGTGAAGCATGGGCCCAGAGGAGGCTTAGCCCCTGACTTACCCGCGGGAGGACTGGCACTTGGTTTTGGAGAGTGGTGGCTAGGAGCTGGAAGGCCTCCTAATGGGCCTCAGCCTTGGCCTTGTTAACAAAAAACCATTGAAACCTATAAAGAATTTTTTTTGAGTTTATTTGAGCCAAACTGTCGACAATTGCCGGGAAGCAGAACCTCAAGGGATTGAGATACTGCTCCGGAGAATGGCGGGTTACATTTCTATATTTATACATGGCAAATCAAAGGAAAGGGACGTAGACGAGTTACATGAAATTCATTGGTGATGGATTAGGGAGGTGGGACAGAGCGAAGCGGGGAAACCTCTGGGATAGGGTAAAAAGTGAAATGATGGGCATGAGCTTCTTTTACAGAGACAGATACAGGATACTCTAGTGTAATTAACACATTGCAATTAACTTGATAACAGTCACAATGAGAGAATGTCTCGGGGCCATTTGTTGTGCCCTGAGGGGTCCAGGGTAAGAAGGAAGTTACACAAGTTACCCAGACATCTCACAGATAGGTTATCTCAGAAGCAGGAAGGCTAAAGGGCTCTGTAAAGCAGATCCAAATTGATCTTTGTCAGTTAAAATACCTGGGACATGACTACCTGCTATAACCTGTTTATAGTCGGATATTAAATTTTCAAACCATCTCTGTGGTTATTCCAGGTCTCTGAATTCGCAAGACTGCCATGCAGGCCTTCCCCGAGCCTTTCGGGTTGGCATGTGGCTCTTTTCGTTCACAGCCTGATCTCGCCTGTTGTTTTTGGGTCTCCTTGTCTCTATTATTAAATACCTTAAAGGCCAGGTCCTTCTGAGGGGTTTGGAAACCTGAAGTTGCGTATGTGGGGGACTAAAGGCGGTCAGTTCAGTGGAAAAAGAAACCTGAGGTGCCCCTCAATCTGTGAGGGTGGAAATAGAGAATGGAATTTAGATTCAGGACGGGGAGGGAAGGGCGGAGGTGGATGGTCATACGAGGCAGGGCCTGTGGAGGCGGGTCTTAGTGGTTTAAAAATGGTGGCCATCTACCTGAGGCCATGTGGTTGGAGAGGGGCTGCCCTGTGGGAACCGGAGAGGGGGCGGGACTAGATGGCGGGGCCACGTGGGAATCACATGTAGCTGTTCGGGGCTCAAATTCTCAGGATGAGAATTCTCAGAGACTGGGGAGAAGGCAGTTGCTGGTTCAATTTGAGAAAGATGAGAGTGAGAAGGGAGTCCAACCACTTGTGAATCCGTTGCGGAGAGCGATGGGGGAGGGGGCGGAGCGCGGGGAGAAGGCCCAGCGCTCTGGGGAGGGGGCGGTGGACGTGGACCGCATGGGAGAGAGGCGGGCAGAACCGGAGGAGAGCTGACTGCACCACGGGGAGGGTTAGGGTCCGGGAGCCGGAGTGGGAGGCGGAGCGGGAGCACACTGGGGAGGGGAGTGGGCGCGGTCAGAACTTCCAGGTAGGAAAGCCCTACCCTAGAGGCGGCGGGACTAGGAGGTACTGCGCTGGGAGGGGGAGAAACGCGCGGCTTTGCAGCTCCAGCGGCTCCGGCGGCTCCAGCGGCTCCAGCGGGTCCAGCTGCTCCAGCGGCTGCAGCGGCTCCAGCGGGTCCAGCGGGTCCAGCGGCTCCAGCGGCTCCAGCGGCTCCAGCGGCTCCAGCGGCTGCAGCGGCTCCAGCGGGTCCAGCGGGTCCAGCGGCTCCAGCGGCTCCAGCGGCTCCAGCGGCTCCAGCGGGTCCAGCGGGTCCAGCGGGTCCAGCTGCTCCAGCGGCTCCAGCGGCTCCAGCGGCTCCAGCGGCTGCAGCGGCTCCAGCGGGTCCAGCGGCTCCAGCGGCTCCAGCGGCTCCAGCGGCTCCAGCGGCTCCAGCGGGTCCAGCGGGTCCAGCTGCTCCAGCGGCTCCAGCGGCTCCAGCGGCTCCAGCGGCTGCAGCGGCTCCAGCGGCTCCGGCGGCTCCGGCGGCTCCAGCGGCTGCGGCGGCTCCAGCGGCTCCAGCGGCTCCAGCGGCTCCGGCGGCTCCAGCTGCTGCAGCGGCTCCAGCGGCTGCAGCGGCTCCAGCGGCTCCGGCGGCTCCGGCGGCTCCAGCGGCTCCAGCGGCTCCAGCGGCTCCGGCGGCTCCAGCGGGTCCAGCTGCTCCAGCGGCTCCAGCGGCTCTGGCGGCTCCGGCGGCTCCGGCGGCTCCAGCGGCTCCAGCGGCTCCAGCGGCTCCAGCGGCTCCAGCGGGTCCAGCTGCAGGGTCGGGAAAGTTTAAACTGCTCCAGGAGACCCGCCTAGGACTTCCGCACTCGGGCCCGGGGCGCGACCTGGGGGAAGATGCTCAGTGAGAGACGGGCAAGAGTGAGTCTCTGCGGAGGAATGGCAGTGAAAGCCAGGTGGGAGAGCGGGAACGAGAGGGGGAGGGGAAAGCCCTTTTGGGGAATCTGAAGCTTCCTTGTCCGGTGGCAAAACTTTCTAGATTTAGGAGGATATAGGAATGCCGTTTTACGAGGCGGTTGGGCGGAGCGAAAATGCTGTGTTAAATGAGGTGTTTTGGTCCGAAGTAGCCAGAAAGAAAAGGGTCGAGAGGCTGGCGAGAAGACACCTTAGGGGCGTCTGCATTGAGGGGTTTCCATGACCGGAAAGGCTACCGAGAGGGAAGTTGGGAGAGAGAGATAAGAGCGTCCTCCTATCCCCCCCTAGCCAACCTGTAGAAAAAGAGACGAGAGAAGGTCTCGGGTCGTCATCGGAGACCTGTCTCGTGGAGTAGGACAGAGTTTCCTCAGCCAGGCGCCTGGGCTTTCGTAGAACGTGAACGTAGAACGTAAAATGTGCAGCCAAGCAGACTAGGAGAAAACTCTGAAGCCTTTCCAGGTCACGGGAACCGGGGTAGGGAGGGGGAGGGGGTCCCTGAGGCCTACCGGTAAGGAAGTCCCGGAGATGTTCTGAATGGGCCAATCAACTCAGGACCCTGCCACTGAGCAGGATCACAGAGGATCGTCCGCATTCACCCAAGTCCGGCACCATGTGGTACATTAATTAAAGGAGGTGGCCGAGACTGGGAGACCAGGACACAGGCTTTTATTGGAGATGGGTGGGACCCCCGCCGGCTGCTTCCAGAGGGAGAGAGTGGAAGAGACTGGAAGAGGCCGTAAAACACCCGGGGGTCTGCTTTTAAGGGGGACATAGGGGACGGGGCTTAGGGTACTTAGCAGGTGCTGATTGGAGGTTCAGAGTTCAGGTATGTCTGGCCACAGGTGGGGTTTGCATCTGTCAATCAACTGGGGGAAGGGAGGATCTATCACTACTTTTCCAGTATGCCCATGTCCCGGGGAGTGCAACCCTCAGCCAGGTTAGGATATGCATTCTCTAACCAGAACAGAACAATCCCAGTAAACAGCGCAAGATTACCATTTCTTCCCCTAGCAAAAGAGGGGTAAAGTGGATGTGGGCTCCCTGAGAGAGGCTGGGTGGGGGTGGGAACCGGGGATCTGAACTTGGTTGTTCCCTGTGTTGTGCCCGGTAAATTCTGGAACCCACAGACCACCAGGGAGCCAAGTCCGATGCAAATGTAGAAAGTCTTTATTAAATCTAACCCGGGTTAGGGTCCGAGCCGGGGCACCAGCGCAGTGGCACCCGTTCCAAACTCGGACCCTGTTCTAAGTTTCTTCCCAAGTTTTATACTGTAGCTCAGCTATGCAAGCAAGCCCCCTTTGCCTCCCCCCTTCCCGCTCCTCTGGGTAAGTCCTTGTGTGCTGTTCCTCTGGGTAAGTCCTTGTGTGCTGTTCCTCTGGGTAAGTCCTTGTCTGCTGTTGAGGCAACTCCGGGCGTGGTCTTTTCCATAATTACAGGTTAGGCTGGTCTCTTCCTGGCAGGTGCATTCCCAGGTGGTCAACTCAGTTCCCAGGGGGAGAATTCCAGAGTGGTCAGGGTGGTGGTCATAAGATGAGTATCATGAGATGTTGTACCTACAGGATGAAACCTCCCTCGGGACCTAGCCTTGCTTTAATGTTTGTCATAAAATATTGCATTCTAGCTTTACTAAACTTTATATTTATATTCTGATTTTACTCAACCTTACACCTGGAGTGCCTGATTTTCCCTAATCTGAATGCACAAAACCTCGGGAGTGTTAGGTTTGATGGAGCAATTGAATCAATACCCCTCCCCCCGGAACTGGCTTTTCAGGTCATTGCACTATGGATATTCCCTTTGCTGAGACCACATTTCACTTGTGCTGACCACTTCCATTCTCTCCCCTCCGGGTATGCATAAGGAGGTGCCTCCCCTCCCACCCCCCACACCCCCCCCACTCCAAAAAAAAAAAAAAAAGCCAGCCAAAAGTCCTCTCAAGGCCGCTGATTCCTGTCACTGGTGCTGGCACCATGCAGGCTCAGCCACGTGGTGTGCGGATGACCAAATAAATCCCTCCCCATCTGGCCCCCTGCGTTCCTCCTCTGGCTCCTTTGGTGACCCAACAAGGAGCAGCACACAGCACTCCTCGCCCCTCCCTGGGTCCCAGCTAGCCTTTGTTACCATGTGGCCACCCCAGGATTGCGGGATGTCTTGCCCCAAACATGGACACTTCCCCAAAGGGCCACAAAGCTCCCCAGAGCCCCGCATGAGGACTCTACATGGTGTGTGTTGTAGATGGCGGATGGGCACCTGGTGTCTGACCTGTGGAGTCAGGTCAAACCTGGGGTCAGCAGCCTTGGTTCTGGCTGGCAAAGAATTCAGAGCCACGACCCAAACTGTAAGAGGACATTTATCGGGTAAATCACAGAGGGAGGAAAAGTAATGTCTAGAGGATGTGGGATTAGGAAACAAGTTATAAACACAAAGGAAGGTGAAATAAGACATTAAGAATATACATCTCAAGTAAAGAATGCTATTTAAATTCTAACCCTTTTTTCTTTCTGGCTCCTGCACCTGATTAAAACACAGGGTACTTACCTCAGCTTCCAGGTGGAGACCTGGAGGCTAAGGCAATTTTCCCTTGCCTGGGACCAGGATCACAGGAGATTGATTCCCACTGACTCAGTAGCTTCAGGGATAGAAACTGTAGATAACCTTTAGAGACTAACCACTGAGCTCTGCTTCTGTGTTATCAGCTATCGCAAGATAGGGCCACATTCCAGTGTCCAGCAGGATGTGACTGGGAACCGACCCTGCGGGCTGTCCCCAGTCTTTAGAATTTAGTCTTTAAGATTTAGAAACAAAGGAAAAT
Source organism: Vespertilio murinus (assembly GCA_963924515.1). Taxonomy (NCBI): domain Eukaryota; kingdom Metazoa; phylum Chordata; class Mammalia; order Chiroptera; family Vespertilionidae; genus Vespertilio; species Vespertilio murinus. Next base: position 71,405 of record CAWUQJ010000029.1, on the reverse strand, counting down.
TCTTGTGGCTTAGGCCTTTAAAAAGACTTGCCTACACCTAGAACAGTGCAGTCGTATGGAGCCCGCCTGCGTTTGCTGCTCTTGTGGCTGCCCTGGCCAGATATTTCAATAAATCTTTGCCTGCTTATTTTAATAAATCATCAGCCTCCGGTGGTCTTATTTTGAACCCAGGGTTTGACCCCACAACAGAAGGGCCCTTGGAACTTGGGAGTGAGGAAGATGATAGGAGCACACCTTGGGCAGGGAGGGGGAGGGGAGGGGAAAGGCAGGGCTTGTCCTGGGAAGAGAGTGAAACAGAAATGCTGTGGTGGTTGGTCAGAGTGCTTTGTCTTGCAAAACCGAAGAATGGATTCAAAGACAAAAATGGTGGATAAAAACAAACCTTTTGGTGGGATTGTGGGAGCACTTACTCTTCGATGTTGCTTGACTCTGCCAACTGTTGGGAGCACTGGACCTCGGATGCCGGGCATTAGACAGAGAAGACATGAAAAGTTGTAGGCACATGCAGGAGAGACGATTGTAGATCAAGTTGCCATTGCTACTTGATCTGTGTCAGCACGGCCAAGGGTTCGGCGAGCCTTATCAGGGACAACAAAGGATAGAGGAATGATAGAAAAAGTAAAAAGCTGGGTCTATGAGGATCTTCTGTGCCTGGTTAAGGCGACAGAACAGATCCAGACCACAAAGCTGATGCTTCATTTATTGTCAGGAACAAAAAAGGCAATTTACAATGTTCTTGTGAATTTCATTTCTTTTGGCAGCACTTGCTACCCCTCCCACAGCCTATTAGCTATCCAGGAAAGATCTAGAGCAGGGGTGGGCAAACTTTTTGACTCGAGGGCCACAATGGGTTCTTAAACTGGACCGGAGGGCCAGAACCAAAGCAACCTGACTGTGCTGGCACTCTCATCTTGGGCTGCTGGTGAAGGAGCCGAGGGGAGAGCAAGAGAACCCTCTGTTCTTTCGGCTCCGCGGGCCGCATAGAAGAGCCGAACGGGCCGGATCCGGCCCACGGGCCATAGTTTGCCCACAGCTGACTAGGGTGCAGTCACAAGATCAAGCTTAATTATGCTAAGAGGACTGTTGCCCTCCAAGCTGGGACTTGTTTGCGACTTTGCCAGCAGGTCAGTCCGAGTCTTAACCCTATAACTGCTTCCTACATCTAGCCCTTTCTTTTATGTTTAAGCTACTATTAATGGAAGTACAACTTAAACATCAAGAACAAAGTTCTGACTATTAAAACATTAACAAAACAATTCCAATGGAAAACCCAATAACAAAACAATGCTAATGCAAAACCCAGACATGGCTATTAACAAACAAATGCCAATGCAACACAACAATAAAGAAATCAAACTATAGTAACACTTTCCTACTAAATGAAAGTTTCTTTTGCTGATTTACTCAAGAGTCCTCAAACTTGGCTGCGAAAGAGTTTGCAGAAGACTGGCAGCTAACCAATGCTAGCATGACAGAAATATGATTGAGGGGGGTAGCTTCTATTTCCTGCTTTTCTGCCATTTGCTGGGCCTCATTTCTTAACTTCTTCAGCTGAACCCATGTTGGCACCTTGGTCTCTTGCGTAGCCTTCGCCATCTTCCTTTTCTGCTTTACTGTCATCAGGGCAACTCTCAGTCCTTTGAATGATGGTACAAGGACCTTCTCTGGGTCCACTGTGGTGACGCACATAACGCTCTGACAGCCAAAATGGCTGTGCTGCTCCTCTGGAAAGATACAAATACTACCTCTTCCCCACATCATTACTGGGTCTGGTCCAAACCATTGTCCAGTTTGTGCATCCTTCCATTTGGCTAATCCCACGGAGGCTATTGTACAGGAGGCCCGATGCCTTTTGGCTGCTGTACAACCTTCTACATCGCAATTCAAAAAATTTAAAGTATAAAGAACATGACAGAGTTTGTTTTGAGGTGACACATAGCATCCATCTCCCCCTTTCTGTTTCAGTAACACCTTACTTGGAGAATGAGCCAAATATAGCCATTCAACAACTCCAGGAGCTTACCAAATGACCCTAGTGGGTGCAGTTGTATATTTATTAACTTCTATTTGATAAGGCTTTCCATGAAATTTCAAGTATTTTAAGAGTCTCATGCTCTACTGACTGAGCTAGCCGGGTGCGGTCAATTTCAAGTATATTAGATCTGATAAATTTTAAAAGATTTCCTTTAAGAAGAGAGAATAAATTTCTTGTATGACTCCAGGCCCTTGGAGCTTTCCAAGAATTATCTCTGTCTAAGCATTGAAATTTTAACATGGAAAAAAATCAAACATATATCTCTATATGATTTAAATATTATAATACCTTTTATAATTATCTTCATATATCAGTTAGATCCTAAACTAGTTTTTCCATAGAAAAATTTTGGTTGGGATCACAGAATTATTCCTCTTTTATTTATTTTTATTTATTTATAAAATATATTTGATTGATTTTTTACAGAGAGGAAGGGAGAGAGATAGAGAGCTAGAAATGTCAATGAGAGAGAAACATGGACCAGCTGCCTCTTGCACACCCCCTACTGGGGATGTGCCCGCAACCAATGTACATGCCCTTGACCGGAATCGAACCTGGGACCTTTCAGTCTGCAGACCGACACTCTACCACTGAGCCAAACCGGTTTCGGCTTTTTTTTTTTTTAATTAGACCAATAATAAGCAACTTATTTTCAATTCCTAATTATTGGAGTAAACACAACATTTTCTTTTCTCAAAAAAATAACTTCTTATGCATTTAATTACCACAACTATATAATTTCTCCCAATTTAATTTGCACTTTGAACTTTTCAAACTGGCAGGACAAATATATTTAGCACTTCCTAGATTAATAACACTTTATGATTTTTAGAAAAATATAAGACATAATCAATTAGTAGTTTCAATGCTGTCCTCTAGGTTTTTTATGAGGCAAATTTAAACTTTACTTTTTATTTGCCAGTGGCTCTGGAAAACCAGGTTTGGTTTACTCAAATGTAAATTACCACATTTTTCAAAGATGGTTCCTGGCAGGAAACTAGATTACCTGTCTGCTGGGGAAGGGCGTCTACCCCTTCCTCCATTAACAAAGGGTGTAGCCAGTTACATGGGCTATTTAAATCTTTATAATTAATATATTATTTATTTATATTTTAACAATTTTGGGGGGGATTTAAATCTAATTCTAATTATTTTAAGGCATTTACTTTGGATAAATTCTAAAACAGGGAATTTACTGGTTTTCTTGAAGACCTTAAAAGTTAACTTTATATACATATATATATATATATATATATATATATATATATATATATAATTGATTTTTTACAGAGAGGAAGAGGGAGGGATAGAGAGTTAGAAACATCGATGAGAGAGAATCATCGATCAGCTGCCTCTTGCACACCCGCTACTGGGGATGTGCCCGCATCCATGTAAGTACATGCCCTTCACCCGATTCAAACCTGGGACCTTTCAGTCTGCAGGCTGACGCTCTATCCACTGAGCCAAACCGGTTTTGGCAAAAAGTTAACTTTTTACAAGGTTCATTAGTATTTTGAATACTACTCTTTATTATAGAAATGTGAATACTGAAAGGAAGATCCAAGATGGCGGTGTAGGTAAAGATCTAAAATGCTGCCGTACACAACAATTTCAAAACTACAACTAAAAGACACCCAGAACCACAGGAAAGCTGGCTGAGTGGAAGTTCTACAACTAGACGGAAAGAGAAAAGAGCATTTGGGCACAAGCACTGAAAAACTGAGGTGGGGGGACATACGATATGGGCTGGTGGCAGATCCCATCTGGTGGGGGGTTGCTTTCTTCAACTTGAAGAGAGACAAGATCCTGATCTCTCTGAAATCCAGTTTCTGGGGAGAAGCTGGACTGTCTGCCATTGGGTCAGAAAGTGAGGGTGGCTTGCTTGCAGAGCTGCATACAAGAATAATTGTTTTCTGTGCTTGGGTGCGAGACACAGGGACACAGTTGGAGAGGCAGAGACGGCTCACTGCCAGCCATCGCTGCTTGCCACGCTCTAACCTAGTGAAGCCCTGAGACTCTGCCCCACACAACCTACAAACACACCAAAGTGAGAAAAGCTGGTGGATTGGGATGGCTACAACTAGAGACAAAGAAAGGCACCACTGCCGCCATGTGGATTTTAAAACTGCCGTGGAACTGGACCCGCCAGAGCCCCCGCCGCCGCCGCCGCCACCACCACCACCACCATGACGAGTGAGGGAAGCCCACCAAGAGCAGAGCTCGCTCCACCCCGGGACAAGGGAGTGGGCCTTCCCGGCCGGCCCACCGTGGGAGCGAGGGAGCCAATGCCGGCCTTGGCCGTGCCTTCCACGCCTGCCCAGAACGAGATGCCTTTGAGCGTGGTCTCCACGCCTGCAGCCATCACAGCCCGGCCTCCGCACCTGCCGTGCTGGTGAGGAGCTGGCCCGGCGCCTTCCGTTCACGGCCCCGGCAAGTCCTTCGTCTGCCGCAGCATGGCCGGGCTGGAGCTTCTGCCGCTGCCTCCTTCTGGATTTTAACACTACAGTGGAAATTGAACCAAAGGAGCGACCGTCGCTGCCGCACCCACCGCCACCGCTAGGAATGAGGGAAACCCACCGAGAACAGAGCTCACTCCACCCTGGGACCAAGGAGTGGGCGGCTTCAGAACTTAGCCTCCCTGTCCGCAGCTGCTCCGCTCCCACCCTGAACAAGACACCTTTGATCGCAAGTCTCCTTGTCCGCAGACATCTCAGCCTACCTGCAGCCATCCTAGCCAGCCGCCTTCAAAGACCTTAATGAGAATGCAAAAAATAAATGAATAAATAAATAAATAAATAAATAAGAAAAGGGACCAGTCAGAAATTAAGCATATACTGTCTGAAATAAAGAATATACAGAAATTCACCATAGATCCAAGTACCCCAAGAGTCAAACCAAAGATCTGGAATATAAGGAAGCAAAAAATACCCAAGCAGAGAGGCAGAAGGAAAAAAAAATCCAAAAGTGTGAGGATAGTATAAGGAGCCTATGGGATGGCTTTAAGAGTACCAACATCTGGATTTTTGGGGTGCCAGAAGAAGAGAGCGAGCAGGTTATTGAAGGCCTATTGAAAGAAATGATGACAGAAAACTTTACCTGGTGAGAGTAAATAGACTTACAAGTTCAGGAAGCACACAGGACCCCAAACAAGAGGAATCCAAAGAGGACCACACCAAGACACATCATAATTAAAATGCCAAGGACAAAAGACAAAGAGAGAATCTTGAAAGCAGCAAGAGAAAAACAGTTACCTACAAGTTGATTTCTCAACAGAAACTATGCAGGCCAGAAGAGAGTGGCAAGAAATATTCAAAGTGATGAACAGCAAGAACCTACAACCAAGATTACTCTACCCAGCAAAGCTATCATTCAGAACTGAAGGTGAGACAAAGAGCTTCACAGACAAGACAAAGCTAAAGGAGTTAGTTCATCACCACCAAAGCAGGATTACATGAAATGCTGAAGGGTATTATTTAAGAAGAGGAGGAAGAAGAAAAAGGTAAAGATAAAAATTATGAACAACAAAAAGACATCAAATACATACCTACCAACGAGTGAATCTAAAAATCAAGTGAATAGAAATCTGAAGAACAGAATGATCTGGTGAATAGAACAGAATCAGGGACATAGAAAGGGAAGGGACGGACAATTCTCAATTCTTCCAGCACCCCTCAGACAATTCTCAGTTGTCTGAGGGGTGATGGAAGAGATTGGACAAAAATCTTACAGCTATGGATGAAGACAGTTGTGGGGGGAATAGGCATGGGGTGGGGTGGGGAATCAGGTGGAGGAGAGTCAGGACTCAGCTCTCACTCACAGCCGCTCTCTGCAGTGTACAGGTGGGGAGAGAGGCTCAAATGAGCAGGCTTCTGTGAGGCCAGGGTGAGGAGGACACTTCTTTCTGATTGAGTGCCACTCACTGAACCTCCTCCACAAGGGTTAGGGTGCTCTCCATGGCTCTCAGGGGTCACTAGCAGACACGGTACCCTCACTCTCAGCCCTCAGCCCACAGCTCACAGCCACCTCATACAACCCCACGCCCATGTGAAACAGGCAGGGTTGGGGGAGGGGAGGAGCACACCATTGCCGTGAACCCAAGCAGTTTAGAGGAGATCTTACCCAGGGACTGAGGGACACTCGGTGCTCAAGGACACAGTTGTGGGAGCTGTCAGGAATTGGCCTTAAAGGAACCTGTGGCCACTATCACTTATCCTGGGACAGGCTTCCATAGCGCAAGGCCAGCTGCTCACCAGGTCCCCTCTCCCGGCCCGAGCCTCAGGCTCACTCGGGGCTCTTACACACCTACAAGGACTGCACAGGAGCCAATGTGCGGTGCTCACACTTTATTGCAGACGCTGGCCAGCTTGGCTACACTTGACAGCTGTCAGAGAGAGTGGTGTGAAAACATCCAGTGTGCACCCTGTATGGGGGGCAGGACCCCTGCAGCCGCTCAGAAGTGTGGGCTTGAGTTATGCCATCAGGTTATGGTGACTTTTTGCAGGTGTTTCTTCATGTTGTCTGAGTTGTACAGGGGTCTGAAGGCTGACTTGCTGTTTACTCCACGCTAACGCTAACGCTATCGCTCTCGCTAACGCTAACGCTAACGCTAACGCTAACGCTTACTTCAGTGTCTGAACCGGTCCGGATAGTCTTCACATTCATGGCTACACCGAAGAGGAATGCAGCTATTAGGGCAAGCAAGCGACCAAAAATCACTCTCAAATACACCACTGACATAATATTTTCTCTCACTTGCCTCTTTTTCCATGGAGGGGGTCCGCTGTCCACACTCCCTCCTGCACCAGAGCTTATGCACAGGGGAGGGTTATAGCCGATATGGCAGTGGCAGTTCCTATTATTGTTGCACACGCCCCTGTAGTTGCATTTCGAAGGGGGACAGTCGTAGTCTATGGCCGCCAGAGTAGCATTGCAGAAGCCATTAAGACAGAACTTTCCACCCCCACAAGGTGTACCACTTCTCACAGCACCCACGTCAGTTGTTTCTGATCCACGGTGTGCACCCACCCCAAAACACAAGAACCCCTCTATGACTGAGTGATGGAACCCCACATGTTCCTGCAACTGAGGCAGGTGAGTGACATTGACACACTGTAGGCGTCCACACTTAACATCAGCAGCAGCACAAGGAGTTGGGGAGAATTCATCAGTAACTTTACAGTGTCCAAATCGGTGGCCCTTTGTATTTATGCTGTAGCAGACGTCTGGAGCGCTTAGCGCCCCTTTCCCAAAGATCTCCTGGCAGTGCATACTGCGGTCAGTGCAATTGCCATGATAGCAGTAGCCGTCCTCGGTGCATGGGGTTCCATCTAGCAGATAAAAATCACTGGGACACCGAATTTCCATCCCGTTACAGTACTCCGGAAGGTCACAGATGTTCTGGATTGTTCTGCAGAGCATCCCAGTTAGCGCGTAGGTGCAGTTTAAACAGCAGGGTTCCCTGTTACAAATGCTCCCAGGCGTAAAGCGGCAGTCAGTTTCGCAGCATGCGTTGGAGTAACACTGCTTGTAGGACCCACAGTCACAATCCTCTTTGTCTTCCACCACAGAGTTTCCACATCGAATGGGCCACAGGCTACTGTTTGAATACACAATTGGTGTGAATAGGCATTGTGTTAAATTATTACTAAGTGCGTGTTGCGTGTGTTCAAAGGAACAGTTACTGAATGAATCTGTTAACAGAGGGTATTTCATCATGATGCAGGTGGCCCTTCTCTGGCAAATGCATTCCGTTGTATCTAACCACACACCTATCATGGTCGCTATTTGGTGGGAGGCTACAATTGACAACAAGAAATAATGTCTGTATCGGTAACCCAGAAAGAACAGATTGTTAGGTCCACACACTGAGTAATGAGTCTGTACATGTTGAAGTTCATGGGGCGCATTTCTGTTCACAATCATGGCTGGATATGGTAAAAAATGTGGGTATATGTTTTCAATATAATTCTGAGCAAATGGACCCTCTGGCACTTGAAAGTTGTTCATATTTGCTGGCTCTCCAGTATTGTAAACGATGATGAGGCCGATGTAGAACCTCATATCCAGACCTCGCATCATGGCGTCTATTAAACCACTCAGTTGTACCAGGTATTCGACACACGTTGACACATTGTTGTACAGGGTATAAAAGGAATGGGTACTCATGATACAGGCTTTCATTCTTGCAATGTGGGATGAATAGCGCATACTGCTGATCCGGGAGGCTGCACTGGGGTCAGGGTCAGAGAGAGGCGGGTGCCTCTCAGCCTGGGGTCCCAGCCTGGACATGGGTCCTATGGCATTAGTGTCGGCTACGATCTGAGAAATGATGTGCTCAAACCTCGGGGAATCCTTGAGGGGTTTGATTTCATAGGCCAGGTCATCCACCTTCATGATGCCTTCCAGGCCCCCATAGCACGTGTCCACGGTGACCATAGAGAGAGGGACGTCCTCCAGGTAGCCCAGGTAGTAACAGTCGAGAGGGAAAAAGGGGTAGTCCATCTGCAAGGCCCCCTGGTCATCTTGAGTCATCACCACCAGCTGCCCAGGCCAAAAGAGTCTCTTGCGTCGCATGTGGAGGACGTGTCTCTGGCCCCCAAACCTCAGGCTGTAGGAGAGCCAGCCTGCTGCCAGCATGGCTTTGCCATGGTTCGGCTCCTTCCTGGGAATCACCACCTCCGAGGAGATGTAGCGCCAGGAGGGACGACCTTGAGAACACTGGGCGGGAGGCAGCACCACCCAGAGCCCAAGCAGCAAGAGGGGCGTCCTGAGGGTGAACGGGCCCTCTGCCAGCCTCATGGCCTTGGTGGGGGAGAACCGTGGATGGGAACGGAGAGAGGGAGGGTCCTCAGTGAAACCTGGTCCCCATCTGCAGTGGCCACTTCCTGCCAAGGGCATAGTGGCTGGGTCAGCTGAGGCAACAATGGCAGGGCGTGGCAGTGGGTGGGGCTGGGCGTGCCTTCAGCTGGGTTGAAGAGGGGGAGGTGGGTGAATGCTAAGGTGGAAATAAGCGAGAAGGAAGCAGACCCATGTCTGCATCGTATCCATGTCAGGCTTCCCTCTAGCTACTTGCACACATGCGCTGTCATTACAGCCAAGTTAAATTCCCTACTGTGGACGAAATACCGCCACATACTAACCTGACTAGCTCAGGGGTGTAGAGAGCCGCCTGAGCCCGAGGGCACTGACAGAATCCTGGTATGGGTACTGATTTCTTATGTTTATCCATGTGCTTGGAATGAGGAACAAAAAAGACCTTGCCCAGCCCCAAGAAGCTGTATATATACCAGAAACCTTGAAATAAAATTTGAGGCTTGATCAGATTCTTGTCTTGCCTCCATTCTTCTGCGTCTCTTGTCCCTTCTCATTCCCTTACAGGACCCACCTCGCCCACGTTGATTGTCCCGCGGGTGGGGATATCTGGCGCCCAACGTGAGGCTTGAGGAACGGCTCCTTACCGGGAACGCTTACTGATGGTCCGGCCGGACACTTCCTGAGTCGCTGTACAGTATGACTGTCGAGTCAGACTTGCTTGATCGCCACAGACCACCCTTCTGTGAGACAGATGGTCGTAGGTAAGTGTTATAGTAATATTATAGAATGTTATAAGTGTGTGAAGTTTGATAGTGTGGATTGTATGACATTAGAATATAATAATGGATTATATATAATAATGGATTATAATAATTAGAATATAATAATGAGTGGATTATTTAACAGCGTGAAACCTGTGTGAATTAAAGTGAATTAAATAGAAATACCATTAAACATTGTAATAGTGATAGAATAAGATATTGTTTGAACTGTGAAGCCTGTGTGAATTAAAGTTTGTGACATACCCTACATGTAGCAGAGGGCCCCAGCCTCGGCACCATCTGGCAAGGGGTGATAAGACACACGAAGACCAGAAGACTACGTAACTGATGACATCAGAAGCGGACAGAAATTCACATAAAAGGAGGCGCCTAACAGCCAGAACTCAGAGCAGTTCTCTGCCTCCACAGAAACTGTTCTCCCTCTCTGACTCCTCTCGCAAATCCTTCGCGCAGGATCGACCGAGACTCGATCCTTGACTTGACTGAGCACGAGCGACCGTGGCCAGCCTGTGACCTGTCGTCGTCCGTCGTGTGTGTCTGCTCCTCTCCGCCCTATGGCCTGCCTGAGTGTTGGAAGCCTCCAGGACTTAGGCAATAAACCGTGTGGATTCGAGCATCTAACCGTGAGTGTCTTGGGTCTTTTTACTCTGAGCTCGTGCCTTATCATTTCCCGCCTGGGAAAACAACAGCCCGCGTTGCTTGCCCTAAGCTGGGAGTAGGCTCGCGGCTGGACACCTGCTGTTCCAACCCAGAGCGAGGACAGAATAATTAAATTAAGGAAGAAGTGGAACAGTAAGTGAGGGATTTATTCATGGGACAAGAACTTAGTTCTCACCAGGTCTTCTTAGCCGGCCTCAAAGAGTCTCTCAAGAAGTGAGGAATTAGGGTTAGAAAAAAAGGATTTAAGGGAATTTTTTACTTTCCTCACTGATCTCTGTCCTTGGTTCCCCTTTAGAAGGAACTATAGATTGTAGGCATTGGAAAAGAGTTGGCGATGCCTTACCGGATTATTATGCAACCTTTGGCCCCGAGAAAGTCCCTGTCTCTGCCTTTTCTTATTGGAATCTCATAAATGACGTTTTAAAAATTCATTCCCATGCCCCCGATGTTAAAGAAATTATTAAAACGGGAGAAGAAGTCCCTAAGACTTCTTCCCGACCCCCTTCAGTCTGTGGGTCAATTTCAATTGAATTCCCAGAGGATCTTAAACTACAACCCCCTAGTCCCCCCAATTCAGGTCTCAAAATTTTGGGAAGTGTATTGTGTATTGTGAATTGTGAATAGATGAAACTCCACTCCTGAAACAGGCTCTGGTGTGGAGAAATTCAAAGGTGGCAGGAGAGGGCAAAGCTATCTGCTCTCCTGCAATGAGATTACTTAAAGTTTTCTTTAAAAATTATAAAAGAACTGGCAGGGAAATGCTGATCTTGGCCACATTGGGTGCTAGTTATCACTTCAGAAAGCAAAGAAGAAAAAAAAATTGTATTGAGATCTGTCTTCATCTATTAAGCATGAAAAAATGTGTGGCCAGATCTGTTGCAAAAACTTCCCCCAAAGTAAGCAGGATGTGGGGGAATGAAGCCACGTGGCAATCCAATATGGACGCCACTCTCCAAGAAAGCCACCATAAGAGGCCTCATATTCGCCATCCTCCTTTTTCCAGCTAGTGACTTAAAGCATTTACAAATTCATGATGCATCCGGGATTTCTGTGCTCATGTAAAGTGAAAAGGCCAGTTTAAAAACAAGTGCGCATAGTTTTTCAGCTGGACTTGAATCTTTTCTGTGTACAGAATTAGAAACCCTAAATATTTTACATTTAAAGATGGCGGAGATGAACTGGGAAAGAAATACAAGCTAGTTTCCCAAGGCGATTTAAGCAGCCCCTTTTTGAAATTTCCACCCTGAGGCAGGTAACCAGAGATAGTAGGTAGCAAGTTTACATATGAATGGCTGGGAGTTCAGCTAAACAGTAAGGATTTACATGATTACAGGATGGGGAAGTTGCCTCAGTTACCGTTGTCTCAATTAGATAGGGAGTGTCAGGCTCTGACTTTTCAGAGCTTGAAGGTTGACCAGCCTCTTACTATTAGTGATACAACGATTGGTCTCCAGCACATGAAGTCTAGAGAATTGCTTTTGAAATGTAAAAGTATTATTGATTTAGTAAATGGTAAGTATTTCATGTGCTAGCTGAAAAATGTAAAGTTATGAAAGTTTTAGGGCTCTTGCCTTAAAAGAGGATTTAAAGCTACCCCTTAATTTTAATGGAGGAAGGGGAGGACACACCCTTCCCAACCAGAATAGGTAATCCCACTCTAGCCAGTAGCTATCTTTAAAGAATGTGTTCATTTGCTAAGCCTTTTGATAGCCCAAGGACAAGTTTGCATGTGAACAAGTTTGCTTCTCAGTTTCCCTGGGCAGAAAAATCGTGATTTAAAATTAATTATTAGATTTCAAAATTTATTAATAAAAATGTATGTTTATTTATAGACAACTACTAAATATTTGACTTGCAAGCTCTGAAGTTTTAAGGTTCAGATTGAATTGATAGAGGTGCTATAATTGTGGTAACTAAATGCCTAAAGTATAACTTATTTTTGAGAAAATACATTGTGCTTTCTCTTAAATAATTAGGAATCCAAAGTATTTTACTTCTTGGTCTGATTTAAAAGAGAATTAACTCTTCTCCCCGCAGCTGCCCGCAGGCCGGAGCCCTCAGTCCCCGCGCACGTGGTCCTTTGTGACCGGCTCCCCGAGGCCGGTGGAGGTTGGGGTGAGGGGGTTCCCCACCTCCTGCCTGGCCCACGTGACTGCGGGCCTCGGAGTCATGCCCCTGGTTTTCTGATGCCAGTTTTGCTAAGCCATTCTTAAGATACCATTGAAGTATCTTAAACTGCAGGGACAGCTTTCCTCTACGGCCCCACAGTTCTGTGGCATACTGTTCTTTCAAAAGGCAGTTTTTAGTTCTTTGCTATCTGGTGTATTGCTGTAGTTTCGTTTCATTCTAGTTTCAGCTTTGTGAGTATGATGATTCTGTCTGTTGGACAGCAAGCCTATAAGCAAATAATTACCATCCCCATTTTGTACCCATGATCATATACCTCATTTTTTAATGTACTTTAACTCACACAGACTAATAATACTAAAGTTGATCAAAATATAGAGTTAAAAAGAATACTAATATGAATTAAGTGATAGAAAAAAAATTAACCCACATAAAACTATATTAACTTCAGAGAAAATTAGAACATTAACTTGAGCTAATATAGGTTCCTACAATAAAAATATGAAAACTTAATATACCAACTGACTATAAAATAAAAACGAGAATTGAATATACTAACAACAAAACTCACTTTAAAAAAAAAAAGTTATATGCCAACACTTTCCTTAAGAGTACCCAGCAGAACTCAACTGTTCCTGTCCCATGGCCAAATCACCCAACCACAGGAATTTGGCTGATGCTGACCAGTTCCAGAATGCTGACCACCAAGAAGGCAGCCTGCCTATCAGCAGTTTCTCTGCCTGTCCAACTGTTCCCTTCCTTCCACCCTGTAAGAATTGCTGGCTTCATCAAGATGAGAAGATGGTTTTTAGGACCAGAGTCAACCATCTTCTCAGGTCACCCACACTTGAATAAACCACTTTTCTTCTCACAAAAAAAAAATAAAAATAAAAATAATAAATAAATAAATAAATAAATAAAAGAGAATTAACTCATTGATCCAGTTTGAATATAGTTGATATTTCTTTAAAGTAATTTAAGTATATAACCTTTAAATCATATATATAAATATATATTGTGTATTGTATATTTGATCTTTCCAAGAGTATTTCAAGTTTTTTTTTATTGATACTTGAAATCACATGGAAAGCTTTATTAAATAAAAATTATATGCTGTATATTAAATGTTATGAAAGTTTTTGCCTGTAAGAAAGGCAAAAACAATATATTCCTTAAATACAGCAAACATTTTCAACAGCAGTAGAATTTCAAGAAAGCAGCCTCACGCAGACTCCTTTTTTAAAATTTGCTAGAGGTCCGGGCTCACAGAGAGTGTGGCTTCAGAAATTAGCCTCTGCATCCACAGCAGCTCCACATCCGCACCAAAGAGGACACCATTGAGGGCGGACTCTCCCCATGCAGCCATCACAGCCCGCCCACCAAGCTGGGAGGGAGATGGAGCGCGCTGGTGAGGAAATGGCACGGCGCCTTCCATTAGCCGCCCAGGCGAGCCCTTCCTCCGATGCCGCATGGCCGAGCCGAAGCTCTCGCCACCACCGCCATGTTAACTTTAAAACTACAGGGGTAATTGAACCATAGGAGCGACCGTCACTGCTGCACCTGGCACCGCCACCCGCGACTGCCGCCGCGAATAAAGGAAATCCACCGAGAACAGAGCTCACCACGCCTTGGGATCAGGGAGTGGGCAACCTAAGAACTTAGCCTCCATGTCTGCAGCTGCTCCGCTCCCACACCAAACGAGATGCCTTTGAAGGTGGTCCCCCCGCCTGTAACCATCTCAGCCCAACTGCAGCTGTCCCAGCCTGCCCGCCATGCTAGCAAGGAGCTAGCGAGGCGCCTCCAATATGCCACCCCAACACCCTAGAGGGGCCGTGTGCCCCGGGTGAGCCGTACCCCCCAAAGGGAAAGGGTGTCCCAGGTGAGCCGTGTGTCCCAGTGGGCTGTGTGCCCCGGATGAGCCGAGTGTCCAAGGGGGCCCTGTGCCCCGGGTGAGCCGTAACCCCACAAAGGGGAAGGGTGCCCCGGGTGAGCCGTGTGTCCCAGGGGGCCGTGTGCCCCGGGTGAGCTGAGTGTCCCAAGGGGCCGTGTGCCCCGGGTGAGCCGTATCCCCCAAAGGGGAAGGGTGTCCCGGGTGAGCCGTGTGTCCCGGGGGGCCTAGTGCCCCGGTGAGCCATGTGTCCCAGGGGGCCATGTGCCCCAGGTGAGCCATATCCCCCAAAGGGGAAGGGTGCCCCGGGTGAGCCATGTGTCCCAGGGTGCAGTGTGCCCCGGGCGAGCCGTGTGTCCCAGGGGAAGCAGTGGGACCCAGGAGAAGGGGCGGTGAAAACCAGAGGAGGAGCGGATTCTATTCATGGAGTCCTGAGATGGTCACCATAAAACAAGCAGACTGTCAAATGACAGCGGGGAGGGGAAGGAGACCTGGGGGGAGATAGGAGAACAACCGAGGGACTCGTATGCATGAACATAAGTACAACCAACGAACACAGAACTCTGGGGAGGGAGGGCACAAATGGGAGGTGGGGGGGGGGCGGCAATGGTAAGCTATGTACACAGATAATACCTTAATAAAATAAAATTAAAAAAAAAAACCAGTAATGAGATTTCTTATGACAGACCATTTGGATACATACAAACTAAAATTAGGCAGCAGCCTTATAGGTTGCTTGCTGTAAAATAGGAAGACAACGATTCTTAAATTAAACTCTATAGCCTGGAAATTCAAAGAATATCCTTACATGATATTATTCTACAATGTCATTATAAATTTTGATATTTTACAATAGCATATTGTGCATTTATCCCAAACAAACTTAAAAAACGAATTCTTTGAATGTTTGACAGCAATTTAAAAAGGACACGAAAGGATTTAATTCCTTCCACTGTGTGGAAGGTCCTTTGGGAAGGTACTTGAGCATTCTATATTGGCCCTTCTTTGCAATTACCCACAGCTGTTGCTTGAGTTTTCAGTTCATGCTGAGGTTGTAGCCTCATGGTGGATGGTGCCATAGATCTGTCTCTCACACAATGGTGTGAGCTGGGCCCTCCCTGGAGAAGAAACCTGGGTTCCCCAAGATATATGATTAATGCTGGGGCCCCCCCAACAGCGGGGGAATCCCAAGGCAGGTGCTGGGCATGGAGGCCATGGGGGCATAGGCTACCAAGGAGACAGAACTGAACCTAGCATCACCCTGCTTGGCCCCAGAGGATGGCTGGTTAGTCAATGACGGGTAAGACTCCTCAAGGAAGGGGCAACCTAAAATAGGCACAGTCTCAGGGGGGCCATCAGGACAGAACTTGGGGGTCAAAAGTGGTGTGGCACAGAACCTCACACCCCCCCCCCAACATTACAGGGCTTGAACACTCGCCCCTTCTGAGGGAGGTCTCTTGCCCATGGCTGCTTCGCGCTTCCCATACCCAGCTCAAATTGGGACCCAGGCAACAAAGAGACTTGGCCCAGCTCATATTGAGACCCAGGCAACAGAGAAGTGGTTGATGGCAGCTGCCCTATATCTAAATCTATTCTAATACCAGGAATGCTTGGAACGTTCTCAAGGATGCATATAATCCTTTCCATTAATATTTACAGGGTAAACTAAGATTGTTGTTAAAGTATTAAACTTGACAATGAAATAGTCAAGTTTTCAGATTAATTTAAATTGGCTAAATGAAATAAGTGAATATTGGAGAAAACCTAATTGTACAAAAAGCTGTCCCTAAAGTATTAACCAAAATTTCTATTAATAGTTCATTTCATGGTAAAATTGCTTAACATGCAATTAACCCTAAAGTAATCATATTTTTGTGAAAAAATTAAGATGTAAAGTTATCAAAACTGCATTATAAAAATTTTCCAAAAGCCTCCTAATGAATAAAATTAAAAAAGGAGGATAGTAGAATAATATCCTGTAAGAAATATCCTATAAGTAAATTATATCAGGCCTTAATGGATTTGAAAAATCTTTGCTTTAAAAATGTTACTCAAAAATTAATTTTCATTTGTAATGTTAACAGGAAGATACACATGATATCAAAATAAGCTATAGGAAAATCATTTGGATAAAAATCAAAAGTATCCCAAGTCTAATATATAGAAATGATTTCTTTATCAACCTTTGGTTGAGAATATGTTTATACTTTCAGAAAACTCCAAGACTGTATGGATTCCTGCAACAAAGGATCCCAGAGAGAACCTGATAGAATTGTTCCAGCCACAGAATAAGCAGTGGCCCACAAGAACAGAGAAATAGTCCAGATATAAAGATAGTAAAGATGCTTTGCCATGATAGCAGTCAGCACCTGTGCATTGCTGCAGGTTGCCCAGGACCAAGGGCAAGGAAAGTCCGTGTGCATGCACTTCTAGACCATGTATGCACATCCTTCTGCATAGAAATCAAAATGTTTAATCTGCTCTCCATTCTGGGCCCCCTCGTTGGCTTTATATTAGTCCTATCCTTTGGTCCCTGGGCTTTTCGGAGATTAACAGATCTTATAAAACAACAGATTGATTCTATCCTAGCCAAACCCATCCAGGTACACTATCATCGCCTAGACATGATTGACCGTGAGCAGGACTATAACATCCGCCAGAGGCCCCTCCCTTCGGGGACAGCATAAAGGCCAGATGAATGCTTACCTACTCCTTAAACGAGGGAGAAAGGTATGGGCACCGAGCTGAGTGCAGAGCAAAGCATTGCAAAGGGAAGGTCCCATAATCTTTCGACCCCCTCTTCCCAAGGCTTTGTCTAAGAAAGATTCGACCCCCTTTGGCTTTCCCTGAGAGTATAGCTGGCTTACATAGAGGTTGGTATCTATCAAAAAAATTTTTTTTCTCTTAGATGGCCAACAGAGATGCCCATACAGCACCTGGTGAGCTTGGCTGGCAGCCAATGACGGGTAAGAGGAGATGGCATACGCTGAGGGGCTCTTCTATAGGCCCTACCTGCAACCTAAGACAGGCACTGGATCAGAGCGATTCAGTTAGGCCGATGACGGGTAATGCAGGCTTCAACCAGGTATCCCGAGTCTCCAGACCTAAGACAGGCGCAGCCGCCGCAGGGAAGGCTCTCTGGCCTTAATTCCAGGCTCTACCTCTCCTCCCCAAAAGATACCGAGAGCCGTTGCTAGTGGGCTCGGGAACCCCACGGGCGGAGCCAGGTCACTACTCCCTCGCTCGGTTAAAGCCCACTCCCGTTTAAAAACAGAAAGGGAGGAGATGCCGGGAGCCATAAAGATAGAGTTCGGTCTCACTTCCTGGTCAGCCCTACTTCCTGATTGAGCAATAGCATAGAAAGCCTGCACGCGCCAAAGGCCAGAAGAACCTCCCACATCAGAATAACCAATCAGCTAAGGACAGATACCCAGTCCCCAACCAATCACCCCATGGCAACTCCTTATCCTACCCCTCCCCTCCTGAGCGCTTATAAACCGCAGCGCTTCAATAAAGATCTTGAGGCTTGATCAGAACCCTGTCTTGCCTCCGTTCTTTGCGCCCCTTGTTTGTTTCATTCTCTTAGGTGGTTCCTGCGTGCCCTCGTTGTTGCCCCATGGGCCGGGGCATTCAACTTTCTGGATTCTCTTGTCTTCTTGCTCCTGTGGAGGAGTGTCCTCTGGCTCTTTGTGTTCCAAATCTTTGACTTGATTCTTGCCATCTTCCATTCTGCTTTTAGGACTCTGTATAATATTTTTTATTTCAGAGAATGTATTCTTTATTTCTAGTTGATCCTTTATTATTTCTTGTTGATCCCTTTTCATATCCTCATAGGTCTCATTCATTTTATTGGCCTTTTCTAAGAGATTCTTGAACAACCTTATAAGCGTGGTTTTGAACTCTATATCCAGTCGCTTGTTGTCCTCCATTTCTTTCGTTTGTGATCTGTTTCCTCGTCTTGGCATTTTTGCTGCTTCCCTGAGTTGGTAGGTTGGGAGGATCAGCTGTGTCTATGCCAGGAGGCAGCCTTATTCCACTAGACTTGGAAACCTGCAAAAGCCTCTATTTTCAGCTTGGATGGGGTGAAGTTTCAGGGTGGAGCCTACAGCCTTGGCTTCCGGTTAGCCCCGCCGTACGAGGTTCCTGAGTCTCAGTGTACCTCAGTGTCCTTTGGTATTCGCTGTAAGCACCTCTGAGAGAAAGGTGCCCTAGAGTTTTGCCTGCTACCAGACAGTCTAGTTTCTCCCCCAACGTGCCCACAACTGGGGTTCAGTGCAGTTGGAAGTGGGGTTAAGAGCAGTCCGGAGCTTATGTCTCCTTCCCGCTAGGGCAATCCAGCAGCCCAATCAACCATCTGTCCTCTGAGCGAAATGTGAGCGACTCGGGGGCTCTGCCTTTCACAGCTCTCCTGAGCCTCCACCTTACAGCCCAGGTTCCCTCTCTATGATCCTGGGACCCCAGGGTCTCGCCCAGAACTGGGGTTCAGCACAGCCCGGAGCTTTGATCTCCTTTCCGCTAGGGAACGCCAGCCAGGCACTCAGCTGCCCCGTCCTCTCCGGCTTATTCCTCTCCCCACGCGCACACTGTGTCTCCGTAACTTAGGCTTTTACAGTTCCTCTGATTTTCCTTTTGGTTTTCTCTTTCCTTCTAGTTGTAGAATTTCCAGTCAGTCAATTTTCCTGTAGTTCTGGATAATGTCCACTTTATATTTTAGTTGTATTTTTTGAAATTATTGAATGAGGCTGCAGTTAGGCATTTACCTATGCTGCCATCTTGGTTTTTCTCCCATATCCCCAACCTCACGCCTTTATGCTGAAAATGGCAGCCAAGCCTCACCGCCATCACCTGTGGCCCCGCAAATCCTCCAGGACGCTGTGGACCCTACCCTCCCACATCACACCTGGGGGGGGGTGTATCCTCACCCTCTGCATGTGCAGCTCACCTCACTCTCAGCCTCACACATGGCCACACCACTCCTAACCTCTGAGGAAACACGACAGGGCTGCAGCTCGACCTCACTCACGGATGTGCTGTTTCACTCGTGTCACAACACCACTGAGTACACAGGCACAGTTTTTACAATGGCCTCAGAAGAAACATGCACCATAAAAATTTTTTTGCTGAAACTGGTTTGGCTCAGTGGATAGAGCATCGGCCTGTGACTAAAGATTCCCAGGTTCCATTCTGGTCAAGGGCATGTACATTGCTTGCGGCCACATCCCTTGTGGGGGGTTTTCAGGAGGTATCTGCTAAATGCTTCTCTTTCATCCATGTTTCTGCCTTTCTATCCCTCATCCTTCCTCTCAATAAAAAAATAAATAAAAGATATTTTTAAAAATAAAAAATAATGAATCTTTGCATTTGGGGCTCTTCAGAAGCATTTGATTCATTTCTCTAGGAAGCCTGACTAAAGTGGATCAGTGCTTCATCAACAGCCTACAACCACGACCAATCTCGCTTCCTTCTTTTGCAAACAACTGCAAAATTAGACTGGATGGCATGCACACCTGTTTCTGTGCATGTGTGGACACAACTTTTAAAGTGACATGCTGTGCACATTCACGAACAGGAATTCTCACGACCAATAAGGAGAACACTTGGCCATGGTGGCCGTAAACACGACATCTTCTGGGGGAAGAGGACACGGAGGACGTTCCACACATTACCAACAAGTGGACAAACATTTCCCAACTGAAACATTCAAGCATATCGACTTTTTAACATGATCGCTTAAGAAAACTTACAGCTGAAACAGGTTTGGCTCAATCGATGGAGCGTCGGCCTGGGGACTGGTTGCGGGCACATCCCCAGCGCGAGGTGTGCAAGAGGCAGCGGATCGCCGAAATTGGTTTGGCTCAGTGGTAGAGCATCGGTCTGCGGACTGAAAGGTCCCGGGTTTGATTCCGCTCAAGGGCATGCACATTGGTTGCAGGCATATCCCCAGTAGGGGGTGTGCAAGAGGCAGCTGGTCGATGTTTCTCTCTCATCGACGTTTCTAGCTCTCTAGCCCTCTCTCTTCCTCTCTGTAAAATATCAATAAAAATATTTTTTAAAAAGAGGCAGCTGATCGATGATTCTTTCTCATCGATGTATCTAGCTCTCTATCCCTCTCTCTTCCTCTCTGTAAGAAATCAATAATATATATATATATTTTTTAAAATAAGAAAACTCACAAAGGAAACTTTGAACAAGAAATCCCTTAGGGTTCCTAAAAAAGTCAACACATGTCCCAGGGGGCCGTGTGCCCGAGGTGGGCCGTGTAGCCCAGGGGGCCGTGTGCCCCAGGTGAGCTGTGTGCTCCAGGGGGGCCAGATGTCCCGGGAGAGCCGTGTGCCCCAGGGAAGCGGTGGGACCAGGGGGGCAGGGGTGGTGTAAACCAGAGGAGGAGCGGATTCTATCCGGGTGGTCCTGAGATAGTCACCAAAAAACAAGCAGATTGTCAAATGACAGCGGGGAGGGCAAGGAGACCTGGGGGACGGGGAGATAAGAGAACAACCGAAGGACTGGTATACATGCATATAAGTACAACCAACGAACACAGAACTCTGGGGAGGGAGGGCATGAATGGGAGGTGGGGGGGGGGGCAATGGTAAGCTATGTACACATATAATAACTTAATAAATTTAAAAAAATAAAAGTATTGGTGATAAAAAAACAAAAAGTCAACACACACTCCCGACCTTGCTTTTCTCCCCCTACAGGTGCCTAACTCATGCCCCAGGGCCACACAGGTGTCCTACCCCACACATACTGAGGCACATCGTCCACGCTCCTTCAGGACCAACAACACAACCGACTGCTAGACACTATGCACACACCTCCAGGGAAACAAGGGCCCAGATGCAAGACGGCTCGATCAACACCCACAAACCCTAGCCCTTCCTACCCGTTTCAACCGGCCTATTAGCATGCAGACAAACATCAATAACTTCCAGCCTTTTCAACATCCCCAGCCCTTTTGCATTAAACCTCCACCCTGCTTTCCTGTCAATGACCCATTGGACGCTCCCTTTCCCAATTGCCCTAGGGAAACACAGTGCTTCCATATCAATAACCCCTTCCACACGGAGACTGCTGTTAAAAATCTATAAACTGCCCTATGAAAAAATTTACCCTTTCTGCTTCTGCTTTAGAAACAACTGATGATGCTCAACTACAAACAACAGTGACTGAACAACGCAAGCACAGGCAACACACTACAAACTGCTCTGCCCCTCACATACTGCTCTCAAGGCAGAATGGAAATGTTCCCTGGGTCTACTGCGTTCTTCCCCAGACCTCTCATCTCCTTCATAGCTGGTTCGAGCCAGCTCTCTGCCTCCAGCTCTCTCCTGTCCTATCCCAGGACTTCCCATGCAACTCACACAGCAGATGACAGATATGGACAATAAGAATAAAGATCCCTACTATAAAGGGCTCCTGATGAATAACTGAGCTCCAATTTAGAGGGGAAAAAAGAGCATGGTGCTTATTACTACACAGGAGCTTCTCATACAATCCTCAATTTAGGGAGTGACCTACAAAGGTCCTACCACACTGAACTGACTGATAAGTCGTCTGAATTGAACCAAGAGGAGATGCCAGCACCAGACCAGAACACACAGAATGGAGCAGAGCAGAGCTGAACTGTCACCTGAAAGGGAATTCACTCAGTCCCGCCCGACCCCAGGGCTCCTCAGGACATGACAAGGACTCCAGTTGGCATTGAGATGAAGACAAGGACCATCAATCAGTTAACAGACACCAGACAGCAGAGCCAGGCTCAGGACCCCAGAAACAGACCCCAGTCCCCACACCAGACCATGAACCAAAAGCTAAACCTCAGGAATAAAGCCAGACTTTGGGCCATGATTGCCCGACACCAGGCGCCAGAGAATGACACAGGACACCTTACATCAGGCCCTGATGTCGTATTGTTGTGCCAAGATTCCGTGATCCCCAAAGACCACCAGGGAGCCAGATCTGATGCAATTAGCAAGAGAGTCTCTTCCATGCTAGCATGGGCTCTGTCCCACTCAGGCGACCGCATGGCGGACAAGAGAGAGAATGTAACATCTCAATGGGTTTTATACGGGGCGGGGGGGGGGGGGTGCGGGGGGGCCGCGGGAGCGGGGAGATTGATGTGACCCTGATTGGTCGGGTGAGGGCTAGGGTCCGGCCACAAAATGGAGGATAGCTCCACCCTGCCCCACAAGGAGGCAGGGTTCTAGCCTCACCCTTTCAATAGCTGCACATGGACCCACACAGGAACTCAGGAAACCAGCCACCCCCAAACAGAACCCAGACAAAGAGCTAAACACAATTCACCGCGAGACCACAGACACTGCAGTCAGAACTGGAATCTGTGTTTAGGAGCCCAGGTCCCTAAGCAGGCACTGGACACCAGACACCAGTTACCAGATGCCGACACAGGAGCTGAACCATAGGCCCCAGGCCCTCACACTGTCAGCAGGGCTCCAAAGCAGGGGCCCAAGAGTTAGAAAATAATTAGAACTAAATTATAATAAAAATACTACATTACAAGATGTTCCGACTCACAGTCAAGAAGGAACGTGTGCACAAGTGACTGGGGTCCCTCAGCCAAAGAATTGGACTTATACGGGTTGCCCACAGTACGTAACTAAAGTTGACCGAGCATACACTAAACACAGAAACAAGAGTTAGAATGCATGAATCCCAAGGTATATTTCCCAGAGTCCTGGTGGTTTCCAGAAGCCTAGGCAGGTCACCTGGAGTTCCGCGCCGACAGACACACACACTGGACAGGAACACGCTGCTGCAGCGTCTCGGTCAGGAATGAGGCCTCAGAGGTTTGGCTCACAGGCAGAGTGACAGCTCACTCAGGCAGAGCTTCATGCAGTATTTCGATCAGGGAGGAGGGAGTGGGAGAACACGTTGGGTGGAGGGCCCCTTCGTGGTCTCTGACCAGTGCCTCTAGGTCCCTTCTTTTATGGCCAATTCTGGGCAGTCCCTCGTTCCTTCTGGGCACATCCAATGGGTCTTCAGTATGTCTTAATCAGGGGGACTCCATGTACTTTTTGCCTCGCTTTCCAACTTTCCAGATAAACCCTTGTTAGGACGTTCACACAGTTACAACTTTTGAGATAAGCACATGCTAGGGTGTTCACACAGT
The DNA here is from genome assembly GCA_963924515.1 of Vespertilio murinus. NCBI lineage: Eukaryota > Metazoa > Chordata > Mammalia > Chiroptera > Vespertilionidae > Vespertilio > Vespertilio murinus. Next base: position 47,967 of record CAWUQJ010000029.1, on the reverse strand, counting down.
TAGGGGCTCAAAGTCAGTCTTAAAACTCAAGTTGTACAAAATGGATTCAAGTCACACTAAATGCAGTTAAAACACATTTCAAATAATTTCTTTTACTTAAAATCAGAATAAGATCAGAAATACAATTCACACTAAAGCTATAAATCACTCATAAAAGTAAATGGTTTCCCTCTTATTTTAAATCACACAAATAATTATTCTCACACTGTTTTAAATCCTTAAAATATAAATCAAACATCACACTAATATAACTATAACACAAGACTTACAGAAAAATGTGCAGTCTTAAGTGCACATATTAGGGAAAGAGACAAGCTGACTACGAGTTTTACACCCTTCTTGGATTCTAGAATAGTAAATTGAGTCCACAGAAAGTAGAAGAAAGGAACTGTGCATGTAGAATTGTCTGGAAAGGCATGCACTTAAAACAAAAGCAGTTTTTACCTTTTGTGGCAGCATTTTGAATTAATTATATTATCCTTTTTTATTTTTTTTAAATTTATTAAGGTATTATATGTGTACATAGCTTACCATTGCCCCTCCCCCCCCACCTCCCATACATGCCCTCCCTCCCCAGAGTTTTGTGTTCGTTGGTTGTACTTATATACATGCATACCAGTCCTTCGGTTGATCTCTTATCTCCCCCAGATCTCCCTCCCCTCCCCGCTGTCATTTGACTGTCTGCTTGTTTTACGGTGACTATCTCAGGACCACACGAATAGAATCCACTCCTCCTCCGGTTCACACCACCCCCCACCCCAGTCCCACCGCTTCCCCGGGGCACACGGCTCTCCCGGGGCACACGGCCCACCCTGGGGCACACGGCTCACCAATTGGATTATTCTTAATAGTTTAAGTAAGCTGCAACAAACAGAGCCATTTCATTTTAGAAAGAAAAAAAAAAAAGGACAAGAGGAAAACACGGGACAGTTAAAAAGTGGGAGAACCTGGATTGCTGTGGAGAGAACACCAGAGGCGTTTTCTTTTTTTTTTTTTCTTTTTTAATATATTTTATTGATTTTATACAGAGATGAATTGAGAGGGATAGAGAGTTAGAAACGTCAATGAGAGAGATACATCGACCAGCTGCCTCCTGCACACTCCCCACCAGGGATGTGCCGCAACCAAGGTACGTGCCCTTGACCGGAATCGAACCCGGGAACTTTCAGTCCGCAGGCCGACGCTCTATCCACTGAGCCAAACCGGTTTCGGCCGAGGCGTTTTCTTTGGGCACCCAGTTTGGTCTCTTGACAGTCAGAGGAGGAAATTATTCCAAACGTTTTAGACCAAGCTTGATCCTTTTCTCCTTTGCACTTCTTCATGTGTCACTGCAGCAGTTCTGATTGAGAGAATTCTCTAAAATTGATCTGAGCCTGGGTCTGCATTCACAGGCAATGCTCTTTTGAACACGGAACAAACCTTTTAGGTGTTTTAATTACTAAGTGAAAGATGAATCAGAGGAGCTGGAGACCGGGACCAGGACACAGAGGCTTCATTGAAGAGAAGACCGCTGCCGGGCTGCCTTCCAGAGGGGAAAGAGCACACGTGCCAGGGTGAACACGCCTTTTAGTTGACACTAGCGCCACTTGCAGAATGAGTGGCCCTAGTGTCGACTAAAAAGGAGATCGGCTTACCTACCACCACAGTCGTTTCCCGAGGCTCTGTCCTGGTGATATAAGTCTGTGGGGTCCTGTCGGGGCCTGGGCAGCTACTTCCATGGCCAGTTCCAGGAGGTCTGGAAGCTCCAAACCGGATCCAGGGGGCAGGCATGCTGGACTGGCTGAGGCCAGACCCGGAGGAGCCAGACTACTGTCTGGTTTCCAGTGGCCTTCCCTCCGCACCTTGGGCAGGGCCCAGGCGGGGGTCTCGGGTTTGAGCAGGACTTGGCCCAGTGTCCTTCCTTGCTGCATTTGAGGCATGGGCCCAGAGGAGGCTTAACCCCTGACTTACCCACGGTTGGAGGACTGGCACTTGGTTTTAGATTTGAAAGCGGTGGCTAGAGCTGGCAGCCTCCTTCTGGGCCTCAGCCTTGGCCTTGATCTCGCCTTGTTGTTGTCTCCATTATGAAAGACCTTGAAGGTCACGTTAACGAGATCTTATTGAGGGGTTTGTGGACCTGCATCTACTTTTGAAGTTGTGGCGTATGCTGGGGAAGTAAAGGTGGTCAGGTGGGTGGACAAAGAAACCTGAGGTGCCTCTCAATCTGTGAGGCTGGACATAGAGAATGGGATGTGGACTCAGACTACACCCTCGGTTACTGCTGCCTCCCTCGCGTAGAGTGGACCCAGGAATAGAAGAGGCTGTTGAGGAAGGCAGTCTTTGGGCCTGAGAATGAGTGTTAGATAGGAAAGGCTGTTTTGGAACTCAGGTTCTCAGGATTTGAGCTCTCAGGGACTGGGGAGAAGGCAGCTGCTGGGTAAGAGGGTCTGAAGAGAAAGAGACTAGGTGTTTTTCAATTTGAGAACTATCAGAGAGTGAGAAGGGAAATGGCCAGCCACCTGTGAATTTGTTTGCTGGAGGCCACAGGAGTGGAGAGCACAGGTGAAGGAGGGTGTGCTTAGAATTCTCAGAGGTAGGAATGCCCCACCCTACAAGGGCGGGACTGGGAGGGGCTTCACAGGGAGGGGTGTGCAAGCACCACTGACATGCCACCTCTGGTCAGTGGGCCAAACCACTGTGTGTAAAGGAAAAAAAAATTGGTCAAAGTACTCCTGAAGTCCTCCAAGGGCTCCTGCACTCTGGCATTGACCTGGGAAAAAGAGTGCTTAGTCAGAGAGGGACAGGTTTAGGGTTATAAGGAGGTGGCGGGAGTGAGACACGTGGAGGATATGATGTGCTGGGTCGAAAGAGAAGACAAAGGGGTTTGAGAGGGCAAAGAGGACTTCCAGAGAGGATCTGATGGGTGGAACATGAGGATGAGAGCGGGGGTGGGGAGGGGACAGGAACAAGCCTGTTCGTAGGAATCTCTGAGGCTTCCTTGTCCGGTGGCAAGTATTATCTATATCTCAGAGGATTATATATAAAATGCCATTTTTCGAGGTGGTTTGGATTGAGAGGTTCCCATGACCAGAGGGAAAGGGCCACCGAGAAGTTGGGAAAGGAATGAGAAGCTTCCTTCTTTTCCCCCAACCACCTTGTAGAAAGAAAGAAACGAGAGAAGGTCCCAAGGTCATCACCCTGAGACCTTTCCCGTGGAGTAAGGCAGAGTTTTCCTGGCCAGGTACCTGGGCTTTCGTAGAACGTAGAACATAGAACATAGAACGTGTAGCCAAGTAAATGGGAAAACTCTGAGGCCCTTCCAGGTCAAGGGAGCAGGTGGGTGGGGTGGGGGTGAGGTAGCGAGGGGGGAAAGGTCCCTGAGGCCTACCGGTAAGAAAGCAACGAGATTCCCACATGTTCTGGTATGGCAGGGTTCGAGAAGTGTTCTGAGCAGGCCAGTCTACTCAGAACCAAGCCACTGAGCAGAGCCAGGAGTCAGAAGCTCGGGGTTAGGTTACCACCAAGCAGAGACAGATCAGAAGTCAAAAGCTTGTGGCTAGGCCTGAGGCTCATCCACGCTCAACCAGGTCCTTCGGCACCAGTATGAAAGATGAAACAGCCGGAACTGGTTTGGCTCAGTGGATAGAGCATCGGTCTGTGGACTGAAAGTTCCCGGGTTCGATTCCGGTCTAGGGCATGTACATTGGTTGCGGGCACATTCCCAGTGGGGGGTGCGCAGGAGGCAAATGGTCGATGCTTCTCTCTCATCGATGATTCTAGCCCTCATATATATATATATATATATATATATATATATATATATATATATATATATTTTAAAAGAAAGATGAAAAGAGAGGCTGGCCAAAACTGGTTTGGCTCAGTGGATAGAGCGTCGGCCTGCGGACTGAAAGGTCCCGGTTCGATTCCGGTCAAGGGCATGTACATTGGTTGTGGGCACATTCCCAGTGGGGGGTGTGCAGGAGGCAAATGGTCGATGCTTCTCTCTCATCGATGATTCTAGCTCTCTATCCCTCTCCCTTTCTCTCTGTAAAAAATCAATAAGGTATATATATATATATATATATATATATATATATATATATTTTTTTTTTTAAAGAAAGATGAAACAGAGAGGCTGGCCAAAACCGGTTTGGCTCAGTGGATAGAGCATCGGCCTGCGGACTGAAAGGTCCCGGGTTCGATTCCGGTCAAGGGCATGTACCTTGGTTTCGGGCACATCCCCAGTAGGGGGTGTGCAGGAGGCAGCTGGTCGATGATTCTCTCTCATTGATGTTTCTAACTCTCTATCCCTCTCCCTTCCTCTCTGTAAAAAATCAATAAAATATTTTAATAAAAAGAAAAAAGAAACCGAGGGGCTGGAGGGCAGGACACAGGCTTTATTGGTGGAGAAGACCCCTGCCGGGCTGCCTTCCAAGGAGAAAGAGCACACGTGCCATGCCGGGGTGAACACACCTTTCAGGGGAGGAAAAGGAAGGGATGGGGCTTAGGGCACTCGGCACGCACTGATTGGTAGTTTCATGTAAGGCACATGATTAGGGGCCTAGAGACTTAGGAATTGGGGGCTTAGAGTATTTAACAAGTGCTGATTGGTGGTTTAGTGTACAGTCCATATAGGGTGCCTTGTTAGGTGCTCAAGAATGTCCATGCTGCAGGTGGAGTTTACGTCATTCTCCGTCCGTCAGTTGGGGGAAGGGAGGATCTATCACTAATAAGTTTACCATTTTTATTCATACCACATTCATTGTTGAAAGACCTAAGCTTAAGACTTGGCTCTGCTCCTGAGAACCTGTGCAGTTGGCCCTCCCAGTGCTCCCATAAACTGGGACCAGAACAGCACACTCCTAAGTCCCAGGTCCAGTCTAAGGATGTGCTCACAGAAGGTAGTCCCATAGGAATGCCTCACTTAAATTGGCACCTGAGACTTCTACCCCAGAAACAGTCCAGGCACACACTTCTGGTCCTCACAGGCTGGCTGTGCCTGCTCCCTTGCCTCTGCTCACCTCACGTTTGGTCTCACAATCAGGCCTTCCGTTTGCATGGATGCACTCCACCTTATGTCCGCCTTATTGCCCTCCTGATGTTCGGACTGAGGACTGTGCATCCAGGCCAGCTTCTCATCTCAGGTCCTGGTTGGTGTTGGCAATGATTGGCAGGAAGTAGAATCTCAATGAATTGATGGAGAATGGAGGTTTGCCGGAAGCCAATCATTGTCTCTCTAATGGAAAGAGGCTGGTCAATCTTGAAGCTCTGAAAGGTCAGAGCCAACCACTCCCTATCTAATTGAGACAATGGTAACTGAGGCAACTTCCCCATCTTGTAATCATGTAAATCCTTACTGATATGATAATCCGCTTATTACCTGCTTAAGGGCTATGGGTGTTTCCCAAAGCTGCTTAAGGGTAATGGGTGTATCCCACAGCCTCAATAAAAGGGATTGCAAGGCCAGAGCCTAGCGGTAGTCTTCCAACTAGAGGTGGACTCCCGTCTGGCCCCCCACTTTCCCAAATTAACACTTTTCTAGTCTCTCTCTTAATTTTAGTGTGTGGCCTCCTCCAGAAACCGGACCCTGAGTGGGCCCTGAACCACGCGGGTGGTGTTCAGGGATCCCACAGAGGTTTTTCACCAAGTTCTATAAATTACCAAGGAAGGAGTACATATGAGTTACATGAAATCCACTGGTGATAGATTAGTGAGGTGGGAGAAAGCAGAAAGGGAAAACCTCTGGGATCAAGTAAAAAGTAAAATGATAGACACATGCTCTTTTACTTGGGTGGTGCAACAGACAACAATTAACATGACAGCAATAACAATCAGGGAAATTTGTAGTCTCTGCCCCGATGCATTGGTGTGGCCAGAGAGGTCAGAAAAGGGGAAGTTAGAAGTTACCCTGACCTGCCACAGGTATGTTATCAGATGCAAAATAGATAATAGACTCAGTTAAGATCCAAGTTGAGCTCTAACCAGTTTGGCTCAGTGGATAGAGCTTCACCCTGTGGACTGAAGGGTGCCAAGGTTGGATTCTGGTCAAGGGCATGTACCTTGGTTGCGGGCACATCCCCAGCAGGGGGTGTGCAGGAGGCATCTGATCCATGTTTCTCTCTCATCAATGTTTCTAACTCTAGCCCACTCCCCTTCCACTCTGTGAAAAAAAAATCAATAAAATATGTTTAAAAATACCCAAAAAACTAACGTTGATCTTTGTCAGGGAATATACTGGCCTAGGACATGACTACCCACTGTAAGGTCCCAAGACCCGTGGTGAGTCCGACGGAGTGGGCGACGACCCCAAGTCAAACGCCGAGACCGAAACTTGATGCAAAAAGCAGGAGGTTTTAATACAAGCGCAGCGCAGGGGCTTCTCAGGCAGACAGCAACGATGCTGGCTGACTGGGAGCCCCGAGTAACTGCAGAATATGAGTTTATAAAGACCACACGCAGGTGGGGTTACACATGGAGGGGGAAGAAGGGAACAAGGAAATAAACACCACACGCAGGTGGGGTTAAGTCCTCAGGGTAGGGAGTTTCTGGGGACTAATCTTCAACCGAAAAGAACTGACCTCCTCCCTGTCTAATCTTTAACCGTAAAGGTCACATCCTGGAACAGGCAGTGGGGAAAGTCAATTCCTCAATCTTGGGGTCCTACACCACCATAGATTGCTTTTTACTTTTAGACTATCCTTGTGGTTACTTTAGGACTCTGAGTTTGCAAGGCTGCCAAGCAGACCTTCCCTCAGTCAGTCAGGTTAGCATGTGGCCCCACTTTATCCACATAATTAAAAAATATTTTTTTAGTTTCTAGATTTTACTATTTTTAGTGATTCACATTTACCATTTCTGGCAATTTTCTTTTTACTTATTTATTTTTCAGTTTGGACTTTTGGTCAGAATATAATAATGTATACCTTATATAATAATGTAAACTTTCCTCTGAGGGAGAAAAGTGTAACCTTTATTTCGCAGATGTGCTAGTCCAGGGGAATTCCAGAACCAAACCCTAAACTGAACTCGTAAGGAGGCTCTGCCTTTGGCAGCCCCAGAGGGTCCCTGCAGCCCAAGTCAGCTGTGGCAGGGCCATGGGGTTAGGCTCTGCAGCTCCACCCAAGTCAGTCAGAGTGGGGAAGTAAGACTAGTTTTAACCAGATACTGAACTAGGTTGCAAGTCCCCGCCCCCATTTTCCTTTTCAAATCACAGACAGGGTTGTATCACTTATGAGCATTTACTCCAGTACTGCCAGCAATATGGAAGAGCAGCAGGTCATCCACAAAAATGTGCTCTGCAGCCCCCCATAAGCCAGCAAATTATAAGAAGTGGGACAAAGATTAGGACGTAGGACATAGGATGTGGCTGGGGGGAGGGGAGAACGGCTGGGGCTGGACTCCATTGGGCAACAAGTTTGTTAGTCTTTCTATGATAATAGGCAGTCCTTAAATGGGGATGGACCGCATTCCAAGGTTGACGCCCAGGTGGGAGGGGCACATAAAGCTCCCAGCCAGGTTAGAATGTGCTTTCTTGAATCAGAACAAAACAATCACAGTTAGCAGACTGTGATTAATATTTCTTATTTTATTTCTTATAAATAATGACTAGTCCCCAGCATTCTATTTCTGCCCCTAACAGCTGAGCGTGGACCTATGAGCCAGGCGATCACAGTTCCATTCCAGGTCAGGGAACATGCCTGGATCCCCACTGTGGAGTGTGCAGGAGGCAGCTAATCACTGATTCTTTCTCATCATTGATGTTTCTATCTCTCTTCCTCTCCCTTCCTCTCTGAAATTGAACAATGGGCCTTGAAAGGACTGACTCCATCTTGTCCCTCACCCTCCACCTGAACCATAAGCACGCCATCTTGTTTCCGTAACCTCCATCTTGTTAGAACTGCCATTCCCTAAACACAAGTGGTCCTTTGTTCTGTTAATTCCAGGAAGTAACTAAACCAGATTTCCTTGTTAGAAGTAAGGCGAGCTCCCAAGTCAGGGTTTCTGATAGAATACAAAACACTCGGGAGCCAGGCAGCAAGGCAAACATCTTTACTTCTACATAGAAGGGTGCACACACATGGTCTGGCAGTGTGTGCGCACCAAGCAGGTGGGCTGCTTGGGTTTATAATCCCTTAAGCATGTGACCTGGCCTTTGCTCATATATATATATATATATATATATATATATATATATATATATATTTAATTGATTTTTCTACAGAGAGGAAGAGAGAGAGAGGGATAGAGAGCTAGAAACATCGATGAGAGAGAAACAGCGATCAGCCATCTCCTGCACACCCCCTACTGGGGGTATGCCCGCAGTCAGGTGTACCCCCTATAGGGATGGGTTCCCCCCCACCCCCTTTTGGGATCATGTATGGTGTTTACCCTCCCTCCATCCTTCCTAGGGTCAGGGAGTGTAAGGTCCCAAGACCCCCGGTGAGTCCGAGGGAGGGGGTGACGACCCCATGTCAAACGCCGAGACCGAAACTTGATGCAAAAAGCATGAGGTTTTAATAGTACAAGTGCAAGGGCTTCTCAGGCAGACAGCAACAGAGCTGTCTCCTGGAGCCCCGAGTAACTGCCGAACATGAGTTTATATAGGCAAACACCACACGCAGGTGGGGTTACACATGGAGGGGGAGGAAGGAAACAAGGAAATAAACACCACATGCAGGTGGGCTCGTTAATTACATGTTTTAATCTTGCAAGCCTCTTAGTCTCTCCCCTTCCCATTCCTCTGGGCAAGTCCTCAGGGTAGGGAGTTTCTGGGGACTAATCTTCAACCATAAAGAACTGACCTCCTCCCTGTCTAATCTTTAACCGTAAAGGTCACATCCTGGAACAGGCAGTGGGGAAGGTCGCTTCCTCCATCTTGGGGTCCTACAGGAGAAACTGAAAACTGGAATTCATAACCATTCCCTTGCTCAAATCTTTACAGGCTCTGCAGTTTGCTTGTTCCAGATGCACTGCCAGTGCCCACTGCAGACCCTGTAGCCCGGGAACTCAGTGTGGGTAAAGAAAGCCATGACCCAAGGACTCAAAGGGACACTACACTGTTATCCTGAGCACGCCCACAGCTATTGAAGTAGACGACACCCAGACCTGACTACATGACTCCCAGTTCCTGCATGGCCTGAGTCCTGGCAACCAGTGGCCTCGCCTGTGAGATCCCCAGCCTGGGCTCCACGCAGGCCAGGAGACGACTTGATGCCTGAAGGAGGGGAACTGGACTTCAGTGAGGACAGTACTGAGGGGAATTGTGGTACTAAGGGTCTTGGTAACTGTATTTGTTGTTTATGCTGATTCTTACTCATGTTGTCAAGAACGTTTTTACTAACCAGTGAGAAAGTCCAGGGCTAAGTAAGACTAGATAACAGAATAGCGAATGCCCTTAAAGGAAGTGGGCTGAGTCAATGATTTGACTCATGCACATAAGACAAGGGGGGAATGAGAGGGCAGAGTGGGGCGGGGCTAACTCCTGACTCCATTTTGTACTGTGGGGCAGGGCGGAGCTATCCTCCATTTTGTGTAACTGGACCCTAGCCCTCACCCAACCAATCAGGGTCAGCCAAAGCAGTGACATCACCACCCTTATAAAACCCCTTGACCTGTTGAAGCCCATGCTCTTCCGCCAAGCTGATTTTGGTGTAAGTGGAACAGAGCCCATGCTAACATGGAACAGGCTTTCCGCTATTGAATCGGACTCAGCTCCCTGGCGGTCCTTGGGGATCGCGAAATCTGGGCGTAACAGGTTCTCAGGCCTATCATGGCCTGAGGTTTTTCAGAATAAACTAGGATGTCAATTCAAGATGCCACTGGTGGTAAAGTGCTGATAATAATAGACTGGCCCTCCCTCCTGCAAGGCCCCAACTTTGCCAACTACTTTGGCACCCTGAATCTCCCTTAGAGGCATCTGACGTGCTGGTTGTGGCCTGGGCTCTTGATCAGCTGAACTCAAGCGTCTACCAAATGGCTCTGGAGAGCCTGGTTGAAGAGAAACAGAAGGGAGCGGTGTTTCTGGACCTTTCAGACCAGCTGGGGAAGCACTTGGTGCTGCCTGTGGCTCATATGGAGACCGTAAAACCAGCGGGACTTCCTCAAGGGATCCTGGCAGAACAAGGGGTTGGGTTTCCTTCTGAGAGAACTGTTTCTTTTCTCCTACTACTACAACCTTACAGAACCGGACCCAAGGCAGCAAGGTCTGAGCAATTCCTAACCAGCTGTCTGTGTAAGGGAACTTCTCTGGGTGTCCGGGGTCTGCCATGACTACATTCCACACCGCCCTGACCAGTCCTACATCTAAAGAGCCTTCTGGGGGCCAGCCGACCCCAAAGGCTGGCATTCTAATTCACAGAACTTCCTCAGTGTTTTGGGGTTCAGTTTAATACCATAGTCCGCAATAAAACCCTTTTCAAATTTTTCCAATGTGCAGTTGGGAACGGTGGGTTTACTTTGTCCCAACCCCATGATGATCAGTGGCGAGAGACAGACAAGGGTGCAGGGAAATTTACTAAAAGCCTGGAGGGTCTCCTTAAAGAAAAGATTCTTAATCAGCACAGGCAGGGGCAGGCTGGGTAAAATCTCTCCACCCTCAGGAACTGCGAGCCCCGCCCCTGAGAGTCCCAGCCATCCAAAAGAGACAAGAAAAGCCAAAATACCTTCAAATCTACCCCAGAATGCCAACACTTCAACCTGACATAGCAAAATCACTCTCCACTTTCCCCACCTGCACCTGTAAAGCTCTGCCAGAGCCGCGAGCCGTGAGCCTCAGACCGTGAGCAGTCAGGAGAGGCCTCAACTGAGGCTGAGCTGCAGCTGCAATATCCTCCATGTATCGTGTGTGTGTGTGTGTGTGTGTGTGTGTGTGTGTGTGTGTGTGTCAGTGGGGATCCTCGAGTGGCCTGCTAAGGTCTGGAACCCACAAGAACTCTGGTAAATAAACCGTGTGTGAATCATGCATTGCATGTTTGTCTCTTGTGAAATTTATGCTTGGTGGATGAGAGGGCAGGGTGAGGCTAACTCCTGACTCCATTTTGTATTCTGGGGCAGGGCAGAACAGGGCAGAGCTGGCCTCCATTTTGTGTAAGGACTCCAGCCCTCATCCAACCAATCAGGGTCAGCCAAAGCAGTGACATCACCACCCTTATAAAACCCCTTGACTTGTGGAATTTCGGTCTCTCTTCCACCATGCTGTCGGTGTGTTTGGGACAGAGCCCATGCTAGCATGGAAGAGGCTCTCTTGTTTATTGTATCGGACTCGGCTCCCTGGTGGTCTTTGGGGATCACGAAGTCTGGGCATAACAGTGGATTATTAATTAAGTGCCTTGGGTCATACATGTGTGAAAGAAAAGAGCCACATGCTAACCTGACAAACTCAGGGGAGGCTTGCGTGGTAGTCTTACAAACTCAAGAGACCTAAAATAACCGCAAAAGATGGTTTGGAAATTAAATATCTAACTACAAACAGGTTATAGTGGGTAGTCATGTCCTAGACCGATATTTCACCTGACAAAGATCAACTTAGATCTTCTTTACTGAGCCCATTTGCCTTCCTGCCTCTATGAGATGTCTGGGTAACTTGTAACTTCCCTTTTTCTGGAGCCCCTGGGGCACAACCAAATGTGGTGGGCAACAGGACAGATGCCTCAAATTCCTTCTTTATCATGTTAATTGTTCCTGCACTAGCCTAAGTACCTGTCCATTATTTTACTTTTTGTCAAATCCCAGGGTTTTTCCACACTTTGCTTTTTCCCGCCTCCTTACTCCATCACCAATGAATTTCATGTAAGCCACCTATGTCCCTCCTTTGATTGCAGTGTATAAATATAAATGTAAACCTGCCATTCTTTGGAGCATTATCTCAATCCCTTGAGGTTCTGCTTCCCGGCATATGTCGACAGGTTGGCTCAAATAAACTTACTAAAATTCTTTACAGATTTCAATGGTTTTTTTCATTAACATTTCTTGGTGTAGTCATGGCAGGATTCCAAAGAAAACTCACCAGCAATCATCCCTTGGACCTGGACTCGGAGCTAGGATCCAGCAAAGGGCCCGTTGAGCCCGCCGGTTCTCCGCCCATTGGGTGAACGTGGGTGAGTTGTCTCTTGGATCCAGGACCTTGCCTTTGCTTTGGTAGAGGGTCTGACTTTATTTGAGCTGTATTTTAAAATCCTCGAGGTGGAACCATGGTTGACAGAACCCCAGGTTAAGGGTTGGCAGAACCCAGGCTAAGGCACAACGGGAGGGGGAAAAAATGGGTGGCTGGTTTTGATTTTGGCAGGAGTCAGGCGGAGGACTGGTGAAGCTCTCGCAGTCCTTCTCCCTCACCTGCATCTTTGTCTCCTGTGTAATTTATTCCTTTATTCTCTTTAATGAGTGATGCTGTGCACTGAACCCACCAGGTTCCAGGGATAGAGGCTGCAGTGGGTTGGGGTTATGTGGGCTGGTGAAAGTACAAAGTATAACGTGACACTAAAATCCTGCTTCTGCATCATCAGGGACACCTCCAGGAGTCAAGTTTACTTAACACTGAGCAGCCTGAGAGCCAGGACAGGGCAGCAAATTGCCAGAAGCTAAAGCAGCAGGACTGGGCAATCTGATGGATGTAGGAACTCATCTGAACTACCTGGGGGCTCCCCAATTGGCATTTTCGGGGGCTACAGAATGGTCTACGGGTTTTGGTCTTGGTAGCCCCCACAATGGTGACTTCTTGTCCTGATAGGGGTGCCACCTTTTCTGACACTACAGGATGTTCAGCTCCTGTGTATACAGTAGACTTGACTGGCCCCCAACCTTCACTTGGACCATGGGCTCATGGGGCCAAGGTGGATAGAGCTGGTCCTTCCTAGTCGAAATCTACTGCTACCAGGCCGATCTGGTTGGCCTCCAGTGGTTCTGCATGGTAGCGGCTGGGTGGGGCAGAAGCTCCTAGTTTTCCTTACTGACAGTTTGGGGCACTCAGTTTTCCAGTGCCCAGACTCCTTGCAGAAGGGACAGTGGTTCCTTCTCTGGGGCCCATTCCTTCTTGGTTCTTTAGTCCCTCGTTGTCTCTGTCTGGGCTCTTCTGGCAGAACTGGTTGCTTCAAGGAAGCAGCCAGGAGAGCCCTCTCCCTTTCCATTCTTCCTTCTTTCTCCTCCTTGCTAGTAAGGTCTGGGTTCACAAAGATCTTGTTGGCAACTTCTATGAATTCAGTGGGATTCTTTCTGGCAAACCCCTCTAATTTTTGAGATTTCTGTCTGATGTCGTTTTGAGCCTACCCACAAAGGCAGCATTGATCATGTGCTAGCTTTGAGGTGCCTCTGGAGTGTAGACTCTAGAAGCCTTGCAGAGCCTCTCATAAAAATCAGCCAGACTCTCATCCCATTTCTGCAGGACCTTAGAGGTCTTTGTAACGTCTGTAGCCTTCTTGGCCCCTGCCCTGATCCTTTGGAGGAAGGTGAGTTGATATCATTGTAGACGACTTCTTCCCTCCTCTGTCTTTGGGTCCCAGCACGGTTCTCCATCAGGCGAGGCTTCCCATGCCCGGGCTTCTCCATCTAGGTGTCCAGCTGGGCTTGAGTCTGGGGCCATTTTCTGGCTTCGGCAACTGATCGTCAGTGTTCTTCTGTGTTGAACAAAGTGAGGAGGAACTGTTTATAGTCGACCCAGGGGGGAGAGGCAATGAGTCTGAAATATGGACTCTAGGAGATCAATCATTGCCTGAGGTGTTTTAGGATATGGAGGCATGTGATGTTACCGGGTGAGAAGGTCAGTGGTGGAGAATGGCTGATATTAGAAGACACACACCCCTTCTGATAGGGTCACATCAGGGCCTATTCTCTGTGGACCCCTTATCTCCCTCAGTGGCATCTGTATTGCTCCTGGGAGTCTTGTTCCTTGGGCTTGGGCCGCTGATCCAAGATGTCTTCCCACAGGCTCAGGTGACCCTTGTTGTGGCAGCAAGCTAGCTTCAGGCAGGGGTGAGATGGATGGGTGCATGCTGACCGGCAGGTGAGGTTCCCCATCATCAGGTAATGGGGCATTAGGGTGTATGGTGGCAGCAGTGAAATAGCTTCCTCTGAGTCCCCTTGTAATATGGGAGCTTCTGTACTTTACGTGAAGTCTTCCTTTCACTTTGTGCCATAAGGATCTTACACTGTCCCTGACCAGTAATGCGGAACCGGACCCAGGAAGGTTGATCTGAGCTATTTCCAACCATTGGTCTATATGTAAGGAAACTGGACCAGGAGGCCGGGGCTTCCAGTGACAACTCCATATACCTCACGGACCATGGGGACATCAAGAGTGCCCTTGGAGGGCCTTCCAACACCAAAGGTGGGCCACTCCAATTCACAGAGGGTGTACAGTTTTCGGGGGTCAATCTGACCCCATAATCTCCTGAGAACCCTTTCTTAAAGTTTTTCATCATACCTTCCAGACCTGTAGGTTGTGAGGAACCCCCTCCCCCATGATAGAGTCCAAAATGATGAACTAAAACCCTCCCAGTAATGGTGTTGAGAGACAAACTAAGAGGAGCTCTTCCTGTCATCCATCTGGCCACTCCCCTGGCAGGGAATTAGGTGCCTCTTAGCATTGGCAGGTCAGTATAAGCCCCTGGCCCGCATAAGGTTCGCTTGGAGGGACAGTGTCCCCCAGAACCTGCCACCGCCCTAAGCCATATGAGGTCATCACAGAACCGCAGGTGGGGACTCACTCAGGTTGCATAGCTGATGCCATGGGGTGCAGTCACTCACACACACATGCACACAGATTCACAGAGTTCCAGACTCCCACCCAGGAGTCTCCTATCCTATGAGATGACCACACCGCTCAGGAGGTGGTCAAGCTCCTCTTCTGCCTTCGAGGCAGGGCCTGAACTCGGTCCCTGGTCCCCAACGACATTTACTGATCTCATGTGCTGGTTGTGGCAGATTTACTGTCTTCCCTGGAGTCTGTTCAAGGACAGCAGTGGCCGACTACTTTCGGGCCCGGGGAGGGTTGGGGTCCAGTGAAATCACCAGCATCATGCTTTCCTGTCCTTTGCGGGAACCCGAAATTAGCGGCCTCCTCTGATGGCTTCCCACAATGGTGGCTCAAAGAGCCATAGTGACTCTTGGCTTCTCGGAAAACAGGGAAACAAATGTGATGGCAGAAATCAGGCTGGGCAGAAGTGACCATGCAAATGCACTCGGAGGTTCAGAAGAAGACTTATTTGCACTGCTGCGGGCTCAGGGGAGTTCTCTCCAGAGGCTGAGCCCTGTGACCGGGTTCTGACCTTTTTTCATACATGATAAGCTTCCGGGTATTCAGGGGTCTTTCCACACATGTGGCAGCCTGGGCTGTTGGCTGCATCATGCGAGAAGCAAGAAGCAGAAGCCAAGAGGATGGTTCTGGTGGAGCAAGTAAGGGGAGGGTTATCTGCTCTCGGCGTTGCTTCTCACTCTGAGACCAGAGTCAAGAGGGCCACTTCTTTCCAATTGAGTGCCACGCACTGGTACACCTCAACACAGGGGAGGGTGCTCTTCAGGGTGCTCAGGGCTCAGTAGCAGACAAGGAACCCTCACTCTCAGCCCACAGTCACCCCACCCCATCCCACTCCCGAGTAAAAATGGCAGGGTTGGGGGAGGGGAGGAGCACACTATTGCCCTGAACCCAAGCAGTTTAGAGGAGATCTTACCCAGGGACTGAGGGACACTCGGTGCTCAAGGACACAGTTGTGGGAGCTGTCAGGAATTGGCCTTAAAGGAACCTGTGGCCACTATCACTAATCCTGGGACAGGCTTCCATAGCGCAAGGCCAGCTGCTGACCAGGTCCCCTCTCCCGGCCCGAGCCTCAGGCTCACTCAGGGCTCTTACACACCTATAAGGACTGCACAGGAGCCAATGTGTGGTGCTCACACTTTATTGCAGACGCTGGCCAGCTTGGCTACACTTGACAGCTGTCAGAGAGAGTGGTGTGAAAACATCCAGTGTGCACCCTGTATGGGGGGCAGGACCCCTGCAGCCGCTCAGAAGAGTGGGCTTGAGCTATGCCATCAGGTTATGGTGACTTTTTGTAGGTGTTTCTTCATGTTGTCTGAGTTGTACAGGGGTCCGAAGGCTGACTTGCTGTTTATTCCACTCTGACTTTTACTTCAGTGACTTTAGTGGTCATGATAGTCTTCACATTCATGGCTACACCGAAGAGGAGTGCAGCTATTAGGGCAAGCAAGCGACCAAAAATCACTCTCAGATACACCACTGACATAGTACTTTTCCTCACTATCCGTTTTCTTCTTGGAGGGGGTCCGCTGTCCACACTCCCTCCTGCACCAGTGGTCATGCACAGGGGAGGGTTATAGCCGACATGGCAGTGGCAGTTCCCATGATTGTTGCACACGCCCCTGTAGTTGCATTTCGAAGGGGGACAGTCGTAGTCTATGGCCGCCAGAGTAGCATTGCAGGAGCCCTCAAGACAGAACTTTCCACCTCCACACTGGGTACCAGGTCTCACAGCACCCACATCAGTTGTTCCTGTTCCACGGTGTGCACCCACCCCAAAACACAAGAACCCACCTACGATGGATTGATGGAACCCCACATGTTCCTGCAACCGAGGCAGATGAGTGACATTGACACACTGCAGGCGTCCACACTTAACATCAGCATCAGCACAAGGTGTTATTCTGTATTTAAGACCAAGTTTACAGTGTCCAAACCGGTGGCCCTTTTTATTTATGCTGTAACAGACGTCTGGAGCACTCAGCGCCCCTATCCCAAAGATCTCCTTGCAGTGGAAACTTCGGTCTGTACAATTGCCATGGTAGCAGTAGCCATCCTCGGTGCATGGGGTTCCATCTTGCAGATAAAAATTACTGGGACACCGCGGTTCGTACCCGTTGCAGTACTCCGGAAGGTCACAGATGTTCTGGATTGGTCTGCAGAGGGTCCCTGCGGGCGCGTTGGTGCAATTTGTACAGCAGTATTCCCCGTTACAAATGCTCCCAGGCGTAAAGCGGCAGTCATTTTCGCAGCATGGGTTGGTGTAACACTGCTTGAGGGTCCCACAGTCACAATGCTCATGGTCTTCCACCATGGAGTTTCCACATCGAACGGGAAACAGGCTACTGTTTGAATACTGTCTTTCACGTACAAAAAGGCAACCTCCAAAATTATAAAATATATTTTGTGTGTGTACAAAGGAACAGTTACTGAATGCATCAGTCAACACAGGGTATCTGTTCATGATGCAGGTGGTCCTTCTCTGGCAAACACATTCGCTTGTATCTAACCACAGACCAAAATTGATCGCTATTTGGTGGCAGGCTATAATTGATATCAATAAATAATGTCTGTATAGGTAACCCAGAAAGACAAGGCCTTTGCTGGAGCAGAGTCCGTAGATGAGGGGTGTGAAACTAAGTTCGTGGGGCCCTTCTCTCCGCAAAATCAGGCCTGAATGTGGCTGAAACACTTGATAAATGTTATTAGCATAATTCTGAGCAAATGGACTGCCTGGCACGCGAAAGTCGTTCATAGCTGTTGGATCTCTAGTATTGTAAACGACGACGAGGCTGACGTACCACCTCATATCGAGACCTCGAATCATAGCATCTATTAAACTAGCCACTTTTACCAGGAATTGGGCACACGTTGACACATTGCTGAACAGGTTAAAAAAGGAATGGGAACTCATGATACAGCCTTTCACAATTGCAATGTGGGATGAATAGAGCTTACTGCTGGCCCGGGAGGCTGCACTGGGGTCCGGGTCAGAGAGAGGCGGGTGCCTCTCAGCCTGGGGTCCCAGCCTGGACATGGGTCCTATGGCATTAGTGTCGGCTACGATCTGAGAAATGATGTGCTCAAACCTCGGGGAATCCTTGAGGGGTTTGATTTCATAGGCCAGGTCATCCACCTTCATGATGCCTTCCAGGCCCCCATAGCACGTGTCCACGGTGACCATAGAGAGAGGGACGTCCTCCAGGTAGCCCAGGTAGTAACAGTCGAGAGGGAAAAAGGGGTAGTCCATCTGCAAGGCCCCCTGGTCATCTTGAGTCATCACCACCAGCTGCCCAGGCCAAAAGAGTCTCTTGCGTCGCATGTGGAGGACGTGTCTCTGGCCCCCAAACCTCAGGCTGTAGGAGAGCCAGCCTGCTGCCAGCATGGCTTTGCCATGGTTCGGCTCCTTCCTGGGAATCACCACCTCCGAGGAGATGTAGCGCCAGGAGGGACGACCTTGAGAACACTGGGCGGGAGGCAGCACCACCCAGAGCCCAAGCAGCAAGAGGGGCGTCCTGAGGGTGAACGGGCCCTCTGCCAGCCTCATGGCCTTGGTGGGGGAGAACCGTGGATGGGAACGGAGAGAGGGAGGGTCCTCAGTGAAACCTGGTCCCCATCTGCAGTGGCCACTTCCTGCCAAGGGCATAGTGGCTGGGTCAGCTGAGGCAACAATGGCAGGGCGTGGCAGTGGGTGGGGCTGGGCGTGCCTTCAGCTGGGTTGAAGAGGGGGAGGTGGGTGAATGCTAAGGTGGAAATAAGCGAGAAGGAAGCAGACCCATGTCTGCATCGTATCCATGTCAGGCTTCCCTCTAGCTACTTGCACACATGCGCTGTCATTACAGCCAAGTTAAATTCCCTACTGTGGACGAAATACCGCCACATACTAACCTGACTAGCTCAGGGGTGGCCTGCATGGTGGCCTGGCAAACTCATAGACCTAAAGTAGCCACAAAGGATGGTGTGAACTGAAAACATTTTCATTAAGAAGCAGTTATACTGGGTAGTCATGTTCTAGGCCAGCATCTTCCCTGACAAAGGTCAATCTTTACCTTAACTGAGCCTATAGTCCTTTTGCATCTATGATAACATATCATTGAAATGTCAGGGTAACTTGTAAAGTCTCTTCTTCCAGGTTCCTCAGGGCACAACCCAATTCCCTGGGCTCCAGGACAGCAACCACACATTCCCTCATTGTTACTGTCCTCGTGTTAATTGTTGCCTCTTAACTATCCTATACCCAGCAGAAGAAGTAAAAAAAGCATCTGTCCATCATTTCACTTTTTATCTATTCCCAGAAGTCTCCCCTGCACTCTCCTCCTCCCACCGTCTCCCCCACCCCCTTTGCTTTCTCCTGCCTCCCTAAGGTATTACCAAAGGATTTCAAGTAACCCAGGTTGGTCTCCGCCTTTGATGACAACGTATGAAGCAAGGTGAAATTCTCCGCAGCATTATCCCAATCCATTGAGATTCTGCTTCCCGGCAATTGTCTAAAGTTTGGCTCACATAAACTCACAAAAGTTCTTTACAGCTTTGAATGTTTTCACATTGACACTACCAAGAAACAACACTGCCCAGACTCTGGCTCATGAGACACTTGCAGCAGGACAAAGCCTACTGAGGAAGAAACTGGTCTTGCAAGGCCTGTTGGGCCATAAAAACTGTGAAGCATGCACTGCCCTGAGGAAGTGTGGGGATGTAGTTATCACTGGCCCCAGAACAGATCATCAGATGTGACCTGGGGACTCCCAACACCTGGGGGCCTTCCTGAAAGTCCAAGAAAGGGGGCAGACCCATATCTGTAGGACAAATTTCCTAGAAGGTTATAAAAAGGGAAGTGTTTCTTCACTCTGATTTGGAAATTATTCCCAGAGTCCACTAGCGTTAATGAACAGCATCCCTCCCTTTCACTAGTGTTAGGTTGAAGCCCGGGCGGGGGGGGGGGGGGGGGGGGGGGAGCCCAGAGCCCATGCAAGCATCTGGGGGATGGATGGTGCCAAAGATAGCTGGCTAGCTGGCGCCTTCCCAGGGCCTTCCTAGACCCCTGGCCCGAGGCAGGAATGCCACACCTCTGATGCCCTCCACCCTCCCCTCCCTAAACAGCTGTATAAAAGAAGTACCTATGCTGCTTTTGGGGGCGAACTTCCCTGGCCCACCCTCGGACCAGCGAGCTTTGCCCGGGAGTGCAGATTAAAACCTCCCCCCCTTCTTTATGGCCTGGATTCCGTGTCTTGCTCCTGCGGCGCAAACCTCTCAGCTGGGACCTTACAACCTTACATCTTGGTGCGCAACCCGGGCATGGGATGAGTGCCCTGCTCTGCAAGACCTTTCCGGGTCTGGGGTGCCCCCGTGGCTAAAGAACCCTCAGATTTCTCTCCAGCTCGGCAACCTCAGAGTCAGCGGTCCCTATTGATTGATTCCTAGGGTCATTCCCAGTCCCCCCATCCCCCCTCCCCTCGTCTCTGTCCATAAACCATGGCCGAGTCAGAGATTGAACCTTGGGCACAGCCCTCTGGACCTCCCAGGGAGGTCCCTGAGTCAGGGGTCGTGGGGAAGACTTCCCCACCCCACCTGGCCCTTCGGCCTTTTTGGCCTAATTCCGGACCCTGGGAGGCACACGACACACTCTCCTGCCATCCCTCGGGTCCCCGGTCCATAGCTTTGGCTCCATGGCCTCTGCTATCGACCTGACCCTAGGTGTCAAAATGGGCAACCAAAAAACCAAATTAGATCCAAAGATCCCACTGGGGTGTCTTGTCACCAATCTGGCTAAGCTAGGCCTGTCCCAGAATCTGCGTCCTAAACGTCTCATTTACTTCTGTAACATAGCATAGCCTCAGTATGAATTGGACAACGGGTCAAAATGGCCTGAGCATGGGACTTTTGATTTTTAAAAATATATATTTTCTTGATATTTTACAGAGAGAAAGGGAGAGAGATAGAGAGCTAGAAACGTGGATGAAATGAAAGAGAAACACCCACCAGCTGCCAAGGTACATGCCCTTGACCGGAATTGAACCTGGGACCTTTCAGTGCGCAGACTGACGCTCCACCACTGAGCCAAACTGGTTTCGGAGGGAATTTGATTTTAACATTCTGACTGACCTCAACAATTTTTTGCAAATGAGCTGGGAAGTGGCTGGAGGTTCCATATGTCCTGGCCTTTTTCTATCTGCGCTCCCGTCCCTCCCTCTGCTCCTTCTGTTCCACTGCCCAGGTTCTCCTGGCTCCGAAGGAACTTCCCTGCCTACCGACACTCCTCCACTTTCCGCCTTCTCTGAACCCCCTGAGAATCTTTCCTCCTCTCTGTTAGGTTGAGGCAGGGGGTATAGCCCAGGGCAGATGCAAGCATCTGCAGGATGGATGGTGACAAAGATAGCTGGCTGGCTGGCGCCTTCCTAGGGCCTTCCTGGACCCCTGGCCCGAGGCAGGAATTCCACACCTCTCATGTCCTCCCTCCTCCCCTCCCTAAACAGCCGTATAAAAGAAATACCTATCCTGCTTTTGGGCGCGAACTTCCCTGGCCCACCCTCGGACCAGAGAGCTTCGCCGGGGAGTGCAGATTAAACCCCCCTTCTTTTTTTTTTTTTTTTTTTTTTAAATATATTTTATTGATGTTTTACAGAGAGGAAGAGAGAGAGATAGAGAGCCAGAAACATCGATGAGAGAGAAACATCAACCAGCTGCCTCTTGCACACCCCCTATCGGGGATGTGCCCGCAACCAATGTACATGCCCTTGGCTGGAATCGAACCCGGGACCTTTCAGTCCCCAGACCGACGCTCTACCACTGAGCCAAACCAACCTCGGCTAAACCCCCCTTCTTAATCGCCTGGATTCCGTGTCTTGCTTCTGCGCCGCCTACCTCTCAGCTGGGATCTTACAAACCTCTCCGTCGGGACCTTACAACCTTTCATCTTGGTGCGAAACCCGGGCACGGGGTAAGTGCCCTGCCCTGTAAGACCTTTCCCGGTCTGGGGTACCCCCGTGGCTAAGGAACCCTCAGATTTCTCTCCAGCTCAGCAACATCAGAGTCAGCAGACATTCCCATTCCTATTGGTTGACTCCTAGGGTCATTTTCCGGCATCTCTGTCTGTCTGTAAAATCTCGGCCGAGTCAGAGAATTGCCTCCGGGTTTAGCCCTTTTTCCGGGATTTCCCAGGGAAATCCCCGGGCCAGTAGAAGTCGGAAGACGTTCCTTCTTCTTTCTGGCTCCCTCCGGCCTTTGGCCTGATTCCGGACCCCGAAAGGCGAGAAGAGGACGCTCTTTCTCCCTTTGGAGTCCCGGACCCTAGGCGTCAACAATGGGCAACCAAAAAACCAAATTAGATCCAAAGACCCCACTGGGGTGTCTTGTTACAAATCTGGCTAAACTAGGCCTGTCCCAGGATCTGCGTCCTAAACGCCTCATTTACTTCTGTAACGTGGCATGGCCTCAGTATGAATTGGACAATGGGTCGAGATGGCCTGAACATGGGACTTTTGATTTTAACATTCTGACTGACCTCAACAATTTTTGCAAACGAGCTGGGAAGTGGCTGGAGGTTCCATATGTCCAGGCCTTTTTCTATCTGCGCTCCCGTCCCTCCCTCTGCTCCTTCTGTTCCACTGCCCAGGTTCTCCTAGCTCAGGAGAAACTTCCCCTCCCTACTGACACTCCTCCACTTTCCGCCTTATCTGAACCCCCTGAGAATCTTTCCTCCCCGCCTTCTCGCCTGCCTCCCTATCACGGGGCTCCTTCAGCCTTGTCTCCTGCCCCGCAGTCAGTTCCCGCCCTTCCCCCATCCTCACTTCCAGATCTCCCTCCGCCGCCCCCTCCCCCAGAGCCTCCTTCTTTACCTGCCGACCTTCCCCTCCCCCCACCCCCACCCCCACCTCCGCCTGCTTCCCCAGTCAGCTGGCACACCCGCTCTCAGGCTCCGCTGCTCTGCCCCCTCCGGGAAGTAGCAGGAGCTGAGGGCGTGGTCAGGGTTCATGTTCCCTTCTCCCTGTCAGATCTATCCCAGATTGAGAAGCGGCTGGGGTCTTTTTCCACCAACCCCACCGCGTTCATCAAGGAATTCCGATACCTTTCTCAGGCCTATGACCTCACCTGGCATGACATCCATGTCATTCTCTCTTCCACCCTAACATCAGATGAAAGGAAAAGAGACTTAGGAGCGGCAACGGTCCATGCAGATCAGATCCACCTTACAGACCAGATGTTCCAGTGCCTAATAGCCGGTCTGCAGGCCGTCTCCCACAAGGTCGTTAATTTTGACAAGCTGAGGGAAGTTACTCAGGGACCAGATGAGAACCCCGAGGTCTTCCTTAACAGGCTGACTGAGGCTCTGACCTTATATACTCGCCTGGACCCTGAGTCCCCAGCTGGAGCAACTGTCCTAGCCACTCACTTCCTTTCACAGTCAGCCCCAGATATTAGAAAAAAGTTAAAAAAGGCAGAGGATGGCCCTCAGACTCCTGTCCGAGATCTGGTGAATATGGCATTTAAGGTTTTCAATGCCCGAGAAGAGCGGGCAGAGTCAGATCGGGAGGCCCGCCTTCGACAAAAGGTGAATCTGCAAACTCAAGCCTTGGTAGCAGCCCTAAGGCCGGCGGCGAGCATGGTCCAAAGGGGACTGTGCGTGATGGGGGTACCACAAAAGGAAGAGCGCCACCTGGAGGATGCTTCAAGTGCGGAAAAGAAGGCCACTGGGCTAAACAATGCCCACAACCCGGTGCTCCAAACAAGCCCTGCCCGGCGTGTGGTCAAAGTGGCCACTGGAAAAGTGACTGTCCTTGGAATGGTGATGGGCCCTCTGCGTCTCAGCGTGGAGGGACCGTACTTCCAGGTCATGACCCGCCGCTGGCCATGCTGGGACTGGCAGACTGAAGATGCCCGGGTTCGACTACCCCCATCACCCTGGCCGAGCCTCGGGTAAAGCTCCAGGTAGCAGGTAAGATGATCTCCTTTTTGATCAATACGGGGGCTACCTTTTCTGTTCTGCCTTCTTTTTTCTGGGCCACTGTTCCCTTCGCCGATCTCGGTCATGGGAATTGACGGCAAATCCACCTGCCCACTGGCCACCGGACCCCTTCCCTGTCTCCTCGACAATAGCCCTATAACCCACTCATTCCTAGTCATGCCTTTGTGCCCCGTACCCCTTTTAGGACGAGATATCCTCGTCAAACTAGGGGCCACTCTGCAGCTCACTCAGAGTCCTTCAGCTTCCCTGCTTCTTCCGCTCCTGGCTCCCTCCCTCCACGGGAACACTGATCCCCCACTGCCTGTGTCCCTTGTTAACCCAAAAGTATGGGACACCTCTACCCCGGTGGTTACTAGGCACCATACCCCAGTGAGGATCAGACTTAAGGACCCCACCTCATTTCCTTCCCGCCCCCAGTTTCCTATTTCCCTGACTCATCGCCGAGGCCTCAAGCCTCTCATTACTCGGCTTCTGGGGCAGGGTCTCCTCATACCTATCAACTCTCCCTGCAACACCCCCATCCTCCCAGTTAGGAAGGCAGATGGGACCTACCGGCTGGTGCAGGACCTCCGATTAATCAATGAAGCGGTGGTCCCCATCCACCCGGTGGTCCCCAATCCTTACACTCTCCTTTCTCGCTACCAGCGGGTACCACCCACTTTTCCGTCCTTGACCTCAAGGATGCCTTCTTTACCATCCCTCTGGATCCAGACTCTTACCATCTGTTTGCATTCACTTGGGAGGACCCAGATGAGCAGGTATCCCGCCAACTCACCTGGACAGTTCTGCCCCAGGGATTCAGAGACAGCCCTCATCTGTTTGGCCAGGCCTTAGCAAGGGACCTCCAACTATGCTTATTAGAACCTAGCACTCTTCTCCAGTATGTAGATGATCTCCTTCTCTGCAGCCCCTCTCTAGACATTTCTCGGAGGCAGACAGCTGACCTCCTCAACTTTCTAGGGGACAAAGGATTCCATGTGTCTCCTGCCAAGGCACAGCTGTCGGCCTCTACTGTCACTTACTTGGGGATCTGTCTGACCCCCAACTCCCGAGGACTGACAGTTGACAGAGCACAGGCAATACGAGACCTACAGCCTCCCACTTCTGCGGAACAGATCTTGTCCTTTCTAGGGCTGGTAGGATTCTTCCGCCATTGGGTCCCGAATTTTGCTCTCCTAGCTAAGCCTCTGTACCAGGCCGCTAAGGAAACACCAATAGGCCCCCTCTCTTCACCCTCCCTCATTCGCCAGGCCTTTACTAAGCTCCTGGATGCCCTTCTGGCATCTCCCCCCCTCTCTCTCCCGGACATCTCTAAGCCTTTTCAACTATTTACTGATGAGAAACAGGGAATAGCCATAGGGGTCCTCACCCAGCCCCTAGGGCCAGCCTTCACCCCAGTAGCCTACCTATCCAGACAGCTCGATCCCACAGTTCGGGGATGGCAGCCCTGCCTCCGGGCTCTGACTGCAGCCACTGCTCCCACCAAGGAGGCCCAGAAGATCTGCTCCACGTGTGCAGCTACCTCACCCCAGGCAGCTGCCCCAGGAACTTGCTAACAGGTTTCTTTCCAGGCCAGAACCAGCTGACCAAGCCTCCAGAGGACCACCTAAAGCAACATAAACGTGAGGTGTTGGGCCCCACTAAGGCCTGCCTTAGTCGCCCTCCCCCTCCTCCTTCCAGCTCTGGGCAACCTATATTCACCCCCACCTGCTTATGTGTGGAGGTTCAAGGTCCATGAAACCTATGACCAGGGCAACATACAAGTCACCCAGCAGGTAGGATTTCAGGACTGCCCTCTGGTTGGCTGTCGGGCAGAGATCCTGATTGCTGTCGACCTCCGGTCAGTATCCAACGGTGGCCGGCCATATGCCTGCTTTGCTTACGACCAACGGAACCCAGACAGGTGTAATCAAGACGTCAACAACTATGGGGGTTGCCGCTGGTCAGACTGTGTCATCCATGATGCCTACAGAGAGGTCAGGTATGGCCCCTTTTTCTGGAAGGACGGCACCTTCAACATCAGGGTCCGGGACCCCTGGAACCAGCGATGGGTTGCGGGAGTTATGGGAAAACTGTATTGGAGTGGTTGGAGCTCGACCCCTTCAGGGACCATCTACATCTCCCGGGAGTATGTCATGTCTCAGGAGGCCCAAATCCAGGTCTCCAACAGCATCCTACAGGCCGAACAGTCCCTTAAAGGGAAGCTGCCTGATTCCCCCCGGGTAGAAGTCCTGTCCTCATGGCTCCAACTTATCCAACACACTCTACTATTCCTTAACGAGACCCACACCCTGCCCAATGTCTTGCACTGCTTTTTATGTGTCTCTCTCCAAAGACCTTTGCTGGCTGCTGTTCCACTCATGACTTCTCCAGGAACCCAAGGACATGGTGAATGTCAGCCTCCCCTGGCTGGCATTCCCCTCTGGGAACCCGAAACTCCAGAACCCAGCTTGCCCCCGCGGATATGCTACCAGACCAGCAACCCGGTAACTGGGGGACGGGTCACCTGGAACTGTACCCAAAACCACACCGCAGTCAGTCTCACCAGGGCCAGCCCGGGTACCTTCTTTTGGTGCAACGGCACCTTAAGCAACTGCATAAACTCCTCTGAGCCCGGGCCTTGCTTCATGGTCACAGTAGTTCCCCAACTAACCTTGTATAGAGAGTCAGAGCTCGCCTGGTTGCTCCCTTCATCCCACCCCCGGGCCCGCCGGGCCGCCTTCCTCCCTGTCATGTTGGGGGTAAGTATCGCTGCCTCAATAGGCCTAGCTGGGGGAGGCCCTGGGTAATAGCATAATCTCTGCTCAGGATTTCAATGACAAACTCCAGATAACCCTGGAGTCTACCACGACCTCCTTAGCTTCCCTGCAGCGACAAGTAACATCGGTAGCCCAAATAGTCCTGCAGAACAGAAGGGCCCTAGACCTTCTTACTGCAGAAAGAGGAGGAACCTGCATGTTCCTTCAAGAAGAATGCTGCTACTACATCAACGAGTCCGGAGTGGTGGAACAGAACGTGCAGACCCTGACTAAGCTGAGTGAAGAATTACGTGCAAGACACTCACAGGACAACTCTCCTTTTGGCTGGCTCCAAAGCCCTTTAGCTACTTGGATCCTACCCCTGGTAGGGCCCCTGATTCTAATTTTTTTCCCTAGCTCCCTGCCTCCTCAAATTCATCCGCTCCAGGATCGCTGAAATGTCTCGGGTGACCGTAAACCAGCTCCTGCTCCATCCCTACACTAGGCTGCCCTCAGATCTGCCTCTGCCTGATCCTGGCCTTTGACACCCCCCCCCCCTTCGCCGCCCATGCTCAGCAGGAAGCAGTCAGACGATTTCGGCGCCCCCTATCACCAAAAGGCTGGGATGTTAGGTTGAGGCAGGGGGTATAGCCCAGGGCAGATGCAAGCATCTGCAGGATGGATGGTGACAAAGATAGCTGGCTGGCTGGCGCCTTCCTAGGGCCTTCCTGGACCCCTGGCCCGAGGCAGGAATTCCACACCTCTCATGTCCTCCCTCCTCCCCTCCCTAAACAGCCGTATAAAAGAAATACCTATCCTGCTTTTGGGCGCGAACTTCCCTGGCCCACCCTCGGACCAGAGAGCTTCGCCGGGGAGTGCAGATTAAACCCCCCTTCTTAATCGCCTGGATTCCGTGTCTTGCTTCTGCGCCGCCTACCTCTCAGCTGGGATCTTACAAACCTCTCCGTCGGGACCTTACAACCTTTCACTCTCTGTCTCGCCTGCCTCCTTGCCCCCCACCTTCTTGCCCGCCTCCCTATGACAGGGCTCCTTCTGCCTAGTCTCCTTCTGCCCTGCAGTCAGTTCCCTCCCTTCCCCCACCCTCACTCCCAGACCTCCCTCCCCGACCCCTCCCCCAGAGCTGCCTGCTCTACCTGCCTACCTTCCCCTTCCCCCACCCCGCCTGCTTCCCCAGTCAGCAGGCTCCTCCGCTCCTCTGCCCCCTCCTGGAAGTTGCAGGAGCTGAGGGCGTGGTCAGGGTTCATGTTCCCTTCTCTCTGTGGGATCTCTCCTAGATTGAGAAGCGGCTGGGGTCTTTTTCCACCAACCCCTCCGCGTTCATCAAGGAATTCCAATACCTTTCTCAGGCCTATGACCTCACCTGGCATGACATCCATGTCATTCTCTCTTCCACCCTAACATCAGGTGAAAGGGAAAGAGTCTTAGGAGCAGCAATGGACCACGCAGATCAGATCCACCTTACAGACGCCTTTATGCCCGTGGGGGCCCAGGCCGTTCCTTGTCAGGAACCAGGCTGGGAGTACCAGTTAGAGACCCCTGAGGGGCGAGAAGGGCACCGAGGTCTGGACCAGATGCTCCCATGCCTAATAGCCAGCCTGCAGGCCGTCTCCCACACTGTCGTTAATTTTGACAAGCTGAGGGGAGTTACTCAGGGCCAGATGAGAACCCCGCGGTCTTCCTTTTAACAACAACAAAAAAAATTTATTGATATTTTACAGAGAGGAAGGGAGAGAGATAGATTGCTAGAAACGTCAATGAGAGAGAAACATCGACCAGCTGCCTCTTGCACACCCCCTCCCGGGGATGTGCCCGCAACCAATGTACATGCCCTTGACCGGAATCGAGCCCGGGACCTTTCAGTCCGCAGACCGACGCTCCACCACTGAGCCACACCGGTTTCGGCCCCGCGGTCTTCCTTAACAGGCTGACTGAGGCTCTGACCTTATATACTCGCCTGGATCCTGGGTCCTGGCAGGAGCAACTGTTCTAGCCCCTCACTTAATTTCGCAGTCAGCCCCAGATATTAGAAAAAAAGTTAAAAAAGGCAGAGGATGGCCCTCAGACTCCTGTCCGGGATCTGGTGAATATGGCATTTAAGGTTTTCAATGCCCGAGAAGAGCGGGCAGAGTCAGATCGGGAGGCCCGCCTTCGACAAAAGGTGAACCTGCAAACTCAAGCCTTGGTAGCAGCCCTAAGGCTGGGCGCGGCGCGTGGTCCAAGGGGACTGTGCGTGATGGGGGTACCACAAAAGGAAGAGCGCCACCTGGAGGATGCTTCAAGTGCAGAAAAGAAGGCCACTGGGCTAAACGATGCCCACAACCCCGTGCTCCAGACAAGCCCTGCCCTGCCCTGCGCGCGGTCACAGCGGCCACTGGAAAAGTGATTGCCCTTGGAAAAGTGGCGGGCCCTCTGCGCCTCAGCGTGGAGGGGCCGGACTTCCAGGTCATTGCCTGCCACTGGCCATGCTGGGACTGGCCAACTGAAGATGTCCGGGTTCGACTACCCCCATCACCCTGGCCGAGCCTGGTAAAGCTCCAGGTAGGGGTAAGCAGGTCTCCCTTTTGATCGATATGGGGGCCACCTTTTCTGTTCTGTCCTCTTTTTCTGGGCCACTGTTCCCTTCCACGATCTCAGTCATGGGAATTGACGGCAAATCCACCTGTCCACTGGCCACTGGGCCCCTTCCATGTCTCCTCGACAGTAGCCCTATAACCCACTCATCCCTAGTCATGCCTTCATCCCACTCCTGGCCCCACCTGGCCGCCTTCCTCCCTGTCATGCTGGGGGTAAGTATCGCTTATCCCCAATAGGCCTAGCTGAGGGGGCCCTGGGTAACAGCACGGTCTCTTCTCAGGATGTCAATGGCAGACTCCAGATCGCCCTGGAGTCTACCACTACCTCCTTAGCTTCCCTGCAGCGGCAAGTAACATCGAGAGCCCAAATAGCCCTGCAGAACTGAAGGGCCCTAGACCTTCTTACTGCAGAAAGAGAGGAACCTACATGTTCCTTCAAGAAGAATGCTGCTACTACATCAACGAGTCCGGAGTGGTGGAACAGAACGTGCAGACCCTGACTAAGCTGAATGAAGAATTACCTGCAAGACACTTACAGGACAACTCTCTCTTCGGCTGGCTCCAAAGCTGTTTAGCTACCTGGATCCTACCCCTGAGAGGGCCTCTAATTCTAATCAGTGTCTTTTTGTATAAAAGAAGTACCTATGCTGCTTTTGGGGGCGAACTTCCCTGGCCCACCCTCGGACCAGCGAGCTTTGCTGGGGAGTGCAGATTAAAACCTCCCCACTTCTTCTTCTTTTTTTAAAAAAATATATTTTATTGATATTTTACAGAGAGGAAGGGAGAGAGAGAGAGAGCTAGAAACGTCGATGAGAGAGAAACATCGACCAGATGCCTCTTGCACACCCCCCACCGGGGATGTGCCCGCAACCAATGTACATGCCCTTGACCGGAATCGAAACCCGGACCCTTCAGTCCACAGAACAACGCTCTACCACTGAGCCAAACCGGCTTAGGCCCTCCACACTTCTTAATCCTGGATTCTGAGTCTTACTTCTGCGTCTCAACCCTCTCAGCTGAGACCTTACAGCTAGGAAGCATGCTTGGTATTTCTTTGGTCTTCTGCAACATTTGGTTCCCTGACCGAGAAGCCTACCAAGTTTGGCTCTTGCCTCCAGTGTTGACCCAGGGTTTGGGAGGGTCCGGGTGCGAGGGACAGGCCTTTGAAAGGCTCGTTGCTCATGTTAGCAGAATTGAACTTTGGGGGCGGGGGAGGGGGGGGACTTTAGGTGTTCCCCGACCTCAGCCGGGGATCCGGCCGGCATCTGTAGAAAGTAGACGGACAACTCTAAACCCGTCGACAGAATTGGTAAGGTAGGGGCCCCTCAGTCAGGCACACTCCAAGTGAGTGGAATGGGGAGCTCGATCACTTCCCGGAAGTCATAGAACTTCGTCAGGTAAATCAGGAATCAGGACTCCAGAGGTGAGTGAATTCAGATTCTATTAAGGAATTATGAGTTCACTCTTCTGGTTTTTTGTGTGGGACTAGCCAATTTGCTACCGAAATGGGCAGGGTAGAGAATAGACAGGGGTGGGCAAACTTTTTGACTCGAGAGCCACAATGGGTTCTTAAACTGGACCAGAGGGCTGGAACAAAAGCAACCTGACCATGCTGGTACTCTCATCTTGGGCTGCTGGTGAAGGACCAGAGGGGAGAGCAAGAGAACCCTCCGCTCATTTGGCTCCTCCGGTGGGATAGAACAGCCGAATGGGCCGGATCCGGCCTGCGGGCCGTAGTTTGCCCACAGCTGGACCCACTGTAGTCTGTTTGCAGTTAGGTATTTAATTTTCAAACCACCTTTTTGAAATATGGTAGAAGTCATATTTTGATAAAGCCTGCTGTTTGAATTCTAACTCTCCTAAGTCTGATTAAAACACAGGGTACTTACCTCAGCTTCCAGGTGGAGACCTGGAGGCTAAGGCAATTATCCCATGCCTGAGACCAGAACCAGGAAATTGATTCTCACTGACTCAGTAGTTCAGGGATAGAAATTGTAGATAACCTTTAGAGACTAACCGCTGAGCTCTGCTTTTGTTTTGTGTTATGGGCTATCCTCAACTTTTGTTTTGTGTATGGGCTATCACAAGATAGGGCCACATTCCAATGTCCGCCGGATGTGACTGGGAACCAACCCTGCGGGCTGTCCCCAGTCTTTCTTTTTTTTCCTTTCTTTTTTTTTTAAAAGTAAATCTTTATTGTTCATATTATTACAAATGTTCCTCATTCCCCCCCTCCATTGCTCCCCTCCACCAAGTTTCCATTCAACTCTCTGCCCTTTCCCCATCCCCCATTGTCCTCATCCATAGGTGCACAGTTTATGTTCAGTCTCTTCCTGCCCCCCCCCCATTTCCCCGAGAATCATCAGTCCACTCCCCTTTCATACCTCTGATTATATTATATTCACCAGTTAATATTGTTCATCATGATTTTTACTTCCCTTGCTTTTTAGACTCACTTGTTAATAGTTACGTGTTTGTTCATAATTTTTATCTTTATTTTCTTCCTCTTCCTAAAGAACCCCTTTTAGCAATTCATATAATTCTGGCTTGGCAGTGATGAACTCCTTTAGCTTAAATTTATTTGTGAAGCTCTTTGTTTGGCATTCGATTCTGAGTGATAGCTTTGCTGGATAGAGTATTTTTGGCTGTAGGTTCTTGTTATTCATCACCTTGAATATTTCTTGCCATTCCCGTCTGGCCTGCATGGTTTCTGTTGAGAAATCAGCTGACAGTCGTATGGGTGCCCCTTTATAGGTAACTACCAGCTTTTGTCTTGCTGCTTTTAATATTCTCTCTTTGTCTTTAGCTCTTGGAATTTTAATATGATGTGTCTTGGTGAGGTCCTCTTTGGATTCCTTTTGTTTGGAGTTCTGTGTGCTTCCTGGATTGTAAGTCTATTTCTTTCACCAGGTTGGGGGAGTTTTCTGTCACTATTTCTTTCAATATGTTTTCGGTATCTTGCTCTCTGTCATCTTCTGGGATGCCCATAATTCTGATGTTGGTTCGCTTGAAGTTGTCCCAGAGGTTTCTTACACCATCTTCAACTTTTTGGATTCTCTTGTCTTCTTGCTTCTGCGGGGGAGTGTCCTCTGGCTCTTTGTGTTCCAAATCTTGGACTTGATTCTTGCAATCTTCCAATCTGTTTTTAGGACTCTGTATAATATTTTTTATTTCAGAGAATGTATTCTTTATTTCTAGTTGACCTTTTATTATTTCTTGTTGACCCTTTATTATTTCTTGTTGATCCCTTTTCATATCCTCATAGGTCTCATTTATTTTATCGGCCTTTTCTAGGAGATTGTTGAACAACCTTATAAGTGTGGTTTTGAACTCTATATCCAGTTGCTTTTTGTCCTCCATTTCTTTCGTTTGTGATCTGTTTCCTCGTTTTGACATTTTCGCTGCTTCCCTGAGTTGGTAGGTTGGGAGGATCAGCTGTGCTTATGCCAGAAGACAACCTTATTCCACTAGACTTGGAAATATGCAAAAGCCTCTGTGCTCAGCTTGGATGGGGCAGTTTCAGGGTGGAGCCTACAGCCTTGGCTTCTGGTTAGCCCTGCCCTCTGAAGTTCCTAAGTCTCAGTGTACCTCAGTGTCCTTTGGTACTCGCTGCAAGCACCTCTGAGAGAAAGGCGCCGTAGAGCTTCACCCGCTATCAGACAGTCTAGTCTCTCCCCCAACGAGCCCACAACTGGGGTTCAGAGCAGTTGGAAGTGGGGTTAAGAACAATCCGGAGCTTATGTCTCCTTCCCGCTAGGGCGATCTCTCGGCGCAAACAACAGTCTGTCCTCTGTGCACGCAATGTGTGCGACTCAGGGGCTCTGCTTTTTGCCGCTCCCCTGAGCTTCTGCCTTACAGCCCAGATTCCCCCTGTATGAGGCTGGGGCCCGAGGGTCTTGCCCAGGACTGGGGTTCAGTGCAGTAAGAACTGGGGCTCAGTACATTCCTGAGCTTTTGAGTCCTTCCCGCTGGGGCAATTCAGCAGCTTAGTGAACAGTCTGTCCTCTGCGCGCGCAATGTGCGCAACTCCGGGGCTCTGCACTTTGCCGCTCCGCTGAGCTTCCGCCTTACAGCCCAGATTCCCTCTGTGTGAGCCACCCCAGGGTCTCGCCCAGGGTTCAGTGCAGTCGGAGTTGGGGTTCAGCACAGTCCGGAGCTTTTATCTCCTTCCCGCTAGGGAACCCCAGCCAGGCACTCAGCCGCCCCTCCTCTCCTGCTCCATCCTCTCCCTTCGCGCCGTCTCCGTACCTTAGGCTTTTACAGCTCCTCTGATTGTCCTTCAGGTTTTCTCTTTCCTTCTAGTTGTAGAATTTTGAGTCAGTCAACTTTCCTGCAGTTCTGGATAGTGTCCACTTTATATTTTAGTTGTATTTTTTTAAAATTGTTGAGTGCGGCTGCAGTTAGGCATTTACCTCTGCCGCCATCTTGTTGCAATCCCCTGTCCCCAGTCTTTAGAATTTAGCCTTTAAAATTCAAAGGAAGGAAAATTCCTCTGGTTTGAGCCTTTAAAAAGACTTGCTTACCCCTAGAACAGTGCAGTTGTGTAGAGTCTACCTGCGTGTAGTGTTCTTGCGGCTGTCCTGGCCAGTTTTGTTTTGTTTTGTTTTTGTTTTCTTTCTTTATTTTTTTATTTCAATAAATCTTTGCCTGCTTTTTAATAAATCATCAGCCTCCGGTGGTCTTACTTTGAACCAAGGATTCGACCCCACAACACTTTTGTGGTTATTTTAGGTTTCTGAGTTTGCAAGACTGCCACACAGGTCTTCCCTGAGCTTGTCAGGTTAGCATGTGGCTCTTTTCTTTCACACATGTACGACCCAACTTACTTAATTAATAATCCACCAAGCATAAATTACACAGGAGATAAACATGCAATGCGCGATTCACACACGGTTTATTTACCAGAGTTCTTGTGGGTTCCAGACCTTAGCAGGCCACTCGAGGATCCCCACTGACACACACACACACACACACACACACACACACACACACACACGATTCATGGAGGATATTGCAGCTGCAGCTCAGCCCCAGTTGAGGCCTCTCCTGACGGCTCACGGTCTGAGGCTCACGGCTCGCGGCTCTCGGCTCTGGCAGAGCTTTACAGGTGCAGGTGGGGAAAGTGGAGAGTGACCATCTGTGCAGGAGCAGAACGAGCATCTCTGATTCTCTCTGGGGCTTGCTCTTTTTATGTGCTCAGATGTGTCTTCACTATGTCTTATCAGTGGGCCCCAGGAGCCTTGCTATCTGGTCTTACATATGGGGTACAGATCACTTTATCTATTTCCTACATACAGGCCACTCAAGGGTGCTTATCAATTTGTTTACATTTCATACTTTCAGATGTCACACTTTAATCCCACACTTTAATACTTATTCTATATTGTGTTTCATCCTTTTTACTATTGCTATAACAGAGGGATAGTTGATAAAAGTTTCTATGTTTGTGTACTAGGGGCTTTGGTTTGCTCCATGATTTTGCTATGTCAGGTTGAAGTGTTGGCATTCTGGGGTAGATTTGAAGGTATTTTGGCTTTTCTTGTCTCTTTTGGATGGCTGGGACTCTCAGGGGCGGGGCTCGCAGCTCCTGAGGGTGGAGAGATTTTACCCAGCCTGCCCCTGCCTGTGCTGATTAAGAATCTTTTCTTTAAGGAGACCCTCCAGGCTTTTAGTAAATTTCCCTGCACCCTTGTCTGTCTCTCGCCACTGATCATCATGGGGTTGGGACAAAGTAAACCCACCGTTCCCAATTGCACATTGGAAAAATTTGAAAAGGGTTTTATTGCGGACTATGGTATTAAA
This sequence comes from Vespertilio murinus, assembly GCA_963924515.1. Taxonomy (NCBI): domain Eukaryota; kingdom Metazoa; phylum Chordata; class Mammalia; order Chiroptera; family Vespertilionidae; genus Vespertilio; species Vespertilio murinus. Next base: position 13,146 of record CAWUQJ010000029.1, on the reverse strand, counting down.
CTGAACCCCAAAACACTGAGGAAATTCTGTGAATTAGAATGCCAGCCTTTGGGGTCGGCTGGCCCCCAGAAGGCTCTTTAGATGTAGGACTGATCAGGGCGGTGTGGAATGTAGTCATGGCAGACCCCGGACACCCAGAGAAGTTCCCTTACACAGACAGCTGGTTAGGAATTGCTCAGACCTTGCTGCCTTGGGTCCGGTTCTGTAAGGTTGTAGTAGTAGGAGAAAAGAAACAGTTCTCTCAGAAGGAAACCCAACCCCTTGTTCTGCCAGGATCCCTTGAGGAAGTCCCGCTGGTTTTACGGTCTCCATATGAGCCACAGGCAGCACCAAGTGCTTCCCCAGCTGGTCTGAAAGGTCCAGAAACACCGCTCCCTTCTGTTTCTCTTCAACCAGGCTCTCCAGAGCCATTTGGTAGACGCTTGAGTTCAGCTGATCAAGAGCCCAGGCCACAACCAGCACGTCAGATGCCTCTAAGGGAGATTCAGGGTGTCGAAGTAGTTGGCAAAGTTGGGGCCTTGCAGGAGGGAGGGCCAGTCTATTATTATCAGCACTTTACCATCAGTGACATCTTGAATTGGAAACATCACATCCTAGCTTATTCTGAAAAACCTCAGGCCATGATAGATCTGAGAACCATCTTCCAGACCCAGAAAGCCCATTTGGGTGGACTGCATGCAGCTCCTTTTAATATTCTTTAACATTGAGGAGTGCATGAGAGTAGTAACAGGCTTGGAAGTGGCTCCAGGCCTAGGCCCCAGCAGAAATATTAGGTATAGATAGATGGGCCAGGAAGGCCTTCCCAGATGAGGAACCTGATTGGAACCGGAACTCAGATTATGGAAGAACCAGGCTAGAAAGATATCGCCTGGCCTTCCTCCAGGGGGTCAGGGCCAGAGCCAAGAAGCTCATCAACATGGCTAATATCTCTGAAGTTTTCCAGAAGCCGGATGAAAGTCCAGCAGCTTTCTATGAGAGACTATGTGAGGCATACCAGATCTACACCCCCTTTAGACCTGAGGCCCCAGTAAATCAAACCATGGTAAATGCCATTTTTGTAGGCCAAGCCCAGCCTGATATCAGGAGAAAATTACAGAAACTGGAAAGGTTTGCTGGGAAGAATGCTACTGAACTGATAGAGATAGCTAACAAGGTTTTCATTAATCAAGACAGTCCAGCAAGGAAGGAGGAAGAAAAGAGAATACAAACCCACTGTATACAGGGCCAATATAATAGCAGCAGCTTTTTGAGGCTCAAGCTCCCAGACAGATCAGCAAGGATACAGACGAGGGGGAAAGGAAGAGCAAGCCTGAGAGGAGACCAGTGTGCCTATTGTAAGGAGACAGGACCCTGGAAGAATGAATGTCCCAAACGGCAAAGGAAAGAGCCTGGTCCCCCTTTTCTGCCCAGTTGCTATCAACCAGAGCCACCTGAAGCAGATCTCATTGGGCCAGCAATGGCTGATTCTGATTTGGACACACCAGCTCACTTCAGCTAGGCCCTCACGAGCCCATATTCAGAATGAAAATTGGGGGCCAGACTGTGGACTTTATGGTTGATATGGGAGCGAAACTCTCAGTAGTCACTCATAAAGTAGTGCCTCTATCAGGAAAGGAGGTCACCATTATTGGAGCTACTGGGGATCAGACCCAGAGACCATTCTGCCGACCTCACTGATGCCAACTTGGCGGTCATCAAGTAATTCATGAATTCCTGTTCTTGCCAGGCTGTCCAGTATCTCTGATGGGTAGAGACCTTTTAGCCAATGTGGGGACAGAAATCACTTTGCTCTAGATGGCTCAGCACAGCTGTGCCTAGGTGAGGAGACCTCCCCAATGATCCTGTCCTTAGCAGTGCTAAGGGAGGAAGAATGGAGATTTATACCCTGTGGAGAGCTGCCTGAGAAGACACTTGGACATTCTTTTAATTCTTATCAGCTGAGCCCGAGGGCACTGGTAGAGTCCTATTATTAGTACTGATTTCTTATCTTTACCCACGTGCTTGGAATCAGCAACAAATAAGACCTTGACTTACCCAGGTCTAGATATGATAAATCTTGTCCTTGTACCAAAAAATGAGGAACTTACCCAGGTCTTGATGAATGGGACCTGGGCACATCCAAAACTCCTTTTGACCTTAAACTTCCCCTTTGGAAATCAATAAGTGTGCTTTGTTGTCTGTGGTGGGTGTGACAGCCTCTCCATCAGAGAGGTGGCGCCCACCTAGTGCCTAGCTTGATGAATCTATTTCTGCCTCTTTTCTCTTTCTTTCTCTAATTTCTTAATCCCCAGATCCTCCACTCAGGAAACTGTCATTTTCCGTGATGGACACAGAAAACAGAGGAAATGCCCACCGCATTTTGGTGCCTGAACAGGGACTGAGTATTGAGGGAAAATAGGCAAGTGGGTCACTTCCATGACGTGTGCACAGATTAAGGTAAGTTTTTGGGAAGTGTATTGTGAATTGAATTAACTAGGTGTAAAACATTGTGTAATCATTATAAGTTAAGACTGTGCTCAAAGTTCAAAGATGCTTTGTTAAGTGTAGTCAATTTCTTGATTTCTTTCTTAAGTTTTGTTGAAAAAGCTCCGAAAGCAGTTGCATGACCAATACTCAGCAGAAAGTCCAGAGAAAATTCCTATTTTAATTGGTGATGATCTTGATTCAGCACAGGAGAGTTTAAGAATGTCTAAGTGGGGTGCAGCCATGGCCTTACAGCCTGGAGTGGAAGGGTGCGAATCTTTAAGAATACCATCTGCACCTCATCTGCCTCCACATGTAAACTACTTGTAACCAAATAGAAAGGATTAAAGGAATTTCTCAGCAACTGCTAATAATTCTTTTTCTTAAAATCCTTTTCTTTCCTTAAAAATAAAAATAAAAATAAATAAAAATTGAAAAAGTAATTTTAAAAAAAGTAGATGCCAGACCATTGCTGAATCTTCCCCCTAAGAAACAAGGAGGTGGGGGAAGGGAAGACAAGTGGAAATCAAATATGGACGCCACTCCCCAAGAAAGCCACCATAAAAGGCCTCATATTCGCCATCTTCTTTTTTCCACCTAGTGACTCAAAGCATTTACAAATTCATGATGCATCCGGGATTTCTGTGCTCTTGTAAAGCGAAAAGGCCAGTTTAAAAAATGAGTGCGCATAGTTTTTGAGCTGGACTTGACTCTTTTCTGTGTACAGAATTAAAAACCCTAATATTTTTTTTTAGCTTTAAAGATGGTGGAGATGAACCCGGAAAGAAATACAAGCTAGTTTCCCAAAGCATTTTAAGGAGCCCTTTTGAAAATCCCCACCCTGAGGCAGGTAACCAGAGATAATAGGTAGCAAGTTTACACATGAATGGCTGGGAGTCTTCAGCTAATCAGTAAGAATTTACATGATTACAAAATGGGGAATTTGCCTCAGTTACCATTGGCTCAATTAGATAAGGAGTGGTTGGCTCTGACCTTTCAGAGCTTCAAGGTTGACCAGCCTATTTCTATTAGTGAGACAATGATTGTTTTCCAGCACATGAAGTCTAGAGAATTGCTTTTGAAATGTAAAAGTATTATTGACTTGGGAAATGCTAAGTATTTGATTTGCTACCTGAAAAATTTAAAGTTCTGAAAGTTTATAGTTTTTTTCTGGCTATGAAAACATTTTTTAATGGAGGACGGGGTGGCATGCTCTTCCCCCCAGCTTCAGGTAGGCAAGTTCCCACTTTCAGCCATCTTTAAAGAATGAGTTCATTTGAATTTAAATGCCTAAAGATGGCTCCTTTGAAATCAGCTTTCAGCCGGTAGTCATTTTTAAGGACAAGTTTACTTGTGAATACCTACAAGTTTGCTTCTCAGTTCCCTGGGCAGAAAAAGCTTGGTTTAAAATTAATTATTAGATTTTAAAATTTATTCTTAAACATATTAAACTTTATTAATAAAGAAATGTTAAATATTTGACTTGCAAGCTCTGAAAGTTTATAGTTCAGATTGAATTGGAAGAAGTTATATAATTGTAACTAAATGCCTAGAATATAGCAATGTGTTTTTGAGAAAATAAAATGTTATGTTTTCTCTGATAATTAGGAATTCAAAATATTTTACTTTTTGGTCTGATTTAAAAGAAAGAGGATTAATTCATTGATCCAATTTTGAGAGGGCAGAGCAGGGCAGAGCTATCCTCCATTTTGTGTAACTGGACCCTAGCCCTCACCCGACCAATCAGGGTCAGCCAAAGCAGTGACATCACCACCCGCATAAAAGCCCTGGACTTGTGGAAGTTTACGGTCTTGTCCGCCATGCTGTCGGCGTGAGTGGGACAGAGCCCATGTTAGCATGGAAGAGGCTCTTTTGTTCATTGCATCGGATTCTGCTCCCTGGTGGTCACTGGGGATCACAAAATCTCAGCACAACAGTTTAGATGTGACTGATATTTCTTTAAGATAATTTAATTATATAATCTTTAAATCACATGTATAAATATATATTGTATACTGTATATTTGATTTTTCCAAGTATATTTCAAGATCCTGAGAGTGACTTTTAGATATTTCAAGTGCCCCAAAATGTTAAAAAGTCTCTTAAAGAAATATCATTTTTTAATTTTTATTTTTAAAATATATTTTATTGATTTTTTTATAGAGAGGAAGAGAGAGGGATAGAGAGTTAGAAACATCAATGAGAGAGAATCATCAATCAGCTGCCTCCTGCACACCCTCCACTGGGGAAGTGCCCTCACCCAAGGTACATGCCCTTGACCGGAATTGAACCTGGGACCCTTGAGTCCACAGGCCTATGCTCTATCCACTGAGCCTAACCGGTTTCAGCAGAAATATATTTTTTTAATTAAACAGTTTGATACTTGAAATCACATGGAAAGCTTTATCAAATAAAAATTAATTGATAGAGTTGCAGTTCTGGGGAGAGACAAAATGGCAGCGGATCAGATAGACCTGTTCTGAACCTAGTCCCAGAGCAGATAGAAGGAGCGCCTGAGAATCGATCGGCAAGTGTTAGTTGGCAAGCTGAGCGGTGGCAGAGCTCTAGGAGAAGATAAGGGGAGTCTGCTGGACAGGATTTCCTGACCAGGAAGCCCGCTCTGCAGTGGGAACTTCTCCTGGACCTATGGGCTCAGAAGGAAAACTTTGCCATCTTACAAAGACAAGAGGATCTTACCTGAGGCCTGAAAAGCCCACAGCAGTGGAGCCCACCGACAGTTGTGATGCCCAATCGGCACAAAGATGTGGATTTAAGGAAGTTCTTCAACCATCCAAAGTTCTTCAATCATGCCGGGAATAACATGGGGGTTCTGGGTTCCTCCAGTGGCGGACGTGCCTGTAGTGGCTGCGTGGCCAGAGCAGCTGCAGCAGTTGTGCTGTCAGAGCGGGCTCTGAAAGAGGCAGCAGCCCCAGAGAGAATCACTCGCTGCAAGTCCCAGTACCGGGTTTGGCGTGATCTTCCCCAAAATCGGGACTTTTTCTTTTTAAAAAAATATATATTTTATTGATATTTTACAGAGAGGAAGGGAGAGAGATAGAGAGCTAGAAGCGTCAATGAGAGAGAAACATCAACCAGCCACCTCCTACACACCCCCCACTGGGATGTGCCCGCATGTGCCTTCAACCAATGCACATGCCCTTGACCAGAATCGAACCTGGGACCTTTCAGTCTGTAAACTGACGCTCTACCATTGAGCCAAACTGGTTTCGGCGGAACTTTAAAAAAAAACAAAAAATGCCAAGGGACGTGGGACAAATTGTTAAGAATCGGGACTATCCCGTCATAAGTGGAACATCTGGAAATCTTGGCGCAGACCCATCCTGTGCCTGATCTCCCTCGTCCCCAGGCTTAAGAGCACCAGGGAAAGACTGCCCGGTTTGGCATATCCTGGGAATCTGCAGGGGGAAACGGCCTGCCTGGAAACAGGGGGACCTGAACAGGAGCCACCAACGAGGCATCATAGAGAGTGCCATAGACAAAGAAGGAAAGACTGGGAAGTTAATCCAGAAACACTGCCACCTAGGGGCTGATATACAAACTGCCCCCCCCCTTTTTACCACTTTTAATTAATCAAAAATAAATGGAAGAAATAGCCTACTTAAATCAAGGTCTAGCTTACAAAACTGAGGTGCAGTGGAACGCAGGGAACTGCAATACTGATTGGACCGAGAAATAGGCGTGCCAAATAGAAAAACAGAGGAAGTGAATGACCACTATTACACATTTTTAAAAAATAATTTCATGATTTTTTATTTTTTATTTTTTATTAAGGTATTATATGTGTACATAGCTTACCATTGCCCCTCGTCCCACTCATGCCCTCCCTCCCCAGAGTTTGTGTTCGTTGGTTGTACTTATATGCATGCATACCAGTCCTTCGGTTGTTCTCTTATCTCCCCCCAGGTCTCCTTCCCCTCCCTGCTATCATTTGACAATCTGCTTGTTTTATGGTGACTATCTCAGAATCACATGAATAGAGTCCGCTCCTCCTCTGGTTTACACCGCCCTTACACCTGATCCCACTGCTTCCCCTGGGACACACAGTTCACCTGGGGCACACGGCCCCCTGGGACACACGGCTCACCCGGGGCACACGGCCCCCTGGGACACACGGCTCACCCAGGGCATACTGTCCCCTAGGACACACGGCTCACCCGGGACACACGGCCCCTCTGGGGTGCTGGGGTCGCGAATTGGAGCACTGCGCTAGCTCCTTGCTAGCACTGGGGGCAGGCTGGGATGGCTGCAGGCAGGCTGAGATGGCTGCAGGCGGGGAGACTGCCCTCAAAGGTGTCTAGTTTGGTGCGGAAGCGGTGCAGCTGCGGACGCGGAGGCTAAGTTCTAAGGCCGCCCACTCCCTGGGCCCAGGGCATAGTGAGCTCTGTTCTCAGTGGATTTCCTTTATTCGCGGTGGCGGGTGTGGCAGCGATGGTCGCTCCTGTGGTTCGATTTCCACTGTAGTTTTAAAGTTCACATGGTGGCAGTTACGGAAGCTTCGGCCTGGCCATGTGGTGGCAGAGGAAGGACTCACCGGGGTCGCAAACTGAAGGCGCCGCGCCATTTCCACACCAGCACGGAGGGTGTGCTGGGAAGGTTGTGGGTGGGCTGAGATGGCTGCGGGTGGAGAGACCGCCCTCAATTGTGTCTCCTTTGGTGTGGAAGTGGAGCTGCTGTGGACACTGAGGCTAAGTTCTGAAGCCGCACTCTCCCTGAGCCCAGGGCGAAGTGAGCTCTGTTTTCGGTGGATTCCTGTTATTCGTGGTGGTGGCGGGTGTGGCGGCGGGTACAGCAGTGACAGTAGCTCCTGTGGCTCAATTTCCCCTGTAGTATTAAAATTCACATGGCGATAGTGGCGGAAGCTTCGGCCCGGCCATGGGGTGGCGGAGGAAGGACTTGCTGGGGCCATGAACGGAAGGCGCCGCGCCAGTTCCTCACCAGCACGGCATGCGAGGAGGCCAGGCCAAGCTGGCTGAGGGCTGGGAGATGCTGCACCATCTCCTCACCAGCACGGCGGGCGGGCTGGGATGGCTGCGGGCCAGGATGGTTGCGGGCAGGGAGGCCCGCACTCACAGGCTTCTCGTCCGGGCAGGAGCCGAAGGCATGGCGGAGGCCCCGCATCAGCTCCCTGGCTCCCATGGCAGCCAGCAGTGCTGGCTCACTCCCTGGGCCCTGGAGCGGAGCAAGGTCTGGCTTCCCTCATTCCCAGTGGCAGCGGCTCCAAGCAGGTCTGGTTTCGCCGTAGTTTTAAACTCCACACCAAAGGAGACATGGCAGCAGCGGTGTCCTGCTTTGTGTCTAGTTGTAGCCTTCCCATTTCACCAGCTTTCCTGTGGGTCTGGTGCGATCCCTTTCGATTTTAGCTGTTGTTTTTTTCCAAATTGTTGAGGAGGTGGCAGCTTAGGAGACTACCTAGGCCGCCATCTTGTTTCCGTCTCACTACTACACATTTTTATGCTAATTTTTCTATATTTTGTATTATTTTCATGTTTTACATCTTTTATTTTATTTTCATTTTTTTACATCCTTTACTTAAGAATCAATTTTTTTCTTTTTTCCTCACTTGATGTTATCTATTAATAATTACATTTTTTAGTTCCAATCATCATTATTAATACTGCTATTTTGCACTTTTTGTTTCCTTTTCCTTTTTCTTTTTTTAAAGTACCATTTTATTTTCTCTTTATTTTACACTGAGATTAGTCTTCATTCTAGTTACATCCCTACTATAACATTGTTCAACCTTATTTCAACTCAACCTTTATGCCATCACTCTATTACTAACCTATCCTCTTTTCATCTCCTTTATCTTAACCCTTTCCTGCTGTAGTTTTTTGCTTTTCTTTATGTACACCCCTTGCTAAAATTCTCACCCTATTTATATACCTAGTTTCCAACCCCCCAAGTGCATAAATACCACTATTTTCGCTATATTAACTAGTAAAAAAAACAAAAAACAAAAAAAAAACCTGTTTTCCTCTCTGTCCTTATGTTGTTTGTGTGAATGTTGATTATATCAACTTTTTATGCTTTTTACTGAGATTGATATGCTTATTCTTTTGTTGTTAATGTTGCTTAGTATTTTGTAATTGCTTTGTTTTTGTATGTTTTTTACTTCTGTTTATCCAAGACTTGCTTGATATTAGTGGATATTGTATTGTTGCTGGAATTTGCTGGGATTAGTGGTTGTCCTATTGGAATTTTCTCCACATATATATAGTTTGTTCCCCTTCCCTCTCTTAGTCTGCTTCTTGTCTCTCTTTCTCTCTTTCTCATTCTCTCTCTCCTCTCTCTCTCTCTTTTTCTTTCCTGTTACCCAATTTCTTTTTGACACTACTTTTTTTTTCTTTATTATCATTTTTAACCCTCTTTTTCGATTTTTTCTCTCTTTCTCTCTTTTTTTAACCTTTTATCTTTCTCTCCTCTCCCCTAATTTGCATCTCTCTAGTGGTCACCTTTATTAGAGGTTCTTAATATCTCAAATACATTCCTGTTTAGTGCCTTTTGTGTTGTACCTGGTAGTGTTGTATTGTATGCCTTTAAATCAACACAGGAGAAAGAGAACTACATAACCAGACATCCTAAAAAGAGAAACCATGGGAAGACAAAAAAATAGCCCACAAATGAAAGAAAAGCAGGCATCACCAGAAAAGGAAGTAAAAGAGTTAGAGGCAAGCAACCTACCACAGCAAGAATTCAGAGTAATTACCATAAGATGGATAAAAAGAATGGAAGACAAATTTGACAATATGAGTAAGACCCAAGAGGAAATAAAGAAGAACCAATAAGAAATGAAGATGACCCAAGAAGAAATGAAAAATGACATCGCTACTATGAAGAACTCAATAGAATGCATCAAGAGTAGACTAGAAGAAGCAGAGGACGCATCAGTGAGCTAGAAGACAAGATGGGAAAAATTACCCAATTAGAGCAGTTTCTAGAAAGAAAAATTAAAAAGCAGGAGGAAAGCCTACAGGAGCTTTGGGACAATACAAAACAAAACAATATTAGAATAATAGGGGTTCCAGAAGAAAAGGAAACCGAGGAAGACATGGAAAATGTATTTCAAGAAATAATGGCAGAAAACTTCCCTGAGATAGAGAAGAAAAAACCCACACAAATACAAGATGCTTGCAGAGTCACAAACAAAGTGAATCCCAAAAGACTGACGCCAATGCATATTATAATTAAATTGGCAAACATCAATGACAAAGAATCTTAAAAGCAGCCAGAGAGAGACAGAAAGTTACTTTTAAAGGAACCCCCATCATACTAGCAACTGATTTCTCAACAGAAACTACTCAGGCCAGAAGGGAAGGGGATGAAATATACAAAGTCATGCAAAGGAAGGGTCTGAATCCAAGAATACTGTACCCAGCAATCAATCTAAATTGAAGGAGAAATCAGGAGCATCACAGACAAAAAAAGGCTAAAGGAATTTATCTCCACCAAACCAGCAATGCAAGAAATGCTAAAGGGTCTACTGTAAAAATAAATAGGAAGCAAAGAAGGGGCACAGGGGTACAGAATTAAAAATGTCGCCAGGCCAAAACCGGTTTGGCTCAGTGGATAGAGCGTCAGCCTGCGGACTGAAAGGTCCCAGGTTTGATTCTGGCCAAGGGCATGTACATTGGTTGTGGGCACATCCCCAGTAGGGGGTGTGCAGGAGGCAGCTGATCAATGATTCTCTCTCATTGATCTTTCTAACTCTCTATCCCTCTCTCTTCCTCTCTGTAAAAACTCAATAAAATATACTTTAAAATTTTTTAAAAAATAAAAATAAATAAAAATGTCACCAGGCCGTGTGCCCCAGGTGAGCTGTGTTCCCCAGGGGGGCCATGTGCCCCGGGAGAGCAGTGTGCCTCAGGGAGACCATGTGCCCTGGGGAACCATGTGCCCCAGGGGAGCCGTGTACACCGGGAGAGCCATGTGCCCTGGGGAAGCGGTGGGACCCGGGGGGAGGGGGTGGTGTGAACCGGAGGAGGAGTGGACTCTATTCATGTGGTCCTGAGACATTTGGACAGTCTGTAGCCATTATCTACAGAACACTCTGTTGTATTTCCCTACAAAAACAAATGAGAGAGAGTGTCCCACTTGAAATTCATATATGGAAAAAAAGGAGAAGAGAAGGAAAAAAAATCTGAGGAACAGAATAAAGTGGTGAATATAGTAAAATAAGGGGCAAAGAAGAGGAGTGGACTGATAATTATTAGGAGGATAAGGGGGTGGGGAAGCAGTGAGAGACAGGATTGAAAGCGTATAACCAATGGATGAAGACAATTGGGGGGAGAGGGGGTAAGGGCAGAGGGTGGGAAGGGAACTGGGTGGTAGGGAGCTTTGGGGGAGAAAACGGAGAAACAATTGTAATAATCTGAGTAATAGGGAAAAAACAAGATGGCGGCCTAGGAAGTCTCCTAAGCTGCCACCTCCTCAACAATTTGGAAAAAAACAACAGCTAAAATCGAAAGGGATCGCACCAGACCCACAGGAAAGCTGGTGAAATGGGAAGGCTACAACTAGACACAAAGCAGGACACCGCTGCTGCCATGTCTCCTTTGGTGTGGAGTTTAAAACTATGGCGAAACCAGACCTGCTTTGAGCCACTGCCACTGGGAATGAGGGAAGCCAGACCTCGCTCCTCCCTGGGGCCCAGGGAGTGGGCCAGCCCTGCTGGCTGCCATGGGAGCTGATGCGGGCCTCCGCCGCGCCTTCGGCTCCTGCCTGGACAAGAATCCCGTGAGCGCGACCTCCCTGCCCGCAACCATCCTGGCCCGCCCACTGTGTGGTGAGGAGCAGGCGCAGCGTCTCCCCGTCTGCAGTCAGCTCCTCCCCGTCCGCAGTCAGCTTGGCCCAGCCCCCACGCTCGCTGTGCGGGCGAAGAGATCAGGCAGCGTCTCCCCGCCCGCAGCCAGCTCAGCCCAGAAATGGGAAGGCTACAACTAGACACCAAGTAGGGTGCCGCTACTGCCATGTGGAGTTTAAAACCACTGAGAAACTGGACCTGCCAGAGCCGCTGCCACTGGGAATGAGGGAAGCCAGACCTCGCTCCACCCCGGGGGCCCAGGGACTGGGCCAGCCCACTGGCCATGGGAACCACGGAGCTGATATGGGACCTTCGCTGCACCTTCGGCACCTGCCCACAACCATCCCGAGGAGCTGGCACAGCGTCTCCTGGCCTGCGGCTGGCTCAGCCTGGTCTCCACACGCGCCTTACTGGTGGGGAACTGGCGCGGCGCCTTCCGTTTGCGACACCTGGCGAGTCCTTGCGTCGCCGCCGCCGCCCGCAGCCAGCTCGGCCTGGCCTCTGCGCACCGTGCTGGTGGGGAGGATGGCACAGCGCCTTCGCTTTTTGCCCCAGTGAGTCTTTCCGCCGCCACCGCCAGCAGCCGGCTCCAAAGCTTCCGCCACTACCGCCATGTGGATTTTAATACTACAGGGAAAATTGAAAAACAGGAGCTACCATCGCTGCCGCACCTGCCGCCGCCCCCATGAATGGGAATCCACCGAAATCAGAGCTCACTACGCCCCAGGCTCAGAGAGAGTGTGGCTTCAAAACTTAGCCTCTGCATCCACAGAAGCTCCACTTCTGCACCAAAGGAGACACCATTGAGGGGGGAACTCTCCACCCGCAGCCATCTAAGCCTGCCCACAACCTTCCCAGCACACCCGCCGTGCTGGTGAGGAGTCAGCATGGCGCCTTCCGTTAGCGGCCCCGGCGAGTTCTCCCTCAGCCGCCGTATGGCTGAGCCAAAGCTCCCGCCACTGCTGCCATGTGAACTTTAAAACTACAGTGGAAATTGAACCACAATAGTGACCGTCGCTGCCGCACTGGCCACCGCCACCCACCATTGCCGCCACAAATAAAGGAAATTAACCGAGAACAGAGCTCACTACGCCCTGGGCTCAGGGAGTGGGCAGCCTCAGAACTTAGCCTCTGCGTCCGCAGCTGCTCTGCTTCCGCACCAAACTAGACACCTTTGAGGGCAGTCTACCCACCTGTAGCCATCTCAGCCTGCCTGCAACCATCCCAGCCTGCCCGCCATGCTAGCAAGGAGCTAGTGCGGCCCCTGAAATACGCGACCCCAGCGCTCCATGAGGGGCCGTGTGCCCTGGGTGAGCCATATGTCCCAGGGGGCCGTGTGCCCCAGGTGAGCCGGTGTCCCAGGGGGCCGTGTGCCCCGGGTGAGCCGTGTGTCCCAGGGGAAGCAGTGGGACCTACGGGGAGGGGCGGTGAGAACCAGAGGAGGAGTGGACTCTATTCGTGTGGTCCTGAGATAGTCACCATAAAACAAGCAGATTGTCAAATGACAGCGGAGAGGGGAAGGAGACCTTGGGGGAGATAAGAGAACAACCGAAGGACTGGTATGCATGAATATAAGTACAGCCAATGAACACAGAACTCTGGGGAGGGAGGGCATGAATGGGAGGTGGGGGGGGGCAATGGTAAGATATGTACACATATAGTACCTTAATAAATTGGAGAAAAAAAAAGAACTGAAGTTTCACCGAAACCTCTGGTTTGGCTCAGTGGATAGAGCATCGGCCTATGGACTGAGGGGGTCACAGGTTTGATTCCGGTCAGGGGCATGTGCCTTGGTTGCGGGCACATCCCCAGTGGGGGGTGTGAAGGAGGCAGCTGATCGATAATTCTAGCTCATTGGTGTT